>CM062813.1:927952773-928552773 GCA_031772625.1 Pinus tabuliformis
GAATCTTGATGTAGTTATGAAGATATACATTAATTGTTGAATTTGTCATAAATGATACTTTGTTTGATGGATTTTTTTCCTTGTTAGTCTATGCCCATTTCCAAAATGATACATCGCTGACTTGTTCCATTAAGTGAGCATAGTGTTTAATTTTGGTTTTAAAAAACGTTGTGATGATTACTTAATTGTTGAGAGAACTGTTCATTTGCACATTTACTAATTATTTAAAATATGTTTTTGCAGAAATTATGTGGTTTAGTATATCTTGTCTCTGGAAATTCCATGGGTGATTGAAGATGTAATAAATAACCTCGAGGGTAAATATGCTAGCCTTTCAATGCAAAAATATTGTAGTAATGTGATTGAAACTTGCTTCCAAAATTCTGAACGGTTAACAGTTCCTTATTTGGTCACCTTCTTGAAGTTCCATTTTCCAACTATATCATCCAGTGTTCTCCAAAGGAGTCAAAGGTTGGTCATATTTATTTGTCCTCAATTTTCCTTTCCTTGGTATGGAAGCTGTAAAAATAGCGATCGAAAAATGTAGTCATATTATTCACTCTTATGTTGGATATTGGTTACTTTTCTCCTACTAGGATATCTACTATTTTCATAGTTACAAAGTATGCTAATACTTTGAGATGATTCTTGCATTTGTGTCCCTGGGACTAATATCAGTACTTAGTCCACATACATATTGGTCAAACAGTTCATTCATGTGCCCAAGACAACCTAAAAAATTGTTGTAACAATAGTTGTTCCTCATGGAAGAAATTTTACTATAGGATTTATTGGAAGTGAATTTTTTTTATGGAAATTAAAAAAAATTCTATCTAGTAATTCTTTTGGTGCAAAAATTTTTAAGGTACAGCAACAAAAAAATGGTTCTTTTATGGATTGGGGTGGAAGAGATGAGTCATGCAGGTGGGTATTGTTAAGTTTTACTGCATGGTACATAAATTTTCACTTATATGATGATCAATGTTCCTAAAGCGTGGGATAGACAAGATATGTCACATGGGTGGGTAAATGTTGTTGTTCCTTCTAAGGTCTTATCTTCCTGCCGTGCTCTGTCCACCCTGCCATCTTTGCGACACACAGATTGAGAGACGAATGGTTCTTCTAGATGTGCCATTGAGAGAGAATACTTATTGTACAACAGGAAATGTTAATAACTAAAATGAAAAGAAAACCTCAACTTTTGATGTTTGATGCTAAAAATTTGATAAAAGAAGAAAGAATATACTCTTTACAATGCCAAAAAATCTAGCTTAGATCCAACCTAAACTTGGCTCTTTTAACCAATGAGGTATGCACTGCGCTTTAGATCCATGTTTGTGATAGAATTATGCTAGTGATATTTGTTCGTGAGAATCGAGTCTAAGAAAATGTCTAGATGCAAAGAAAAGAGTTTGGAGACATAACTTGAGGTTGTTTTCCTAAAGAAAGAGAGCAATCAACTTATGTTATTAACAAATATTATACTTAAATCCTTTTGATCATTTTTTCAAATTTCAAAAAGTTCTTTTCCTATCACAATTACAAGAGTATATTTCTCATTTTTATTAAACCTTCAAATCATCTTGGCATTTTTGAATTTATCATTTCTTTTATCCATACTATTTCAAAAACTTGGTAACTAAGCATTTTGTTTGTTGATATTCTTGAGAAAATGAATATTGTACGATATCTAAAATTATCTAATAACTAAATGCATGGATTAAATAATTATGTGTCCGTTTTTTCCCTTGCAGGGTTCTATTCATTCTACATTAGTTGATGTAATTCTGTTGCATTTACTAACTTTTCTTACTAGTCCTTTTGGCAAGAAAATTATTTCATGTAACAATTTGAAAAAGTAACTTGTATACATGTCATTTTGGAGACTCATGGTTTATCGAATGTAGTTCCGACACCCAACATTCTCATCAGTGTGCCACATTTTGTAGACTGTAGATTATGTTTTCTTTTTATTGTCATTTGATTGACATATAATATAAAGTATTGAATGTGTAACCTCATAATAAGATCTCGCGGCTAGCAAGAACACTGTATTTGTTGTTTATATTGGAGGGTAACAGTTAAATATCTGAATCAAATCAATAATTTCTTGATGACGTGTGTTAGTGTCGGTATCTTCATCCCTCCATTAGAGATCAAATCCTCTTGTTGCATTGCATATTAGGTGTCCCGCCCAGTCAGCTGCATTCCATTAGGCGCATGGATCATCTGATGGTAGTGGCTTCTCCTACAGTTTCCCTCATGTCATTTACCTGCTGGCCCATGTTTATTCATCAAAATCATATACAATCACCTTTTTGTATTTAAAGTTTGCAAAAGTCTTTTTTAGGGTTTCATTGTCATTAGGTCTAGGGTTTCATTAGGGTTTCATCAAAAAGGGTTTCAAAATGTCCATTAATAGCCAGCAGGCACATGAGGAGGTTCGAGTATGAATAAATTTCATAATCAAGTGCTCAGAGATGTATTTTTCCTCAAAACTCTGTTTTGAGGAAAAACAGAGTATTTTAGGTTTTATTGTAATAATTCATGTAATTTCATTTCCTTCATATGTAAAACAGTTCAATGGCAACCCTGGTCACTTTCCCTAGCCTCAGTAGCTCCAACCCCCTGCAAAGCAAACAAAAAACAAGTCATTTAGTTCATCAGAAGGCTCATTTAAGTAAAAATCTCAAAAAACAGAGTGTAAATATAAAGTCACATTGTAAACATTATGAAAGTGGGTTTTTATGAGACAAAAATTTAAAGTCCTTATATATAAATCATTTCCTCAAAATCAGAAGCCCATTTTTGTTCAAAGAGCAAAGGTGAGTAAAGCGGAAGCCGTGTTTGAGGAAAAGAAGAGAAATTGGGAGAAATTGCCCAATTTAGAGGTGTGACACACTGGGTAAGTGGCGCAACACACACAGCAGGCGCGGCTCATAGGGCCACGATTTCCAGTGCAAAATTGAACAAGCGTGACGCACATACAGGGCGCGGCACATAGAGTTGCCAAGCCCGTTTCGCTCCAAAACTTCATCGAATCTTCCAAAACGCTCAACACTTCCATTTTGCAAGTAAGTTAAGCTCTTATCACTGCTAGTAAAGGAGTTTTCCATTCCATTTATGGTGGTTGTCTAATAGGAAAATCAAACCCTACCCTCTTTCCATTTCCCAAGAAATTGTTGCCTAGGGTTTTCTTTGGTTATTTTGTTGCCAAAATTATTTCTGCCACTCCTTCATTTTTCCACTCCCACCACTCATTTTCTTAGTTTATTCCCCTATTCCCTAACTCCCATATCCCCAAAAATCATCCATCCCTATCCCCAATTCCCATTTCCCAAACCCTTACTACAAATCCCTAAACCCTAAAGTGTTGTCCCTAAACTTAATATTACTCCCTAATCCCCTGTTTCCCTAACTAAACTCTGTCCTAACACTCCCAAATCCCTCATTTTTTCTCTCTCCCTCCACAGTCCCTCATATCCTTTTCCCTTGGTGACAGAAAATAAAAAAACACCATAAATTCCTACTTCTCATCAAGAAAACACACCCACTAGCAGAGATGGAGTCTGATCCCTCATATGATCGTGAAGAGGAGACCCACAGTGATTCTCCTATAGAGGTACATTCACCCAGGAGGCCCCATAGAGGTGGCAAACATATTCGAGAAGAACCTACCACTCTTGCTGAGTTATAGACCTACCCTCTCGCCATCACTTGTTTCTAACACCAGTCCTGCTATAAATTTTGTGAGCTAGCTGCTAGAATTCAATATCACCATGAGTTGGCCCATTTGTTTGTGCTTCATTCACTTTAACACCAGAATCTCTTTCACTAGCAACCGGTATTCCTAACATTGGAGAGCAATGGAAAAAGAGGCAGCAAATTGACAGGCAACATTATGAACCATACATAAAGCCTGGTTATTTGAGACAACTCAACAGAGTTTTTCCTTTTCGGTACCTGAAATATTCTTATGCTCCTTTGATGAAATTGATAATGAAGTATTTCAACTGTGAGGGCTAGTTTTCCTACTTATATGCCTACCATATCAGACTGCTGATGCATTTTACCAGGGTGAGGATGATGAATCTCCCTTACTTCATGTACCGAAATATTGAGAATATGACCACCCTAGTGCAACACAAGACTCCTCAGCAGCAGTCAATAGTATTTACCATTTTTCTCTCATTAAGATTGTGGTTATTCATCAGCTCGGCTTGCAGGGCATCCCTTGGGAGGACTTCATTTCTCGTAAGTTTTTCACAGCTCCTCAGGGACCTTCAGAGGCTTTGCATGAGATAGGTGAACCTTCATATCAGCATGAGGGTCATGAGATACAGACCGCTAGTATGCCAGTGTTTATCACTTATCAGAAGGGCACTAGACAATTGTTCGCAACAGCAAAGCGAGTATTATCTCCACCCGGGGTGGAAGGGGTCTCGCTACCTTCATCAGCACAGCAGGTTCAAGACAAAGGCAAGAGACCATTATAGGACGAGGGGCCTTTAGGTGAGCAGGAGACTGATTTCATTCTCGTTGAGGGTGATGATATCGATGTGGGCCCGCAAAGTTCAAATCTCAAAGAAGTCATACAAGAGCAGCAGGCGGACATCAGTGCCTTGTCCCTCAACTTGGAAAGTGCTAAGTGGATAATAAAGTACTTGGAGTAGAGAAATAAGCAGCTTGAAGATCAGCAAGCGATTATGGAGTTGCAAAACATTTGGGAGAATTGCTAAGCTGCCCAAAGGAGGAAAGTGGAGCTCACTTCACTTGAGCGAGAGATCAATGCTGATAGGGAGTCATGGCTTGAAAGAGCTAACATCCACTTAGAGAATTTTTTGGAGAAGGCCAACAAGGAGAAGACTTTGTTGAGGCACATGGTTTATCATTACATTGCAAGAAACAAAGTTTGCAAGGCGAGAATCAGGAGCTTAAAGGCAAAATTGAAAAGGGCATCAAGGAGGAAAAAGGAGCATGATAGAATTCAGATATTGGCTAAGGCTTCCTTGGCCC
Source organism: Pinus tabuliformis (assembly GCA_031772625.1). Taxonomy (NCBI): domain Eukaryota; kingdom Viridiplantae; phylum Streptophyta; class Pinopsida; order Pinales; family Pinaceae; genus Pinus; species Pinus tabuliformis. Next base: position 927,957,790 of record CM062813.1, read on the forward strand.
AACACAATGCTTGATGAAGAAGACTCAGCCCAAATTTCAAAAAAATTGGAGCACTTTTTGCATTTTTGAAATTTTTGGCACAAAAAATAGAGTTTTTTGCTCTATGCGTCGTGCCACCTGGCGCTCGCTTTTGATGGGAGCATCCAAATGACAATAACTCAGCATTTTGGATTTGGCATGAAAAAATATGCTTTCCTACCAATGGCCAAGAAATTTGGACAGGTTTTGAGCCCTCAAAAAGGTCAGAAACACTCAAAAAATGACCTTACTGCCCCTATTTTGACACATAGGAAGCAGTGTTGGGAGAACTGAATTTTGGAGGGGCAAATGGAGGCCAAAGTGAAAAATTCCACTTGGGTTCGAAATTATACAGGTGGACCTTTCCAACAGGCACACTTGGAGAGAATTTGGACATCAGGAAGGCCTTCAAAAGTGGCTCCAAACAGGCGTTATGCATAGAGAAATCAGCGCGGCGCATAGAGGAAAATTTTCTCAATTTGACCAAGTATACTCTGTTTTTCCCCTAGGTTTTGCCAGTTTTACGTTTTCACCTTCTTAATGTAAAATTTGTGATGTAATTTAATTTACATTGATTGATCTTGATGTAAATATGTCAAATTTTCACTTATGGAGGTAGATTCATCTGTTAAAAAGTTGTTTGAAACTGAATGAATCAGTTCCCTTGTTTCTAGAGGCATGCTGTTCCACTGTCTAATTTCTAGTTCTCAGTTTAGAATTAGTTGGAACAGCTCCTAAACATGTGAGCTCGACCCCTAGAGGCTAGGATAAGCTATGGTTTGTCTATATTATGTGGTTTTTCAGTGATTAGCATGGTTGGACTCTTGAGAAAGTAAGGAGCTTCATTGTACACTCATATCAGCATTTTGGCTAAGGAGTTGAGACCGGGGTTTGCAGCACTCTTTGGGATCCCTGTGGCATTTTGTTTTGGTACAGTGCTATATTCTGTTTTTGTGAACTTACTTATGTGTTATGTATGACATTATCTACCTTATTTCTTCCTAACTAAATCAAACAAGAGTGAAAGTAGAATCCATTGAAATTGTAGTGCTCTACTTGAGGTTTGTTTTAGTTTCTTGATGTTTTCAGCTGTTTGAAGAGGATCCATGGCTTCTCTTGCCCTCTTCAACTCCTCACCTATTTAATCCCTCCATCTCATTCGATTTGAAGTGCCAAAATCAGTTGCCTACCTTGCCCCATTGAGATCTCTGCAAGACTGAGCCTCATTCCCTGCACCCAAGATCTGCCTTTTCATTAGAGCCAACAAACACATCATTTTATTCAATCAAACTCTTTGCACTCATACCTAGCCTAAGATCAGTAGTTATATCAGTCATCTCAAGCCTTTAGTGATCATATTTTGCTGAGATTGACCAGGAGAGAGCCCTCTCCCGACCTGGTAGGGCTAGCTACCAGGTTAAGCATGGTTTGATGTTGGCCCTGGATCCTACCTTTCACAGCCTGAGGTAGATTTAGGCCCTAACAACGTGGATACCAATTTTCACTTGCAAATGTTTCTTAACTCAAAACATTCAAGAAAAAACACCGATAAAGGAAGTGTTAATGCTTTTGTTGGAGTGTGGCTTACTGGAAGATCCATGTGGTGGCAATGTGAAAAAATCAAAGGTAGTGGCATTTCCACCACATGGCTCTTGTTATATTATTTACAAGGATGACAAAAATATGTGGCATGAGTCTTCATACATATAGTTTTATTTTGTTTTATTTATGCAACAAATAAAATACATGGTTTTTGAAAAATATATATATTACAATATGATAGGGTGAGTATATATATATATATATATATATAGAGAGAGAGAGAGAGAGATATATATATAGATATATTAGTAATTCTAATCTATATATGTATAATGTAAATTAATATAACCATTAAATGTGAATATATAGTACAATGTCTTAAATTTTATATATTAATAGATATTAGAGTTTCATATAGTATATATTTTACATAAGATTAGTATATAATTACAAACTATAATGAAAAATTAATCATACATTTGTATGCATATTAATTTAATCAATTTAGGAAAATATATGTACATTTTTTTGAAACTCACACGGAGGTGAACAACATTATTAAAATGAAGAAGGCTGCCCAAGAAAATAAAATTTTGAACCCAGTCATCGAAACCAATCCGATTATGAATCATTGAAGGGATCTAGATGGGGTATTCAAAAACGATGTGGAATAACCATTCAATAAAAAGCAACAAAAGTGACAACATCAAATGATTTGAACAAAGGATGCATTGATACATGATATTGTAAAGCAATAAGATCCCCTCCACAGGGTGTACCATTTGAACTAATTTCAATATATCAATTTTTGACACAACTAATAGGTCATCATAAATATTGATTCCTTAAAGGTATGTAATGGGCTAAAACAAATCAATAAATCACTAAATGATCAAAATAAGGAGGTTCAGATGGAAAAATCCCTAATGAAAACATCCCTTTCATGATGCAATGATTACATAAATAATGAAAGAAACTTTGTTGAATCATGTGACCAAAACATCATGCCAAATCCTAAAGGATAAAGAAGCATAAAATCCAATCAATGCAGATAAGAAAAACCATAAACCAATCAAGTGCAATTTAAAAGGGGAAGTTCCAAAATTTCTAATGGGGCCCCCTTCATTTTGGTTAAAATGTAGGGGAGTTGTTGGCAGGCCAACACCATGGGAACAAATATTTCCTCATAGTCAACACCTTCGTTTTGTGCAATTCCTTTTTACATGAGCCTCGTTTTGTGCTTGTTAAGTGATCCATATGATTCATAATTGTTTTGAAGGTCCACTTGTAGCCAATTGGTTTGGTTATGTATGGAGGGTCCACCAACTTCCAAGTCCCATTTTTTATGAGTGCATCATATTCCTTCTACATGGATTTTTTTTGTTTGTCATTAGAATCATCTTCTTTGAAGGAAGTGGGTTCAAATTTAATAGACAAATTTAGTTCACAATTACATCAAATATTTGTGTCATCCACATCACCTGAATTTGCACCTCCATTGTCATCTTTAGTAGAACTCCTGGTTCTATTCTTTCTCATCTCATTATGATGGACACTTTCAAGTGTCTTTACCAACCACTTTGGTTGTTTTGGAGAAGGACTAGATGGCTCCTCTAAGGGCATGGTATCATCAATGTTCAACTTCTCAATTATGCTTATGACATCACCCAATTTTGATGAGTTGTTTAGAAATTATTCATGACAAGGAGTTGGTTCTATAGAGGGATATTCCAAAGATTGACCCAGAATTGGGTTCCCCCCTTTAGCATCTAGAATATCATTTTCAAATTCATGATATGTCTTCATCAGAGAAATCATTCTAGATGATCAAGTTGTCTCTCAACAATTTCATCACCTTTGGTGGACTCAAGGAATATAAATCTGTAGAAAGTATGCATTTCTTATTTTCCTCATCACAAATATGATAGGACTTGGTGGTATTTGAGTATCCCAAGAAAATTCATTTATGACTCCTTGCATCAAGTTTATTACTTTGGAATCAAGGCATAACAGGTGGAGCCAAAAACCCCGAGATTCCTGATGGAGAGGATGTGGCCATAAAACATTACATAAGGAGTCTTGTTTTGAAGATCATGTGATGGACATATATTATTTTTATAGACTACACACAAAACTTATTCAACCTATAACATTAATTTTACATTCTTAAATAACATCATGGCGTGAATCATATTGAGCAATGTTCTATTCATCCTCTCAGCTATACCATTTTGTTGAGGATTGCATGGAACTTTTGTTTGATGTTGTCTCCCATGTTGTCTAAAATAGGGTTCAAAATCATTACTAGTATATTCTTTCCATTATCAATACAAAGGGCACCAATATTAGTTTGTGCTTCATTTTCAATCCATACAAGATTTTTTTTATAAGTTTCAAATGCTTTAGACTTGTATTTCAACAAAGATACCCAACACATTCTGGTGTAATCATCAATACATGTTATGATGTATTTATTTTCATTTGCATAAGATACATGCATAGGACCACACAAATATTAATGTATCAAACCAATTTTTCTATATTCTCTAGAATTGGAGCCATGGAATGGATGTTTACTATTTTTCCAAGAATGCAAGAAAAACATTGCTTTAGTTTTTTTAGGAATAGTTGGAAGACCATAAACACCATTATCTTTCCTCAAATAAATATTGTCATAATTAATATTTCCAAATATAGCATGCCATAGAAAACTTGAAGACATTGTACCTTCATTATGTTGAGTGAGATAAGTAGAATGTTGTGTAGAAGATGCATAATTGTCCTTTAGCTTTAGCATCTTGTCTTCTTCCTCTTCAATCATGATGATATTTTTGTTGGAAGTCCTCGTTATCTCTACCTTTCCATCAAAAATATGAATGGAGTGTCCTTGTTGGTGCAAGGTATATCAAGTTCCTCTTCAACTGAGGAAGATAGAGAGCATTGTTTAGGAAAATTCTGATAGTGTTCGAAGCTTGAGTCTTATTATACCAATTCATGAAGGCTTTAGATTAGGCTTTCCATCAAAGTATACCATGCCATTTATGTTTTTATCAAACTAGTCAAATGCTTTTCTCGGAAATTGCATGTGGCAAGTAACACCTATGTCAAGAAGCCATGTGTCTCTCCCAGAAGTACATGCAATGTTAAATACTTCCTCATGCAATCCAATATTACAGTGAGAAACAATGTAATGAGTTGATTTTGGTGCATTACCTTTTTCTAGTTTTGGAGCCTTTTCTTTTTCTTCTTGTTCTTTGATCTCTTCCCATTGAATTATACATATTTTGGCTTCATTTACGTTTCTTCCACAATGGGAAAAATGCTGATCAGGTCTCCCTGTCTGATTTTCTCTAGCCCCCCTTTGCGTGAAGTTCCTTCTCCCATTGGTCATTAACAAGGAGTGTTCTCTTTATCTTTATAAGTGACTCTACATTGTTTTCCTTATTAGTTAAAACTATGCCAACTATGGAATTTAGTGAATGGATTTTGCATTTAAGAATGCTTGAAGAAATTGATAGTATTTAGCAAAAATGTAATTCAAATAGAGATGAATCATTCCTCGACTAATAAAATTTTACAACTTGAATTTAATAATAAAAAAATATTACACCAATCATATTGCATATCATTATGGAGATTCATAAACCAATGACATAAAATCTTATAAAATACCATAACAAACCCAAGGTAAGAAAGCCCATCCATACAAATCAGTGCAATGCAGATTTGATGATAATAGAATAACCAAAAAGTGGAAATAGGCCTCGAGAAAACACATAAGGAACACAGTGTTGTCAAAGGCTTCATAAGGATAGGGATGCTTTACCAATTGCCTTGTGGAGCCAAAAACTACATTGTTTCTTAACACTACTTGATTAATCATGATGATTACTTATCTTATCACTTTTAACATGACCTAACTCTGTTAGAAAAGTTGTCAGTAGTTATAAAATACCAGTGGTGTACTTGTTCAAGAAATGATTTGTTTCAAAATTGATAAATAGTAATTATGAAATCTCCTTTCCCTTGCACCTTTATTGAGGGAGCCAAGATCTATGAAAATATTGTTTGGAGAAGACTCCAATAGTTTGTAGCATCCATGATGGTTAAAAAATGACATTTTCCTGTAATCTAATTTCAAGAGTAAATCATACATTGCAGATTTGAGAGGAATACCCGTGGGTGATAGAGCTCTAGAAGGAACTTCATCAATTTCCCTTTACGCAGGTTGATCATCTTTTCATAGAGGTGAAAACTTACTTATCATTTAGTATAAATAACTATGCAATACATCCATTGCTGAAGGATTTGATGCCCCTAGGAAATACATAAGTAGGAGATGGATTTCCTTCAAGCCAATAATATGCATCTAGAGCTCAAGGATTTTTAATAACATGATAACATGAATAATGAGTGAAAGATCCAAGCTCTAGCTATCATAAATAGGTATAGTATCATTCATACATAACAGATCTAGCTATCATAAGGAGATATAACAACATTTGTATATGAAACACTGGCCTCAAACATAGAACGATCAAACTAGAGGTCATCCCAAAGATACTTGGATTTGACAAAAATGGAGAAGTATGTGAAAATAAATAAAAGGAATTAGGTAATTGTATTTCCTAGTATGAAACACGAAAGTGACATAAAGTCACAAAAAATGCACCACAACAATGGCTCGCTCATGCATTCCAATTTAACACACTAAACTAAATGTGATCACAACACATCACCTCCAAAAATCCAAATCATCACGACATATTCCATGGATATTTTGATTCGATCTAAAGAAATCAAAATATTATTCCAAATTTAAAGATGTTAATGGTAAGACTACAACTGAGACCAGTAAGGGAAAAATACTAGTGGAAAGCCCTTACAAAGAGAGAAAATACCTGAAGAAATCCATATAACTTTATTAAGTGACATGGGCTCCACTCATTCCCAAAAGCTTCACTAAGTGTTCCAACTTTCCTCCCAGAGCAATCCGTTCCTCATACCTAGTGACCATGAACTGGAACAAAAACTCAAACTAAGGAGGAGGAGGAAGGTAGAAGTGAGTTTGGGAATAGGAGCACTCAAATCTGATACCATGTTAGACTGAGGAGCATGCTACAAAAACCCAACTTGTTATTCTTTAATAAGAGATACATATTTATTATGAGTATAAATGATTCTGTAACTATCTGAGCTACTAGTTTTCCGAATGACCTTTTTGTTACATATTTACAACTAATATCATTCACCATAATTCTAGAGGATTAAGACATCTAACAACATTCAATATCATAAAATAAGGGAGAAAAAGGATGGTTTTCCTTGATATTATTTCTATATGAGTTTGCAAGTATGCTATCTCTGTTTGATTGAAAAGGTTCATTTATTTGATTTCTTATCAGATTGTTTCCAAAATATGTTCTACATTTAATAGCTTTATGCCCAAAATTTATACATGAAAACAAATAACCATTGAAAATAGTTTAGAACCTAGGAACAAATTGTGTTTTAGGATGTGATCTTCTTATTTTTTGATAACTTTTTCTTTGTTGATTTTTCACTCAATCTCTATGGTTGTTCAAATTGTTGTTATGGAATTTCAATTGTTTCTACTGAGTTGTATTGCTATCCTTTTCCTTTCTCTATTGATATTTATTTTTCACTTGATCTATGTGATTGTTTGAGTGGTTGTTATAAGATTTCCCTTGCTACTACTAATTTCATTTGGTTGTATTATTGTTAGGTCCTTTGACTGACTCAACATAAATGAATGATTCTTTATCTTTAACCTTCTTAGTGCTTAATTTCCCTTCATAGCACAAACCATTTTGATGAGAGGAGATCTCTGAATACTTAGAATCTAATCTGGCTTGTTAGATATTTCAATAAACTTTAAATTATGGTTTAGTTTATTCTTGTATTTTTCTAATTCTTTTCTAAGGGAGACTATTCCTTCCTCTAGTTTTTCACACTCCTTAACCTTCTCTTTTGGCTGTTGTAACAAGGTGTCTTCAATTTTATTTGCTTCTTACAACTTTATTTTTAGAAGGAGTGATGAATCTTTAGATTTATCCTTTTATTCTTCAATTTTTCCAATGTCTCCTTCTACTTTATTATTCTTTTTCCTAAGCCTTTGAATTTTTGCTAAGACATTAGTCGATTCTCCTTCTAGGTCTACTTCATTCTCTTCTTCATCAAACTCATATTGACCTTTATCTAAAGTTTTTATGGCCATGATCATACAATCCTTTGTTGTTTCTTTCATTATTACTTCATCAAAGGATTACTAATATTCATCTTCTATGGAATTGTCGTCTTCTTGGGTATAAAAACTCTTCTTTTTGAACATATTTTCCATTTTACTTTCCTATATTTATTCTTCTGTTTATGATCATATCCATTCTTTTCTTCATTATATGGACATTTAGATGCATAATGTCCTACTTTTCCACATTCAAAGCATTTTAAGGGTAACTTACCTTTGTACTTTTCATATCGTCTCTTTAATCTTTTGACAAAATTTACCTCTTCTTCATCATATTCACAACTCAGAGTATTCTATATATTCTCTTCTCTTAGTATTAGATTTGAAGGAATCCTCCCTTGATTTAGATTCACATTTCATAGGCCATCAGTGTTCTATGTGTTGGTTTAAGGGTCCTGACCCAGGTTTAGAGTTATTCACGCCAACCAAAAAAACCCTAAATTTTGGCCCTTTCGGAAACAACCTGCATAGCACAGGCTGCAGTCTCACTCGAAGTAGTATTGGAGGATGCTAGAACCAGGTTTATGCATCTAGAGGCATGTGCGATGGTCTTCCTAAGGTGCTTATAGCTTAGATCTACCTTCGCACAGATCAATCCCTTCCGACTATCAACTACTGCAACTCTATCGAAATGACCTTCAGATATTCACAAAGGTACTTGCTTGTACTTAACATGCATAGAAGATATAGAGTTACTACTTTCAAGCAAAAAACTGAATATTCAAAAGCCCTTACGACCTAGATTTGTGGTTGCGCAGATGTACCCTTTCCAAATAGTTAACTACAACAGTTCTTCCTCACGACTTCACAATCTCCACGAAGGGGGTTAATTATTATTATTATGCATAAATATTATAGACCTATCTATTTCGCACAAAAATAAAGAATTAAGTCACATAAAATAGATCACAAAGTGAAGATACATAAACTTAACAAAAATAAATAAATAAGGCACAAATGCACATATTTGGCTCAAAATAGTGTTTATTATGAATAAGTGTTCAATTATAGACTTCTCCTCCCCTTGCACATAGCAGCAGGGTCCCATGCACTCAATTGTGGACTTGCCCAGGTCTTTGCGCACTGAGCTATAGGAGCATTCCCATTCCACCTAAGTATAGGAAACATACTTTTCCTGCCTTAGCACCTTGCCCTTACAATGATTCTCTATCAAAGTTATCCTTAGACTCGCTATGACTCAACTATATATAGCCTTTTCATTACAATATCATGGTCTGCAGACCATGGGTGAGTCTCAAAACTGACCTGTCACCTACCCATACAAGGGACTAGTGCCCCTTTCATTCTTACTTAGATTCGCGCTCCACTTCCACATTTCATGGAGACTTTATATTCTTTAACAAAAACTTTTACAAAAATTTACTTAACTCATAAAATATGACCCTAGGGACCCCATCCCAACAGGACCCCAACACAAAAGTGGTGACTCACCCTCGAGTCACTCAACTGGATTCTCTACTCTATTGTAGAGTTCAATGAAATCCATATTCAAGATTCCAAGTTCTGATGTGCTCTGTACAAAGGCTTGTTGCATTTCTTCAACCAACTTCTTTGTATTTGGCCCCTCCATCTCGAGGCGCATGGTCCTATGTGTCTGCTGTAAAGTCTTCAACTTCTCTTGGATAGCCAGAGTAATATGGCTCGCTTCCTCTGTCCATGGTTGAATCCGAGCCTTCAAAACCTATTCTTTATGTTGTAGCTCCTCAACATGGTCCCGCAACACCTTAATTTATTGTAAGGACTGGTGCCAAAGTGCGCACAATCACCCTGATCTCATCAAATTTTTGCTGTGTCTCTCTGATCTCTGTACCCAGTCTCTACAGGTTTGAGTCCTCTTGCAAAGTGGTCTGTATCTCCATTGAATTTTCAAAGAGACAATTGAAGTCTGTTACTGCACCATCCAAGTTAGACATGTGTTCTCTGATGGCTACATCACACTGCTCCCTGACCTCTAGCAAAGTAGTCAGCTTCAGTTTCAATTTTAGTTCCAAGACCTTCATTTGAAAATCAAAAGTAACTCGACGTACCTCATCCTTAGACTGTCGCACTACAACAACCAATTTAAAAACCTTTGTTGAAGATGTTTCATCCTCGGGTACATGTAGTTCTCATATTGAATTACACGCTTGTGTAATCGTTGCTTTGAGGCTCTGGCTTCATGCTGCTAGCTCTTATTTTTCCTTAAGAGCCTGAACCTTTTTGGCGAATATATGCTCATTGTTCATTTTGACTTCACTAATCACCAATAGCACACACTTCTCTCTACTCCAAAGCTCTTCTACGACCCCCTAATGAAGAGCATGGAGGGTTTGCAGTGGTAGCGCAACTAAATTCATACCCACACCTTTGATCTTTGTGAGCTAGGTGTTATCTTCCTCTGACTCTATGCATAATGTCCCTTCTGGCAAGGGAATGACTCCGAGATCCAGACTCCATGCTGGTTCCATATGCTCACGCTCGCTTGCAGCAGGCTCACTTGAGCCCCACTCACTTGTCCCACACTCGCCTAAATTCTTCCTCCTTGAATATGCAACTCATGCAGATCCTTTTGGATGCTCCCTAGAATTTACATGTACTACTACTCAAATTGAGTCCACAAATTTGTCATGGTGTCTTTGGCCTTGTCCTCGATCCCATCCAAGTCGCCCTCAGTGAGGACCATTGGATCTGCATGTGCTTGTTTTTCCAATTCTTGCTTCTTCTTTGGTCTGGTAGTTGTCTCATTTTGGCACTTAGATAGCCTGAAGGGAGTGCTATGCAACCTCCCCCCCCCCCCCACCTCCTTACTTCTCGGACTGGTCCTGCTCTTTAGTATGTTGGGAAGTCGATGCTTCAACTTCTACTATGGCACCTTTTGTAGCACACTCTTTATCGACAACTGCATTAGTAGCAACTTCTTTCTTCTTCTGCTCGGCCAATTCCCGCACCACTAGCTATGCTTCTTATTTCCGTTTTGAGTGAAGCAGTCGTCTGCGTAGAAGATATTTCTTCACCTTTGCTGGTACCTGCACCAAGATCTGTGGGTTGCCTCCACTCTATTGGCAATGTTCCCACAATCTCCTATACCTTGTCCTCTGTAACTAAGTATGGAAAGTTGTGCTAGATCTTATTAGGGTCTCGCCTTGTGCGGATGGATACATTATGAAGGTTGGCCTTAAATTCTGCAAAGGCTTGCAACTACTCAAACAAGGTTGGAGACAACATTGGCCTCTGACTAATCAGTGTGTGGAGGTCCATCTCGATCAATATCCAGAAGACTTCTGATTCCATGACCCACTCCAGATCTTTCATCACCCATAGCAAAGTGAACTTCGTTGTCTCTGGTAAATCCTCATCTTGTGGAGGGAAATGACTACCCTCCGGAAGTCACCATGCAACAAGTACATTCAACAATAGTAGCTAGGCATAGTAAAATGCCTTGCTTTCATCTTGTGCTTCACGACAATTGGCTAAGAATTCCTTCCAGAGGTACTGCACCCAGTTGTACTACATCCCCTTTGCGCACCGTGCAGCCAATGAAATTACTGGCACTGGAACCTCGTCCACGTGACATTTCCTCATGACATTTCCGGCCAAAATCTGAGTGGAAAACTACATTGCTTGGTCTGTAATAGAGCAGATAGAGTATCCACATGACTTATTGACCAGCCCAAACTCAATTTTCATTTTATCTACAAGTTCCTACTCCTTACTTTTTCCTCCAAACTCCTTCGTTGGATCTGCTCCTTTATAGGGAAATTTCGTAATTCTGTAGATCAACATGTCTGTTATGGGGATGGGTTCGCCTAACCACAAAGACCCATCATGTACCAGCGCGAGCCATTGGTGCACATAGATAGTATTGATAATTTACCTGTGAAAGTGTGGCAGACACAACATATGTAGTAATTCGGCCTATGCGTCCCCTTTTACCCATTTCATTGGTTCCAGCTTTGTGACCTGAGTCTCTTCATATTAAATCTTGGTCATATATTTATTGGTCTCCAAATGCAGAAATATTTCATGATCGGCGATATCCCAATCATCTAGTTTTAACATAGGGATACGCACTAATAGCGCACCTTCAAATACCACTTCCTCTGGTAGTATTGGCGTAGAGACCGTGAACTTGCGCGAATCCGAGTCATAGGGTACCTTCGCTTTCCATTTTTGCGGAGGGATATATGCCTAGAGCCTAGTGATAGGCTCACCCTCCTCAGCGTCCAATTACTCAAATCCATCATGGAGTTCTTTTGCGTCCAAATCCACGGGTTCATATGACTGTTTTTCCTTGTCCACCCTCCCTTTCTACTGAACCTCTGTGCAATTATTCCTTGGTGACTACCTCACCGGTACAGGTTGTGGTTTCTTCTGCTTTTCCTTAGGGGAAGACTTCTTCAACTTAGGAAACTGTGGCGTCGTAGGAACAAATGGCGTAGATTCCATTTATGCAACTTCAGGGCCTTCTGCTTGAGAGACAATGACTTCATAACTTACTGGCTCAAATATTTGTTCAAGGATAAGCTTCTGGTTCCACTCAGATAGTTTCACAAATTCTGGGCTTGAAAATATATCCTCCCAAGTTTGTAGATTCATAAAGAGAAAACAAGAGGGCTCATATGCAACTTTTAGAAAGAAAAGTGTTCTTCGATAGACCATCATGTCAAATTTATAGGTGATTTCGAATTCAAATCCGACCATTCCCTCCATTTTCTGATCATAAATCTGTCTTTGGTGGTAGATGTCCAAATATTTTCATCATAAATGTCTCCTACCTTCTCCTCCTAATGGGAGTTTCGCTATCCAATCATGAACAGTGACACCAACGGCTAATTTTTGACCTGGCTGCGTGGCATCAACCCCCATGCCATAGCTTTTCCATCAGAGCTTCTTCTGTCGTACCTCTTGCATCCATTGCACAACCTCCTTACTGCATTTTACTCTGTGTCGGGTAGTGTAGTTTATAGTCCTGCTCTCCCTTGTAGCTGCCTAGAGCACTAAGACTGTCCTACTACCATGTAGTCATTGCGCAAGGGCAAGATCCCTTGTATACAACTTCAACCGACTTCCATTCACCCTTCCCAGAAATATTTCACCATTCATCTTCACGAGCTGTATTGTACCACCATCCATGATTTCCTTAAAAACATATGGGCCCAACTAGTGCATTTGGAACATTCCAGGAAACTTTGTAAACTTACTATCATAGAACAAAACCAAATCGTTCACTTTGAAAGTGCACAACTTAATATGCCCATCATGCCATACCTTTTTACGTTCCTTTTTCACTTGCCGGTGAAATCCTGCAAGAAATTTGTCTTGTTCCAACTCCATCAACTATGCGAGACCTTCCTCCAAGGTCTCGTGATCCATCATCTCTGTTAAAGCCGCAATGCATAGGCTTAAAAAAATATATTCCATGGGCATCAGTGCCTCGATCCCATAGACCAACCTAAATAGGGTTTGGCTTGTCAACTTCTTGCATGTCATCCTATATGCCCATAGAACCGCCAGAATGTATACATACCAGTCATTTCTCTTCACATTACAAACCTTTGTCAATGCATTCTCCAGAATCTTATTGAATGCTTACAGTGTACCATTGTCTTGGGGATGATAGGGCATACTCTTTTGATGGTATCCCTGGAATTCTTGGAGCATCGCATTGATTGTTTCATTTAGGATTTGTGTACCCCTATCACTCATCAATACTTTAGGGCACCCAAACCGCATTAAGACGTATTCAAGCAGGAACTTTGTAGTGGTAGTAGTAGTACAATCCTTCATCTTCTATGCTTCTGCCCATTTGGTTAAGTACTTTGTCGCAGTAATAATGTACCGTGTGCATGTCTTCCTTCTTGGTGGTTATATTGGACCTACAAATTCAATTTCTCATTTTTCAAATACTTGTAATGAAACTTGAGGGTTTAGGGCCAATTCATCTCTTCGTAAAGGCTTTTCCTTCCTTTGAAAAGCATCACATGCTTTACAAAATGCCTCAGAATCTTTATGCATTATCGGCTACCATAACCCTGTGTGCAAAATCTTCTACATGGTCATTCCACCTGCATAGTTTCCTCCCGCCACTCCTCCATGGGCCTCAAAGAGGATACTAGTGTGCTCAAACTCTGTAACATATCGGTGCAATATTTCACATGTTCCCATATTATACAAGTGTCCCGCTATCACAAAAACATCAACAGTGCGGACCACTAGTTCCTTCTTTTGTTGAGTAGAATATCCTTTCGGGTTTATTCCAGTGGTTAGAAATTGAATAATGTCTGCAAAATTATCATCCACAATGCGCACAACAAAGAGTTGTGCATCTGACAATCCATCATCTAAATTAGTTGGCTCTTCGCCTATCTCAATCTTGGAAATATGGTCTAGTCCCGCATTCAACTGTCTGGGCTTCACAATCACTTCAAAATCATATTCCTAAGACAATAACAACGACCTATAGATCCCCCCCCCCCCCCCCAACACAGGCTTGTTGACGAGGTACTTGAGAGCAGAGTGATTGGTGTACATTTTAAAATGTGCTCCCAACAAATATTGTTGAAAATTTTGTAGCACGTAGACCATCACCAACCCTTCACGCTCTGTAGTGGAATAGTTCTTTTTGGCTTTTTATAGTTTCCTACTTGCAAATGCTATGGGGTGATCAATAACACCTTCGTCGAGCTCGGTCAGTACTGCACCCATCACAATACATGAGGCATCTGTATGAACAGGGAATTCTTTCTTCCAATATGGAAATACTAGGATGGGTGCAGTCACCATCTTGTACTTTAACACATTAAGACTCTATTGACACTCATCGCAATAAAAAGTCACATCCTTCTTTAACAGTTTCTCCATCGACACGATTATTTGGGCATAAGACTTGATAAACTTCCTATAGTAGCCTGTGTGGGCCAGTGTTGCGCACAACTGCTTAAAATTCTTATGAGCTTCTAAATTCACGATCACTACTATCTTCATAGGGTCCACCATCAATCCTTACTTACAGACTTCATGGCATAGAAAAATTCCGAAAGGCAAACAAAATATACATTTTTTTATGTTCAGCACGATCTGGTATTTGTGACATGTATCTAGCATGAGGCACAAGCTTGCAACATGGCACTTCACCAATCCGAACACATTCCAGTCATCAAAATACACCTCTAAGAATTTATGAATGAACTCCTTAAATGTCGTGATTAATACCCTAGAGAAGATTGCAGGTGCATTCTTCAGCCCGAATGGCATTACCGTATACTAAAAGAAACCCCACTCTATCGCAAAGGTTGTCTTGCTGTGACCCTCCGGCGGGATCTTTATTTGATGGTATCTTGAGAACACATTAGTGAATGAATAAGCCTCCTTTACTCCAACATTCTCTAACACTTCATCTATAAATGGTGTTGGGAATGGATCATGCACACATGCATCATTAAGCTTTCTCAAATCTACGCATATTCTGATTTCACCCTGCTGCTTATTTTTCTGAACCACCATAGGGCTCACCCAATTAGATCCTTTTACCAGCTCAATAATTCTGGCCTCCAGCATTTTGTCTAGTTCTTTACGTACATTTTATCTATACTTTGGATTGAGATGATAAGGTCTTGTTTTATGGGCTTCGCGTGAGGTTTCAAATTGATTTTCATTACACCCAAATGTCCTACAATACCCTTCAGATCCGAGAAATTTGTTGCGAATAGATCCTGGTATTCACGCAGCAGTTCAACCACCTTATCAACTGCATCTTCATCCCAATAGTATCCTATCTTTGTGACTTAGGCTCTGCATCAGATCCAATATTTACTTGCCTTGTTTTCAGCGGTTCTGTTACATTAGGGTTAACTGTCTTAAGTCCTTCAACCTCACACTGACCTTTAGTTTTAGGAATGTTGATTTTTCTTGGATCATCTTCTTCTTCTTCAGAAGTGACATTGTAACATTCCAGCACATGGCGCAACTATGTACTCTAGTCTAGTTGTGCCCATTCTATCGGTTCTTCAGGTGTTCTAACGATAGCAGCCTTAATCTCTTATAGCACTTCATCAATATATTCGAACCCATCCTCAAAACTGAAGGTTATAAGAAACTCTCTCTCGGAATATCCGATTTAGTTGTTCCATGGCAGAACCCTGTCTCTAGGTACCAATTCACAAGGATAGTGTGTAAGGTATGGCAAAAAAAATGTACCCACTCTGGTTGAGGTTCGCCAACCCAAGATTTAGTCCACTGCGACACATGTTTGCATGGGTCATCCTTCCCACTATACTTCTGAGTCATCCATGTGTTAGCATACCCAAACCTAAGCTTCATTAGCTTATATTCCTTCCAATCAGTGAAGCTTTCCTTATGCTTACCCCACCAATAGGCAGGCATAGTGCATGGTGCCAATTCAAGTGCCTCGAATTGATGTTCCTCGGGCACCTCCCTTTCAAACTCATCCAAAAAGAGATTAACATCATTTAAGAAATCATAATGTGGAAGCTTCCTTACCTTAGTAGATACGCATTGCAGTGATTTGGTCATCATATCGCAACATAGCATAGATACTTCTTGCAACCGATTCTTCCAGTGTTCGAGATCTTCATCTGAATATGAGGTATAGGAGTTATCTCTATCCCACGCGATCTGTCCATCTGCAGTGGGATTGATCCAATCTTCATCTCACACCATGACCTTGAATATCTGGTCTAAATCATCATCATCGTCCACAAAGTCGAGAACAAGTTCAGTATAGGGTGATCCTTCAGTAGGTTCTAGTGGTATAATAACCTCGAGTGCCTTCCTCTGAAATTTCATCTTCCGCTGCTTTAGATTAATCACCACATCCATATCAAAGGCCCAATCAATTACTAGTAGTGCAGGATATATATTACTATAATCTACTATTTATATTACTTCAAAACTAGCCAGCGCGCTCACACCCTCAACGTCTACCATCACACCATATAACCGTCCCATCGGAATAATCTTCTGCTGATTGACCATCTGTAGCTGTATAGGAGACCATTGTAGCATAGGTCTCGCCATCCTTTCCCATCTATTCTTAGGCACCACATTTGCATCACAACCCAAATCCAGGATGACTTGGTCCATTTCATATTCTCCTATCTGCGTGGTCAACCTCATCTCATGCTCGGTCCGCTTCTTATGCTTATGTACTTTCCTTACAACACACTGTTCTGAAGGAACCTTAATATTTCCTGCACAATTATCTATTGGCTCTTGGAGCCCTTCTACTACCTTCTTATCACACAACAACTTCATATAGGTCTTCAGGAAAGTGGCTAACAGTGAAGGATCCACATCTTGCACTTCATTGTTCCCAGATGATTTCTCTTAATTCCTAGACGTAGAAGCTTCAAAGAAATTCTTTATAGCCTCCATAAAAGTTTCTTTAGCTTGCTTGAGGTCAAATCCAACTTCCTTTTCAGTGGCCTTGTTCACCCATCCCTCGGTCTCTGGCTTCTTTCCCTTATCTTCACTTTTGGCCATACCACTGCATGTTATGATATTGACGCCATGATCTTATTCGCGAGGCTCCACCCTCATCATCTGGATATTTTGTGTAGGTTGTTGGGTCTGCGTCTTTTTCTCTTGCATCTTTCTATAAGGATCAGGCAATATTCTATCACATGGTCGAGCTTTCTGCAATATTGACAAGACAGATGCATTAGGTTCTAATAGTCGTGCACAAAATGTCCAGTTTCGCCACAATTATAACAAATAACTTGTCTTCAGCCTTTGCCAGCCCCTCCTCCTCATCCTCTTCCACGGCCTTGGAATCCTCTGCGTGTTGCACCCACGCATTCTGAGGCCGATTTCTTCCTACATTTGGTAGGTAGGGGTCCTATCCATCATTAATTCATAACTTCGACAATGGCACTCATCATGACATAAAAACTTGCAGAAATTTCAAAACAACTGTTGAGGGGTCTGTACAAACTTCTGTAGCAGGTGACAATTGTTTGTCGCATGCTATCCTGTAACCTGACAAATAATGCACCATAGCACTGCTCGTGCACTCAACTCAGCAGTATTTTCCAGCTTCAAGGGAATAGACCCTCCCCCAATAAGATAATTTTGATAAACTAGACAATGGTCCTTATCATGCCCATGGCCCTTGACTTTCAAGCACCAAACTTCAGCGTGCACCTCAGGCTAGGCTTCCTTTCTCTTCTTCAAGATCTGCAAGTCCAGGTGTAGACTCGCCAGCTGCGAGTGGATCTATTGTACTCCAATATTCATATCTTGTATTGGCGAGGTTTCCAAACTCATCGCGATCTCCAAAACTTCCAATTGTGTTGCTATCTTCTGCTATGACAATGGTAATCTTAAGTGGGGCAACAACAAAGCAATGTACCAATATTTGTGTTGTTCAAATGTGATGTTCATAATATCTTTTCGGATCAGACATTTTAGTCTCTGATCGAAATCCCATGAAGATTCATTCACCACTTGATTTATCTCCTTAAACTCTGTAATAGACTACACCTAAGATTTAGGCTTCTTAGATTCGCGGTTCAATGCTTGCTGAGTATCGACGAACATCACAATAGGGTGATATTGACAGTACTTGATATACCAGGTCATCGCTTTACCTTGTAGCACTGTGACCAGATGTTGTTTCTATAGGTTATCATCAGTGATCTGCTGACCTATCTACACAACATATGCAATGAACTAGAACTGCTTGGGGTCATCACTTCCTACCCCTTTGAATATTGGCATCTTCATTGCATTCGCCATGTTGAATGGTGGAGGTGGAGGTGGAGGTGGAGGTGAAGGAATAGGTGTATGTGGTGGAGGAGGAGGTGGTGGTGGAGTGGAAGGATGAGATATCCACGGGATACCCTGAATTACCAACTACAATGCACTTTGCGGTGTATTCAGAATAGTTACCTCGTCGTCACTTGACGAGGATCCTAATAGGGGACTGTATTCACAGCTTGATTCTATGTTCCTTCTGAATGGTTTTCCACATCGCGTAGTCTCAAACATTAAGGTAATGACATAACCTATTTTTCACACAACAACATCTTAATCCAAGTTTTCAAAGATTGTAAGTACTTACCTCACGGTCCCTTGAAGAGCCTGTGCTCTACTTCACTGTAACTGACAGTTGTATTGATCCCGAACTTAGTCACAAATGCTTTGAGTGTTTGATCAGTCTAGTGATCAAATGCCTATGCAATGTTTCTTTCTGAAGCTCTCAAGCGCCTCACCAGCTCTGGAGTCCACAAAATAGGGCTGTCAAGTCTCCATGTACCCTGATTGTTCACCAATCTAGATAGTTGATCGTGCAATTCACAAGGGAAGAAACATAAAAAATTCTCGGTTTCATCTAAGTATAGGTATCTACTCAACCACTGCTCCTTGGATAATCACGGATTTCTGTTTGTTGGGTTGTGTTATATTCTTTCCACGACTAACCTACGTAGTGAACCAGGGGGTTAGAGGGGGGGGTGGAGCCCCCCCTTCGTTGCACTGATTGCGCAACGGGGGGGTCACAAGGGGTTTGAGGGGGGTGGGTAATCCCCCTCTATGGGGTTCGGGATAGCACCCCTGGAAATTGTTTTTGGACACTATATTAGGTTGGGCAAACCTACCTATGGTTTTTTAGTCCATGGTTTTGGACGCGATGGTTTTCGGTCCATGGTATTGGATGCTTCGGCATGTATAAATGTATTGTAACATTGAAAAGAATATAATAAAAAATCAAGCTGGTAGTCCCGGTTTTGGGATCTAGGGGAAAATATCTGTGTATATGTGTTTTATGTGTTATGCTCTCGCATTGTTTATTTTCTGTGTTTTAGAATTCGTATGCAGGTAATTTCTGTGCAGGATTCAAACCTACATTTGGTATCAGAGTTGTTTTGGCTTCAAGGGGACGCCTTTGTTGCTGAGGGGTTTCACTTGGACTTGTGGTAGACCCTATTCAATGGGACATTTGCAAGATTGATTCTGGTGGTGAAAGAAGATGGCGAGCAGTGGAAAGATAGAGATCAAGAAATTTAATGGTCAAAGTTTTGAGTTGTGGAAACTCAAGATGGAGGATCTGTTGGTGGATAAAGATCAGTGGATCATGGTAGATCCAAGTACTAAACCAATAGGAGTGTCCGATGAAGAATGGAAGAAGTTGGATCAGAAGGCAAAGAGCACAATACGATTGTGTGTCTCATATTCAGTATTGCTGCATGTATCAGGGGAAGCTATGAAGAAGGCTTTGTGGGACAAGTTAGGGACTTTGTACCAATCTAAGTCTTTGGTGAATAAACTGTTCCTATGGAAAAAGTTGTATAACCCAAGGATGAAAGATGGAGACTCGATGACAGAACATCTGAATTCATTTAATACTGTGGTAAGTCAGTTATTGTCTGTTGATATTAAAATTTCAGATGAAGATAAGTGCATCAGTTTGTTGTGTTCTCTACCAGATTCGTGGGATAGTATGGTTATTGCAATAGGTTGCAATGCAACTGCCTTGCAGTTTGATGAAATAGTCTCATCCTTGCTAATGGAGTAGATGAGACAGAAAAATATGGAGATCCAAAATGGTGATGCCTTGTCTGTATGAGGATGGTTCCAGAACAGAAACAAAAATAAGTCATCGAGTGGGAGATCTAAATCTAGAGGGAGATCTAAATCTCCAGGAAAACTTGTAAAGGTGGTGTGCTGGAAATGCGGAAAGGAAGGGCACTACAAAAGGGACTGTAAATCTAATGAAAGGAAAGGAAATGCGGAAAGGAAAGGGATCTAATGATGCTTCTTTTGCATAAGCGAAAACCACCTCAGATGAAGGTGGGGATGTGTACCTAGCTTCTTCAAGTACACATGTAGATCATGAGGCATGGTTGATTGACTCAGGTGCATCCTTTCACTTCACTCCCCATAGAGAGTGGTTTTGCGAGTATGATAAATACAATGGTGGTGATGTCTTCTTAGGGGATGATAGGAAGGCTATAATCATTGGTTGTGGAAAAGTAAAGTTGAAGTTGCAAGGTGGAAGGGTTAGAACACTTTCGGGTGTTCTGCATATTCCTGCATTACCCATAAATCTAATTTCTGTAAGCAAGCTGGATCATGCAGGTGTAAAAATAGTGTTCGAGAAGGATACCTGCAAGATGGTTCAGGGAGCACTGGTATTGATGCCGGGAGTTCGGACTAGAACTCTGTACAAGTTGCAAGGTAGCACTGTTGTTGATGTGTGCAACAGTTCTATGGTTCCTGAAAGTGGAGCAGAAAATCTAGTGGTCTCTGGAGAGAATACCATGCTGTGGCATCAAAGGCTTGGACATATTGGAGAGAAGGGCCTTCGAATACTTCATGGTAAAGGTATGGTAGAAGGTATGAGTAATAGCTCTCTGGATTTTGATTTCTGTGAAAATTGTGTATATGGGAAGCAAAATCGGGTGAGTTTCCCCTCTGGTGGTAAGAGGGCAAAACAGATATTAGAACTTGTGCACAGTGATGTGTTTTGACCTGTGAAGGTTCCATCACTGGGTAAGTCTGTGTACTGTGTATCATTTATAGATGACTTCTCATGGAATACATGGATATATTTCCTTAAGAAGAAATCTGAAGTCTTTGACAGGTTTAAAGAATTTAAGGCTCTGGTGGAAAACCAGATAGAGAAGAAGATAAATGTGTTGAGGATAGATAACGATGGAGAGTTTTGCAGTAAGGAATTCGAAGAATTCTATAAGAAGTATGGTATAGCATGGCAAAATACTACTCCATATACACCTCAGCAAAATGGAGTTGTAGAAAGAATGAACAAGACGTTGATGGAAAGGGCAAGAAGCATGCTCAGTGGTGTCAGGTTAGGTCATGAATTCTGGGCAGAGGCAGTGGAGACAACATGTTACCTGGTCAATAGATCACCTTCATTAGCGTTGGAGGATAATACTCCACAAGAGGTATGGACTGGTAAGAAACCCTCTCTTTCACATCTGTGGGTATTTGGATGTGATGCATATGTACATGTTCCAAAGGAGAAACGAACCAAGTTGGATACTAAATCTGAAAAGTGCATCTTTATTGGGTATAAGGATGGTTTAAAGGGTTATAAGCTTTGGAACCCAGCAACAAGGAAGGTTGTGTATAGCCGATATGTGGTGTTCAGAGAGGTGAAAGATGTTATTAAACATGAAGTCCAACCAAAGGAACCTGAGAAGATATAATTTGAGCTAAAGGAGGAAGAATCAGACTCTATAGTAAAGGAGTAATCAGAAGATGAAGAGCCACAAACTCCAAGAGTAAGAAGATTAGTTCAAGAAAGAAGGAAACAAGAAAGGTATAGTCCATCTGCTTTCTGTTCAAATTTTGCTTTATCTATTACTGATGATGATCCCAGAACTATGAAGGAAGCAGTAGATTCAGAGGATGGAAAACTATGGAAAGAGGCCATGGTTGATGAAATGGCATCTTTACACAAAAATGAGGCTTGGGATCTGGTGGAGTTGCCAGCTGGAAGGAAACCCGTTGGCAACAAATGGGTGTTCAAGAAGAAGACAAATGTAGAAGGAAAGTTAGAGAAATACAAAGCTCGGTTGGTAGCGAAGGGTTATTCCTAGGTGCCGGGAATTGATTTTGGTGATATTTTTTTCTCCTGTTGCCAAGGTAACTTCTATTATATTACTTTTATCTATTGTTGCCGCTTTTGATTTTGAGGTAGAACAGATGGATGTGAAGACAACATTTATTCACAGGGATCTAGAAGAGGAGATCTACATGAAGCAACCTGAAGGCTTTGCAGTGAAGGGTAAGAAAGAACTGGTATGAAAGTTAAAGAAGTCTCTGTTTGGGTTAAAATAGTCAGCAAGGATGTGGAATCTGAAATTTGATATTTTTATATGGGGACTTGGCTTTACCAGAAGCAAAGCAGATCACTTTGTGTATTTTAAATTAATTGGTGACCATGTTATTTATCTAGTCTTGTATGTGGATGATATGTTGCTAGTTGGAAATGACAAAGAAATTATCCAGGATTTGAAGACCCAATTGTCCTCCAAATTTGACATGAAAGATCTTGGTGCTGCAAACTATATTTTGGGCATGGAAATTAAAAGAGATCGGGCAAAGAGGAAGCTCTGGTAAACTAGAGGAAGTATTTCGAGACAATACTACAGAGGTTTAATATGCAGGATAATAAACCGTTGAAGGTTGCTATTCCTGTAGGTGTAAATTTATCTACTGAACAGTGTCCCAAGACACAAGAAGAGGAAGAGGATATGTCTCGTGTTCGATATGAAAGTGTAGTTAGTAGCCTGATGTATGCAATGGTCTGTACTAGACCAGACATTGCACATGTAGTGGGAGGATTGAGCAGGTTTATGTCAAAACTAGGGAAGGAGCATTGGACAACAGTGAAGCGGGTTTTCAGGTATTTGCATGGCACTAGTGATTATGGTTTGTGCTATCAAGGAAGACCAGGATTGGACAAAGTTTTGGATATCTGTGGCTTTGTTGATGCAGATTGGACTAGAGATTTGGATCAGAGAATATCTACAAGTGGGTATGTGTTTAATCTATTTGGAGGTGTAGTCAGTTGGATGAGTAAGAAACAATCTGTAGTGGCACTATCAACTATGGAGGCAGAATACATGGTAGCCACTCATGCAAGAAAGGAAGTAGTTTGGTTGCAAAGATTGTGTTCAAGTATGGGGTTAGTATAGGGAGCTATAAGGATAGACTGTGACAGCCAAAGTGCAATTTTCTTGGCAAAGAACCCTACTTATCATTCAAAGACAAAGCACATTGATGTTTAATATCACTTTGTGAGGGATATGATAGAAGACAAAAAGGTGTTGCTGGTAAAGGTGGACACTTTGAAGAATACTGTAGATGCATTGACAAAATCTATGAGCTCTGAGAAGTTCTCCTGGTGTAGAGAAACAATGGGCATTTTAGGGCTGGAAAAATGACTAAGCTCTCCTGTGGCCTCGTGTGGAAAGAAAACAACAAGTGGATAATGTTGGGTTTTGTTATATTCTTTCCACAACTAACCTACGTAGTGAACCGGGGGGTTGGAGGGGGGGTGGAGCCCCCCCTTCATTGCGCAGCAGGGGGGTCACAATGGGGGCAATAGCCCCCCCTGTTTGGGGGGTTTGAGGGGGCTGGGTAGCCCCCCTCTACGGGGTCCAGGGCAGTGCCTTCAGAATTTTTTTTTTGGACCCTATATTAGGTTGGGCGGACCTACCTATGGTTTTTCAGTCAATGGTTTTGGACGTGATGGTTTTTGATCCATGGTATTGGATGCTTTGGCATATATAAATATGTATTGTAACATTGAAAGGAATATAATGAAAAGTCAAGCTGGTAGTCCCGGTTTTGGGATCCAGGGGAAAATCTCTTTGTATATGTGTTTTATGTGTTATGCTCTTGAATTGTTTACTTTCTGTGTTTTAGAATTCGTATGCAGGTAATTTCTATACGGGATTCAAACCTACACTGTTCTCCTAAGCTGAAAATGTGTGTTCCTTCTGATCGAGCCACTTCTCAATTTCTTTGTTGGTAGGGAACCACTTATTTGACATCACACATTCCTCAGAATGATCCTGGTCTTGGAAAAAGAACCATTTGTTGGATTAAGGGGCCTGAGCCAGGTTTAGAGTTATTCATGCCAACCAACAAAACCCTAACTGCTGGCCCTTTCGGAAACAACCTGCGTAGCGCAGGCTGCAGTCTCACCCAAAGCAATATTGGGGGATGCTAGAACTAGGTTTATGCATCCAGAGGCTTGTGTGATGGTCTACCTAAGGTTCTTATAGCTTAGATTTGCCTTCGCATAGATCTATCCCTTCTGACGTCAACTACTGCAACTCTATTGAAATGACCTTCAGATCCTTGCAAAGGTACTTTCTTGTACTTAGCATGCATAAAAGATACGAAGTTACTACTTTCGCACAATAAACTATATATTCAGAAGTCCTTATGACCTAGATCTTCCGTCACGTAAATCTACCCTTTCTGAATAGTTAACTACAATAGATCTACCTCAAGACCTCATGATATCTACGAAGGGGGTTAATTATTCTTATTATGCATAAATATTGTAGATCTATTTGTTTCACGCAGAAATGAAGCATTAAGTCACATAAACAGATCACAGAGCGATGATACATAAACTGAACATAAATAAATAAACATGGCACAGATGCACAGATTTGGCTGAAAACAGTATTTATTATGAATAAGCGTTCATTTACAGACTTCTCCTCCATACACACTCAGTTGTAGGGTCCCGCACACTTAGTTGCAGACTTGCCAAGGTCTTCACGCACTCAGTTGATGACTTGCCAAGGTCTTTGCACACTTAGCTATAGGAGCATTCCCATTTCACTTAAGTACAGGAAACATACTTTTATCGCCTTAGCACCTTGCCCATACAATGATTCTCTATCAAATTTATCCTTAGACTCACTATGACTCAACTCTATATAGCCTTTTCATTACAATACCATGGCTTGTGGACCATGGGTGAGTCTCAAAACTGTCTTATGACCTACACATACAAGGGACTAATGCCCCTTTTAATCTTACTTAACTTCACACTCTGCTTCCACATTTCACGGAGACTTTACATTCTTTAACAAAAACTTTTACAAAAATTGACTTAACTGGAAACATTTGACCCTAGGGACCCCATCCCAACACCATGCAATTGATCCAATGTTAATGTGAAGTTGTCTACATCTCCTAAATAATAGATACTTTGGCATCGAATCTAGCTGGAAGATTTGAAATATAAAGGAGTCATCCATGAGTTCATCAAGTCCTCTTATGGTGTTAACTATATTATCTACTCAAAGAAAAAAATTGGCTATGTCCTCATCTTCTTTCATCTTTAATGATTCAAATTATATTATGTAGCCTTCGAATTTGACTTGGTTTACTTTACTATCACCCTTAAAAACTCTTCATTTTATCCCATATATCTTTGGATATTGTGTAGTGGATAATTTTAACCAATCGGGTTCAGGCAAATCACTCAGGATTTCATTCATTTCTTTAGCATCATTAGTGAATTCAAGCTTATCATCCTTATTAGCCAAAACATTTGGATTTTGATAGCCATTCTGATCCAGGTGGATGTTGGTGGCCACCCACCTATCCCATTTGGACCCCCACAATTGTCTCTTTCAGTTTTTTTCAGTTTCCTAAATTGTAGCACAGTTTACTATTTTTAGCAGTTTTTCGGGTCCTGAACTTCTGGAGTTGTTTTGAGGCCCTAAATGACATTTTTTGGGAAATCTGGGGGCAACATGGGTCCATGGACCGATGTTGCCCTTCCCAAAGTTATAGTTCTTGGATATATCTTTCTAACGAGCTATTGTATGCATCAAACGAAGATCATATGCCAAAGTTACGACCCTAGGAAATTGATGTATCAATTTACCCAAACGGGGCCCACAATTTGGCGTTTCATCTTATAGGGTTAGGTTTCGGGATGTGAATGGTTTTCCATTGTTTCTCAACAATAAATAGGCCTTCGAGCCTCATTGTAAGACAATTTAGAGGCATGTATCCACCACATCTCTTCTCAGAGATAAGCTACCATTGCCCTAGCTGGTTTATTTCCATTACTGTTTGTAAGCATATTTCAGTATTTTACATTAATGAAATGAAGTATTATTTCCACTGCATATCTGTGTTTATGGTTATCTATGTAATTTTTTTCATTCCTATTTAAGTCCGGATCAGTGGTATCAAAGCGATCTTCTTTTTCTCTATTTTTCTTTGCATGTCCCCAACAAGGTCGGGATGTAAGGAGTTAGGGCTTGAACTGATTGAACCTTTGCAAGACCAGCCTCACAAATCCCGACGGCCTCCCATGGTGGATGAAAAGAAAGATGAGGGGGCAAGGGATCCTATCAAAATCTTGCTCGAAGAAGTGATCGAGCAACAAAGGAACGCGATGATGGACAACTTTGCCCAGATCCTTCAGCGGCTACCCAGAGGCGACACATTGGCTTCCAACAGCTACTCTGGAAATGCCACACTGTTTAAGGTACAAGTTAATTTTCAAATCCCCATCTTCGAGGGTCAAATAGATGCAGATGCCGCAGATAAATGGCTAAATCTGCTAGAAGGATATTTTTATATTCATGAATTTTCGAGTCGGGAAAAGATTGTTTTCACTCTTCTCAAAGCAGCCCCCCACGTCAAGGACTGGTGGGAAACCTACTGCGAGCAGAAGGATGAAAGTACAGGCTCACTATTTTCAACCACACCCACTTGGGATTCATTTTGGGATGCCATCAAGGAGCAGTACTACCCTGTCAAAAGCTATGAGGACAAATACATAAAGTGGCCCACGCTACGATAGGGAAGTGTTATAGCTCCAAATCTCACTCTTATGGTTTGTGATGCTGCACTTATGGCCTAGGGCAACCCCTCCTTCCAGACCTGGTCCAAAAATTTAAAAAACAGTGTTTTATTCCCTATACGCGACTTTGCCCTGTGTTAAACGCGTGTACACGCGGGTCTGTCATACCCAACCCGCGTGTATCTATAAAACACTTAAAAAAATATAATTTCCTCTTTTTCGGGCGGTGATCGCGGGTTTACCTGCTGGATCACCTGTTAGTGCCCGTGGCCCAACTGTTCCCAACCAACTCCTAACTAAAAAACTACTTTGGAGAGGGTATAAAAAGACATCAAAGGGAAGGCCAAGGGAGAGAGAAAAGAGAGCAAGATTATTATGCTGAGATTTTTCCCTTAGACCAGGTCTGAAGTCCTTGGTGCATCCTGCACTTCCCCCATTTTGCATAGGAAACCCTTGTTTCCATGTGTATTGGTGATCATTCATCCTTGACATCATCATTGAGTAAGACTTGGAAGGAGCTCTTGTTGGAGGCTGGAGGCTGGAACGAATCCGGGAGGAAGCTTGCTTGGAGCCTGCTGAAGGTGTTCAGGTGATATCTTTCCGATATATGTACTTTATTTGCCTTTATATATAAAGAAACACGTCTTTGTTCCCGAATAATCTTTCTTTATGCTTATGAGATTCTTGTGTTGAATTCTTATGAAAGTGGTTACTTAAAGATTTTTTTTATAACTAACTTTATAGCATGAAGATGATTTATACATAAACTTCTATACATGTACTGTTGTGTTCTTTGATTTGTTTGTCTTGCAGGTCAGAGAAAGAAGAAGGGAACTCCAAGAAGGGTTTGCACCCTAACGGTCTTCTCGAACGTAGGACCTTAGGTATGTACCCTAAACATTAGAATTTGCTTAAAAGTAAAAAAGATGGCTGTGTGCGTGTGTTTCTTTGTATAAGCAATTTTCAGTCTGGTAGAGTCTCAGCCCAAAGGACTCTAGGGGTACTTTCCCTTCAACCAGAATTGGCGACTCCACTGGGGACAACACTCTTGTTGTTCCTAGTTTGGGTAGTCCTCAAGCCAATCAAGGCTCAGTCCCTCTGTTTGTTGGTTCTGACTGTCTGATATTTTCTTGAACTCCAAGCTTTTCCAGTTTTTCAGTTTGTGTTTTTTATTTTTCTTGAAACACTTCATATACGCACTTTTTCTGGATTACAGAAGCGTATATACGCAAGTTGCACTAAGTAAACCCGCGTATACGCAGGTTTCCTTAGTTACAGTCGCGTGTACACGCATTCTGCAAATAATTGCAGGCGCGTATATCACATAATTTTCAAGATTTATAATTTTTCTTTTTGCTGAATGTCTCTCTGGTGGTTTGGGTCAGTTTTAAGCAGTCAATTCCCAGTGACAGTTCTCTGTTTAACAGGGGGCATCTTGTTTCGAACTCTCTCTAGTTATAAGGAGTGCTAGTCTTGTTTTTCGTTGATTGCAAGCGTCATTGATTTTTGACACACAAGATTCCTGTTTAAGAATCTTGATTGCTCTGTTTCGGCAGAGTGGGAAGATTGTCTTCAATCTTTGTGTCCATTTTGTTTTCATGACATTTTTGTTTGCTTAACGAAATCATTTTTATGACCATTTGCTCCTTCGTTTCGGGAAATTTGTTTGTTACCATTTTCTTGAAACTTGTCTTTTGATATTTTGGACTTTCATTGCTGCTTTTGATTGTCAAAAGCGATTTCGAACACATTTTATTTTTGTTGAGTTCTCATCATTTAGAAGGTGTCAATTCACAAAAGTGTTTGGTGGCTTGTTTATCAATCATTAGTGTCAGTATTTTTGAGAGTTTTCCTTTGAAAAAGACTTTTTGGTTTGATTGAAAGAAAATCTTTTGAAAGTTTTTGAGTTTCGCTTTCTTAAACTTGCTTCTCATTTGATTTCCTTTTTTGCGAAGTGAAAGTGCTTTGTTTTTTATCTTAAACTTGTTTTTATTGTTTGGACGAAATGATTAGTAACAAATCATCTTCTATCTAAGCATTTCAGTGGCAAGACAAAATTTGGTAAAGCAGCAACTTTCCTTCTTTGTTTTTAGAGTAGTCTTTGAATCGTGCATCCACATTTAGTTCTTGCATTAGCATAGCTTTGCATCCTCTCTTAGGCATGCATAGTTTTGTTAGCTTTTGTGAGTGTGGAGTTTGAAAAGAAAGCAAAAAACTTTGTTTAATTTGAAGTACATCTGAACCTCATAGAAATTGCTCTTCATCGAAACGAAAAAGTGCATGTGCATGTAGTTAGGGTAGTTTCTTTTTGCGTCCTAAAAACACCACAAGTTTCACTTTCGTTACCTTTGACTTAAAGAACAACCTAATAAAATCAAGCGCTTAATTAAAATCCACTAGAACTTTTTGTTTTAGTTATTACACCAACAAGTTTAGGATTTTAGGGCCTTGGATTAGGCGAGTGGAGAGTTAACTCTCCAAGGCCACACAAAACGTCAAACATAAGAGTCTGATTAAAGAGAGTAAATCCAATAGCGTTAGGAAGACCAGGAAAGCTCCGGATCTGGGAGTTAAGCACGAGGGTTTGTGAAGACAGGGAAGAGAGATACCCCCTCTCCTACTTGTCCGAACTCACCTCACGACTGTTCCGCCTGGCTTCTGCGACGAGTTGGTACCCATAGTTGCCTCTCCTAGGGATCTGCATAGGTGGCTGCGGAGGGGAATCCCGTGGCACCTGAGGTCGACGTTGTATCACTCTCGACAGTACTTCTGGAGGGCACCCTTGTGAAGCTTGGGGGCTTGCACCGGCACAGGCTGTTGTTAGGAGGTCAGCGTAACTTCCTCTGATACCTTCGCTGATAGGACTGGGCCCTCATCATCCCAGGCTATCTTCGGAAGGCCCTTTGACTCCACTTTCTTGTATTTTGGTGTCCGGTCCTCACCACCCGGAGCGGAAATACTTGGAAGTTGTTTGACTGGCTGTTTCTTTAGGGACTTTATAGTGAGTGCTCTTTGCTCCTTGTATATAGTTGGCTTTAGGTATTTTTGTCTAGTCACATTTGGACTTTGTGTTTTGAGTGACTGGCTTGCCACTCTACCGATCTTGAAAGGCTTTTGGTCGTTCTTTCAGAAGTTGTGGAGTTGCCTCCTCAAGGGCAAAGATTTTGATTGCTTATCCATATTCTTTGAAGGGTTATTTCTATATTCCCGCAAGGGAAGGGTCTTTGGATCAGTTAGATATGGCCAATATTCCTGTGGAAACCAACCAAGGTGCCCTCCCAAAAGGGGATCCTTGTGCTTTTCCTTTCTTTGGAAACGTTGGTACTCCCTTGATGGCCACTTTGAATATTCCTGGGTTGAATGTTGGACTACCCGTTTGGTTGTGGTCCACTCCGAATATTCCAAATGCTCTTGAAGCTTCTCAGATAAATGCTTTATTTCAGGGGCATCATATGGGTGCTAATTGTTCATCTTCTTTCAAAGAGAAATCTGGGATTCCTTCTTCTTCTCCTTCTTGTAATAAGAAATCGAAAAAAAGGAGAAAAAGGAAGTCAAAGAAGAAGAATAATTCTATCCTGTCATCTTCAACCTCTGCGAGTCATGTTGGAGATGAGTCTTCAGCCGCTGCAAGTCATGCTGGGGGCACAAGTCTAGTCACTGCAAGTCACATTAGCACGTCATCTTCAACCTCTGCGAGTCATGTTGGAGATGAGTCTTCAGCCGCTGCAAGTCATGCTGGGGGCACAAGTCTAGTCACTGCAAGTCACATTAGCACGTCATCTTCAACCTCTGCGAGTCATGTTGGAGATGAGTCTTCAGCCGCTGCAAGTCATGCTGGGGGCACAAGTCTAGTCACTGCAAGTCACATTAGCACTTCATCTTCAACCTCTGCGAGTCATGTTGGAGATGAGTCTTCAGCCGCTGCAAGTCATGCTGGGGGCACAAGTCTAGTCACTGCAAGTCACATTAGCACTTCATCTTCAACCTCTGCGAGTCATGTTGGAGATGAGTCTTCAGCCGCTGCAAGTCATGCTGGGGACATGAGTCTAGTCACTGCAAGTCATACTAGCAAAGAGTCACCGACCTCTGCAAGTCATGTTCAGGACTCTCCGCAAACCACTGCTAGTCATGTTGGCGGAATGGAGGTTGATAAGAAACCTGGACGTAGAAGTTTTAAACCTAAGTTCCCTTGTAAGATATGCAAGGGAGACCATCTTACTCATTTATGCCCTGGTATTCCAGAGGTTCAAAGGATATGGTCCGAGTCTGAAAGTACTTCTACTCCTACACTTGATATGGTTTCTCATCAATCCCATCAACCATTGGTTGAAAATGTGGTAAAGCCAATGCAATCGCTGGCCGATTACACTCCTCTTTTGGGGGGTGAAGTGCCTAACAAAAGAGTCTGTTTGATCTCCAGTACAGAGTCTTCTAGTATAGGGGGCATTCCGGTTTCTTCGAATGTTCCCCCTCCAAGTTCTAAGAGTGTTTCCTTTGATTGGGATAGTCTTGGTGAGCCTCGTCTTCCTTCCGCTGTACCTTTTCAAATAAAGGTCAGAGTTAATTCCACAAATGTCTATCGATGTATGGTGGATGAAGGATCCTCTACAAGTATTATATCCTCTTTGACTTGGAAAGCTTTGGGTTCCCCAAAGTTGTTGACAGCTCAGAGTCAGTTGTTAGCCTATGATAGAAGGCCTGGTGAATCTATGGGTGTTCTTCCTCAAGTGCCTATCACTTTAGGTGGGAAGACTGTCTTAATCGATATGATGGTGGTTGATAGCCCTTTAGACTTTAATATGCTACTAGGGCGTGATTATGTCTATGCTATGAATGCTGTGGTGTCTTCACTCTTTCGAGTAATGTGCTTTCCTCATAATGGGAATATTGTCACTGTTGATCAACTTGCATCTGACAATCACCACCCTAATTCGACTTTACTGCAGAATGCCCCTTGGTTTGTTCCAAGTGTTCAAGTAGACTCTACCCCGCCACAGGTGAATTATGTGGCATTGAGTCCTCAATGTTCAATCGCTTCTAAGAAGGATCCTTTGACTTATTATTTTCCTTCTTGGGACTTGGTCCCGGCAGTTGACCGAGAGATTCTTCCTATAAGGACATGGGACCCTTTAATTCCCTCTTTTGATCCTTGTAGTTCTCATGATTTCTTAGAACTTGTTTTGCCTTCACAGGAGGAACTCTTTGAAGCCATGAGTTATGACTACCAAAGGAGCCCTTGGCCTGAGCCCTGCAAGGGGTTTGTTCAGCAGAACTATTATGCGTAAGCCGCAAGGCTGCGTGGTTCCCTGTACCATATTGTATATATGAGGTATGCATCTTCAAGTTTTGTATCTTATAACACAAAGATTTTATATGAAGTTTATATGTGGGATGTATTAACTTCGTGTCTAGTGTTCCTATTTATGTTTACAGAACTTGGAAGATTTCTCCTCTGGAAGTTTATGGTTGGTCCGTTCTGACAGGTATTGGTTCTCGAACTTGGCATATAGGTTAGGTTTTTCCGCCTGCATTGTGCATTTATCAGTTTCCTTTTCCATTTTGGCCTTAGGATCGACCCCACCAAGTTATGATGCGGAACCTTCTCATTGCTTAGAAGTATCATGACTTATGTGGTAGAGCCTACCTTATCATGGGTGCCCTAGTTAGTACCTGATTGTCACTTGGCACTCATGCTGATTTTTTGTCACTAGGCTCGGGAGTCCTCTGTAGTCCCGCCATGACTTGTGCGTTGAAGACTCATTCCTCTTTGCTTCCTCGCCTCGTTCTGGCCTTATACCCTAGAGGCTCCTATGTGTGTTGAGTTGTACTTCTGCATTGCATGTTGACCATTTGCACCTTTTGGCCTATAGCCGGCTTCACTTGGACTCGTGTTTAAGCCCACTTTTGACCATGATGTCTGCAAAATCAACCTTGCATACCCTTGACCTCTGCAGCTTGACATACCCAGATCCGTGGAAGGGACATACCTCTGAGTGTCACTGACCAGTTTTTCACCTCCCTGCATTGAGCATAGGAACGTTCCTTTCCCAGGAACTAGATCATCTGTTTCACCGACACTCGTCCTTTCCACTGTACCATAACATTCTTTTATTCTTTTTCCGGCTTATCAGAAAAAGACAAAAAAATTAAATATTCCAAAAAGAGCGGGAACAGGGACATTATTTCCATTTATTGTTGGCAGCTAGAGTCAGTCGTGTCGCCCTTGAACAAAGCACTCAAAACAAAGTCTCCTCCGCATGGGTGGGATTTAGTTTGACTTAGGTAAGCCATAACCTTGTTATCGAGTCAGTTCTCCCCCGATTGGTTATCTCTTCCAATCATATGGAGGGTTCGTTCGTGCCTCCTGCATGACGAACTTATACAGATTCATTATATGCTGCCACATAGTCACATTGAGTCGTGCTTTTGTTCAAGGGAAGTTAGCCTGAGTCGGCCTTTCTGCGGTGTCTCTTGACTCATTTTTCAGTCGGCCATCCCTGGTTGTCAGTGTCATGTCTATCATCACATCAGTTATATTGGTCCTTCACTCGTGCCGGTTTGAGAAGGTCCCCATTGACTTCTTGCTGGCGGGTCTTGTCCTTATCGACGACGACACATTGCTCTGAGGGCAGACCTAGAGACCGCACCCTGGCCCTATTTTCATTATTGATAGGTCACCTTGTGCTCAGCATCGATCAGTATCATGGGTCTTTGACTGAGTGGTTTCCCTTGTGTTCGACATCAGCATACATTATCACACATTGGGATTCGTGCAGTACCTTGGTTTCCATTTGACCCTATTGGTGGATACCTCGCCTCTGTGTCAGCTTTCATTATTGGTTGGTTCAGAGGGTTTCTGCCGTGCGCTAGCCACATCTTGTGTACGCCGGAAACGTACTTCGGTTGGGTTACTACATCTTTTTCGTCCGATTCCTTCCACATTATTGGCCTACGGGTTACACTCGCGCTAGATTGATGGAGGATGCCTTAATGCCTTCCTTCTAGCGGATCTTTCCCTATCGACTCCGACTCATTGCTCTGGGGCAAAGATCTAGAGTCCATTTGGCAGTACCTTGGGGTTTGCAGTCATTAGTGGCAGATTCCTCGCTATCGACAGTGGGAAACCATCATTGTCTCCTGATTGATAGATTCTTACAGGTGTTCGACTTCAGCTCATCTATTCACACTTGTTAGATTGTACTGGGTACCTTGACGCTCATTATCATTATCGGTGAGTAGTCTCGCGTTTGTTAACGGTATACATCAATGACCGGTAATCAAACGATTTCTCACATGGTCGACTTCAGATCATTTATTCCCATGGTGTAGAAATGTGCCACGGCGGTCGGTGAAGACCTCAGGTTGTATCAGCATTCATTGGTTCACTTGACAGTTGCTCCTGTTGCTGCTAGTTGATACCACTCCACCTTATATGTTGCAGTCAGTCATGGCGACATTCTATATGCTGGCACCTGAGTTTGCAGTGTAGTACCATCCTATTCCATCATGTTCAGTTGGTACCTTATGGGATCAGTCTTTGCTTTCAGTGATCCGTTGCATCTTTCAGCATCATTGACAGTTTTATATGTGATATTCAGACATGTACTTACTCATTATGATCAGATGATCCATTATGTATTTTTACAGTCATTTATACTTGTATACTTAGTGGATCCGCTTGTACTTGATATGCGGACATGCTTTACTTTTCCTGAGCATGGGTATGCCCGCCTCAGACAGTGTTTCTTTCTGATCTCCTTTCGGTGGCTTGGCAGGCTGAATTCTGGTGAAGTCCTCCTCGGTTTTTCGGCAGAGTTCCTTTCCTTGTACTTACTTAATGTATTTCGGCCATCATGTTCCCCTTCTGACCTCATACATTAGGGGGCATCTGTTATAGCTCCAAATCTCACTCTTATGGTTTGTGATGCTACACTTATGGCCTAGGGCAACCCCTCCTTCCAGACCTGGTCCAAAAATTTAAAAAACAGTGTTTTATTCCCTATACGCGACTTTGCCCTGTGTTAAACGCGTGTACACGCGGGTCTGTCATACCCAACCCGCGTGTATCTATTAAAACACTTAAAAAAATATAATTTCCTCTTTTTCGGGCGGTGATCACGGGTTTACCTGCTGGATCACCTGTTAGTGCCCGTGGCCCAACTGTTCCCAACCAACTCCTAACTAAAAAACTACTTTGGAGAGGGTATAAAAAGACATCAAAGGGAAGGCCAAGGGAGAGAGAAAAGAGAGCAAGATTATTATGCTGAGATTTTTCCCTTAGACCAGGTCTGAAGTCCTTGGTGCATCCTGCACTTCCCCCATTTTGCATAGGAAACCCTTGTTTCCATGTGTATTGGTGATCATTCATCCTTGACATCATCATTGAGTAAGACTTGGAAGGAGCTCTTGTTGGAGGCTGGAGGCTGGAACGAATCTGGGAGGAAGCTTGCTTGGAGCCTGCTGAAGGTGTTCAGGTGATATCTTTCCGATATATGTACTTTATTTGCCTTTATATATAAAGAAACACGTCTTTGTTCCCGAATAATCTTTCTTTATGCTTATGAGATTCTTGTGTTGAATTCTTATGAAAGTGGTTACTTAAAGATTTTTTTTATAACTAACTTTATAGCATGAAGATGATTTATACATAAACTTCTATACATGTACTGTTGTGTTCTTTGATTTGTTTGTCTTGCAGGTCAGAGAAAGAAGAAGGGAACTCCAAGAAGGGTTTGCACCCTAACGGTCTTCTCGAACGTAGGACCTTAGGTATGTACCCTAAACATTAGAATTTGCTTAAAAGTAAAAAAGATGGCTGTGTGCGTGTGTTTCTTTGTATAAGCAATTTTCAGTCTGGTAGAGTCTCAGCCCAAAGGACTCTAGGGGTACTTTCCCTTCAACCAGGAAGGGACCAAGATGTGCTAGAGTTCACCAACATTTTTCATACCCTTCGCACACAGTTGGGTATCAAAGATTCTAATCTGCATCTGGTACTCAAATATCGCAGCTGCCTACACAGATACATCCAGGAAGAGATGGAGTTCTTGAACATCTCCTCGCTAGGCACAGTGTACTGATATGCTATCAAAATCGAGCAAAAGTTCAAACAAAAGAAGTGAGACTTTGGATCTGCGAATCCGAAGACCAAAGGACAAAGTCAAGGT
Source organism: Pinus tabuliformis (assembly GCA_031772625.1). Lineage (NCBI taxonomy): Eukaryota > Viridiplantae > Streptophyta > Pinopsida > Pinales > Pinaceae > Pinus > Pinus tabuliformis. The sequence goes on from CM062813.1 coordinate 927,994,118, forward strand.
GGGGTGACCCAAGACAACCCATGGAAGCTGCAAGAAAAGAGAAATACCACAAAGTCAAAGAAGGAAACAGGAAACTGGTGTGAGATCCACAAGAGCCCCACTCACAACACAAGTGAGTGTCGGACCAAGTAGTTGCTGGTGGCTGAGTTGAAGGCTTCTGAATCAGATGCATGTTCCAACCTTGAGCTAGAACCCATCAAGGGGAATGGCAAAGGGAAGCAGATCATTGATGCAGATCCCAATGCCACTGTTGCCACCACCAAGATCCAAAAGAATGGACCCGAAGATCCAGAGGAGGGGGAACATCTTTTCCACTCACAGATGTGGGTGAAGGGTTTTCTGCTACAATTCATTATCGATAGTGGTAGCCAAAAGAACCTCATTTTAGCAGAGGTTGTGAAGCGGTTGGGCCTACTGACTACACCACACTCACAGCCGTACAGTATCGGGTCGCTTCATGAAGGACGATATCTCAAAGTTTTCCAGAAGTGCCGCCTTCCCTATAGCATCAAGCCCTTCACAGACAAGGTATTGTGTGATGTTACACCTTTGCATGTTTGTGATGTACTATTAGGCCAACCATACTTGTAGAGGCGACATGTTGTGTATGAGTCAAGGCCTCGTGCTGTCATTATTTCTTTGGGTGATTCATTATACAGGATACCGGAGGTAGCCCCACCTATCGCCACCTCTTTGATCACTGTTAAGAAAGGTAGCACGGTCATATCCTAGACTAGGAAATTCATCTATATGGTTCGCTCCCAAAGTAAGGGGAAGATCGTCACCACATCCATGACCCTTGCGAAGGGTTCCTACATGTAGCAGCAACAACAGAGGGATACAGTCATGACAGAACATAGGAACAACTTCTCCTCACCCACAGGGTTACCACACAAGTTTCAGGTGGGCGACAAAGTTTGGTTACATCTGCAGAGAGAACGCCTTACCAGAACCCATCAGAAACTCAGACCACTCCGACATGGTCCTTACACTAGTACCAAGGCTATGGGAAACAATGATTTGAAGCATAACATTCCTCCATTCCTTTGCTTGCACCGAGTGTTCAATGTGGACCGTCGTCGACCATGCTTCCCACCATTTCTGGACACATCAGAGATTGCAGAACAACTCACCAGAGACATAGCTCAGTAGAAGCTTCCTCATCATAGGGAGGAACTCAACGCAATGGGGACCATTGCTTCCTAAGGGGGGAGGAATGATCTAGGTGGATGTTGGTGGCCACCCACCTATCCAATTTGGACCCCTACAACTGTCTCTTTCAGTTTTTTTAGTTTCATAAATTGTAGCACAGTTTACTATTTTTAGCAGTTTTTCAGGTCCTGAACTTCCAGAGTCGTTTTGAGGCCCTAAACAATGTTTTTTGGGAAATATGGGGGCAACATGGGTCCATGGACCGATGTTGCCCTACCCAAAGTTATAGTTCTTAGATATATCTTTCTAACGAGCTATTGTACGCATCAAATGGAGATCGTATGCCAAAGTTACGACCCCAGGAAATTGATGTACCAATTTACCCAAATGGGGCCCACAATTTGGCGTTTCATCTTCTAGGGTTAGGTTTCGGGATGTGAAGGGTTTTCCATTGTTTCTCAACAATAAATAGGCCTTCAAGCCTCATTGTAAGACAGTTCAGAGGCATGTAGCCACCACATCTCTTCTCAGAGATAAGCTACCATCGCCTTGGCTGGTTTATTTCCATCACTGTTTGTAAGCATATTTCAGTATTTTACATTAATGAAATGAAGTATTATTTCTACTACATATCTGTGTTTATGGTTATCTCTGTAATTTTTTGCGTTCCTGTTTAAGTCCGGATCACAATCTGTATTGTGTCCTAGACATTTGCACCAAGAGATATTATGTAGGTTCTCATTTCTACCTTCTAGAATGCGTAATTTGTTACACTAAACATGGGGTATTTGTTGGTGGAATGTCCATCTTGGTTAGCCATTATCTCATATATACCTTCTAGTTGTTAGACTGTTGCTGAAGGAAGTTTCTTTGATACCAATTGTAAGAAACTAGGATAATACCTAGAGGGGGGGTGGGGGGGGGGGGTGAATCTGTATTATGGCCAATTTTAACAATTATTAACATTATCGATTCATTCAATAATAAATCATGTAAGAAACATATGGAAACACAGAGAAACACCAGATGTGCATGGAAAGTCATAAAAGGAGAAACCACAAAAATTATGTCTAAATAAAGTTTTAGGCTACAACCTATTGTTACATCAACCTTTTTTTCTTCAACCAAATGGAGACACCCATCCCCAAATTTATAAGCACCCAGTAGAAGTAAGTGCCAAATCCCTGATATTTACTAGACCCAACCTGAAGGAAGCACCATCTCCCTAATATTTTACAGGAACCAACTTGAAGGAGGCATCAAACCCCAAAATTTATGATATGGACCTCCATTTCATAAAATTTTCATACTGGACCCATTAGTCATCAAGGGAAATACCTCAATGTTTGATACAAGCTATCCTTCTTTAGGAATCTACAACCTTAAATTTGATTGTTGCAATTATGTCCTATGACACCTGCGAATTCATGTATTTCTATAATAATAATGACCCCAAGTTAGCATGAATCTTTCTCTTTTAAACTTTGATATTTGCAACAATACCCTTATTTTGAGTAATTTTGCAAACAAAAACATATTATCTCTACAAAATTCATTATCAAGATTAACATTATATACATAGACAATCATAATAATAGGAAATCATTAAGTAAACATTATTCTAGTAGAATAAAGCTCCCATCGTAGGCTAAACATCCGCTTTAGCCTTCCTTCCTCCAGTGGTCTATTATTGAAGGATACTATGAATATAACCCAACCACAAAGAAAGAAATATAAAATGAATTGTGCCCTATCATAAAAAAACAAACTCGATCTTGTCACAAAAAAACTCATCCCTACCACAAAACAAACATACTATGCCTTGTAGATTTGCGTCCAATATATTCATTTCCATTCTAGTGCGATAATACAGACTCAACGACCCCTTCCCTCATCACTTTTGTATGTGTATGTATAGTTTTTGTTTATGGGGCAATAGATTGAATTAGATTGACCAAAGAGTTTTATTTCCCTAGGTTATTTAATACCATGTATTGTTACCCCTAGTAAAGCCGACATTGAACCTGTGATTTATGTGTAGTTCCAATCACATTTTTCTTTGGGAGTGTATTGCCTTGACCCATAGGACCATGTCACACAACCATATCCTTAAATGTCTGAGTCTAAATTTTTCTTGACATCAAGTTATCATCATTGTGATAACATTGTGCCACATGGAACTCTGTGGGTGGTTCCAAATGTCACCTAGAATTGGCCCACTAGGCCACCCAAAAACACGATATATGAGTGACACATGTTACCCTTATGCATGGACATATGTCAGTTACCACATCATCTTGCTAAGTCACCTGCCATGTCATTGCTGACTGGTCTGCCACCTATTCCCTCTTTGATCCTCAACCTCCTTGCCCATAAAGGATTTGTACTTGGGGGGGGGCATGATAGATTTGGGCCATTACTTAGTGAATAACCCAATGAAATCATAAGCATCATGCGTGACACCTCAACAAGATCCCTCTAAACTTGACACTTCACATTAATGACAACAACTTCTAACATGCTCAACAAGTCTTTGGCCCAATCCAAGAGCTACTAGGATATGGATATTATAACAATAGGATCCCAAGATCCAGGTAATTTTTTTCTCCTATTTGTGGTTGTTATTATTTATATGTAATAATAAGGAGGATTTAAATTTGATCTTTTCTTTGGACTATATTTCATGAGATCTAAGGGAATGTTTCTCTTTTATCGGTCTCTTGATTTCAATCCAAAAATAGATATTACTACAACACTTTTTCAGGTTAGGTTGCTTGATTTCATTTTATTTTTTTGGGATAATTTCTCACTTAGAGCCATTGGAGACAAGCTGAGTTGATTTACTAGTCAATCTTAGCAAAATGGAAATTTAGGTTTTTTGTTTTTTTTGTTTTATGTTTTTTTTGTTATGGATATTTTATATTTATATTTAATAGCACAAAGGATTGGTATTTGATATTTTACTTTGGACCCTATTTTTTGGGGTCCAAGGAAATGTTTGCCTCTCATTGGTCTTTTGATTTCAACCTAGAAGTGGATAGTACTACAACAATTATGTTTGAAAATGTGAAGATGGCTTACACTTTTAGGCCAAATGTGGCAATGAAATTTCAAAATTTTACTCTTTTATCAAATTGAAGCCATTAAAATTTATATAAGATTTGTGAATTTTGATTTGGAGTAAAAAAATAATTTCTGGAGAATTATGTTGTTGTCCTAATATTTTTTGCAAAATTTTTTAGTGTCATATAATCTGTCAATTTTCCATTAAATTAAATGTTTGTCCTTGCAAAATTTTCGCACATCTTAACATGTATGTGTGTGTTCATGTGGAATAACTTAGTCTAAAACGTATGTATACACACACACACAGACACAGACACAAACACACACACACACAGAAGGTGAATTTGAATTTCCGTGCGGCTGAAGGTGAATCTGAAAAATATGAGAAATGTGTTTGTTAACCATATAACCAATTAAATATATCCAAAACCATTTATCCATAATCAAGCTTTTCTAAATGTTATAAGTGGGTCTTGGAGGCAGTGTTATAAAAAATGATTGTTTTCTAGAGTTCTAGAATCTTGCAAAAAGAGCCAGACAACCAACTTTGGGCATGATTTCTGAGGAGATGGATTTGAATTAGACAAATAAAATAGAGGTTTTTGTTGAAAATATAACAAGTTAGGTTCCCTACAAATAGTTTTCCAAAATTCGCCATGGTTAGTAAGATATACCAATATCTTTGGGGTCAGTTTGTTAAAATTGTTCAATTTTCCATAATTGAGGAAAATGACTAATTCACCTTGTAAGTCTTATAAATGGCTCAACCATGGTTTGTATTGTAAGCTTCGGGAGGTTTTTGAAAGGAATATAAGTAGGGAAGGAATAAAGGATGGATTGAAGCTCTGTTGTAATAATAATTTCATCTTAATTGAATTTCGTTTCATCTCTAAATTCTCTGTAAGTATTATGATTGTGTTTTGAATTTTATTTCCATTGAGTTAATCTAACTTGCTCCAGGAGTGGAAAGGGCCCACCATCACCTGGAAGCAAGTTCTGCAGTTCATTCCAATAATATGGATTATATTTTTAGAGTGATTTTCATTAACGAATGTTTTCATGAGTGCAATCTGAATCTTATAGTTTAGCGTTTCGATTTCGAGTAGAGTAATTTTTTTTTCCATTAGATGTAATCTGAATCTTATAGTTCAACATTTTGATTTTGATTTGAATGATTTTGTTTTCCATTAGATGCAATTTGAATCTTGTAGTTAAAGTATTTCGATTTAAATTAGGAGTAGTCTAGGTTTGAATTGGCATTGCAATTCAAGTAATTTAGTCTTGAAATGGTCATTGCAGTAATTTAGTATTTTGATGATTACATAAATTAGTAGATTTGTGAGACCCAGGATTTAGATTTAGTGTGCATGCTTTTAAAATAGGATTCTTTGTTTTCTATTAGCATTAAAGTGTTTTAAATGATTTCTTTTTTCATTACGCATAGGTTTAATTTTGTAATTAGCTTCTGAGTATTTCATAGTTAACATGCCAGTGTGGTTTCATTGTAGTTAAATTTTACTTGCATTGAAATTAAGTTTGACACTACAAGAAAAAAGGTCATTGAGGGTCATGCCTGTGATGGACTTTTAAGGTCCGTCACCAATGTCACATATGGTGATGATCCTTAAAAAAGCATCATTGTAAGTGTATATAGTGATGGTCCTTTAAGGTTTGTCACCGAAGCCATTTTCAATTACACTTTTGGTGAGGGCCGTTAAAGGTCCATCACTAATTCTCTCTTTGGTGACACTTTTGGTGAGGTTCGTTAAAGGCCCATCACTAATTCTCTCTATGGTGACACTTCTAGTGACGATCTTTTATTGACCCTCACCAATACTCTTTTTGGTTACTTTTGGTGACGGTCAAAAAATGTTTGTCATCATTGATCATTCCAATGAGTTTTTGATGACGCTATATACCTGTTACTGTATTTTTGTCAAAAGTTAACAATTTATGACCATTATTGCAGAGTCATTTTCATTATGTGTTCAAGGCCACAGTGGTTAGAGTCAGTCAATTTGTTAAGAAGTAATTATTGTGTATCATTTCCCTCAAGTAATAAGAGTATAGTTTTCGTATGAGTCAACACATGATTCATCTCTATTAGGTTTATTATCTAGAAAATTCCATTTAGATAAAGTTCCACTGGTGTGTGTAGGAATTATATTATTTAATACATAATCAAGATCTATCAATTCTATTAATGAGAGAGACCTAGCACTCCTCAACACTCATGACACACCTTAACATGCTTTGGCACACACTAACATTCCTTGGCACTTTGCATGTCTTGGAACATGTTTGTACCTAGAACATCTTGCCATGAGTAGGATGCCCAAACAAATGTTGGCATGACCTAGTATATCATAGCACTCGCCTAACATGCGTTGGCATGCCCTGTAGTCCCTAGCACACCCTGGAACACCTTGGCATAATATTGCATTGACATACATTAGAACTCGGCACACATTGGCTCTTGGCATGTATTGGAACCTTTTATTAGTGTGCCTAGCATGCCCCTTTTGAAAAAGATAAAGTTCTGAATTATTAACCCTCTTATGTGTTCATTTCCTTGAATTTTATCTTGGTTATTCCTTTTGTTTTCTTAAAACTCCTTGACACATATTAGCATACTCTGGCACCTTGAACATCCTAGCATGTCTTAGCACCTGGCATGTCTTGGCATGTCTTGGCACGGCTTGGCATGTCTTTGCATGCCTTGGCACTATTTGGCACATGTTAGAACACCCCATAACTACCTAGCACACTCTAGCACTTCCTGGCATGCTCTGGTATTCCATGACATGCCTTACCAGTTCTTAGCATACCTTGTCACTTCCTCCTTGGCACGATAGTTAACACTCATTGATACTCTCTGAAACACCCTCGTATTCATTCACTTCCATTCATTTTGTCCTAGCGATCCCTTGTGTTGTCCTAGTACTCTCTAACACTCCTCAGCATGCATTTTCACTCTCTAGCACACCTTAGCACTCTTTGACATGTTCTGCCACTTCATAGCATGCATCACACTCCCTGACACACATTGGCACTTTACACGTGTTGGCACTTGGCAAGTCTTAGCATGTTTGGCATGCGTTGAGATTACTTGGTATGCTTTGGAATGGTTTAATATTAAAGTTATTTGAGATCAATTATTTGAAAGTAGATGAGAAGCAATGGAGGAAGATTTGGCACTTAGAATGCACTGACACTTGGCACTTGGCACCTATTGGCACCTAGTGTTGGTGTGCGTTGCATGCCCCTCATGGAAAAGGTAAACTGATGAATTATTAACCCTATTATGTGTTCATTTCCTTGTAGTTTGACTTGTTTCTTCCTTTTGCTTCCTTGATTTTCCCTAGCATGCATTGTCACACCTTTGCACATCTTGGCATGCCTTAGCACTTGGCACAACTTAACATGTCTGACATGCCTTCGCACTATCTAACACTTGTTAGAATGCCCTAGAATTCCCTAACATACCTTGGCAGTCATGCCCTCACAACTAGCATTACATTTTTCCATGACTTGGGAACCTCACATTCCTTAGAACACTTTGGTACTCCCTAGTTTTCATGACCTCATATATAGCCTTACATTTTTGCGACTTGGGAACCCAACCAATTCATTAGCAAAACAATATTGTGCCCAACCCAAAGTCTCCCTTTCTCTGAAATTGCTTTGTCCATGCCTTATCACAACCACATGATTGCCTTTTGCAAGTACTATCTTGAACTTCTCCTAAAACACTTCATCCTTGGGACACCTGGAATCCACTAACACTCCTTAGCACACACTCTTATTCGTTCATTTCTAAGCATTTTGACTTAGTTCTCCCTTGTGTTCCCTTGACACTTCCTAACACTCCTCAACATCCATTGACACTATTCGCCATGTGTTAGCATGCATTTTCATTCCTTGGCATGCCCCGACATTCCTTAGTTATCATGTCCTCACAACTACCCTTACTTTTTTTGAGACATGGGAACCCAAACAAGTCCTGCCTCGACTACAACAACTTAACCAAGTTATAATTACTACAACTAGACTATGCCTTGTTCACCTAAGAACTACCTAAAAAAAATCTTAGGCTACTCATGTCCAATCTCAACTCATCCCACTTAACAAGTTACCAAGTCAAGGCTCACATCCAACCATGGCCATAAAACAACTAAGCAACACAGTTTACATCTTGACATGCCATAACACCTGGCACATCTAACAATTTGTTAGCACTATGTAGCATGTGTTAGCATCCCCTACATTTCTTGGCATGCTTTGCACTCCATAGCACACCCTAGCACTCCCTGACATGCCCTGGCACTCTAGCATGCCTTGGAACTGCCTAGCATATAACCTTGTCACTCCCTCCTTAGAACACTTGGAACTCACTGACACTCCCTATCACACACTCTTATCTATTCATTTCCATGCATTTTGAACTAGTTCTCCCTTGTGTTTCTGTGTTACTCCATAACACTTGCTGGCACGCATTGGCAAACCCTAGCACTTGGGACATCTTGGCATGTCTCCCTGGCACTCTAGCATTCCTTGGCACTACCTAACATATCTTGTAACTCCCTCCTTACCACACCTAGAACTCACTAACCCTCCCTATCACACACTCTTACTCATTCATTTCCATGTATTTGAAACTAGTAATCCCTTTTGTTTCCTTGGCACTTCATAACACTCCCTGACTTGCATTGGCACACCCTAGTACCTATCACATCTAGGCATGTTTCCCTGGTCTCTAGCATGCCTTAGCACTGCCTACCATCCCTTGTTATCCCTCAGCACACCTGTAACTCAATGAAGCTTCCTTTCACAAAATCGTATTTGTTCATTTGCATGCACGTTGGCTTGTTGGGGCCTGACCCAGGTTCAGAGTTGATTTTAGCCAAACAAATCCCATTACTATTAGCCAAACAAATCCCATTACTATTGGCCCTTTCGGCAACAGTATACAGAGCGCGGACTGAGGTCTCACCCAAAGTAGTATGGGAGGGTGCTAGAACTAGGTTTCCGCACCCCGAAGATGTCTAATTAGTTCAAGTGGTCTGCAGTTCGACCCTGTGTGCACATTGCTACACGCACTTACCCATTCCTCGCAGCCTGAGGTGTTGCCTTCATGTAGCCCTACTCAGGGGCTGAACAATGTTATTATCCAATTCCTTACTAATAATCCAATATTAGTTGATTAACTTAGCTTATTTGTATGCTTTCAGTTATACTTAACAATATTCACAATTCATACAAGTGCATGCAGTAAATAAACATATAATTCATATCCAACAGATAATATCCCAAGAACAGATACATAGAATTAAGATAAAACTTCTCTTTATTATTCTCTTCCTTCGCTTACAGACTCTACTTCGCCCTGCGCAGTCAGCTGCAAGGGTCCGCGCACTCAGCTGCATACTCTACTATGCCTCTGTGCACTCAGCTACAAAGCCTTCTCCTACTCTACGACCCAAAACACACTTAGTACTTCGACTTAATCTCTAATACCTTTCATGCCCATTATCTATTAGCTATCTTTACAACTTAGAGCCTCACTCTATTTATACAATCCCATGGTCTGCGTACCATGGGTAGGCCGACATTACATTCAAAACTAGGGTCGACATCCCTATGACTCTAACATACATTTCGCGCCTGCAATTCGCGGAGCTTTACAACAATATGAACTCAAAACTTAGGCTTTGAGCCCCAAAACATTCCGTGGGGGGATTCCATGCCCAACAATGCATTAATTTGACCTAGTGCTCCCTTGTGTTTCCTTGGCACTCCCTAACACTTCCTAACACATGTTGACACAGCCTAGCACCTAGCACATCTTGGCCGCATGTCGCCCTAGCAATCTAGCATGACTTAGCGTAACCTAGCATACAATGTCACTCTCTCCTTAGCACACTTGGAACTCATTGACACTACCTATCACACACTCGTATTCATTCATTTCCATGCATTTTGACCTAGTTCTCCCTTATGTTTCCTTGGCACCCCCTAACACTCCTTAGCATGCATTGGCACACCTTGGCGCTTGGCACATGATCTTGGTATGGTTACCTATCACTCTAACATGCCTTGGCATTGCATATCATACCTTGTCACTCCCTCCTTAGCACACCTAGAACTCGTTGAAACTTCATTTCCATGCATTTGAAACTAGTGTTCCCTTTTGTTTCCTTGTCACTTGTCCCAAACAATCCCTAAAATGCATTCACGCCACACCCTGGCACTTGGCACATCTTGGCATGCTTTAGCAGTTGGCTTGTCTTAGCATGCTTAACATGCCTTGGAACTATCTAGCATGTGTTAGTGCTTCCTGACATTCCCTGGCACACCTTATCACTCCCTAATTGTCATGCCCTCATAGATAGCTTTACTATTTTTGTGACTTGGGAACCCAACCAATTCATTGGCAAAACAATGTTGTGCCCAACCCAAAGTCTCACTTTTTCTGAAACTACTTTGACCAGCCCCTTATAATTGTAACCATAGGCTTGCCTCCTAAAATTCCTATTCTAACCTTCTCCTAACACACTTTGTCCTTAAGACACCTGGAATTCATTGACACTCTTTGACACACACTCTTATTTGTTCATTTCCATGTATTTTGACCTAGTTCTGTCTTGTGATGCCCTAACGCTCCCTAACATTCCTCAACATGCATTGCCAATGTCTGACATGTGTTAGAATTCATTTTCATTTGTTGGTACACCCTGACACTCCTTAGCTGTAATGCCCTCACAACTACCCTTACTTTTTGTGGGACTTGGGAACCCAACCAAGTCTTGCCTCAACTACAACAACTTGACCAAGTTACCATTACTACAACTAGACTATGCCTTGTTCACCTAAGAACTGAATATAACTCATCTTAGGCTACTCATGTATAATTTCAACTTATCCAACTTAACGAGTTACAAGTTACCATGTCAAGGCTCATGTCCAACCATGGCCATCAAACAACTAAACAACATATTTTACATCTTGAAATGTCATAGCACCTCGCACATCTAACAATCCCTTGGCACTATGTGGCATGTGTTAGAACACCCTACATTCCTTGACATGCTTTGGCACACGCTAGCACTCCCTGGCATGCCCTGGAAATCTAGCATGCCTTGGCACTGCCTAGCATAAAACCTTATCACTCCCTCCTTAACATACCTGAAACTCACTGACACTCCCTATCAAACACTCTTATTTGTTCATTTCCATGCATTTTGATCTAGTTCTCTCTTGCGTTTCCATGGCACTCCATGACACTCCATGGAACCTGGCACATCTTGGCATGTCGCCATAGCACTCTAGCGTTCCTTGGAACTACCTAGCATATCTTTTCACTCCCTCCTTAACACACCTAGAACTCACCGACACTGCCTCTCACATGTCCTTATTCATTCATTTCCATGCATTTGAAACTAGCTCTCCCTTGTGTTTCCATAGCACTCCCTGGCATGCAGTGACATGCCCTAGTACTTGGCACATCTTGCCATATCGTTTCCCTGGCCTCTAGCATGCCTTAACGCTACAACAAATATCTTGTAACTCCCTCAACACACCTAGAATTCACTGAGACTTCTTGTCACAAAATCTTATTCATTAATTTCCATGCATTATTTTGACTTAGTGGTCCATTGTGTTTCCATGGCACTTTGTAACACTTCCTAGCATGTGTTGGCACACCTTGACACCGGACACATCTTGGTCAGATGTTGCACTGGAACTCTAGCATGCCTTAGCACTGCCTATCATACCATGTCACTCGCTCCTTAACACACATGGAACTCACTGCACTCCCTGTCACATACTCTTATTCATTCATTTCCATGCATTTTGTCCTAGTGCTCCCTTGTGTTTCCTTATCACTCACTAACACTCCTTAGCACAGAGTGGCACACCTTTGAACTTCGTACATCTTGGCATGCTTCCCTAGCACTGTAGCATGCCTTGGCATTGCTTGGCATACCTTGTCAGTCCCTCCTTAGCACACTTGGAACTCACTAACACTCCCTATCACACACTCTTATTCATTTATTTCCATGCCATTTAAACTAGTGCTCCCTTATATTTCCTGGCACTCCCTTGTAACACCCTCCTCCTACATCTACCCAAGCAACCGACCAACTGGGTTAAACATGTGACGAGAGGCCACTATGATATGATTCAACCTCCTAAGTCACGTTAAGAAAGTGGAACCAATGGAAACACACCATGTAGACATTAACCATTAGCTACAAGACCCTCAAGAACTAATCCAATACTTTAGACAACTTACCTTGGGTCCCACTGAACTAATTTTGGACAACTTAAGGCTCAATCGCTCACATGATATAGGCACGAGGGTGACTAGAAACCCAAATTCGCTCTCACAAGCTTGCCTGCTAGCGACCAAAGACCAAAATTGCCAGTGTTATGCCAATGACTCCGGGATTTGAGCTACTTTTTTCAGACCCAAAGCCCAGGTCAGTGCCTAGAATTAAACCATCTTTGCGAATCAATAAAAGAACATGGAAATGATAGTGCTAAAGCAAATACTTTTTCAAGACCTTGAATGGACCCCTACTATCCATGACAGGCATTTCGCCAAACATATTGAAAATGTGTAATCTACAGGTGCAATTCACAGTTCTAAGCATAGGGCTCTCATACTTAGCTGAGAATTGCTAAGAACCATTTATGCCTCAACACATCAAATGCCATTCCATCCTTTAGGTCATAGATACATTGACCATTCAATTGTAGGTAAAAACATGATGAGAGCCACACATGGCTGCTGTCATAAAACACATACATAACCAACATAATAACAACATAAAATACTCATGAAAGTACAGTCAAATAGACCACATATAATCCATCAAAATGCTCATAGAAATACAAGGTGAAATAACATTTCATTAATGATGCAAAATCCAAACTCATGATGGGACTTCCATGCTCCACCCGACCATAGAATGGATGAGCTAAATCTCTCTTCAACCATTAAGCCCCGTGCCATATTCCAAGCATTAAAGTGGGGTCTCATAGAACACATCAATCAAAAACCATCTAGGGCTTCTAGAGGCCATCCACCTCAACCCATCAAACAATGATTCCACCTCATAGTTGGACATCACAAAAACATCATTAGATCGGTGTCTATCCCATCCATCCAGGGCTACAGAGCGTTTTTCCAACCAAGGCTCCAGGACTAGTAAATCAACCCACAAATTTTACTTGGTTCTAGAGTGTTTTTCCAACCAAGGCTCCAGGACTAGTAACTCAACCCACCAAGGGCTCTAGAGCATTTGTCCAACCAAGCCTACGGGACTAGTAACTCAAACCAAGTTGAGAAGGGGGCTTAGGACTTAATTTCATAGGGTCTATGCGACCTAGAGGGAAGGTAGCAAGAGAAATTGATAGGGGAACCCCCAATAGTGGTGATAAGGGGATTAGGAGTCCAATTATCACAAACCATAAGCCCTTAACCCATAACCAGTAAATTCCCTATCCCCTTAACCCCTACACTCACAAATCATAACCCATAAACCCCTTGACTCATTAAATCTTAAGACACTAACACCTAACATATAATCCATGAATCTTCTAAGCCATAACCCCTTATCCTCTTAACTTGTCACCCTTAACCACTAACCCTTCACCGCCTAAACACCTTAACTTCTAACCCCTTAACCACTACACCTAAATCCCCTAAATCTTAAGTCATTAACCACTAAACTCAATTGTGTCAATGTAGAATAATATACATACGAGAAATAAATTGATATTATCCACATCAATGCTTGAAATAGCCTTAAATTAGCGATGAGTGGTGAGCTAGGGGGCGAATGTGAGGCACTATTAAAGTTACATCATGTTTAAATTCCTTTTACATTGTGACGTTGTTCTCCAATAGGGTTGAAGCATCATCACAAAGAAGCATGACACATTTTTGTGGGGGAGAGATCAAAGTTGTAACACAATTCAAGTGATTTGCACATCCAATGTAAATGACGTCATTTTATGTTTTTTTCAGGTTGTTAGAGAGGTTATTTATAGAAAATACATTCAATTTACTTAGACTTCATCTTTTTATAGCCTCAACTCTAACATGGATTTGTAAGAGGAACACTTCATGCAAATGAAAGGGGACCTTTTTGTTTAACAACATATGTACAAGAGCACCAGATGCTACCCTTCGGATCCCCCTTGGTGCATTCAAAGTGGGTTTACATTCACGTCGAGTTGAAACTAATCATAATGACATTCCTCTTCTTAATAACATCTGCTATCTTTTCCATGTACACGAGATAGAATTAAAGGATCACCTCATCTGTAGATGCCCCCATTTATTATGAGATTCAAGGGATGTTCTATTGTCTTTATCAACATTTGGATGGGTTGTTATCTACATTCTTTAAATACACGTTTAGAACTTTTTATGAGGGAGGTCCTTTGATTTAGATCTTTATATAAGGCCTTATGTAGCCTTCCCCTGTAAAACACTTCCAAGGGGGTCACCTCCTTCCATGTTGCCTCGCCTACTTAGGACCAAATTGACAAACCAAGATTCAAACTTCTTCAACTACCAAATTAATGAGGCATCATACCTCTGCTTGACCTTGACCGTAGTGAGACATATTTCTTCAGAGATAATTTAAGGATTTCCAACCATAGATCACAAGTTGGATGTCATGGGATATGTTACCCCATTTTCTGTTTGGGATTTTAGAGGATATTTTAAATTTTTTATTGTGTTAAAATTGACAAATAGGGCCAAATTCCACCTTGGGATAGATCATTTGATGGAGATGATGATTGCATTAAATTCCTATTTTCAAGAGGACCAAATTTGATATAAAGATCATCTCATTTAGACAAGCAAAAGTGTGATTTTGAATTTATGCCCACACTTGTACAAATTGTTCAGGTCGGCTACATCAACATGTTGGCTCAAGAAGCCCAATGGATATGCCTTTTTACCCATAGTGAATTTTAAAAATAGAAATGACCTCACTCCTCATTTGGCATCGTCACCACTCACAAATTCTTCTCTCTCCTTATCTCATTGATCCATACAACTATTGGGCAACTTGTCTCTCTCACACATGTGGCAAGAAGGATGAGTTTTCTGGGCTGAATTGCAGGACCAAAATTTCGGGCAGCAGACCAAGTTTGACCAATGTTGACGAAAGATTTATTGACTAGCTTTGACTGCGATTTTTGGAGGACCTTTTTTATCTCTTTAGGTGGCATTTATGGGCACAAAAATCAAAGGAATATGGTCAATTTGACCAACAATGACTTCATGGTTGACTCCAGTTTGACCACAGAAAATTATAACAAATTTTCTCTCTCCTTTCACGGAGTTTGACTTGGGAAGACTGATCTATTTTGAGGATGATTTGTTGTTGATTTGACCAATGTTGACTTTCTGGTTAGGGTTGAAGTTTGACTGGATAAATTAATAGGATTGTTTTGACTTTAAATTGGACAAGTCAATTTGATTTTTGTACTCTCTCTCTCTCTCTCTCTCTCTCTCTCTCTCTCTCTCTGTGCTGAAATTTTGATATAATAATAAGAAGAATTGATCAAAGGGTTTTCCCAACATTGGGGTTTTTCCCTAGCATTTGCCAAATCTGGTGTCCTCTTGTCTTGGTTTTCCATCTGAATATTGTTTTATGTTCTATCTACTTTTACTGTCAATGTGATTATTGGTTAATGTGATTGCTACTATAAATATAAATTGAAATTGCTATTGGGTTGCTTAAGGAACATTGAAGTAATTGTGCTAAGCACAGAACATACCATTATTAACTAAAATTAATAGATTGTCATCTCAACCCCTACGATTCCTGTCACATTGATCATTTTCCATCTAAGGTTTACAAATATATATGTAATGCATGGATGTATCATTGGTTTGATCACACATTGCCTTAGCCATCTAGGACACTAGGTGTAGAAAGAGGTTCCTTTAGCTACCACATTTATCTGGATATGAATGATCCATGTGTATATGATATTATGTCCAATGTGTACTATTTTTACTATGTTCACTTAAAATGTTATGCAACCAACTCACAAAATAGAAGAAAAGATAGATGAACGCCTTCAAAATCAGCCTCTTCGAGGGGGCAACCTCCTTTACATTACACAAATGAACAATTCTTGGATGATACAAATGACAAAACTTCCTTTCTATATATAGGAGTCTAAGGGGTCACAATATAATCAAAGTCAACATAATAATAATAATATAATGGCACAACTGCAATAACAATAGTGAGCTTCTATGGGGCACAATAACAACAATAAAAATAAGGGCTGCAATGACAATAGTAATGGGGGAATCACTAGTATTATAGGGACCGAACATAAACACTTTTTTCTAACTCTTGATTCTTTGGCTATCAGTTTTAATTTGAGTTGTTCCATGGTGTTTCATAATTTTGCTTAGAGAAGTGTGTCATCTTGATGGTTTGGGTATATTCTTGGTGATTTGAGTAGGTGCTATACATTGATTTTATTGTACCCCTTATTTCCATTAGTCAAAATTTATCCCATGTCTCTCTTAACAACACATGTGAAGGCCTTCTAAGCTATAGCTAGCTTCTAATAGGGTATTTTTAAGTTCTAAATGAACTTCCTAAAAAATAATGAGTTACCTATACCTATTTAAGTTGATTGATAACATTATTTACAGATTTAAACATATTTTTCACATTTTTCACCTCAAAAATTAAAAGATATTTCCATTATATGTAAAGCTCATGTCCATTTTCCCTCCTCATATCAACATACTTATACTAGAGAGAACTCATATAGTTTTTATTGATACTCTAAGTAGACTAACATTATTACTTATCTTCAACATCATTAGATATAACTTCTATGTGAGATCTCATCTTGCTCAAATAAAAATAAAATTTAATGAAAACCTAAGATATTGCTTTATAAGATTTTACTACCTATTCAAATCTAATTTGGCAGCTACTCTGAAATCTAAATGGACCTATACAAATTTATTTTCCTTCCGCACTTTCTGATAGAGGATCTCAAAGATCAGATTCATTCATAGAAGAGACAAATATCATCAAGGGAGATGACAGGTACTCATATAGCTTTCCTGTAAACTGTTACTCAAGCTTCTCTTTACATGGTCCCTAAACAAACCTTCCGTTTGAGAATAACGGTCCTAAAACTGATAGATTTGTGGGCATCTGGTAATTTCGTTAAATCACAAAAACTTAGCCTGTCTTTTATTGATGGTAGAGATTTTGTAGTCCTTCAATGATTACTGAAGTGCCTTTTTGTTTCCTAAAATTTGCTTCTCATATGGATGACTCTGATATTGGTCTTACCTTTGGTTAATTAGGCAGCCTTCACTAGACACTATAACAGTTGAATCACAAGTAACTCGCCAGGATGCAAAGGAGGGCAACCAGCTAAAAATTGATCTAAGGCAACATCTGCAAGAATACAGGTACTAGTTATCCATACATTCAAATGAAGAGCATGCTCTGGTCCTCAATGCTTGCTATCATCTTCTGTCTGATTTCTATTTGTTGATATGTTAGAAACAAGACTTCTGAGATAACAACCAAAACAGAGCAAGGCCCCAAGTGTTCTAGAGTCTCACAGAGCTCCAATCACCACGATATATCTTGATCGACACGTCTACCCAGATTCTGCAGTATAGAGATACAGATCATGGGTATATATTATTGTAATTTGGACAAAGAAGTAATGTTTGAATGTGATACAATAAGATGTCCCATAGTCAGAAGTTGGAAGCTGACGAAGTGTGGCCACTATAAATATGATATCATTTAGTAAAGTGCCTCAGGCAGGGTTTAATTATCTGGATTAATGATCCACTTCCCGTACGTGAAAAATAGGTCTTGAAGAATAGGATATGGCATCAGTGGTTGTAATTATCTTGCCTCCAGAGGAGATTTTGTTATGTACTACATATGAATGGGATGAATTTTACAGCTTGCATTGTTCAGAATAATTTTTGATTTGATAAATCATGCTGTGTAATTTAAAGATTGAGATAATTGAATGGTAAAGGGGAACACATTCTACAACGTATTTCAGACTACAAGAAATGATTAAAGATGCTTCTGGCTTGCAATCTATTTTGCCTTGTTTCAATTGATTGAAAAAGTTGTCACAAAGGAGAACATGTATAGAGGGCCTAATGATGACCATATCAAGTTCAAAACTCTCCATCATCTGTCGGGTCTTAAAATAAGTGCATCTTAAAATGTTTACTCAATACAATTCAAAATCCTCCATTAGAGTGTCGATTATATACACATACACCAACAACTACATGTAGAAAACAAAAGCAAGATCCATAAGGGTCATAACGGGCATGGTTGTATATTTGAGTATCCTCCCATTGACAAGGCTAGGTCATATGCCCTCTTATCTACCAATCTGCATTTGCTGAAGACCATTGTTCAGTTTTATTCATTTTCATGATTTCTTTTTTTCAAAATGATTGTTTTTTTTACCATTCAGGCAGAGTCAAGGTTCAGATGGAATAATGTTCATCAGTTAAAATTGTGCAAGGCTAAGTCGAGTCAAAATTCTCATTGCTATAGTTTGCTTTTCACGGTGACTCTCACCCCAAACCCTTCCTCATAAAATTTGAAGTCAAAAGGCCCATTGATATAGTTTATTTCCCATCCTTAGCCAAAATCCCACCAATACCTAGGAAGGGTTTGGCCTGGTTCAGACTTCTAAAATTCGACCCCTAAGGAGCCCAACCTCAGCTGCAACTGTAAAACTCTACCTGCTGGAATGAAGCTATGTAACCTCCTAGAAATTGCCCTAAATCACTGAGATGATCACTCCTATGAATCTCCTCCCTTCCCAACTTTGAATCCAGCCTGTATCTCTTCTCCTCAAGACCCACATATTGCCTGGACTCATTCTTTGCGCTGTCCTCCAAGCATGTAATTTAAACCACCAGTTTGTTGTCCTCTCCTAATCTAGAAGTCCTCCTAAATTCTAACCCAAGGGTGACCTTCGAATTCCCTGGTTTCTCTAGCTAATGGCTGGATCAATGTAGCTCTTTCCTCAACTAGGTATTCTCTACTACTGACCCAGAAATACACACTTCGTGGTGATGGTTGAATGGATGTGTTGTAGATGCTTCCTAGAACTCCTCCAAATGCTATGGAACTACCTTCCTAGGGTGGCATTCGAGGTTGAAGTCCCCCGAAGGTAAGGTTGAATCTCCCGCTTGAGAGACTCGTGGCTAAACAGCTAGTTGACTCGGCTAAGTAGCTCAGGCAAACAATCAAGTAAAATTTGATATGCAAGATGAATGAATGAGAAACTGAGAGGCTCCTCCTCCTTATGATTTCGTGGGCCTTCCTTTGCTTCATGTGGGCCCCACCAACAACTATATGAATTCCCTCCAAGCAATTCAAATTTCCTAGTACGCATTCCCACGTGGGTGGCCTCCACCTTCCACTAGCAAACTAATCTGGCTGTATTTTCTCCTAAGTCCCTAAGTTGAAACTGCTTGGGTCCTTTTCCTTGGCAAAATTATGGAAAATTGTGTAGAGATAAGCCTGTTACAAATTCTTTTGGGAAGGGACATGACAGTCATCCCCTCCCAAATGTTGCTTGCCCTCAAGCAACTTCAGAGCTGGGTGCTCCAAAATGTGCTCACCCTCCCAGGTGGCATCCTCATCCAGCAAGTTCTTCCAGCGTACCAAGAACTCCCTGATGGTCCCTCAGCTTCCTCTCTCTCCTCTCCAAAATGGCCTCAGGCTCCAAAACCAAGTGGCCCTCATCATCCAATGGGGGTAACTCTACTGTTGCTGTCACTTGTTGCCCCAACACCTGTTTAAGGCATGAGAAATGGAATATATTGTGAATCTTGCTCCCCGGAGGTAGCTCCATCTTGTAAGCCACATCCTCGACTCACTTGAATACCCTATATGACCCATAAAAATGGGGCTATAGCTTCTCAGCCACCCTTTGCTTCAACGTGGACTTCTTGTACAGCTGTAATCGGAGGTACACAAAATCCCCCTCCTCGAAATGTCTCTCGGACAGGTGCCAATCTGCGTACACCTTCTGTTGGTTCTGCGCTGTCACTAAGTTATCCTTGAGAGACTTAAGGATGTATTGGATCTCTTAGATCTAATATTTGGCCTTTGGGGTCCGACTGTCTCCAAAAACAACATCAACAAAAGATAATGCATCATAACCATACAAGGTGTGGAAAGGACGAAGACTGTTGTGAGTAGTCTTCACCTAAAACCAGTTACCCACTAGATATTGTCTGAACTTGGCCAACGCATGCATGATGCCCAACATCTCTTTTTCATATATAGAATGTGACTACTCATGGGGTAAGAGCTTCCAACTCTCAAAAGCAATGGGGTGCCCATCTTGAGATAGTACTGCTCCAACTCCCTCTTCGGATGCATCACACTCCATGGTGAAGGGCTGGGAGAAGTTCGAGAGTGCTAAAAATTGACAACTTCTCATCACCTCCTTAAGGTGATCAAAAGCTGCCTGTGCCCCATCTGTCCATGCGAAAGCCCTTCTCTTGGTCAAATCTATCAGGGGAGCTTCCAACTACAAAAACCCCTTGACGAAACTTTCGGTAATAAGTGCAGATGCCTAAGAAGCCCCTCAACATTGTCACATCTCTGGGTATTGGCCAATCACAGATAGCTCGTATCTTCTCCTCATGGACCTTCACCCCATCTGCACCAATGATATGCCCTAAGTAGAGCATCTCTGTTAGGCTAAACTCACACTTGGACAGTTTGGCATAAAACTGTTGCTCCTCCAAAATACGCAGCACCTTCTCCAAGTGTTGGAGATGCTCCTACCAAGTCCTGCTATAAATCAAGATATCGTCAAAGAAAAACAACACAAATCTCCTCAATTTCCTCCAAAACACATGGTTCATACATGACTAAAAATTAGTCGAGGCAGTGGTCAACCCAAATGGCATGACCAAGAACTCAAACCGCCCATAATTGCATCGAAAAGTTGTCTTGGGGATGTCCTGATCCCTCACCCTGATTTGGTAGTACCCTGAACGTAGATCTATCTTAGAGAAGTACTTGGCTCCTCTAAGATCATCCATCAACTCATTGATGTGAGGGATGGGGTACCGGTTCTTCAGTGTCTTCCTGTTGAGGGCCTGGTAGTCAATGCACATGTGCAAGGTTCCATCCTTCTTCTTCACCAACACTACTGAAGAAGCAAAAGGACTGGAACTTGGCCTGATATGGCCCAATGCCAACAACTCTTTGATGGCCCTCTCAATATCATCCTTATAGGCCTTAGGATGCCTATAAAGGGTAGTGATCACTGCCTACACACCCAGTTCCAGCTCAATGGTGTGCTCGAATCCCTTGTCTGGCGGCTGCCCTGGTGGAATATCCCCAAACACCACTGTGTACCTATCTAACAAGGCTTGTATGTCTGGAGGTGGTGGCTAGACCTGCCCTCCAACCTCTGAAACCCTCAGCTCCACTACCCATGCTATGTCCCCATGTCATAGATCTGCCTCCATCATATGCACTGAGACTGTTTGGGGTGGATATGAATGCATGCCTCTAAGGACCACCAATTTTCCATCCCACCTGGTGAACTCCATCTCCAGTTTCTTCCAATCAGTAGTGACTCGCCCAAGGGAGTACAACCACTGGACACCCATCACCACGTTGCTGTCTGGCACATCGACCACAAAGAAATGGTCTGTCATAGAGTAGTTCCCCATAACTATTGTCAAAGCAGGAACATACCAAGTGCACTGCATGGTACGGTCACTTGGTACCAGGACCTATGTCACAAGGTTTTTCAAACTTTAACCTTGAGGTTCGAATTTTGGCGAACCTCATTGAACCTCATAGATGACCAAGTCCATAGATCAAAACTCATAACTTCATGTCACAACTCAAGCTTGTATTTTACCCTTGCAGTTTCCAAGTTTGTGATAGCATATTTTATCTTTATTAATGTTGATTTGTTAATATTTTGTCCTATAATTCATTTTAAATTAATATATGTTTATATATATAGACAAACCTAATAGCAAAACTCATCAAAAAATTCGAACTCAAACTGAACCCAATCATTGTCGAACCTGAACTCGAACCCAAACCATGTGACATTAACTAGCACTAAAAAGCCCTCAAAATCGGTCATGGTGAGGCCCCTCCTCTGAAACAACTGGGCATCTATGAAGTTGCGGGTAGCCACACTGTCAACTAAGACCGACACCCGTTGTCCCTGTATAGTGCCTCTGATCCTCAATCTAAAGAACTTGGGGACCTCGAATAAAGAAGCAAGGACTCCCTTGGATGAGGCAAAGGATGCTCCTCCCTGTGGAGGTGGTGGTGGTGGTCTCCTATCTGACGGACTCTCATCGTCTCCCATACCACACTACTGCTCCATCTCATCCTCCTGGTCACTATCTGAAAAGACCTCAATATAATGTGCTTTTCCAGCCGTGCACTGATGGCCTGGTGCCCAGGGCTCCCAGCAAGTGAAGCACAACTTCCTCCTCCCGAGGTCCTTCCGTGTCTCATCATCTAGCTGCCCTCGTCCCTGGGTGGCTATTTGAGGTGGGGGTCTAGTGTCATGCCCCTTCTAGGGAAAAGGGGTCTGTGTAGGAAAAGGTGCTCTGGTCTTGGGGATGGCTCCCTGCAAATCTCTGATGCACATAAATTCCTCCTACAGTGTGGAGGGTTTGCATGAATTCACCAGTCCATACAAGGATTTGAGTAAGCCCTCTATGAAGGTATATACCCTCTGAGCATCTGGTAGGTCCAGGACCATCACTGAAACTCACAGAAACTCCGAAATGTACTACTCTAGGTTTCTTGTCTGGCGAAGTTGGGTTAGCTCCTTGAAATGGGCCTTTGGATCCCTCTGGTCAAAGCATTCCACCACCCTCTTGGTGAAATCCTCATATAAAGCCACATTGGCATGCCCTAGGGTGGCCAAACCATGAAACCACCAGTCATGGGCTTCCCCCTCCATGTGCAGCATGGCCATCTTGATGGCTTCCAGCTCTGTCATCTGGTTGAGCTAGAAATAAGTATCCATCTTCTCAACCCAGGCCCGAGCAGTGCACTTGGCAGTGCCATCGAATGTAGGGAAGTACATCCTCCCTATGGTCCTTTGCAGCTCATAGCTCTGCGTTCCCTATCCTCCATAGCCCTTGCTCTTCTCATTCTGCTTGAGCTTGCAGAAATCTCTAAAAGAGAGTGCTTCCCTGAAGTCTGCACCCATAGATTTCCACTCTCAAAAGTGTTCTCCCATCTGTGAGGGGTCTTCAGCCCTGCTAGTTCGATTTGTGCCACAGGCATGAAAGAGGGCAGTGTGGCTTGAGTTGGCCCACTAGCTGATAGGGGTTGTTCTGCCAGTGAAGGGTGATCGAATTGCTGAGAGGCTCCAGAAGTTTCACCAAATAAGAATCCCCTAGAGGTGGTTCTATCCCGGTTCTTTATTTTTATCTCCTCTAGCATCTCTTTTTGGCCCTTTGCTAAATCATTCAAAGCCTTCAAGACACTGTCAAAAGTCATCTCCTCCATGCTCTTGGGCCCTACCATATCTTCCTCTGCTACCATTGCTTTCCCCTTGTCCTATTTGTTTGGAGTGATTTCTAGCTCTCTTTCTCTGCTCCGGTACCTTTGCCTCCTGTATGTAATGTTCTGCTGGTCCCCTTCTCTCATAGGAGAAAATCCCCATAGCTGAGCCAAGACCTAGGCTCTGATACCACTGTAACGTTCCTAAATAGGAAATTAAACAAAGCAAGCAAATGACCCAACAATTAGAAAAAAAAATTTCATGTCAAGAACCCATGAAAACGCTAGAAATAAAGAACTGCTGAGCCAATTTATTAATTCGTCAAGGGAAAATACATTGATAAAATAAAATGGTGCACCTGGGCTTGTCTCTAAGGACAAGCGTGACAAAATCCAGGTGAGAAAATGTTGATCTAAAGGCTGCCCAACTGTTGCACCAAAATTGATTTCGCTGCACAAAAACTACACTTTTTACTGGAATCAAAGGGCTAGAATCACTCCTTCCCATACTCAGAAAATTATAATATTTTAACTCCTTTCTCCTTGGCCAAAACCCACCAAAACCTAGGAAGGGTTTGGCCTGGTTCAGACTTCTGAAATTCGACCCCTAAGGAGCCCAACCT
Organism: Pinus tabuliformis; assembly: GCA_031772625.1. Taxonomy (NCBI): domain Eukaryota; kingdom Viridiplantae; phylum Streptophyta; class Pinopsida; order Pinales; family Pinaceae; genus Pinus; species Pinus tabuliformis. Next base: position 928,018,542 of record CM062813.1, read on the forward strand.
TAGTTGCAACTGCAAAAATCGGCCTGCTGGAATGAAGCTGTGTAACCTCTTGGAAATTGCCCCAAATCATTGAGATGATCCCTCCTATGAATCTCCTCCCTTCACAACTGTGAATCCAACCTGTAGCTCTTCCCCTCAAGACCCACGTATTGCCTAGACTGGCTCTTTGTGTTGTCCTCCAAGCCTGGAATTCGAATCACCTGTTTGCTGTCCTCTCCTACTCCAAAAGTCCTCCTAAATGCTGACCCAAGGGTGACCTTTGAATTTCCTGGTTTCTTCAGCTAATGGCTAGCCCAATGTAGCTCTTTCCTCAACTGTGTATTCTCTATTGCTGGCCCAGAAATATGCACTTCCTGGTGATGGCTGAATGGAAGTTGTTATAGACATTTTTGTGCCTTGCAACTCCAAGCATGAAATGTCCATAAACCAAGGGCTCCTAAGTCCCTAAAAGTGTTGTTCTAACCCCTAAAGGAACAAGGTCAACAAATTATAGCTTCTCCCAGAAGTTCTCCTCCAGAAACTGCTCAGAATAAGTCAAAACAGGATCATTTCAGCTGCTCCACTAGCTAAGTGCGTTGCATAGCACCTAAATCCACTGGCTAGGTGCGTTGCAACGCACCTAAATGCACTATGAGGGTGCGTTGGGTGAGAAATGACAAATGGCAGTGTCATTCCGCGAGGTGCAGAGACAATGGAAGCTTCCAGAATCTTCTCCTATGACACTTGCCTCACTGAATTCGACCAAGGATGAGTAAGAGGCCTTCAGTCTCCAAGTGGAAGCAAGAACTGATAGAGAGAAGACACTAATCAAATCACAAGCTGACTCATCCTCCTTGCATACATCTATATATGGATCCCTCATCCCAAGGATCCAGAGGTTGGAATTTTGCACATTGTAAGGAATTGCTGTTGGTTTTGAGAGAAACATCAGAGAATTGGGTGATCTATGCTTTGTTGGAGGTGAAGAGGGGCTTCTTTGCTGGGAGGTTGATGCTGGGTCAGGAATCATCGGTTGTAACTCCTCCTGGATCTTCTTGTTTATCAATAAAAACTATTTGAGCTTTTCCTCCATGCTTTTGTATCATTGATGCGTGTTACATTTGTATGGTTAACTTAAATCTGATCCTAAGTTATTTATGAATATAGATCCATGTCTTTGTATAGTGCTCTTCTTCTGTGATCTTACAGGTACTTGGTGAAGCTGGGCAAGTAAGGGAGCAGGTAGCTGGAAGCTGTCAAAGAAGAGAGGAATTGGATCAAAGGATTAGCGCAAGACATGGGTCGGTTCTTTCTATTCCTCTCTATCTATAGTTCATAAAGGAAATGCAAAAGTAGTTCTCTGTTTGTTTCTAAGGCAGCTGTCACACCTTAGTGGGATAGAGCAGTTCTAAATAGACACTTTTCCCGGTAACAAAATGGCGACTCCACTGGGGATCATTGTCTAATTAGTTTGTTTGTGTATCTCTTTGTTGTTTATTTCATAAACTTATAAGTAGCATTCGAACTACATTTGCCATAACAAATGCAAAGTAGACATTTGCTGCTTCAATCCATTCACTGGATTTGTTTATGATTTGAATAGCTGATTCAAAAATCATCTAATTGCCCTTGTGATAGCTCTTAGACCCTCCTTAGATCTACCCCTGATTGTGCATTACTGATTGCTTTTACTCGACCGAAAACCAAAGACTAAACTGCAAACTGTGACCCAGAACCCGGACAGATTCTCGTTTCTGGCCCAGCGCAGGTATTGTGAAGAGATCCTGCATTTCAACGCATTTCCTGAAAGGGCAACCTGCGCTGCAATGCAGTTTCTCTGTGTTACAGGTGCGCTGATCAGACTAGCCCTGTGCAGCTGAGGTTCTTGTGCTTCATTCTTTCCAGTTTTGTCTCTGAATTTTGCAGCCTGTGATCAGTATATGTCTGTTTAAAACCCCTTTTCCTTACTGATATTCCACCTCCTTTGTACAAAAGAACTGTAGATTTTTTTGTGTGTTTGTTGAGTCGTTTACAGTTTTCCATTGCAAAAGTAGAATAGTCGTACTGTCGTCCTTTGATTTAGATCTGTCGCAAGTGTCGATTTCGATCATAGGAGAAAGTTTGGTTGCTGTTGATCGTCGATTATACTTTTACTATTGCCTTTGGTCTGAATTTGTGATTTTCTAGTGTCAAAAACGAGTATTCATTTCAAAATCGCAAGGTGTCGTAATCATCTCTATCTTTTGATTTCGAAAAGAAGCTTGTTTATGTTTGTCGCTTGAAAGCAAATTCAGATTTGTACATCAACTTTCTTTTTAGCATCAATACTAAGAAATTCGAAAACAAATACATGCATGTGCATTTGCATATAGACAGTCTGTTTGGCTTGATTTAGGAAAGTGCATTTACAGTGTGCTCTTTGCTCTTTGTGAAAAGATTGTGTCTTTCTTTTCCTCTAGTAGCTAGGATTTTCATTGCAGAAAAGAGATAAAAGTTTGTTTATCATCTTTAGATTTCATTTTAGGAATTACATCTACATCTCGTGGTGAACCCAAAAGGCAAACTTCATAAGCAAGATCAACTTAAAATAAATTCAATGAATCTAACAATGCTTTGGAACTTAACGCACAACATTTAGAGGTCTAGGCTAGAGACGTATTCCGGCGTCGTAAAGCCTGGTAACTGTTGTCCTCACTGATGGTTGGGTGATTCCTCCACTTTGAGACGATAAGTGCCAGTACGGACTTGTGCTCCCACGTACCGTCGAGTATATTTTGGGAGACCCCTATAGGCTTAAATCCTTTATCCATAGGAAGCCGTGTCTGTCGCCCTATCGATCGCAATGCACTGAACACAACATTCGGGAAGATTGACTGCCGTACCGTAAAAAGTATTCTGCAGTTTCGCGATTGGTTTGGTACTCCCTCTACCTAGATCTCCAGAGCAGTCCCTTTCGTTCCTTTTCAGACTCTTTAACGGAAAAAGTCCATCTGAGCACTTGTCACTTCAGGCTTATTAAAAATCGAAGGCGACTAGAGTCATCTTTTGTTTTTTCTCGACTCTTAAAAACTGAAAAAACAAGTTGTGTCAAAGCGTCTAAAAATTTATTTTAAACAGAATATTCATTACCCTTTCCTACGTTGATCTTGGGTTGAGAAAATGGAGTCTACCAACCAAGGAATTCCCCTTGGAGGAAATCCTAGTCCCTTCTCCTCTTGGGGAGATGTTGGTGCACCCCATATGGCCACATTGTCGCTTCCAAGACTGACAATTGGTTTTCCTGTATGGCTCTTCTCAACCTCTGTCGTTCAGAACACCACTATTCCTGAACAATCGAATTAGCAATTAGACGAATCCAGAGTTACCCACCAGCCTTCTACTTCCTCTAATTCTTCCTCTCCTCCTTCCTCTTCGCTTGATAGGGCTGGTAAAGCCAAAATCCAAGCTCCTAAGGAGAAGAAGGAAAAGAAGAAGAAAGAGAAGAATAAGAAGGAGCCAACGGCGAGGGGGGGAAAACGAGTGTCGTCTAACGAAAATCCACACACTGCACCGACCAGGCCTAAATCGCCATGTGTCATTTGCAAAGGAGACCACTTTCACAAATATTGTCCTTGCATCCCTCGGATACTAAGGGACTAGTCTCCTCGTTTGCACAACCCGGTGTCGTCAACCTCTGATGATCATGTTGAAAGTACACCATCGACTAGTGAAAGTGAAGCCCCAGGACAAAAAGGAAAATATAGATTTCCTTGTAAACTGTGTGAAGGCGATCATGCCGTCCATCGTTGTCCCTTCTTAGACGAAGCTAAAAGAGTTTTGGATGATCGTCCGGTTTCATCGTTACGACTTCCTCCTGGATATAAAAAACTCTTGCCGAGTCCGTCACTAGTTGAAAATCCAGCTGGCCCGCTCAAGTGGTCGGCTGAAGCACCTATCATTGAAGATAAGCCATTTGGATCCATACCAAATGAAAGTCAAAAGGTCAAGGCGGCAGTTGACCCGGTCTTGCCTTCAGAGGTTTCATCTTCAGGTGATATAATCACTGAAGAGAACAAGGATGACACCATCCAAATTCTTTTCATAAGCACAGACTCCAACAAACATGGGGGCAATTTACCCGTTCCTTTACTGCAGGAAGGAAGTTCGTCAGAGTCATACCCGGCCGTCTATTCGGTCCCACCTCCAAGCAACCTAGTTGTCTCCTTCGACTGGAATCAACTAGGCAGACCCCGTTTACCAGCAAGCATACCATTCCGAATTATCGTTCAAATATATAGAATGGTTATGGCTGGTACCATCATAGATGAGGGGGCTTCTGTGGGTATCCTTTCCTCAACTGCTTGGAAAGCGCTTGGTTCACCATCGCTTTTGCCTGAGATGAGAAATCTGACAGGCTTTGATAAAGGAACCAATCGACCTTTAGAGATCCTTCCCGATGTGCCCATAACATTGAGAGGGAAAACCGTTCGCATGAGCGTAATGGTAGTTCAAGGACCCCTAGATTACAATCTACTCCTTGGACGAGACTATATTTATTGCATGAGAGCCATTGTCTCATCACTCTTTAGAGTGACGTGTTTTCCGCACGAAGGAAGAGTGGTCAAGCTCGTGGACCAGCTTTCATTTCCCGGATCACGCATAGCAAATAGTCATATACCATCCCTAAATGGTCTTTTCGCGCAAGAAATGTCTCAATCTCTAGTCCGTCCTCCCGATGAGCGCGAGTAATTTGGAGGGATATGACTGAAACCCAGGGGGCATGCACCCTGGTCTGCTTCGGCAGGAAAACTTCGGGTATAGAGTAGGTTTCCGCGGGAGAATATGACTAGTCTGTACCCCCGTCCGTGATTGGAAGAGGGGGTTATTCTAGAACAAGATTCTCTTGTCAAAGTTATGTGAGTTGGCGAATCGCTGCCACTCACCTTTGTTTATCTTGGTAGACATCGCCGAAGAAGTGTTTTGTTTACGCCGTGAATAGAACAATCTTTGGGTAACCTATAAGAGGTAGGTCTCTCTCGGTAAAACAAATGTTTTGGTGGAAGGAAGTAGGGGTAACCTTGAAACTTTGTTTTATACCTGGGGGCATGCAAACCTTTTTGAGTGCAAGCGAAGGGCGACTATTTATTTTTTTAAATTTTTAGGACCTCTAACCCTTTAAACTCGTAGGATTGGTCGTCACCTAACTTGCATGAAGAAAGGATGTGGGGCAAAACTCTAAAAATTGTCGTTTTTATATGAGACATTCTTATCATACGACTGGATTAATCGAGCAGTGTTACCGCGAGGTTCAAGCTTGTTAAAAAAAAATAAACCCGGACCGAGCAAATGTTTCCACCCTCGTTTAAGCTCGTTAAAAAATGAACTATTCCCCGGTAAATAACCACCGTGAATGTACTACTTCAGCCATTAAAGCCTTGGTCGTGTTTGCACTATCACCTCCACTTTTTCATTGGCCGATCGTTCACCTCCGTTTGATTGTTTACCCATTTTGAGGAACAGCTGCGAAGAGTGATTTCACTAGCCATCCTTGTGACACTGCCGTGATTGGAAAATTCCAAACCTTACCTGGAATCAACTGCTACCTGTTTTATCACTCGTTCCTCAAAAGACGAGTCTCCTTTAAGCTCTTTTCAATTGACTCGTAAAATACGAAAAGATTGCCGAGCCATTGGCCTCTCCAGCTCGTTAAAGGGACAGGAAGTGCTATCCCTCCTCTAGATTTTAATCTTTTTGGACCTGAGGGATTATTGCACAAAAATATCAAGCGCTTGTTTTGTTCGGCTCGTTAAAGCTTTCGAAAATTCATCCCTTCTGTATTGTTTTATACTTTTTCGGACTTAAGGGATTAGATGACGAAAAAGGAATTTTGGAGTTACCTTTACGTACCTTTTCAGACTCTCTAAAAATGAAAAGGACCGAGTTATCTTTGTCGTTAAACTCGTTAAAAAGATTAATAGTGACAAACTTGTCTTTAGACGAGAACGAGTTTCACTATCGCTAGGCTCGTTAAAACATAGCGATGGGTTTGCCCGAAGGGAAAATTATAGAACAAGCATATGTTATCCTCCTCAAGCATGACAAAAATAAAGAGGTACTGGTCAGCAATGACTAGGGAAAAATTGGGAAGAAAACTCAAAGAATCTTTATTGGTAGCAAGTCGCTCTTGAACATGACACTTCCACTCCGTGTCCGAGTCGGGTTGGGTTGTTTCATTCACCAGTCACATCGCCATGGTCACACCATACCATCCACATATGGGGTTAATGCTACCAATCCATCACATCAGTGTCGCCAACATGTTCAAGAGAAGTCATCTAGAGAAGTCACCTGTGTCCCACCCACTACCATACATTATACTCCCTTCTTTCATGACCGCCACCCTGAACCGTATATCATCAGATCGTTTTCACCTCCATCAAAATCATTTGCTCCGTTCCGTGTCATTGATGTGGGATTCATTAAGGCCCTCCTGTGACGGATCACTTCTTGTCGACATCAGCTCATTATCCAAGAAGTTGGTCTAGGAACACCCCCTTCAGTACTTTGAAGCTTGCATGCCTCAATGGCAAGTTTCTCACTTCCGACGATAGGTTTACATCAATGTCCTTCGACCGAAAGATTTTGCGTGGTGTTTGACGCCAAGTCCTTTATTCACACCACGTGAATTGTACTGCAGTACCTTGAGGATCATTATCATTATCGGTGATTCCTCTCGCACTTGTTAACAGTTTACATCATTGACTGGTAATCAAGCGATGTCTTTCCATGTTCGACTTCAGAACATTTCTCACATGGATCGACTTGTACTTCGAGTGAATATCGGATGAGATTGAAGACCCCGGATCTAGTTTCATCCATCCGGGCTGCGATATATATTCAGGGAAATAAAGACATTAAAATGTACATCATTGTAGCATAGATAATCATCCTACCAAAAGGATGATGGCTCTACCAGAATCATCAGTCTACAATCAGACGATTGTCTGTCCTATGTACATGAAAATGAATTTATAAAGCTGAGCATGGGAATGCCCGCCTCAGCTAGATCATGAAAAACAGTATGAAGATAATGTATTGTATTGTATCTTATTACAAGTCTCCTCCCAGCATTGAAAGAACTTCGGATCCTCATAATAAAGCATTTCACCCGATTAACGGCCTCATACTTTAGGGGGCAACTGTTATAGACATTTTTGTGCCTTGCAACTCCAAGCATGAAATGTCCATAAATCAAGGGCTCCTAAGTCCCTAAAAGTGTTGTTCTAACCCCTAAAGGAACAAGGTCAACAAATTACAGCTTCTCCCAGAAGTTCTCCACCAGAAACTGCTCAGAATAAGTCAAAACAAGATCATTTCAGCTGCTCCACTAGCTAAGTGCGTTGCATAGCACCTAAATCCACTGGCTAGGTGCGTTGCAATGGACCTAAATGCACTATGAGGGTGCGTTGGGCGAGAAATGACAAATGGCAGTGTCATTCCGCGAGGTGGAGAGACAATGGAAGCTTCTAGAATCTTCTCCTATGACACTTGCCTCACTGAATTTGACCAAGGATGAGTAAGAGGCCTTCAGTCTCCAAGTGGAAGCAAGAACTGACAGAGAGAAGACACTAATCAAATCACAAGCTGACTCATCCTCCTTGCATACATCTATATATGGATCCCTCATCCCAGAGATCCAGAGGCTGGAATTTTGCACATTGTAAGGAATTGTTGTTGGTTTTGAGAGAAACATCAGAGAATTGGGTGATCTATGCTTTGTTGGAGGTGAAGAGGGGCTTCTTTGCTGGGAGGTTGATGCTGGATCAGGAATCATCGGTTGTAACTCCTCCTGTATCTTCTTGTTTATCAATAAAAACTATTTGAGCTTTTCCTCCATGCTTTTGTATCATTGATGCTTGTTACATTTGTATGGTTAACTTAAATCTGATCCTAAGTTATTTATGAATATAGATCCATGTCTTTGTATAGTGTTCTTCTTCTGTGATCTTATAGGTACTTGGTGAAGCTGGGCAAGTAAGGGAGCAGATAGCTGGAAGCTGTCAAAGAAGAGAGGAATTGGATCAAAGGATTAGCGCAAGACACGGGTCGGTTCTTTCTATTCCTCTCTATCTATAGTTCATAAAGGAAATGCAAAAGTAGTTTTCTCTGTTTGTTTCTAAGGCAGCTGTCACACCTTAGTGGGATAGAGCAGTTCTAAATAGACACTTTTCTCGGTAACAGAAGTGCTATAGATGCTTCCCCTAACTACTACAGATGCTATGGAACTGCCTTCCTAGGGTGGCATTCGAGGTCGAAGTCCCCCGAAGGTAAGGTTGAATCTCCCTCTTGAGAGACTCGTGGCTAAACAACCAGTTGACTCGGATAAGCAGCTCGAGTAAACAATCAAGTGAAATTCGATATGCAAGATGAATGAATGAGCAAGTGAGAGGCTACTCCTCCTTATGACTTCGTGGGGCTTCCTTTGCCTCATGTGGACCCCTCCAACAGCTATAAAAATTCCCTCGAAGCAATTTGAATTGCCTAGTACACATTCCCATGTGGGTGACCCCCACCTTCCACTAGCAAACTAATCTGGCCGTATTTTCTCCAAAGTCCCTAAGTTGAAACTGCTTGGGTCCTTTTCCTTGGAAAAATTGTGCAAAATTGTGTAGAGATAAGCCTGTTACAAATGCTTTTGGGAAGGGACATGACAGATGTTGTTGTTGGATAGAAATCTCCATAGGATTCTTACACCAGACATATAAATGGCTATTGTATATCACAATAAGAAGCATTAATATATGAAGATGTGGTAGACCCCAAGCTCTATGCATTCAATCCATTTCTTTTTCTTTCATGGAAAATTAAACCAAGTGTCAGGCATGAACACATCAAAGGTAGAAATTAGATTCATCCTAACTCCTGTTATTTCAAAAGTGATAGTAAATAATTTCTTCAATCTAAGAATTAAATCAATATTATTGTTGGTTATAACTAAATCATCAATATACACAACAATAGTCAAAGTATCACCATGATCATGTAATACATAGATATTGTGATCAGATTCACAATGTTTGAATCCAAGATTGAAAAAGAAATGGTTAATCTTTGCATACTAGTCCCTGGGGGCCTACTTCAAACCATACAAAGACTTCAACAATCAACAAACAAGGTTGGAATCTTCAATAGGGTTGGAGACTTCAACAATCAACAAACAAGGGCCATGTCTTGTAAGCACAAATGAATCCAAGCTCGTCACCTCTCAAGTACATTTGATAATAGGCTAGATTTCCTTGTTTTTCCATGATTTTAGGGTCGAGGACCTGAATTTTCAGCCCCGTACTCACCCCACAAGGGATTTTTGGGACATTTCCATAGTCTTTTGAATGTTGATATCGATTCCCAACACCAAAGAAAGGAGGACCCTGTTCTTCTTCTTCACTCTACAATTTATTTTTCTCTTCCTTACTTTCTCAGACTCCTTTGAATCAAAACTCCTTGTTCACAAGAGGGTTTCTCCTCGAAAACCTCAACACCATTCTCAACATAAATTTGACCTTCCTCCATCACTGGGGCAAGGCTCTGCTTCCTTTTCACCGCATAAGAGGATCTTGGCCTGATGTAGTTTGTGCAAAAGACTTCACAGAGGGTGTTATCTCAAAATCAGGCCCTGGAAGGCTGCAAACCAGGAAGACTTCAAGTAACTATTTCAAACCAATCTTTAGACTAAGGCTTAGCCTCCCTAGCCTGAGAGGGCTCTCTCAAAGGGTTATTGATTTTGACTAATAATAAGATGGCTAACTCTTGTGGAATAACATTGACAAATATGAAGGTTGGACAAACATTACATAAGTTTCCATTGGGCCTATGGAGTCAATAAAACCTCAGCAAATAATGATACAGCCTTTACATAGAAGTCAGGGCATGTGGCATTTAAATGTTCAAAACACAACTCTTATAAAACCACAGTTCATGAATGTGTACAGGAAATCAGAGCAGCATAAGTGAATTCTGAGTGATTACACATCTATGCAACTGTAAAATAAATCAAGGATAAAGTAAAACCACACATCTTGAACATAGAAACACTTTATGAATCCTGAGAAGAAAAGCAGTTCTATTATATTACTGAACTCTGTCTTTCTACATAAGCCAAAACAGTACTCTGTTTTTATAAAATCTCCAACCCTCATTACATAGATGTTCCAGCTATATATAGAATCCTTATTCTAACTACTTCGAGCTTCCTCCTCCAGCATGAGGGGAGTCGATAACTACTTCTACTGACACCTATCAGCTATTGAACTAACTAATAAATACAACTAAAGTGCTGACTGGAGTTTTTAAAGAGTTCTAAATTAACTATGACTCTAACTCCATTTTCCATGCATACGGCTTCTCCTTGTTCTTTGACACCTGGTCCTCTTTCGATTTGGTTGAGATGGATATTAAATACTCCATATTGACCTTGAACGCTGAATCTTCTAACTGCTTAGAAGTATTAGGAGATTTTCCTTGTTTCTCGGCTTCAGTTCTTCTCAAAAATGCTCGAATGTACAGAAGCATGTCTTCTAGCTTTTAATAACCCAAAACATGGAACACTGCCACGTTCTTGATGTGCTGTGAGCTTCATCGATGGACATGTGTGCAGGCAAAAGTTCCTTGTATTCACATCATTTGATACCTCTTGAACGGTGATAAAGGGACATCAAAGAACTTTAAAAATGGGTTGAAATATTCCACCTTTTTAAATCCTCCACCTGTCTTGTTTTGATTGGCTATTGTCGTTCCCGCTGATATCTTGTATACCCTTTTGGCATTTCCTTTTCAAAATTTTCGCTCAAAATACAAAACTGCCTGTTCTGTGTTAAAATCAACACCTACAGCAGTTTCGTAGCGCGCTACGAAACTGCTGAGTTTTTTTTAAAACAGCTTGCTTCTTTACTATCTTCTGAATAATTTTTTGGCTGAAACCCCTTTATTATGAGACATCGTGCAGCCGTCTCCTCCATTGTTTTTTAAGCAAGTTCCATCATCTTGTTTTGGAGTTCTTTCACCCAGCAAAATGCTTTCATTCCAGTTAACCTCAGGCTTCTTTCTCTTGTTCTGATTTCTCAAATAGAAGCCAGTGGAAAGGAGAGGAGAGTGAGGTGTGGTCAAGGGTTCTAGGGATTTTCTTTTTGTAAACATGATACCACTAGCATTGGAAGAGCCAGGGTTGTCTTATCTGTGTTTCCGAACATTGCCAAACATTTCCTTGAGTATCCCAAAAAGTTCCTCATCATGTTTATTTTGGTGTTGAACACCACTCTGCTTTTTTGCAAGGTATCTTATTTTCATGGTCCTGAACTTGGTACAAAACTTAAGTTTTCAATTTATTACTGCTAAGGCAAACTCCAGAAGCTAGAATTTCCTTTCATTGATACTGTATTCACAAACTGCCTCTGCCCTCACCAAATTCTACGAGAAGACAATTTTTACTGGTAAACTTTAAAGTATATAAGAACCGTCATTCTCAGATTTTTCTTGCACTAAATGACAGTAGAAATTGCCCTGTAAATCTAGGGCCTTCAAAACGCTACAATGCTGAGCCACTGATGCTAGGCCCGAACTTGTGACTGCAGAGCACCATATTAAACTCAGCTTTTCCAGTCTTTGACAACCCCATCGAAGAATATTAAGACCAACGTCTGACAGATTACGAGATTCCAGTTCACCTTTTTCTGTTCCATGTTTCTCTGCAGAGTAATTTCTTTTGAGTGTCCGCCTTGACGATGAACTTCCAGCATTAGTATTTCTACATGACCTTAGTCCAGTTCCAAGGTGAAAGCGTAAATTTTGCTTTAGCGACACTGGCAGCCTTTCATCCATGTACACACAACGTAGATCACTAAAGCGCTGGACTAGCAGACCTATGCATCCATCAGGACTGTCTGATGCCCCTATTCGAATTGTGTGCCTGCTTGCACTTTCTAGACGATACCATCTCTTGCAGACAAGAGCACAAGAATCCCTATCTGACTTCTGTCCATCTAAATGTCTGAACACCTTGATGAGGACCTCGTCCGGAATGATAATGTTTATCAGATCCTGGCCTTTCATTGCCTAGAAAGATAAAAATACAAGATAATCTCCAAAGCCCCCGCTATAATCATGGAACACATAAATGGGCAATTCCTATGCCAGACAATATTCAGTCACTGCTCTGTAAAAATCTCAGTTCACAGCTAGAAATATATATGTATGGCTGAAGCGTACAAAGAAGAAACGCCCATGGCGATACACATTTTCCTGTGTCTTCTTTCAATTTCTCGGCTACTTCATCCCAAAACCCTTTGTGAGTCTTGAAACGTGTTACATCTTTTGCCAAACTCACACCATGTAAACTGCAATTCACACTCACTGATTGGCCTTGCAAAGGGAACGACATGGCATCGAGAGCACCTGATCACGAAGTTGCTTCAGTATTGAGGTATAGCTCTCAAGCTGGATCTTTGTTAAATCATCTGACACCTTCACTGGAAGAACGTAGAAATTAACTTCACCAGGACTTGACCAATTAGTCGGAATCTCAAAAGATTTGCTCTGTGAGTTATTGAATATATGCTGCCCTTGAGGGCTAGCTTCATCTTTATTTGGTTGAGACAGGGTTTCATTCAGCACATCCAAATGATCATTGTATTGGAGCCGTGATGGAAAATACTGAACAAACCCATTCTTCCTGAAAGAAGACAAATTGAAATAAAGTGAAAGCACTTTTCTCAAACACAAAACATTGTACCAAGAAAACTCCTGTTCACGCAACTTTGTGTGAATGAACACTGGATCAGCCAAAAACTCAGTTGAATCATCCTGTAAAGTGTCCCGCTCCTCTCTGTCAGACGCTATATTTGAACTTTGTGAATAGGCACCTATTCCAGTTGAAGGGGAATTCAGAAGAGATGGGTCTGGTATCCCCTGCTTTAGCATATCAACCGTTAGCATGAGTCTCCAGAGACTGATATCATGAAGGCCCTCTGTCACAAGCAACAGCACATGGCAGACTGAAGCAAGGAAAACGCCAAGCTAGAAAGTGCCCTGAATACCCATTAACTCATGAGCCAACTCAGCTGATAACTGCTCTCCACTTAAAACAGAAATCGAAGAAGATCCATCAGGCCTCATCATTTCCGCCAAAACAGATGCACTAAATACAGGCTGAGTGTCAAGGAGAATAAACCGCTCAACAGACATCCTCAGTTCAGTGCCAACACTACAATGCCTTGCCATCGCTCTAATTTCTTCTGACTGCACTGGTACTATTTTGAAAAGCCTGATTGATCGACCAAACCCGCACAACAATCACACGCAGTACCAAGACACCTCCTTGATACTACCTGTACCTGTATGATGACAAGCATACATGCAGGAGCTTGAGAGCATGCCTCGTGTAAAATGCATCCACCCCAGAGCTATTTTGCATGACAGTTGTTATGGATTCGAACAAATCCCCAATTTTGTAGCGCAGCCTAAAACATGTTGCGCTGTGAAACTACAAAAAGGCTTTATGCGCATCAAACTAATGTGAGCGGTTTTGAAATTTTGGCATTAGAATTTTCAGTGATAACAGTGGCTCCACTTGGGATAGTGTGCCCTTGTGGTACACTAAGAACTCGCAGGTCCAGTGCCTTATCCATTTATGACAAACAGAAATTTGCTTGACAAGCATCCCTTTCCAGCTTCTTGGGCCTTCACCTCGGGCTTAAACTTGATGATCACTGTGGGAAAAAGAAATCTACCACTACTGAAAAAAAAATGCTCAGTCACCTTGAGCTTATTTGCACTTTCCTACCTACCTACCCTATCAGCTGCAAGCTCCACTTGTAGCTCAAGCAACATGATATTTCCAATAAAGCCAATCAATTGTCTTCTCTGATATTGGAGGCTCTTGACTGCATTCAACCTCAAAATAACCATGGTAGTGAGATGACCACATCAACTCATAATATACTTGATCTTCATAATACAAATGAAAATGAAAGACCGGAGTGCAAAGCTTGTCCATATATTCACTTATAGGGTCAAAGAATACATAGTTATGTTGATGATCATCATAACATTCTACATCTTTAGACAGCTGATTCTCAACCACACAAGATTCTTTTGATATGCTATCGAACTGCTTTTCTGATGGCTGCCTACAAACAATGTAATTTTCCTCTTTCTTATGATCAGTTATTGCTGTAAGCTGCTGAGAAGTTTGACATAAAAAACCAACCTTTTCCTCTGCCTGAGGGTCGTAAAAGCTATCTTCCAGTACTTCTTCTTGCTGTTTGCAATCTATTTCATACTCATAATGATCTGAAGCCTGACAAATCTGCTGCATCTCTACATCAACATCAAAGGATGAAACATGGTTTTCACAAATAAACCCCTGCTGATCTTCATGCTGCGTTTCATGAGATGTTATACTTTCTTCTCGGTGCTGGAATGCATTGTTATGAAGAGCCTCTAAAATTTCTTCATCCATAAATTCATCATCATCATAACAATCTTCCAAGTACTGAATAAGACTTAAAGAATGTCTACAGCAATCTTTAAGTAGCAATAAGGAAGGATAACGTTCTTTATACATTTCACAGAATTCATCATGAAAACTAGCAAGCGAATATATTGAACCATTTTCCAGACTTTTATACCAAGACCATGCTTTTCCTCCTAAAGTAGTCATAAACACCTTCATGAGACAATCTTCAGGGAAATGAACCTTAAGACTGCGTATATGCATGTGGAATTTAACCAAATGAAGAGCAACATTATCCTTCTTTTCATCTTTGAATATTGGAAGATCATCTAACCAATCAACCTCTGGCATAGGATTTGGAAAACCAGGGATATGAGACCGATTCATAGGTGCATACCTGGCATTCATTCTTGCAATGGAACTCATTTTGAAACTTCATCAAGCTACTGATCTTCTAGCAGTGGAGTCACCTTCCAATTTCCTATTCGAAGTGTGGAGTTGCCAAGGTAGTTTTGCAGCCTCAAAAAGATGTCTGAGCTCCTGCTACCTTCAGAAGTTCAACTTCATGATTTTGGGAAAGAATAATCTTCAGACTCCCGGCAGACGCACCAAAATGTTATCTCAAAATCAGGCCCTGGAAGGCTGCAAACCAGGAAGACTTCAAGTAACTATTTCAAACCAATCTTTAGACTAAGGCTTAGCCTCCCTAGCCTGAGAGGGCTCTCTCAAAGGGTTATTGATTTTGACTAATAATAAGATGGCTAACTCTTGTGGAATAACATTGACAAATATGAAGGTTGGACAAACATTACATAAGTTTCCATTGGGCCTATGGAGTCAATAAAACCTCAGCAAATAATGATACAGCCTTTACATAGAAGTCAGGGCATGTGGCATTTAAATGTTCAAAACACAACTCTTATAAAACCACAGTTCATGAATGTGTACAGGAAATCAGAGCAGCATAAGTGAATTCTGAGTGATTACACATCTATGCAACTGTAAAATAAATCAAGGATAAAGTAAAACCACACATCTTGAACATAGAAACACTTTATGAATCCTGAGAAGAAAAGCAGTTCTATTATATTACTGAACTCTGTCTTTCTACATAAGCCAAAACAGTACTCTGTTTTTATAAAATCTCCAACCCTCATTACATAGATGTTCCAGCTATATATAGAATCCTTATTCTAATTACTTCGAGCTTCCTCCTCCAGCATGAGGGGAGTCGATAACTACTTCTACTGACACCTATCAGCTATTGAACTAACTAATAAATACAACTAAAGTGCTGACTGGAGTTTTTAAAGAGTTCTAAATTAACTATGACTCTAACTCCATTTTCCATGCATACGGCTTCTCCTTGTTCTTTGACACCTGGTCCTCTTTCGATTTGGTTGAGCTGGATATTAAATACTCCATATTGACCTTGAATGCTGAATCTTCTAACTGCTCAGAAGTATTAGGAGATTTTCCTTGTTTCTCGGCTTCAGTTCTTCTCAAAAATGCTCGAATGTACAGAAGCATGTCTTCTAGCTTTTAATAACCCAAAACATGGAACACTGCCACGTTCTTGATGTGCTGTGAGCTTCATCGATGGACATGTGTGCAGGCAAAAGTTCCTTGTATTCACATCATTTGATACCTCTTGAACGGTGATAAAGGGACATCACAGAACTTTAAAAATGGGTTGAAATATTCCACCTTTTTAAATCCTCCACCTGTCTTGTTTTGATTGGCTATTGTCGTTCCCGCTGATATCTTGTATACCCTTTTGGCGTTTCCTTTTCAAAATTTTCACTCAAAATACAAAACTGCCTGTTCTGTGTTAAAATCAACACCTACAGCAGTTTCGTAGCGCGCTACGAAACTGCTGAGTTTTTTTTAAAACAGTTTGCTTCTTTGCTATCTTCTGAATAATTTTTGGCTGAAACCCCTTTATTATGAGACATCGTGCAGCCGTCTCCTCCATTGTTTTTTAAGCAAGTTCCATCATCTTGTTTTGGAGTTCTTTCACCCAGCAAAATGCTTTCATTCCAGTTAACCTCAGGCTTCTTTCTCTTGTTCTGATTTCTCAAATAGGAGCCAGTGGAAAGGAGAGGAGAGTGAGGTGTGGTCAAGGGTTCCAGGGATTTTCTTTTTGTAAACATGGTACCACTAGCATTGGAAGAGCCATGGTTGTCTGATCTGTGTTTCCGAACATTGCCAAACATTTCCTCGAGTATCCCAAAAAGTTCCTCATCATGTTTATTTTGGTGTTGAACACCACTCTGCTTTTTTGCAAGGTATCTTATTTTCATGGTCCTGAACTTGGTACAAAACTTAAGTTTTCGATTTATTGCTGCTAAGGCAAACTCCAGAAGCTAAAATTTCCTTTCATTGATACTGTATTCACAAACTGCCTCTGCCCTCACCAAATCCTACGAGAAGACAATTTTTACTGGTAAATTTTAAAGTATATAAGAACCGTCATTCTCAGATTTTTCTTGCACTAAACGACAGTAGAAATTGCCCTGTAAATTTAAGGCCTTCAAAACGCTACAATGCTGAGCCACTGATGCTAGGCCCGAACTTGTGACTGCAGAGCACCATATTAAACTCAGCTTTTCCAGTCTTTGACAACCCCGTCCAAGAATATTAAGACCAACGTCTGACAGATTACGAGATTCCAGTTCACCTTCTTCTGTTCCATGTTTCTCTGCAGAGTGATTTCTTTTGAGTGTCCGCCTTGACGATGAACTTCCAGCATTAGTATTTCTGCATGACCTTAGTCCAGTTCCAAGGTGAAAGCGTAAATTTTGCTTTAGCGACACTGGCAGCCTTTCATCCATGTACACACAACGTAGATCACTAAAGCGCTGGACTAGCAGGCCTATGCATCCATCAGGACTGTCTGAGGCCCCTATTCGAATTGTGTGCCTGCTTGCACTTTCCAGACGATACCATCTCTTGCAGACAAGAGCACAAGAATCCCTATCTGACTTCTGTCCATCTAAATGTCTGAACACCTTGATGAGGACCTCGTCCGGAATGATAGTGTTTATCAGATCCTGGCCTTTCATTGCCTAGAAAGATAAAAAGACAAGATAATCTCCAAAGCCCCCGCTATAATCATGGAACACAGAAATGGGCAATTCCTATGCCAGACAATATTCAGTCACTGCTCTGCAAAAATCTCAGTTCGCAGCTAGAAATATATATGTATGGCTGAAGCGTACAAAGAAGAAACGCCCATGGCGATACACATTTTCCTGTCTCTTCTTTCAATTTCTCGGCTACTTCATCCCAAAACCCTTTGTGAGTCTTGAAACGTGTTACATCTTTTGCCGAACTCACACCATGTAAACTGCAATTCACGCTCACTGATTGGCCTTGCAAAGGAACGACGTGGCATCGAAAGCACCTGATCACGG
Organism: Pinus tabuliformis; assembly: GCA_031772625.1. Classification (NCBI taxonomy): domain Eukaryota; kingdom Viridiplantae; phylum Streptophyta; class Pinopsida; order Pinales; family Pinaceae; genus Pinus; species Pinus tabuliformis. The sequence goes on from CM062813.1 coordinate 928,036,422, forward strand.
AGTTGCTTCAGTATTGAGGTATAGCTCTCAAGCTGGATCTTTGTTAAATCATCTGACACCTTCAATGGAAGAACGTAGAAATTAACTTCACCAGGACTTGACCAATTAGTCGGAATCTCAAAAGATCTGCTCTGTGAGTTATTGAATATATGCTGCCCTTGAGGGCCAGCTTCATCTTTATTTGGTTGAGACGGGGTTTCATTCAGCACATCCAAATGATCATTGTATTGGAGCCGTGATGGAAAATACTGAACAAACCCATTCTTCCTGAAAGAAGATGAATTGAAATAAAGTGAAAGCGCTTTTCTCAAACACAAAACATTGTACCAAGAAAACTCCTGTTCACGCAACTTTGTGTGAATGAACACTGGATCAGCCAAAAACTCAGTTGAATCATCCTGTAAAGTGTCCTGCTCCTCTCTGTCAGACGCTATATTTGAACTTTGTGAATAGGCACCTATTCCAGTTGAAGGGGAATTCAAAAGAGATGGGTCTGGTATCCCCTGCTTTAGCATATCAACCGTTAGCATGAGTCTCCAGAGACTGATATCGTTAAGGCCCTCTGTCACAAGCAACAGCACATGGCAGACTGAAGCGAGGAAAATTCCAAGCTAGAAAGTGCCCTGAATACCCATTAACTCATGAACCAACTCAGCTGATAACTGGTCTCCACTTAAAACAGAGATTGAAGAAGATCCATCATGCCTCATCATTTTCGCCAAAACAGATGCACTAAATACAGGCTGAGTGTCAAGGAGAATAAACCGCTCAACAGACATCCTCAGTTTAGTGCCAACACTACAATGCCTTGCCATCACTCTAATTTCTTCTGACTGCACTGGTACTATTTTGAAAAGCCTGATTGATCGACCAAACCCGCACAACAATCACACGCAGTACCAAGACACCTCCTTGATACTGCCTGTACCTGTATGATGACAAGCATACACGCAGGAGCTTGAGAGCATGCCTCGTGTAAAATGCATCCACCCCAGAGCTATTTTGCATGACAGTTGTTATGGATTCGAACAAATCCCCAATTTTGTAGCGCAGCCTAAAACATGTTGCGCTGCGAAACTACAAAAAGGCTTTATGCGCATCAAACTAATGTGAGCGGTTTTGAAATTTTGGCATTAGAATTTTCAGTGATAACAGTGGGTTTGCTCTCAGTGTATCATATAGGGATGAATCCTTGAAAACTAAGGATCTTTCAACTCAGGTTCTTGGCCTTATCATCACATCCAAAACTTTTTCTTTAGAGAACAACAAGAATATCGGTCCACTCAACAATCCTTCTCACGATAGATTTCTTAGAAGATAGGAATTGAATATATATATGAATGAGTCCATATTATATCTTCTTGGCTGTCAACCATATGAATGCTTACAATGGCTACTTCAGACATAAGGATAGTCTTAAGATCACAGGGAGACTCGGCTCCATGGCATAATTTTCCCAATTTACGTGGTTTCTCCCTGAAGATCTTAATAGAACTGCAACAAAACTCGGGGTCTAAGACAAAGTTTTACCACTTTGTTTCTATATATGTCTCAGAAATTAAAGGCATGTATTGCAATAATTCTTTTGATCCAATTTATGAGATCATGTCAAATAATTGGCAAATTATGCTGTACCAAAACTGATACCTAATGTCAGATGTGTTGAGCATATAGATCATTCGAGATTACGGTGCTAGGACTAACTATGACCTATCATCATAATTCTTTGCTCTTGTAATAAAGTCGTAACATGTGAATATTGATGCCATACATAACATGAATCATATAGTTGTGACATATAACATTGATGGCCTGTAGTTGTGCAAAAAGAATTAACTTTTTCACAGAGATCTCTATAGTGCAAGACACAGACCTGTAGAGGGTGGAGGGCTCCTTCTGAGGTAAATGAGCCATAGACAGATGTGAGTTGTAGTCCATTATCTAATGAATATTGGTCACCCATGCATGCTTGAATCACTCCTTCTGTCTAAACAACTATCTTTGATAAGATGTTTTAGGTGCCTATAAGAAAGATATGGGTGCCATTTCAATACTTCTTCTAATGCTGATTATATCTATGAATATATGCCAATATTGATTTGCCTGCAAATATGATGCCATCTCAATTTTGCATAAGAGCTAATATAGGTATCCAGCCCTCTAGCTAGGGCTTCCTATTTTCACAGTATATTACTTACGGTGGATTGATTTTCCTTTTGAGAGTTCAACTTTCATATGAGAGAATTTACAAAGCAGGTTTATGACTTGTCCAAGAGTCAAGAACTTGAATTCCTTTAGGATGACACTCTTTTACTTTGATTGTGATGCATGCCACTTAGTATTCTCCTTATGATGCTAAGACACCTATAGATTTTTCTCTGTGCAAACTGGGCCCACAAACTTTCAGCAAGCACAAGAAATGTTTCTCAAGTAGATCTAATTCTTCTTCAATATATGAGAACTATTTTTTCTTTCAGGGTGTCATGACTCATAACTTAAGATAGAGAGGCTGCTATAGGCCTTCGCAAAGATATATATATATAGTCCTAAGTATGCTCCCTTGATTAGAGCTTCTCTAATCAGTGAAGTAGAAATTCCAAATTGTCCCTCTATGCACATAGATATTTTTATCTTTCAAAGTCGGCTTCTAGGATACTTGTTAGGACTCGGATATCTTATTTATATATACCCAGAAACTTGTAAATTGAGACCATATAGATAATGCCTTCTAGGTCCGTTCTTCCATCTTCAAGAAGACTCTTTGCGGGTTCAAAAAATACACGGAGATTGAAGATGATCTTCACTTCTTTGTCGTGACTATTAAGACTTGGATTTTAGATCTTGAAGATAACTCCCTTTATAAGGACTATCTCTAGAAACTATGATTTGGTTAAGTACAGAGTGTTTGTTGTGTGTGGAGCATGATTGTTCAAAGGTCTTTGTTTCAACCGGATGTATACCCCAGGAAGTCTTGTACACCCCTCCATGCGGGGGGGTGTGGGGGGGACTTGTCCCCCCCGCGGGGGTCCGGGGGGACCGATCCCCCCCAGCTGGGGGGTCCGGGGGCCAGCGGTCCCCCGGCGGGGGCTCAGGGGCAGCGCCCCCGAAGCTAAAAACAAATGTAAAATTGCCTTGTAAAAGTATAGTAATTTCTAGTCAATTTGGGCCGTTCATTAGGCGGATGATCTGACGGTAGAACTTATGTTTAGTTTAGGGTTTTTTGCCCTAGAAGGCAACCCCTCTCTTTGTATGAGGGTATTGTATTTGAGGCTGTGAAATAGATGTGTATTCTGTGAGCGAGAAACAGAGAGGTGAGACTGTGAGAGAAAACAGAGGATATTACAACGGATTTGCTGTAGGTTGTGTCTCTTCATTTTGCTGGATAATAGAAAGGAAGGACTGGCTGTTCGGGGTGGACGTAGCCCAAACTGGGTGAACCACGTATATCTGTGTCTCTCTTGTTTTGTGCATTTTCTGTGTTTATATTTCTGCAATATTTTATGTGTTCCATTGCTGCGTAATATATAATTTTCTAACAGTGTTAAACTCAACCAGAAGAATCAGTCCTGTCGTTACTAACTCCTTGATTAGGATTTCAGATTTCATGCCTAGCATTTGATTAATGTCTCAAGGAGCTTGGTCCTGGGAATGCTTATGATTTTTGAAGAGATGAAGCCTTGAATGGAGACTTGTCAACAAGCTTCTTGGTGATTGCATTCTTCTCTTTCTTGGGCTGATATTGATTAGTTGGTCACTTGGTAGTAGCAGTTTCCCCTAACATTAGGACGATAGGAGAGCAAAGATCGAGTTTCATTGACTATATGGTTGGAGTTGAGGAATAGAATGCCGAAACAATGGAGCTCTGTGCACTTGGATCATGCAATATAAGATATGCAGAGGTGAACTTTACTTTTACTGGGTAAGGTAGAAGAGGAAAAGGGTTTTCACCTTTCAAAGTATCTACTTTAATGGCTTGTTCTTGCCAGAATGTTGTGTGCAATTGGGCCTCAAACAAACAAAGGACCACTCAAACAACTTCAAGATTTGGTTTGATTTCTAAAAGTCCTGATGTTTCCCACATGTTTATACAGCAAGGAGAGTTGACTCCACACCATGTTGCACAAGTTCTGAAATCATATACAGATCCAAAACAAGCATTGACTTTCTTCACATGGGTAGCTCATAAACCAAAATTCCTACACCACATAGAGGCATACAATTCTATCCTAGAAATTTAGAGGTCAGCCCACATGTTCAATTCAATGAAAGAAATTTTGGATATGATGGAGGAAAAACATTGTAAGCCTAATTCCCTGACTTTTATAACACTTTTTTTGGGTCTTTGGGTTTAGAGGAGTTATCCAGCAAGCTCCTCTAGCCTTGAAAGAGATGAAAGGATCTGGGTTTGCGCTAAATAGAATGTCATACAATGGTTTGATAACACTACTGTTAAAATCTGGATTTCAGAGAGAAGCCATGGATGTATACAAGAATATGATATTAGAAAACTTGTACCCAACATGAACCTATTCTGCAATTATGAGTTCCTGGGGGGAAAATGGAGAAACAAGATAGGTATCAAAAATTTTTATGGAAATGCAAAGGCTGGGCTTGAAGCCCAATTTTCACACCTTCACAATCTACATCAAAGTTGTAGGGAGAGCTGGGAGAGTGGATGAAGCATGTGGTATGTTGAGACAAATGAAGACAGAGGGTTGTGAATTAGATATCATGGCCTTCACTGCATTCATGGATGCTTTTTACAATGCTGGTAGACTAAATGAGGCAAGGGAATTGCTAAGTGAATGAGGAGAAGCAAATGAAGGCCTAATTCTGTCACATACAGTACTCTAATCCACAAGTATGGTGATTTTGGAGACATCAGTGTTGTCCAGGAGCTTTGGAGGAGATGGAGGATAATGAGTGTGTGCCAGATGTGATTACCTTCACTACTCTTATGAATTCCCTTTTCATAGCAGGAAAAGTTGATGAGGCCTTTGGAGCATTGGATAAGATGGTGAAGAAGGGAAACTCTCCCAATTCGATTACTTACAATTATTTGATTATTGGGCTTCTCAAGACTAACAGATTAGAAGAAGCACTGAAACTTTTGCAGGTAATGCATACCAATGAATGCAAACCCACTTCTTTTACCTATAATTTCTTCATGGATTACTATGTTAAGGAGGGCAAGTTCAATGAAGCATATCAAGTCTTTCGGCATATGAAGTGGAAGGGCATTGCTCCTGATTTTGTTTCCTTCAATCTTTGTATTGATTGTCTTGGAAGAGCAGGAAAAGTTAGAGAAGCAAAGGACCATCTTGAAGAGATGAGATAAGTAGGTCTTTCTCCTGATAAGATTACATATAACATGATGATAAGATGCTATTTCAAAGCAGGGAAGGTTGATAAGGACACTGAGCTATTACAAACATTAAATCTTTTGTAGATACCACTGTCTCCATGACGAGCCCAAATTCTTCCTTGATGCAAGGCCAGTGATCTGAAAATGGGGCACTTAGGCTTCTTGTCTAACTTACAAGAACCTCTCCCACTTCCAAAGCTTAAATATTCCCAAGTCTTATTGATTAACCAATGCAGAATTAAAAATGCTTGAAAAATCTAGGTGTATGCTGGTATTTTTTTTAACTGATTATATGCTTTGATTTATGTTGTTGTGCTGTAAGTTGATGTATAAATACATATAAAAATAATTAATGCAGTAGTAAAACAAACACATAAGACAAAAAATTAATTTGGAGTTCACCCAAAACTCTTGGGCTATGTCTCCATGAGCTCTAGTCAACTCGACTAGGCTCTCTGGGATTATGGAAAAGTCCTTTTTACAAGCTCTTGGCTCAACTCCACTGTTTTACACAGAAACAATGGGTTTAGACACCATTTTATCCTTGGCTCTTGAAGCTCTCAGCTTTCTAGCTCTCACTCTGGCTCTTGGCTCTGGTTCTTGGCTCTGGCTCTTGGCTTTGGCTCTAGCTCTGGCTCTTTTTGCTTCTGCCTTGTTGCTTTCTGCACTGCTCTCAATTGAGATCTTTCAAACCTCTGCGCTACCTGTTTATGCTTGATTTAAACAACAACCCAACAACCTTCTGTATCTGAAATTCATGGCTTTTTAAGCCAATTAGCGCTGTCCGTTCGTTTCCTCTTCTCGGGCTCTCTGGCTCCCAGCCTCTGTCTTATCGAATTCCCTTCTAAGCGTTAGCACTCATGGCATAACGTCTTCAGGGAAGGTGGCCACCTGTTCCACAATGGAAGGGACCATTGAGCCTTTGAAATCCCCAAAATTAGCATTCCCAACTTACATAGGAAAATACACTAAACAGAGAAAAAATCCACAGAAACTCTATTTATCGGACTTCAATATCCATAAATCCGCACTATTTTCCTATCGGGTCTGCCTTGAATCGCTATCGCATATCGCAAATGCCCATGTTTCATGGTTTCCCTTTTTATTTTAACAATACACTAAAACATTGAAAAATATCGCAAAACAACTTTTATGGTGGACTTGAAACATTTTTGAAGTGGAATTCATAACCCTGTCGAGTTCAGATATATATCGCAAGTCACATAGGTATCAGTCCCCGCTCCATGGTGTTTCTCCAATGCAATTTTGTGATATCGCATGGACTTGGGGTTCTGTGCATATGGCATGGCCAATGCCAAAAACGATTGCAATCTGTCGATATCGGTGATCGAGATATCGCTCATCACGGGGTCACGCCTTTGCCTTATGCCATTGCCGATTGCGATCTACCGATATTGGTGATCGCGATATCACATCGGCTCGGGTCTCACTTTATGTTATATGCATGTGCCCGCCTTCGACCCGATATGTTAGGGATCAGTGATCAGGGGTGCTTCCCCTTTTCTGCTTAAATCCGCCTTTGACCTCCTCCGATGCGATTTTCTTCATAAAGCCTTTTAGGCCATTTTTAAAGGATTTTGCCTCTTTTTAGAAGGAACAAAGGGCATCTTCTTTGCGCGGTAACTTCTGCATCCTAAGTCCATTTTTTCCCATTCAAATTGCAATAGATTTAGAACGAGACTATCTCTGCAATGGGGATATTTCCAGGAATTTCCTTGGACTTTCATTTTCCTCAGTGAGAAACACTTAGACTTAGGACTCTATCCAAAATACATTTTAGATCATGCCTTCCCACTAAAAGAACTTTTGGTTTCCAAAAGACTAATATACTGATCTAAATAGTACCTGAGAGTAACAACACCCTCTTCTTTCAGCCTCCACTCACTTGCCTTGAATAGTGCCTCTGAACCAAAGTCTCTGACCATTTACCTTCTTAGATGGGTTGGTCTTCCTATGAAGAACTGTCTACCTCCTTGCCTTCCTACAGAACTCCTGCTGAAATGGTTATAGAAGGTATTTTGAGCTTTTTTCCTCAATCATTGATCTAAGGTGGCTCAAACAAATGTGAAGTAAATTTTCCCCACAAAACCTTCATTTGTACCTGGTTGACAAGCTGTCAACAACAGCTGTTAACGATAATAGAAATACAGACAACAACAGGATGGCCTAAACTCCTGCTTCAACAAAAGAAACAGATTTCACATCTTGTGAACACCTCCATGTCTTACATTTGCATACAAATGACGAACTAGATAGAAAGCCCACAAAACATGCCTTTAGAGAAAATGATCCTTCAAGTCAAGCATGTAGAAAAATACCATTAGGACTCTTTTCAAAAAATGAAACACTTCATCAATATCTCCATCCTGGAGACCAATTCAGCTTTTTCCAAGTTAATATTGCATTACATGCATGTTTACAACAAAGCAATCAACCCTTCAAGTTAATTACACATACATGTTCAAAAACAAGGAAAACATCAACATCCCTGTGTTCATGCATCTCATGCCCATGCATGCATTTCATCCTTCAACTTTCACTTAAGCACACTATACTTTCGAAGCTGAAATGAAATATAATGTTGCAGAAACAGAGTCTCCTACTCAACCTTTTTCCATTCACCATCTTGGTCAAGTCCTGCAACTTGCATCTCATCAACAAAGAAATGCAAATAGATGCATCAATAGACATGCAACCTTAATTGGAAAAGAACTCTAGCCATTTCTTACCAATCCAGTTCAAAGGTCTTTCCTTTGTCTACACATCAGCATCAACATGTGAATCATCCTGAGACACATCATTCATGGAAACTTCCTTTCCATTTTTTCCATCTTCTCTTTCCACTTTCCTCAGCTTTTGTGGAAGCATTGCTGGGTTCAAAGTCCAACATCTTTTAGAAAGATTCCCTTGCTTATGGCAGTAAGTGCAACACATGTGCATCTTCTTGACAGCATGATTTGCCTTGTCCAATGGACCTTTGGTTTTTTGCTTCTTTTCCTTCAAAAGTTTCCTGCATGTGGCCATTATCTTCCAACATCTAGAAGCATGATGGTTATCCAAACCACAGAAGGAACATACAATTCTTTTCCCATGCTTATGTGGAAATTTACCATGCTTTGCAAAATCAAAAGGGAAATGATTAGAACCAGATTTATACCTGCCTCTTTCACCTTTATTGCTTTCATGAGGAGGTGAAGAAAATGAAGAAGTGGCTCCCTTTGGAACACCATCAATCTCTTCAAGTTTGTTAGAGTTTCCACAACTCTCTGGTTCAAGTGTGTGCTTCTGAACACCTGCATCCTGCAAATGATGTTTCTAGCTATTACATTCCTCCTGAACACAATCTTCACACTCTACAATGAAACTCCTTCTTGGAGCTATTTCAATGGCCTTCAGGGCAGCTTTGGAACTCTCTCCATAAGACCGTCCATAGCCAAGACCCAAATACTTAAGCCTTTCCTCAACCATTATTGGTTCAACAATACCTTGTGCATGCTTTCCAAAGCCCTTTCTTCATAGCCCATCTTGGACATTATATTGGAACCTATGCCTCTTGTATGTTTTTCAAAAGAACCAATATAAGAATTCTGAGAAGAATTTGAAGACAAAATGGAATGGTTTACCTCTCCTTCAAGCTGATACTTGACCAAGGATTCTTTAGGAACAAAGAGCTGTGACTCCAACTCATGCATCCTCTTCAGGTTCATATTTGCAATATGAAGTTGCCTCTTTGTTTCTTGCAGTCAGCCAGAAAGCCACTGCTTCTCTTCCTTCATGGAATTCAACTGCTCTCTAAGTATGCTGCTCTTTCTTCCATCCTCATACATTTCTCTTACCTTGTCCATCATGATGAACAAGTCTTGCTTCATGTCTCCATCAAAGAGTCTTGTGACGGAGAAGGAATTTGAGGATACACTTGAGGAAGTTGTCATTATGCCAATGAACAAAGAACTTCAAACAAGATTAATAAAGAGCTTATTCAACAACCTTTTGCAACAAACCTCTCATGCTCCAAGGATTGCCTTGAGGTCCTTTGGAATAGAAGAATGCCTTTAGCCCTTCTTCCTATTTGTCCTTCCTAGACTGAGCTATTAGTAGCTTTCCTTTTGCCTCTGTAAACTCAGAAAATAGTCAATCTACAAAACAGGCATACAATCAGCCTCTTGCTATTCAAACACCTTTCAGACAAGCAGTGTTGGCTTTGTCAGTCAAGCATTCTGATATAACCTTCTTTGAAGGTGTGGTTAATCAAACTTAAGCTTTGATACCACCTGATTTGAAAATGGGGCACTTAGGCTTCTTGTCTAACTTACAAGAAACTCTCCCACTTCCAAAGCTTAAATATTCCCAAGTCTTATTGATTAACCAATGCAGAATTAAAAATGCTTGAAAAATCTAGGTGTATGCTGGTATTTGTTTTAACTGATAATATGCTTTGATTTATGTTGTTGTGTTGTAAGTTGATGTATAAATAGTACATATAACAATAATTAATGTAGCAGTAAAACAAACACATAAGAAAAAAAATTAATTTTGAGTTCACCCAAAACTCTTGGGCTATGTCTCCATGAGCTCTAGTCAACTCGACTAGGCTCTTTGGGATTATGGCAAAGTCATTTTTGCAAGCTCTTGGCTCAACTCCACTGTTTTACACAGAAACAATGGTTTTAGACACCATTTTATCCCTAGATCTTGAAGCTCTCGACTTTCTGGCTCTCGGCTCTTGCTCTAGCTCTTGGCTCTGGCTCTAGCTCTGGCTCTTTTGGTTTCTACCTTTTTTCTTTCTACGCTACTCTCAATTGAGCTCTTTCAGAACTCTGCACTGCCTGCTTATGCTCGGTTTCAGCAACAACCCAACAACCTTCTATCTCTGACATTCATGGCTTTTTAAGCCAACTGGCATTGTCCATTTGTTTCCTCTTCTCGGGCTCTCTGGCTCCCGACCTCTATCCGCTCGAATTCCCTTTTGAGCGTTAGCACTCATGGAATAAATTCTTTAGGGAAGGTGGCCACCTATTCCGCAACGGAAGGGACCATCGGGCCTTTGAAATCCCCAAAATTAGTGTTCCCGGCTTACACAGGAAAATACACTAAACACAGGAAAAATCTGTAGAAACTCTATTTATCGGACTTCAAATATCCATAAATCCAGACTGTTTTCCTATCGGGTCTGCCTTGAATCGCTATTGCATATCACAAATGCCCATGTTTCATGGTTTCACTTTTTATTTTAACAATACACTAAAACATTGAAAATAATCGCAAAACGGCTTTTATGGTGGACTTGAAACATTTTTGAAGTGGCATTCATAACCCCGTCAGGTCCGGATATATATTGCAAGTTGCGTAAGTGTCGATCCCCGCTCCATGGTGTTTCTCCGATGTGATTTTGTGATATTGCAATCGCGTATGGCATGGACCCGGGGTTCTGTGCATATGGCATGGCCGATGCCAATGCTGATTGTGATCCGCCAATATCGGCGATCATGATATCGCTTGTCACGGGGTCACACCTTTGCCTTATGCTATCACTGATTGCGATTTGCCGATATCAGCAATCGCGATATTGCATCGGCCCGGGTCCCGCTTTATGTTATATGTATGTGCCCACGTCCAACCTGATATGTCATGGATCGACAATCGAATGTGCTTCCCCTTTTCCGCTTAAATCCGCCTTTGACCTCCTCCGATGCGATTTTCTTCATAAAGCCTTTTAGGCCATTTTAAAAGGATTTTGCCTCTTTTTAGAAGGAACAAAGGGCATTTTCTCTGCGTGATAACTTCTGCATCCTATGTCCATTTTTGCCCATTCAAGTTGCAGAAGATTCAAAACGAGACGATCTATGCAATGGGGCTATTTCTAGGAACTTCCTTGGACTTTCATTTTCCTCAGTGAGGAACACTTAGACTTTGGAGTCTATCCAAAATCCATTTTGGATTAGTCAGAAACTTATTGGTTGCATGGATGGAAGTCCTCTATCTCACATTTTAGGTTCTTTGGATGAAGTGCATGGACCCACTTGTATCATGAAAGACATGATATATCTCCTATCCATTAGACTCCTCATAGGACTCTGGTTGGCTACTATGAAACTTTTCAGAGGTATCATCTTTATGACCCTACCTATCACCAAGTGACTGAGCATCATGATGAGCCTTTTCATGATGACTGCTTAGATCTCTTCCATAGCTCCTTTCTGGTGATGACTCTCAACATGTATCCATGGAACATGCCTCTTCTTCTCTTGTTGGGTTGCTTGTTGATGACTCCCAACTGGTTGTAGTGAACCTTTGCACATCTCCATCTTGTGTTGGTCCACCTATATAAACTCCTCCGAGTTCATTCTTTGTAGTTATTGAATAGTCTATGGGGAGTTGAGACTAAAGGGATTACTTCATCATCTAGTCCATCCTATCCTTTGGATGTTTCTTCCAACCTTCCCTTGCTAGATGAGGTCATCATTGTTGTAAAATTTGGTGCATATTTTCTACTCACTCGTGATAATACTTGTTGCTTGGATGGATGATGGTTACTTGCCCCTAGGAGCCATGATATTGGTGGGACTGTGGACACCTATCTTGTGATTTCTATGCATTGCATGCTTTTGGTGATGGTTACACTTAGCCCTTGGCATTTTGAAGTTGGTAATGGAGCCCATTCATGTTACTTCAGTGCTTTTGTTCACAGGATCCTAGTGGGTGTGCACTGTGCATTCACTTGAACTTTAACACCTAAGTTCAATATCTCATTAAAGTAAATGGATTACCAACAGCCATATTAAACCAAAAAGTAAAATCACTAGTTCCTATAATCATTTGAGATATCAAATCTCTAACTGGTAAATTCCTAGCTCACTACATTCAAGGCTCACTACAATTGGGTATAACATTGTTCTCCCCATGGTAATTAAAATCTTGTGATGATCTACAGACATTAAATCTTTTGTAGATACCATTGTCTCCATGACTAGCCCAAATTCTTCCTTGAGGCAAGGTTAGAAGCTTATTGGTTGCATGGCTGGAAGTCTTCTATCTCACATTTTAGGTTCTTTGGATTAAGTGCATGGACCCACTTGTAGCATGAAAGACATGATATATCTCCTGTCCATTAGACTCCTCCAAGTAATTTGGTTGACTATTATGAAAATTTTCAGGGGTATCATCTCTATGACCCTACCTCTCACCAAGTGACTAAGCGTCATGGTGCTATCTTTGATGAGCCTTTTCATGATGACATATCTCTTCTATAGCTCCTTTTTGGTGATGACTCTCAGCATGTATCCAAGGAACATGCCTCTTCTTCTCTTGTTGGGTTGCTTGTTGATGACTCCTAGCTGGTTGTAGTGAACCTTTCCACATCTCCATCTTGTGTTGGTCCACCTATACAAACTCCTCCGAGATCATTCTTTGTAGTTATTGAATAGTCTATGGAGATTCAAGACTAAAGGGATTAGTCTCATTTGGATGTTTCTTCTAGCCTTCCCATGCTAGATGAGGTCATCATTGTTGGTACTTCATCTTGAGGTGTACAACCTAGCAATGCTTCTCCTTCTGGAATGTAGTGATGCCCAACTTTGAGATGATACTGTTCATGTGGATGTACAACAATTTGTTGATGATGGTAACAAACCCTGTGCTACATCGTTTCCATCTTTTCTTTGATGGTTTGTTTCTTGGTGATCTCATGCTTCTTGTTCTGGGTTGATCATGGTGATGCATGTACCTTTCATTTTGATGTAGATAGTTTGTCTTGATGCATATTTTCTTTCCACTCATGGTTTTATGGATTATAGTAGCATGATCCTAGGCACATGAATCAGTATGTGTGATATTATGAGGATGATGTGCTCGCAAAATCTATCTTAGTGTTTTGAAACTTGTCCACAGTCCCAAAGGAAATATGACTTAGCACTTGCACACATGCTAAGATTATTAGCAGCAGTAAAGGGACAACAAATGGACTTAGTATGGAAGCTCTGAGGTCATCATTATGACTGGAAAAGATAGAAAAGGCTAAAATATGACCTAGCTGCTCATGTGCTGACTTTTAAAATCATGCTGGAATTCCTGATAATAAAGATGTTGTTAGGCTCAGTGGTGTGATGTTCTTTGTTAGCAATTTGTTATAGACTGGCTAATCCTGTTCCATTTGATATATGTTGTTCTATGACAGTGAATTTGAAAGGACAATGGCAAGAATTTCACATGGATCTATTCACTTAGCAGCCTATATCGAAATAATTACACAAGAGTTCATTTTAGGTTTGATATTATTGCATGCCCAACCAATTTTTCCAAGAACTAAACAGATACATAGCTTGACATGGAGGTTTGACATCCAAGAATATTTACACTTCATCTGTAAATCATTATGCAATTGTAGTGTTCATCATACAATGTTACACTGTAGCTACACAATATTGTATTGATTAGGTCATAGGATTGAACTCTATCGTAGTTGTTTTGACAATTCGATCCCTGCTATTCTTGTAGCTCATTCTCTCGTATCCAAAATAAACATACATATGAACCAATATGTCTTAATCTGCATTATCTATATCACAAAGTTTTCATATTATTTTTTTATTTTGACCTTGTGATATCTTACATAATTTATGTAGCTCTTGATTTTTCCAGAGTACCCATAATTTTGTATGATAATTAATGGCTATTCCATACTAATCTATTGGACCTACATTGTTCCCAAATTCAATGTGACAGGTTTGGCAGTATGATTGCATGTTTCCGATATTCCTCCATCAATGTTCTACCTGTGAATTTGCCACCTTCAAAATTAGGGTTCCATGATCCACATCAACAATATTGACTCAGAAAGGAAGCTGCAGAGGTACTTTATGATACAAATTGTACATATGGGTAGATGTTTGCTAATTAATATATGCCTATCATACCTATGGTGTAGGACCCCCCAGATCCAAACTAATGTGCATTTTGATGCAAATGAATAGGTTGTAGATAAAGTGGAAATGTTGTTTAGAGAGGTTTTAATTTTCTCGGACAGAAAATCGGCACATATGGATCCTTTTGTTTTGGTATTAAGATTTTGGAATCAAGGAGGCAAATTGCAGAGCTTGAAGGAATGTTGCATAAAGAGAGAGAGTTGAATTTGAGGTGATATTAGAGATGTATATAAAGCTTGTTTAGTGTACTTTAGGTTATCTAACATGATAGTATGCTAGAATAATCTTTCCACTTAATGAATATTTCCATATTTGTTTTTAGAAATTGCTTAGTTGGAAATCATTTCTTCATACGGTTCATTCTTTTGATGCAATCTATCAAATTCAAACAGGGTTTGTTGCAATAGGCCATCATTAGTGTTGGGCATTTTTGAACTTGGAAGTCTTGATATTTCAAAGTTAAACAGTATAAGGTGTCTTCTTCTTTATGAAGCCTATGAATAGGATTGTCGTCTGTTAAATAGGGAGTCCATACAGGTGAAGATGGTTTTAGATAGAGGAGGAATGACCTGTTGAAGAGTTTTGTCGTCTTTTCCATTTAGATTCATCTCTTAGAGTGAAAATCTCTCTTGCCAAATTGGAATCTAGTCCATTGGAGGATTTTAAGACTCCACATGAGGAATATGATTCTAGCATAAATGAAAAAGTTGGAGACCATCAGGGTATAGTCAAAGATAGTAACAATGCTAGTGGTGATTTTGGCATTTTGATGAAAGAGGAAACATGCTCCATGGTTGATGGAAATTGTTTGGACAAAGCTATCTGTTTTGGGAATCTTCAGGTCAAAGATATCCAAGCTGGTGACAAGCATGTTTTAAATAATGGATCTGGGTAGCTTTACATGATTAGTAATGTGGGAAATTCCTACTTGTGTGACCATTTAGAGGGAATTGGGACTGTGAATGGAAAATTAAATTAAGGCATGGAAATTATTAAATTGGTAGAAGGTAAAACAACCTAGAATATATAGATGACGTGGAAGGAGATCCAAACATTAGAGATTCATCCAATATAAGTAATGGTACCATGTTTCATACTTTTGATATGGAGAATGGTGAATGGGATACCAACATCCATGTTTCTGAGACAATGCCTTTTGAAGCAGTTGATAGTAGGGACAATACAAATGGTTTGGATGAAGATATGGCACCCTATCAAAAACTGTCAGAGCAGGATTCTCCTATCCTCATTGATCTGTCAAATACATTAGATGCAATATGGATAGGTGAAGGCCAATTAGTAAAAGCTCAGGTTGGATATGTGACATCACAAGGGCAGCAAGGTTGGTTCTGCCACTTTGGCTATTGTTGCAAGTGGAAATGAATCTACTGACTGAAAATATTTTAATCTAGTTCAACAAATTGCAATAGGAGACATGATGATGTCCGAATCTGCATAAAACATGTACGATAAAGGTGGAATACAGGTGCCTGAGAAAAGCATCCCTCCCTCACTAGTAAAATCATTAAATCTATCGGAAGAGTTTGGAAGTTGCATTAGGGCAACTATGTCAAACTTACCAAAACGTTACAACAAGAGTTTACAAGAAAATTTATTGGGGTCTATTAGAGTTGACTCTCAGAGAAGCTATAGTCCTATGTTTGTCTCATCAGTCAGGCATCTGGGTGGTAATGGAGTGGGTAAGCTGCTTTTACCAATTGTTGTCAATGATATGGTTATTGTTGTTTATGATGATGAGCCAACAAGCATAATAGCATATGCACTAAGCTCGCAAGAATATCAGGCTTGCCTATATGACAAGGTACCTGATAGTGAGAAGCAAAAGGAAATAGACAGGGATAAAGAAAAGGAATGTGCAGATTTATTTGGTATGGGTGGAGTTGTTTCAAATCTACTTTATCTGTCAAATGGTTCCTTAGACTCGAGTAAATCTCTTTCCAAATAGAGAAGTTTAGGATATGAGCATATTTACACATATGGCTCCAAATGGAAAGGGGGTTCAAATTCATCACTATATATAAAAGACACATGCAAAAATATCCTTTCATGATGAGGGTCCTCCTAGAAAAGTTAAGTACTTGGTAACCCGTTATTATGCAAAACAATTTGATGCCCTTAGGAAAAAGTGTTGTCCAACAGAGATGGACTTTAGATTGTCACTAAATCACTGCAAGAAATGGGGACCTCAAGGAAGAAAGAGCAATGTGTTTTTTGCAAAATCCTTGGATGAAAGATTTATTATTAAAAGTGTCACCATGATAGAATTGAAATCTTTTATGAATTTTTCATCAGAATATTTCAAATATCTGTGAGTCATTATGTTCTGGAAGCCCCATATGTTTGGCAAAGATCCTTGGTATTTATCAGGTTGGATACTCATATTATTATTTATTCTATATTTAACAATTACCTTTTGCGGACTCCTAAAGAGTTTACTAGGCTTTGTTTCCTTCATTGTGTGTGTGCATGCTACATAATGTGCTCATCTTTTAGGTCACTATAAAGAATGCAAAATGTGGCAAAGAGATCAAGATGAATTGATGGTAATGGAAAATATGTTGTTTGAAAGAAATGTAACATAGGTTTATGACCTCAAAGGTTCTGGTTGCTCCCGTTACAATGTAGATTAATCAGGCAACAACAAAGCCCTTTTGGACTAGAATCTCTTAGACACCATGCCAATTGCTCCAATATTTCTTGGGAATAAAGCCAAGCACCTTTTGGAGACAGAATTTTGGAATGATACTTCATTTCTTGTGGTAAATATAGTTTTCGTTTTTCTTAATCAACCATAATTGTAATCTTAGTTTCAATTTTTTATTGAGCTAGCCAATTATCATGATTGTGTGTAATGTGTGTTTGTAGTCAATTGATGTCATGAATTATTCATTACTTGTTGGAGTTGAAGAGAATTGTGAGATGGTTTTAGGTAATAATAGACTCATACATTTGCTTTGAAATATATTTTCTCATATTTGATTTTCCATTTTAGGTAACATTATCAATAATTTCAGTTGCTTGGGTCAGAGCATGTATCTATCAACGTTTTAGAGATGAATACACTAACTTTTTTTTCTTCATTTCAAATTTCAATACATGAAGTTTAGTTTATATTGGTGATAAATCCAACGGTTCTTGCTATGATGTTTTTTATGCAAAAAAGTTGCCTAATGATAATAGCCTAATGATTGCGACATTATTACAATTGACAAACTAAGCATTCTTTACCAGAGGCATATGCTCTTGATATTTCACTTTTATGATAGGACCAAGAAACAAGTATTGGCAGTAAAATATTTCATTCTTTGTGACCATCATTTATGTGAATAGGTCGTGGGTTCCTTGATTTGAAAGGTTTGGAGAAGCTCATTTTAAGTTCCTCATGTGGATCTAGCTATTAGCTGAAGTAAAACGTGCCCATCTTCTTTTCCTTTTCCTTTCTAATTCTTCTGATAATATCTTCTGGTTGAATATTGTCTTTAATTTGCTAGTCCAATTATCTTCAATGCTCTAATATTGAACTTGTTTTATGCCATGGATAAATAATTTTGGTTGATTTTAAAATGCCTCCTTGATTTATTTTTTCCAACAAATTAAA
Organism: Pinus tabuliformis; assembly: GCA_031772625.1. Lineage (NCBI taxonomy): Eukaryota > Viridiplantae > Streptophyta > Pinopsida > Pinales > Pinaceae > Pinus > Pinus tabuliformis. The sequence goes on from CM062813.1 coordinate 928,054,348, forward strand.
GTTAAGTGTATTAACACCATTTTCTGAACTCAAAAGGTTTCTAGATTCATTTAAAGGTGATATGATTTTGTTTGTCCTTGATGAGGAGTATCAAGATGTTTGCTTTCATTTTTTTATCCTTTCAATGGTTGGTAAATTGTATGTAAGTTTTGATTTATTGTTTTTTCCATTAAGGTCGATTGGGCTTTTGGTCTTTATGCTCACTTTGTGTCCATGTTTTGTAGTGATGTGCTAGAACTATGCATGGTTTTTAGTTGGAGCCAATGGTTATCAAGAAATAGTGTGAGCTTTAAACATGCTACTCCATTAATGGGAACATCTCTAGTCACAGTTCATTAGATTGGTGGTACTATGATTTTGGTCTTTATGCTCACTTTTGTGTCCATGTTTTGCAGTGGCTAGAACTATGCATGGTTGTTAGTTAGAGACAATGGTTATCAAGAAACAACGAGCTTTAAACATGCTTCTCCCTTAATGGAAACATCTCTTGTCACATTTCATTAGATTGGTGGCACTATGAATAGTCGAAAATTGACCAAGCCCAACATTGACTAATGCCACTTTAATGTACTATTGATGCCATCTTTGTTTAATGTACTTTAAACATGTTCAAATTAGTATATTTCATTGTTGGTTATTATTTTTCTTATCATATTTATTTTGCCCCCTCTAATCCTATTATCTATGGATATTTTTGTTATTCCCCTAGATCTATTCTTGCAAGTCTAATTCTTTAAAGGGTGCTAGCTCAATGGAAGAGCACCTGCTTTACAAGCAAGAGGTTGGTGTTTCGTTTCCATTGTGCCCTGATATTTAGATGGAATGACGATGATTAGTTTTTGGTGACAGAGGTTCTTTTGACTATCACCAATGAGCTTATGGTGATATTTTTTGACCCTCACCAAAATATGAAAAGGTGACAGTCAATGAATGCCACTATATATATATATATATATGCATCAATAGTGACAGCCATGAAAGGTCCATCACCATAAATTACTGATGTTCATATGAAATGGTGATGGTCAATGAACATCACCATATATGTATGCATTAATAGTGACGGTCATGAAAGGTCCATCACAGTAAATCATTCTTGTTCATATTAAATGGTGATGGTCACTGCCCGTCATTATAATCATTATTCGTGACAAACCTTGAATGTCACCACATCTATATTTTTGGTGACACCACCATTAGTGACGTTCAATTTTTTTATGACGGAGGCTAAGGTTTGTCACCATTGCTAATAAGAAATGGTGACGGTCACTATCCGTCATTATAAATCATTATTGGTGATGAACCTTGAATTTCACCATAACACTTATACTTTTGGCAACACCACCTTTGGTGATGTTCAGTTTTTGGTGACGGAGGCTCTTTTGACTGTCACCAATGAGCTTATGGTGACATTTTTTGTTCCTCACGAATGTCCTTTTTTCTTTTTGTGTGATTGATCTAAATTACGATTAAAATTGTTTATTTGCATTCTATACTTAATTCAGAAATAGGAATTTGATATTAATTTAGGTTAGATGGTCTGATCGTGCATTACCTGCGCTTGCGCCTCTAAGTCTTACGACCCCTAATTGATAATTTAATGTTGGAATTAACACATATAATTTCCCTAATAGAGTTCTCTTCATAACACACATATTGGCTGGGAAGATCATGAGGAAGTTCTAGGCTAATGAAGTCCTTGCATCAGTAGTTTCATTAGGTGCGTAGTGCACCAATGGGTTCAATACAACTAAGCCAAATACCTTTACAAATAATTTTTGGATGACTGCCATGGGGTTTAGGAAAAAATGTACCACATTTTATTATGCATGGCTAATTTTGATCATTGTAATGCTGGCATGGAGAGAGCCAGAGGATTCGCAGTTCCCTCCAGTAGCTTTAGCTGTTTGTGAAGCCATGCAGTATGCATCACTGTGGTATACCACTATACTGTCACGAGCATAGGAAAACAAGATGTTTTTTGTGTTATATCACATGGATTTACATATGTTGCTTAACCAACACCCTCACCTCTTTCTGAGCCTATACAAGTAATATAACTTTGTTGCAAAGTTCAAAGCTGATTTCTACAAAGTCGATATACAAACCTGCAGGGATACAAAGAATAAATGGCATGGCCTACCATACTTAGTGACAAAAGATGATCTCGTAGTGTAGGTATAGTAGTGGCCCACAGAATGGATTACTGCATTGGAAACATGGGCAGAAGATAGTGCCACAGAGGAGGACACATCACAACATGGAGAAGTGAGTGGAAATGATAAAGATAAGGATGAGCATGAGTTAGAGCTAGAGGAGAAACATGATGAGGATCACCAGGATCCTCCTGAAGATGATGAACAAAATAAAGAGCTTGAAAAGACATAAACAACAAAAGTTGCCACATAAAAGAGGAACTCATAGGGCAAAGCTACCATGAAGAGCAAGAAAAAGAAAAAGGCAAACAAGACAAAAGATATCACACAAATGGTCCTTACTGATGGGGACCTAGACCAAATTGGGGATAGGATTCAAGAGGCGACAACATAATCATGGAATAAGTTGGAAGATCACTACGACACACTTCTAACAGATGTGTAGGAGTGCATCGCAAAACTCAAAATATTGGCACAGATAGTTAGAGGACCAGTACAGGTAATGGAGAAGATTGGAGAAGAAAGGAAAATAGAGCCTACGCTTGTAGCGTGGTTAACATTGATACATGTCAGAGTCTTGTAGTTTGAATCTGGTGAGGTTCAATAGTAGACTAAATAATGGAGGAATGTAAACATGAACATTGCAACAGTACCATGTTAGAGATTACAAAAGATGCACCTAGAGATAATAGAGGTGCTAAAGTTGCGCGAACAACACACCTCATAGTTGAACATTTAGGTAGAAAGAGAGTGAGATTCATTGCAACAAAATCTCGAGTAGGTGATCTAGGAAAGGGATCAAGTAGTTCAACAATGATAGAAGCTTAAGGAAGTAGTTGAAGAAACATGCCGAGAGATTCTGGACCTTGATGTCCGAGAAGAAGAGTTAGCGAAGGGCAAGGTTGCGAAGCTCGAGCTTGCAACTAAAGTATACAAGGATAAAATCATCGTAGTACAATTTAAATATGCAATTTGTATCAGTGAGTTGTAGATGAAGCTACAGCCAACCACGCCACAGGAAGTAAGAGAGCAGAGGGAGACTGACTTAAAGGCTACAATGGCTGATATCTCCGCAACAATGGAAAATTGTGGGAAACTTTTGGACGAGAGTATACAGATTTGGAATGCACTACAGGAAGATCCAAATGTGCAGAAACTATAGGAAGATATTAAAAAAAAGCAGCAGCAGCTGGAAGAGATCCAAGACACTGCGAAGACCGTACCAATCTTGTAGAAGCTCGCCAAAATCAATGAGGGAAATGTAATATAGAAGAAGATCAAGGAGTTGAGGAAGGAAGAGCATGTTTTGATATAGAGAACTCAACCATGGCAGGATGAGGCTCTCCAATTTGTCACAAGCACTGGATGGGAAGCTTCAAGAGCTTCGACAAAGAGAGATAGTGATGGTACAAAAGGCTACAGAACATGTGACAAAAGAACTATTGGAAGAAGTGTGAAAAGAAGAGAAGCAAGTCACATAGATTCTACAGCAGTTCAACAATGCCTACAACAACATTGTAGCAAAGATCAGAGGCAAAACAACTAAGTAACTCAGGACGAGTCACATGAAAGTGTTGGGGGCCTGTTGGGTGCAACCCAACTTGGGCTAAATTTTGGCAAAGGCTTCGAATTTTGCGCAGAGGAGTGCACAATGGAGAATGAAGCAGAGTGCGAAGTGGATCACACAGTAGAGTAGCGAAGAGTAAAGTGGACCACGCAGTAAATATACCACGTAGTATGGGGGCTTTGGGGCGGGTCGAACCCCTCCTTTTTTGTAAAAGAACACAATTTTGTAAGAGATCAAGGGTTTTTAAACCATAGTAGCTTGTTTTAGGGATTCCATGGTATTTGATGGTATTTGATGATGTAACCCTCAATGTAATAGTATATATATGGTAAAGTAATAAAGAAGAGAATCATCTTATGATCTAGATCAATGTTTATGGTTGTATTATTGTGATCTGTAGCTTTATGGTGAAGAAGAGGCTCTGTCGCTAAGTGCACAGACAACCTACAGCTTAGTGTGTAGGCCAAGAACTATTTTTTGTACAATATTTATTATTATAAGCAATAGTTCTTATGGGCATAGCCCCACATTGGGGTGAACCATGGTAAAATTGGTGTCTTCAGGTGTATATTTGTGTACTATATGGTGTAGCATAGCAGTTTATTGCAGTTGCACTCTATTTCAACATGGTAATGATTTATGGATTTATATGATATGTTTATGTGATTAATATAATGCGGCGAAGTGATTCATGAATGATAAGAGCAAGAAAAAATATTAATACCACATCTCCACATCCTTCAAGGCTACAGAAACCTGGTTCTACATCCTCCCATAGTCACTTCGGGTGAGACTGCGATCTGCTTGCAGGTCATTGTCGAAAGGGCAAATGATTGAGGGTTTTGTTGGTGTGTAGTATAGATTGAACCTGTGTCAGCCCAAATCAACCCAACAATGGATACCAATATCCAACTGTCATTCCCATAGATACTGCAGGAAAGAAATGATATGAAATTAATGAAAAGGCTATGAATGCCATCTTGGGAAGTCAACATGAGATTGAGCTCATGAAAGTAATGTAGCTGAAGACAACAAAGGACATGTGGGATAATCTTATCCAAAGTTATGATGGTGATAGCAAGGTAAAAAGTGCTAAATTCCAAACATTCAGAATACAGTAGGAGACACAAAAAATGCATGATGATGAAAGCATTGCAACAATTTTTCTTAGAGTAGATTAAATTTTTAATTCCATGAGAAATCTTGGTGATGAAGTAAAATATGCTACTGTTGTTGAAAATATTTTGAGATCCTTAACTCCAAAGTTTGATTCCAAAATCTCTACTATTGAAGAAATGCAGGATCTGAAAAGTCTCACTCTTGATCAACTCCATGGAATATTGACAAAATTTGAGATGAGGAAAGGTGGTCCTTCAGACATGAGAGAAGCAACATTCAAAGACACATATAAAGGGAAACATAAGGAATCACCCAAATACACAAGCTACATATCATATGAGGAAGAAGAAAACTTCGTGAGAAAGTTGCAAGTGGGTACTGGAAGATTCAGAGGTAAGCTTCCCTTTAAGTGTTTTTCTTGTGGAAGAGTAGGGCATTATGCATCTAAATGTCCTTATAGAGAAAATAATAAAGAGAATGGAAAGGATGTTGTTAGAATGAAATTATATGATAATAAAAGCTTTTAATATAATGAATAAAGTCATAACAAATCTGATGATCAAGAAAATTATGATTTTGTTTCTAACAATTCTTATCTAGTACTCATGGCTCTTAAAGATCAGTCAATTAATGAATCAAATAGTTGTGAGGTGGATGATTTGATGAAAAATCTAAGGGAAAATTATAAACTCATGAATGTGAACAAAGAATTGGAATCAAAATGAAAAAATATGATTTAAGAAATAAAGAGGTTAAAAATGGAATTAGAAGCAACCAGTAAAAGAACAGAAAGCATAAGAAAATAATTCCAAGAAATGGAAAATCAATGTGAAACATTAGAATCCAAAAATATGATCCTAAAGGAAGATTATGAGAAGATCAACAAATGGGTAAAAGCTTCTGAGTCTCTAGAGAATATTATTAATGAACAACACTCTCCTTTGATCAAGGCTGGAATTGGGTATGATCATACACAATGCGATGGAAAAAATTAGTATAGTGTTGTGCAAAGCAAGGTTGAATCAAATCACTCATCTGTAAGAAAATATCCTAGATCAAGGTCAAGATCAGTCCCTAGGCACAAATGATGGTTTTATGGATATTGTTTCTCTTGTAACTCATTTGGGCATAAGGCCATTGATTGTAGGTCAAGTATACAAAACAAAACCAGGAGATGGGATAGGTTTCAGCACATAATTAGAAATTGCAAGCAGATATGGAGGAAGAAGGAACCCCAGTGAGAAACGTAGGGAAGATTATTCCTACTACAGTCCATTATTCTTGAATCTTACTTCTCATAGTGACTACAGAAGTGACATGAGTGAATAGGTACATACAATATAGGCTTAGGGGGAGCTGAAGTTGTGAAATTTTAGTATTTTTCTTTATGTATGCAGATCCTAGGAAGACAAGTCACATATATACATGAGTTCTAATCTAAACAGTTGTGTAGGTTTTTCTATGATGAAGAAACAATGGGAAAGACTCAAGAACAGGCTTTGATATGCTTTACAAAATTATTATTTGGCTTTCTGGTTTGGTTGGTTACAATGAGTGGATGCTACCTAGAAATGACCCAAGAGTAAACATTTGGCACAGATTCAGGGGGATCATTCACTATGCTTTTAATAGTGCACTGCTGAAATTATGATTGCTTGAAAATTTCTTGTTATATAATGATGCTAATGTTGCTGAATTTTTTGAATGATGCATCATGCTATGTTATAGTCATGGTTGTCTATGATGAAATCATGGATGATAATTATATATTGCTTGAGCCACATATTTATGATGATGGAAGATTCTTTTGATGATTCATATGATACATATGTTATGTTGCTTACATGTTAATCTGCATAAGTTCAAGGAGATAAACATAACTTGATAATACAATATCATTATTTGATGATGATGAGTGTTGCTCATTACTTTTATGCTACTGTCATTATGCCTTCAAATATGCATAAGTTGCATATGGTGCAGTTATGGATGATGATTCCTATAGTGCTTGGTTCTCACATGTACATGATATGCTACACATGGTATATTGTTTGGGGATTGCTTCTCTTGATGGTATCAAGGAGATGGGTTACTAACAAAGTTTGATAAATGATGGTGAGCTCATGATTTTCCATTAATGACTTTTATCATTGATGAGAAGATAGATACATAGTACTATCTCTATGTCATGGGATATCATTGATGGGTCAATTACATGATGATTACTTAAGTTTCATGTTGATGAATTGGTATTGGTGTGATAGTTCTTCTTGCATGAATAAAATGGGTCAACAGAATGATGTTACTGCAGGTTTCATGAAGACATTTGCTAAATGATGCTTGGAGACATGGAAAACTTAGTCACATATTGATGACATGCTTGGTTCTCACATATTTGGTTGATTCATGAAAATATATTGATTGAGGATATTTGTACAAAGGGAAAAAAAAATTGGTCTTGATAAGGTCAAGAGGATGATAACTGATCTCTACATGTTGATGTTGCATACTTGGTCACAGGTTGATAAGCATGTTGCTGCTGACATACGCTTATGGTGCAGATACTACATTTTATATGATGATTGTTGAAGACTACCTTGGTCTTGTTACCTCACTATAGAGGTCTTTGGTCTTGGTTATAAATGTCATATCTATCACTTAATGTAAAGGTCATGTAAAGACCCATGATGTAATCATTGAAAAATTTAGTCATGTATGGATTATTGTGGTCAAGTCATGTAATCCCATCTTTTCGGGCATGTGATGTAGTTTGTAAGCCCACTGTGTTGGGTGATCAATGTAAGCATGAGTCATTGGTAATAGGAAAGGTCATGTCTAATTGAGTCATAGAGTCATGTACTTCTTTGTATATCTTCATAAAATTCAGCATGTGCTCAGAGGGAGCATGGTCAATATTCAATATTCATACTCAGCAGATCAGATCTACAATGCTCATGTCAACAAAGGGAGAGAAGCCTTCATTCAACATTGGTCAGCCCTTTTCCCTTGATGTCAAAGGGGGAGAAAAGCTTGGTATTTGATAATGCTAGGTATAACTACATATGTGTTTATAGGTATCTATAGGTCGTGGTGACCAAACCCCAAAGTGGTTGCCATCAACTCCAAAGGGGGAGATTGTTGGCATTATGAATAATGTGCTGTCATTGATGGAAACCTACTTGATGAATTTTATTTTGACGGAAACCTACTTGATGAACATGTCAAAATGATGGTAGCAGGATGAATATTTAGGCCAATATAGATGTGACAAAAATATTGAACAAAGGAATATTAGTTCAGAAACAGAGGAATGATAAAGATGAAATTTGAAGAAGTATATGTGGGTTCTGTGAAACAAAGCCGCGTACATACACGAGTATGAAAAATAAAAGGCACATATAGTTTCCATACCATGGTATTCTAAATACCAAGGGTCTTGACCATGTTATTTACCCATAGTATTGAGAACAACAATGGATATTTGATCTCATCAAAGAATTCCATCGCCATCAATATGGATTTTACCTGTGGTATTGACTAAGGGATAAGCGATATAAGGAGATGAAGGTCAAAGTAATTGTGTGTGAAAGTGATGAATATTTCATGAATAGTTAGATCTTAAGAAAGTGTGCATGTAATGGGCTATTAATGAATTACCTAATCTAAAACTAAGTATCCACTCGAGAATTTGATGATGGATAGGATCCAATAGATCTGAAATGACTATATTGATAATGAATTGATTTGATCTATAATATTTATGTCTGACACATGTTTTGTTATGTAAGCCGAGAGATGGGTTTGTTCTAAAGATATAATGTGCAGCAAATCTATAAGTCAATAGTTGCAGATCTGTACATGGGTTTCATAACCTGAAAAGCACATACATACGCGAGTTTAATGCTGATAAGTTGTGTATTGATTCTGCACTTTGGACAGATCAGTATGCATTTTGATTCTTAAAAAGCGCGTGTACATGTGGAAGTGTGTTGAGGAAAGCATATATATAAGCTATGGTTTTGCTAAACAATGAAGTCTTACTTGATGATCTAGGTTTAACAGTGATGATTAAAGTTGAACTATTTGATTGAAGAATGATGATGTTGTTAGTTGTATGTTATTGAAGATCTATGATGATTCAGTGATTATTTCAGAGTGATTCAGTGGTTCAGGGTGTAACCTAGTGTTTGTTTCATAATGACAGTGATTCAGTTTCAGGATTCAATGTTTTGAGATCTATACATGGGTATGCTTCAAGGAAGTCACGTATAAATGTGAGTTTGCTAAATTAAAGTAGCGTATATATTCTGACATTTTATTGATTAGGTTTTTCAGTTGGTTCAATGAGTTAACGCAGTGTTTGGGTTTAGTATTGTTATTTTGGTTATAGTGATCTTACTACTTTGGCTGTTTTAGAATAAGTTGATTGGTTTGGGTCTCAGTTGGTTTAGTGATTGGTCAATTCAGTTGGTTCAATGATTGAGTGAATTGTTATAGTGATCAATTTCAGTTTTGATATTTGGTATTGGGCTTAAATTATGGTAGTGTGTCCAGTCTGAAAATTTGATGAAAAGTGGCCTACAAGTTTTGATGTTTTGTATCAAGTGGATCTATTGTGAAAATTTATTAAATGTGGTCCATGGTGGTGTTAAGGGTTGGAGCCTTCAGTAAGGGAGTTGAATCTTCCTTCTAGTGGTAGCTGATAAATCAGATCAGGGGGTAGGATCTCCCTTCTGGTGGGTGCCAGTAAATGGGATCAAGGGGTTGGAGCTCCCTTCCAGTGGGTTCTAGAGAACGAGAAAAGGTTGCAACCTTCTGTAGGTGGGTGCTTGCATGCTGAAATGAGTCTACACTAGTACAATATTGCAAGATGTTTTCTTTATAATAAAAGATAAATATAGAGACAACAACAAAGTTTGTTTTTTTCCATATTGGGTTTCCACCCAAAAATCCCGGTGTTTATGTGCGTTGATGTGTTGTTTATGTGTGCTGGTTTATTCTGTTCTTACTACACATGGCTACTATTTTTTTAATGCCTATTGAATAATTGATACACTGGTTTAAGTTAAACATATGATGAATTAACTAAAAACTAATTTAACTGGATATACGCTAGTTGTATGCATAATTGTCACATACATATGCAGGTCTCTTTCAGTAAATTCACATAAACAAATATGAGTAAGAAAAGGAAAGTTTAAGTGAGTTTTAAATTATGGTTCAACCCCCCGCTCTAAGTATTTTTTCCCAACAAAAAATCCAAAACTTCACATGTTATCATTATAATGAAGAAAATGGGTGAAGTGTGTTGCTCATGAAAAGTGGTCTGCCTATCGAATCATTCATTTGTCACTAGAGTCCAAACACAACATGATTCCAATGTGGAGGAAAAAGAAAGAAAATATGATACTAAAAAACAACAAAAGAATTCCAAAACAAATCAATTTAGCATTATTTCCATAGTTTTTGGTTTGCCACAAGATGATGGTTGAAAACATGGAGTTAGGTTTTGTCTTTAATGCCATTTTCTCTGCTATTTTTTGGAGAGTAATTTTATAATGGTGTTTGCATAAACCAATAGCAATGTAGAGAAAAATTTCTAAGTCCTAAGTTAGAGCACATTTGTTTTCCACTTGACCTCATTATAGTGGCATTATTTAGTTAATTTTGACCTGGAAATACAGAGAAATTATTTATGACCTAACATTACTATTTTATAGTTCCACTTTGTCTTCATGTTAGTGGCTTGAAATTTGAAACACCAAAAGTTCATTCCCCCTTGAAAGGATCAGAGCCTCATCTTACAAATCCATGCCTTAATATTAGTTTCTTGAAATCCAAAGAACGAAAAAAAATACAATTTCAAAACTTCATTTCTTAGAGATGAAAACAATCAATGTTCACTAATTACTCCCCCCTTAACATACGGAAACAATCACCTTAGCGAGAAACTACAATTTTGAATTTGAAACAACTAAAATGGAATGTTTACCAGTTGAAATAAAAATCTATAGTAGTGCAACTTCAAGCTTTAAGAAACACCTGGAACTTAGCAAGAGATGCAACAATATAGGGCACGTCACTATGAACATTTTCATTTCAAAATTTTATGGCGTCAATAAGACAAACTTTTCAGATGGTCTTAAATAATCCACAGGACAATATTATGGATTGAATTTTGTAAAGGGAAACTTTTTTAGTGTTTTAAATTAAACATAAAAAGAGATGTCAAGCAAATCCAAAACATTCCTATAAAAGATATTGACAAATCCAAAACAAAATTTGCAATACCTGGCTGTTTTAGAATCTTTGTGGATACTTACTTAATTCTACTCGACTAGCCATTTAATCATATAGCATAAATAATCTGCCTTGTAGATTTGCATCCAATATATTCATTTCCATTCTAGTGCGATAGTATAGACTCAACGACCCCTTCCCTCATCACTTTTGAATGTGTATGTACAATTTTTAGTTATGGGGAAATAGTTTGAATTAGATTGACCAAAGAGTTTTATTTCCCCAGGTAATTTAATACCATGGATTGTTACCCCTAGTAAAGTTGACATTGAACCTATGATTTAAATGTAGTTCTAATCAGTTTTTTCTTTGGGGGTGTATTGCCTTGAACCATAGGACCATGTCACACAACCATGCCCTTAAATGTATGAGTCTAAATGTTTCCTGACATCATGTTGTCATCATTGTGATAACATTGTTCCACATGTCACCTAGAATTGGCCCAATAGGCCACCCAAAAACACAATATATGAGTGACACATGTTACCCTTATGCATGGACATGTGTCAGTTACCACATCATCTTGCTAAGTCACCTGCCATGTCATTGCTGACTGGTCTGCCACCTGTCCCCTCTTTGACCCTCAACCTCCTTTTCCATTTTTCTCATGTACCATGTGCTCTTGTCTTGTTGGCATCCACATTTATCAAAACCATTTTACAAAATGCTAGTGGTTTTGCGGACCCCATGCTACCCATAAAGGATTTGTACTTGGGGGGGGGGGAGGCTTGATAGATTTGGTCCATCTAATTAGCGAATAATGTAATGACATCATAAGCATCATGCATGACACCTCAACAAGCTCCCTCTGAACTTGACACTTGACATTAATGACAACAACTTCCAACATGCTCAACAAGTCTTTGGCCCAATCTAACAACTACTAGGATATGGATAGTATAACAATAGGATCACAAGGTCCAGGTAATGTTTTTCTCCTGTTTTTGGTTGTGATTATTATTATTTTTAATATGTAATAACAAGGAGGATTTAAATTTGATGTTTTCTTTGGACCCTATTTCATGGGATTTGAGGGAATGTTTCTCTTTTATTGGTCCCTTGATTTCAATCCAAAACTAGATATTACTACAACACTTGTGTGGGTTAGGTTGCCTCATTTCATTTTAATTTTTTGGGATAATTTCTCACTTAGAGCCATTGGGGACGAGTTGAGTTGATTTACTAGTCAATCTTAAGAAAAAGGAAATTTAGGGGGTTTTTTTTTTTTTTTTTTTTTTTTTTTTTTTATGGATATTTTATATTTATATTTAATAACACAAATAATTGGTATTTGATATTTTACTTTGGGCCCTATTTTGTGGGGTCCAAGGGAATGTTTGCCTCTCATTGGTCTTTTGATTTTAACCCAGAAATGGATATTACTACAACACTTATGTGTGAAAATGTGAAGATGGCTTACACTTTTAGGCCAAATGTAGTGATGAATTTCAAAAGCTTACTCTTTTATCAAATTGAAGCCATTAAATTTTATATAAGCTTTGTGAATTTTGATTTGGAGTAAAAAGATATATTTTGGAGAATTATGTTGTTGTCCTAATATTTTTTGCAAAATTTTTTAGTGTCGTATAATCTGTTAATTTCCCATTAAATTAAATGTTTGTCCTTGCAAATTTTCACACATCTTAACATGTATGTGTGTGTTCATGTGCAATAACTTAGTCTAAAATATATAATTTTTCATACACACACACAACTAATATATATATGGGTTCATGTATAGTTTTTTTATATTATTTAAATAAATTAAAAATACCAAGAGTACCCTTTTGAACAGGACTCATAAATGAAGACGCTGGTATTTTTTGAAAATTTTTCATTATGTATATTTTATGTTATTGAATTTTAATTAAGCCCCTTTGAAACAGTGCAATTTTTTTCAAGCATAACATTTGAAAGAAATTAGAGAAAAACATCATATGAATGTGAAAATTTCAAACTCATATGCGATTGGATAGAGGATTCCTTCACAAATCCAATGTGATCAACTCCACCACCTAAGGACATATATTTCCTTAAGTTCACCTTGCTACAAGATGGTGTTGCAGAGAAATATACATGAGGGGAGCTAAAACTCTATTTTTTAGGCCCTCAACAACTTAATCAAGCACTTAAAAAGTTGAATTGAGTGCTTAAGGTAAAATTGTAAATAGCTCGATCAAGGGTTTAACAAACCCTCGATTGAGCTTTTGACATAGTTAAACAAGGGCTTGATCCAACCCTTCCAACCATAAACTCCTCGTTGTGTTTTGGGTAGGAATTAAAAAAAAAAAAAAAAAAAACATCTCTTATGTGGGTTAGTTTTCCTCATCTCCCCAAATTTTTTAGGATAATTCTTCCTCTAGAAACATAGGATACAAGTTGGGTTAATTTATTGATGAAGAAATTCCAAAAAGAAATTTAATATTACTTTTTAAGAGTATGTGTGGAATTAGACATAGAGAAAGGGATTTTTGAGGTGGTGTAGATCATGGAAAATTTTAGGGGCTAATATTTGCAGGTGGGCTAATTTTGCATGATTTTTCCAAAAATAAGATTTGCCAATTTTGATTTTTCTAAAAATTATTCACCCAAATTTTACAATATAAAATTATTTTACCTTAAAAATTGCCAACAGTACATAGAGACTATACATAAATCATTATGATTTTGAATAATTTTACAAATATATCAATAAACATTTTATAGTTTGCATATTAGGGACTAGTGAGATTCACCAATGTTTTTAAACTTCAAGTTAATTTTCCATCCTTAAAATTTTCCCTGGTGTAGATTAAAATGGATGATTATAGTCACTAAAAAGTACTAGACTATGAGTCTAGACACTTTTATGGATCTTTCCAAGGAATCAAGATATTAACTCCCTTCAATGTTGCCTTTGAAATCCTCCTGTGAAATGAAGAGTAAATCATTCAAGCTAGTAATAGGAAGGTGAATAAATCTATAGCTTAGTGCGGTGCAACTAAAAAATAAACTATGGTTGGTTGGTCTATTACATCTAACAATAAATATGAATCCATTGAGACAAAATATTTGGAGATGAAAGTGAGAGAGTAGAGAAACTAATAGAAGAAGAATCTGAAGGTGGAGTAGAACCACCCAAGACTTAAGGCAGATCCAAAAATTATTGATCCAAATGTAGTTATCTAATATTCACGCATTCAAGATCTCTCATTCCCTATAACTAGCCTAGAAACTATAACACTTTAATAGATATATTACAAACTCTATTAGCATCATTCTACTTGTTTCTATGGGTTGCAATTTGAAAAACCATCCATTCATTAATCTAAATTTTTTTACTATACATTAAAACATATTTGAGCATATGTCTATTCATTATATTATATGACTAAAATGATCCTTGATAGGAAATTTCACTAGTGAATTCCATCTGTTCCTAGGCCTAGTGGTTAACCCTAATTTCCTTAGAAAAATGTACTATAATTTAAGTAATTAATCAATCATTTATGGATTCACTTAAACAAATTTCCAATACTAATAGATAGGACTTTAAATTTTATGAATCATCATAGAAAATGTGCTAGATGATATATATTTATCGGAAGTGAAATGAAAAAGAGACATTGAAAATTTTCCTCAGTTAATTAGCATAAAGGACATGTAGAGCAACCTTGGATTATGATTTTTTGGATGTTGTCAATTGTAAAGATTATGCCATGCACCATAATCTATATAATTTATTTATTTTTGGAAGCTCAGTAGTATGCCACACCTTATTCCAAATAGGAGAATGATTGAGGAGGGGAAGAGAGATGAATAAGTGCATATATCCTTCTCTCACAATATAACTTGCTACTCCCCAACCTCTTTGATTTGAAACTTGAAACTCACATAGAGAACATCTGCTAAATCTGGAAAACGAGATCAAGAGTAGATGTTTCACATGATAAGGAAGAAACTCAATCTACTGTCATATCCAATGATTAGAGTGATTAGAAAATTTTGAGATGTTGAAGAGTGTAGTTAAATTCCTTTCTTCCATCCATGCTTTCAAAGGTAGAAGGCCATTACTACGTTGGAAAGGAAGATTGGCCATAATAACATTTTGCTATATTTTTGTTTCTTTACCATTATCAAGGATCTAGGTAAGCTTTCAATGGATTTTTAGGGTTTGCTAAAATAACAATCTTCCAAATGTGAGACCCTCTTTGGTTTTCTAGTTGAATTTCAATGCACTTTTTTTTTAATTTCTACTAAAATATTTTCTTCATAGAATTTTCTTCCACCTTTTTGGCCTTCCCATAATTAATATCCAATAAAGATTAACCCTGAATGCTATGTTCATTAAGGCTATGTCTTTGATTCCTAATCCTCCTTCATCCTTAAGGGTCCTGACCACTTTCTAACTGATCAGGTGAAGCTGTTTTGTATGGTAATTTCTTGTCTATAATAAAAATTGCCTAATTTGTTATTCTATTTGTTGCATGATCCCTATAGGAGCTAGTACAATTGATAATTAGAAAATAGGGAGTGTTGTGAAGATAGATTTTATTAGAATTATTATGTCATCTAGATTCAACCATTATGAGCTTCGTTATCGAAACTCATAATTTAATTTTTCTGAAACACTTCGTAAAGATTGAGATAACATGTTTCTAAGAGACAATGGCATACCTACATATTTAAAAAGGACCATGTCTCTTGGCATGGAAATTGTATGATTTTGGAGATGGCTTTCAAGAACTCATTGCTAACATTCTAGTAAAAAAATCTCTTTTTATTATTGATTTAACCTCTAGAGGTGCTAATGAAGATATACAACACATTCTTAAAATGTTTAGAAGTAATCATGGTGCCACCTTCCAAAAAAAAGTGACATTAGAAACTTGTGAGTGATTAATATTTTTGATGCCTCTAATAATTTTGATTCTAAGAAGGTTACTTTATATCCTTTCATTCTCTAGCATCAAACTCAAAGAATCGTCCATAATGATACAAAAGTGAGGAGAGAAGGGGTAAAGTTGCCCCAAATCATGGTTTATTTGGAATAATGGGTGTTGGAACATGTGGAGACCCACCTGATAAAAAGAGAACTAAACACAACTTTAAATAAAACATAAAACAAGAAAGAGTGACTTACCCTATTGATGGAATTAGCCATGAAAATTTTAATGGTCATTCCCTTGTTCTTATGGGACCTGCTAGAATGAATAGCTTCTTGTACTATATTTATATTATATAAGTGTTTTAATGCTAGAAGAGAGTTCAAACAACATTCTTTCTCTTTGTAGGCTAATAACATGTAAGCATTGAGAAGATTTACATGATTCCCTATTTGTTGATGAATAAAACTAGTAAGAATCAAATGCTAGGATTGGAACGTAAAAGTAGACTCCCAAATAGAGTTGTTCCAATGTGTGTAGAAATCTCTTGATGCTACTCTCAAACTTGCAGTAAAAAAATCACAATTTGATAAGTTTTTCTTACATATCTTTAATGATTTAGAACCCTCCATATTTGTCTCTTGGAGAAAGAGTATGGCGAGTTTTTTGAATCTAACTAAGTTCTTTATATTTTTATCTTTGCCCTGAATCCCCAATCTTTTTCAAGTCTAGGAGATGTTCTTCATTATTTATTTTGTGATTTGTGGTATTTTTCTTGTGATGAGATGTTACCACCAATATTATTGATTATTCTAGATCCAAAGGTTAATGTTTTGTCTAGAGTTGTTTGGGTTCCCAAGTCCTTTTCCTTATTTTTAACTTCTTTGCATCTATCTTTAGCTAGTTTCCTTTGAAGTTTATTAGGCAACCTTTCTTCAATTTCATTATCCCCTTTTCTTCTTCCTCCATCTACTAGGATTTCTTCTTGGTGAAAATAAGCAAGGAAATGAATATTTATCGCGGGGGGTGGGGTCCATTTCTTCATATTGACTAGAAGGGTTTCCTCATTACCTATTGTAAAGGTCATTGATATATTCACCTTTGGAATTTTGTGCCATAAGGTGTTATTGTTATAGGATATTGAATAAAAAATTTCATATTCTCACAGAAAGGAATTTGTTCCTCTTAAGAAAGGATTCCATACTTATTATCTTGAGGAGATGAAATTCCTCCTTTTCTATCTTTGTAGATTTCAAAGTTTATTTGATATTTTTCTTGGAGAGGGTCTCTATTGGCCATGAATGGGGTTGTTCTTTCTTAAATCTTGAAGGAGTAGAGGGATACAAAGTAATTGGGGTTGATTTGGAAGATTGTGAATTAGGGTTCATTTTTATCTTGATTGTTTGCTACCGGTCCTCTTTCTCTTTAGATGGAGGCATTGCTTAGGCATTTTTCTTACAATCTTTTATAAAAGGCCATATTCATGGTATCATTTACACTTGAAGGGTAACTGCTCATACTCCATAGACTGCTCGTGCTTTTAGTTGTATAGGGTTAGAATAATTTATTTCGGAAGCAATTTTTCCATATTGACCTCCTTAGAAATCCAGACACTGGAAAATATATCATCACTTGGTTTACCCTTGCCTATATAATGTTCCATAGAACTCTTGATACTCTAGTGAATCGCCATTCCAACAATGGAAGGGTAGATGTGAAATATGTACCAAAATAAGGACTACATATATGTCATGTTTGGGGTTAAAGTCTAGAGTCCAATTATTTAGATACATTCCATGAGTGCCAAAGAAGTACAAACCATTCTTGAAGATTAAATCTATGACTTCCTTTCTTTCAAACAAAAAAGTGTAGAAGCCCCTTTCACAAAATAATGTATAAAATTTCCCTTGATAAGAACTTTCTAGTTTCTCTACACCCTAATTACCTTAACCAAGTGGTAGACAAATACAAGTGAACTAGCCAATAAACCATCCTTAGAAGATCCATAGCCATATCTACCTTGAAGAAGACATTGGCAAAAAAACCTTAAGAATATTTTCCAACCTTTTGAAGAATCTAGAGGTTTAGGGTTTTGTGATTTTCCTTATTAATAAAATAAAAAATCAAAATGCTAAAGCGTTTAGATTTAGAAAATAGAAAATCCCCCTCTAGAAGTTGAATCCATTAAGACCATCCATAATAGAAAATGTGTGTAATGAAAAAAAGGCAAAAAAAAGAAAAAGAAAAAAGCAAATAGCACAACCATAAAGGACAGCCATTATTATTCAACTTTAATTCTTCTATTTATTTCAATTCCCTTTTAGAAAGAAGTATAACATGAAGTATAATAATTCATTCTCAATTACTATGAGTGCCAACTAAAAAGCCCAAACGCTTCATATATATATATAAGGATAAATATATCTTTTCTTATAAATACACCAACAAATATAATATCCAATCAGAATTTATAGTTACACCAACATCCTTGCTTCAATAATCATTGTTATATTATTTATATAATTTTTAATCATCGCTGAACAAAGTTATAATTCATTCATTTTTCTAATCAAAATGCTTTAGTGTTTCATTTTCAACATTCCAAAGATTATAATGGAAAGATGATCTGTATTGTCTTTTGTTTCAATCAAACAAACAATAAAATACCAATGACTTACCTATCATGGAGGGCCTACCACTAAGAAGTCCAATTATGTACTACCTCGCATTCTTTATGTCTATCTCTCATTCTTGTTGTCCACCTCTGAATTTGATGTCTATCTCAATTTTCTGTTATTTGTCAATAGTTTGAAAGATCTAGTGAAACATTAGTTTTTGTATTTATCGATATAGATTTTTAATATTTAAAATATCAAATGGTTTGATAAAAAATTTATTTTTAACATTTAAAATTTTCTAATATAAAACTTTAATTAAAATATCAAAAGGTTTAATAAAGTACTTATTTGCTTAATATTCTGCCCTATTATGTTAAAAGATTGGTATTTGTCCACTTATTAAGTATATCTTTTCTTATTCATATTTTAATATATTTTTTTTAATTATTCAAGAATACTTTATTTTTTACAATTAACAGTTTGATTAGTTTTAAATGATATTTATTTGTTAATAAAAAAAATGATAATTTTATATTTGGCTATTTATTAATTTATTGTAAAATAAAGATTAAGTTCTTATTATCATTATTGTGATTTTTAATTATTTTTGTTAGTATTTAAATTAATAATTGGATTAATGCCTTTGGTATGAGTTTTGTGTTATATATTTTAAGTTTTTTTAGTATATTTTTTTAGTCTAGTTTACTCCAAATATCTTAATTGTAGAGTTAAAAATATCTCATAATTTTTTCAGAATATTAAACAAAAACACATTTTAAACCATAAAAATCTAAATCTAAATCTAAATATTTCTTTTTTTCCAAATTCCAACCACAAACTTCAAAATATATAAAAATTAAACAACACCAAATAAATATCTTTAAATAACCAGCGCTTAGTTAATACCAATTGATTGATTGCGTTGTCTCTAACGAGCATCATCAAGTCTTACGAGAATATTATTACTAACTTTGCACATATGAAAGTTAAAATGTAATTTTTATTTTGGTTATATATTGAATTATGTTATGCAATAGTAATTGATTTGAAACATTTTAAAATAATTAAATAATGATTAAAAAGTAAGATTAACTATAAAGTTATAAAATATAAATTTAAAATAAGAAAAAGCATTTTAATGTACTTAAGTCATATATTTAGTATTAAGTCACATTATGTAATAAAAATAGGTTTTATATATTTTGAAGTATTTAAATAATATTTTTTTTGTAAGTTTGGTAGGACTACATATTTATCATGTTTATCTTCTTATTTCGATTGGGGTAGCACATTAGGACTATATCTTCATTATGTCTATATTCTCACACCAATCGAGGGTATATTTTTTTTTTTGTAAGCTTGGTAGGACTACATCTTAATCATGTCTAACTTCTCACCCCGATTGGGAGGATAGCACAAGATTTGAACCCAAGGCTTCCGGTTTGGTGAGACTTCATTTTCGCGGCCATTGCCAATTGAGCTACCCCAAGCAGGGATATTTAAATAATAATTTAAAAATAAGATTTATTATGAATTTGTAAAATATAAATTAAAATAAAAGGAGTTTCAAGTAACAAGTCCCTACCTCGCTTAATAAGCACTTTTGGGATAAGGCTATATTGATGGTGAGTCACTTGGTAAATTTTCATGCATGTGCTGTACTAGAGAACAAAACACCAAAAGAAGTGATGTTTCAGGTTTAGATCATGTTACTAGAAGTCTAATTCTAGCATATTAAGGTATTTTTTATTAGACTTCTAACATATTAAGGTTTTTTTTTTTTTGTATTGCAATGCAAGGTTAGGGAACCTTTTCAGTGATAACATAACAATCCATTTCCTAAGAAACCCTGTAAAACATTTTAAACTGCCATTTGAATTATTGCTACATAAGTCAAAAATAGGAACTCACTAGTTATATAGTGTGTAATTTGTGGAAAATCAATGGTTCACTAGTTATATGGTCTGCAGTTTGTGGAAAATCAACAATGATATTTGTCATGTTGTTTTAGATTGTGATGTTGACACCTAATCCTTAGGATTAGGTGAATATAATGTGAATAGATAAATAAGTAATATGAACAGTCATCGGGAGATGAAGTGAACAGTCTCTCCCTCATGTATATAATGAAGACCTACCTAATGGAATAATACACGAGTCAATTTTTGGTTGAGGAGTTACTGCCTGGCCTGACCTGGTATCAGAGCCAGCTCCATTTTTTTTAGCTGTTATGCCTTTGTAACTCCCTATTCTGCTCCTCTACTCTCCATTCAAAAGCATTGTCCATACACTACCCATAAACTTTGCATACAAAACGCTGCTGCCACGCAGTGGCATGAACGCTGCTCCACGCAATGGCCTAAACACTGCTACCACGCAGTGCCCTGAACACTGCTACCACGCAGTGGCCTGAACGATGCTCCATGCAGTGGCCTGAACGCTGCTGCCATGTTCCTCTGCTACAACACCAGAAACATTCCTCTGCTGCAACACATGTGGCTGAGATTAGAATCAGTTCCACTGCCTCTTGTTTTTGCAAAGAAATTGTGGAAGACCAGAGCAGCCGCAGGGATTTGGAAAATATGATTGCAGATATTTATCAGGAAGAAACATTTTTCTTTTTTTTAATCTCTTTGTAGTTCTGGCTTGAGTGGCTACGCGGAGGACCAGTATTTCAATTTTGAGCCTTTATTTTACAGTTATATGCTCCTTCCAATTTTGGTTGATGAGGGCCTTACATCTTCGTGTTGCAGTGGTCATGGTGCCTTGATTCACGCGTTAGGAGAAAATTTAAGGGATGTGCCCTTATGCCAAATATTGGTTATGGGTCTAACAAGAAGACCAGACACTACCTACCCAATGGCTTTAAGAAGTTTGTTGTCTACAATGTTCATGACCTAGACCTTCTTATGATGCACAACAGGACATACTGTGCTGAAATCGCACACAATGTTTCATCATTAAAGAGGAAAGCAATTGTAGAACGTGCTGCACAACTTGATATTCTGGTGACTAACAAGTTAGCTAAGCTGCGTAGCCAGGAAGACGAGTAACTTGTGACAGTTTTTGCAGGTTGATGCATTGATATAATTGATGTTTAATTAACTTTATACATCATATCAAGCTTATAATCTGGTGCTTGGCAGATTCTTATAGCTTATGAAACATGTATCCGATTATGTTTGCATGAATGTGCTGTTCTGCGTAATACTTTTGGGTGTTCTCCAAAAGGCAGTGTTGAATAAGTTTGTGGCTTTTGGATATTTTTTACATCATTTTAATACATGTGCGTCAGTAGCCATACTGTTTTCCCACACCGCCTCACTGGCTGTGTGTGTTTTTTAGAAAATGTCGAATGCTGCTGCAATAACCATATGGGTTGAGCTTTTGTTAAAATAAAAAAATCAAAAGCACATTTTTTTACATCAAAAGCACATTTTGCCAGCAGAAGTATTTTTTTTAAAATACAGTACATAGATTTTTTTACCAGCAAAAGTTTTTCTTTTATAGTATGCATTCAATCATATCTATTGTGGGAATAGTTCTCACTGGCAAGGAGAACTATCCTGAATGGTCCCGGATGATAAAACACACCCTCATTTTCAATGAGTTGTGGAAAGGAGTGTGTGTCGGAGATGGAGACAATGAACCAGTACAGCCTACCTCAGACAAAGAGCTCGTCATTTGGGAAAACAAGAATAGCAAAGCTTATGCATTAATTGCAGCATCTGTAAATGAAGAGGTGAGTCGCCATATTTCGTCATTTTCAACTGCCTTTGAAGCCTTACAAAAGCTGAAAGAACTCTATGACTCACATTCTGCACTTGAAGTTGTTTAACTCATGATTAAACTCTTCACTCTTGAACTGCAAAATAATGATCCTCTTGCTCTTGCATCTGAAGTAAGTCTATAATGCATGATATCAAATCCACTAAGGTTGAATTGGATATTCCTCTTATCGCTTTTATCAAGGCACTTTATCCTACTTACTCCAATTATCTTGAGTCATTGCAAGCAAATGGTAATGTCAAAGATATCACCTTTGACTCTCTTGTGAAAAAGTTTGCTGAAAGAGAGAAAGCTTTTGGAAAGAAGACAGCCCCTGAATCTTCTGAAGAGGCTATGTGCCTTACTCATAAAGAAAAGCATCCTGCTCAAGATTCTTCGAGAGGGAGAGGTGGTCAAAGAGGAAGAGGAAGATATTTCAGAGGTAGGGGAGGCAGACACTCTCAAGGAGAAAAGGCAGATTTGCACTGCATTCGCTTCAAAAGAAATGGATCACATGATGCCTCTACATGCAAGCTACCATGGGACAAAATTGAGTAGAAAATAAACCAACAGAAAGGTAAAACTGATGATACAGACAAAGGTAAAGCACATGAATCCGCTCACTATGTTGTGGCACAATGTAACATTGGAGTAAATGAAGATTTGTTTAATGCTTCACTTGATTCTTGGAAAAATGATTGGTTGCTTGATTCAGGAGCAACCTGCCACATGACTCATAGAAAAGATATTTTTGAAGATTTCACTGACAATGTTGATGGAGTAGTATATTTTGCAGACCAATCAAAAATCAAGCCATCAGGGCTTGGCACAATCAGGCTTAAACTGCCTGGTCTTCCAGACTTTCTTCTGCATCATGTTCTATATCTCCCACGGCTCAAGAGAAACTTGCTGTCCTTGGTCCACATCTTCCAGCAAGGTCACTCCATTCATATGTTTGATGGCAAGCTTGAGGTAAGAAAAGCATCTGACCACTCACTTGCCATGAGGGGAATAGAATAAGAAAGGCTTCTCAAGCTGCAAGGAACCTCTGCTCGTGCACAACATTTCTCATACAATTCTCATCATGAAGAAGGTACACTTCCATCAAGTTTATTATGGCATGCTAGATTTGGAAATTTGAACTATGACAGTCTCCGCTTGTTGAAGAAAAATGGTGTTACTGGTTTGCCTACAATTCCTAGGAAACTTAAGCAATGTGATGCTTGTATCCTAGGAAAGCATAGCAAACAGTCTTTTCATGATTCACATTCAAGAGCACATAGAAAACTTGAACTCATTCATTCAGATTTATGTGGTCCAATGCCTGTTCCTTATGCAAATGGAAATAGATATATGATGACATTTATTGATGACTACACCAGAATGTGTTGGGTTTATTTATTGAAGAACAAATCTGATGTTTTTCAAACATTCAAGAATTTTCATAAATGGATTGAAAATGATGCACAATCTCATATTGGGTCTATTCGCACTGATAATGGAAAAGAATACACATCAAATGAATTTGAAAACCTCTTCGCCAACATGGGATCAAACATCAAACAACCGTACCTTATAATCCCCAACAGAATGGTGTAGCTGAAAGAATGAATAGGACAATCTTAAATATGGTACGATCCATGCTCTTCTTCAAAAATGTAAAGATAATGTTTTGGGCTGATGTTGTTCTATGTGCTGCATATATAAAGAATAGATGTCCATCTAATACTATTAGAAACAAGACTCCATATAAAATGTGGTATGGACATGTTCCTTCAGTAAAGCATCTCAGGGTCTTTGGTTCCACCTGTTATGCCTTGATACCAAAGGTACATAGAAACAAACTTGGTGCTAGAAGTCATAAGTGTATCTTCCTGGGGTATTCAAACACCTCCAAAGCATACCGTCTCTGTGATGAAGTAAATAAAAAGTTTGTTGTATCTAGAGATGTAATTTTTCTTGAATCATCCAAAACTGACAATGTTGTTGAGCGACAACTTGATCTCTTGGATAGATTCACAAAAGCAAAATCGTTTCAAGAATTTGATAATCAGATTCCACATCTTGAAGGGGGGATTCCTATACTAGATCAACATGTGGAATCTTCTTCTGAAGAACACTCTCCCCCACATGAAGCTCCAACAACAGATGATGCTTTAAGTGATGTGATTGATATAATTGGGAGACTCAATCTTGATTCAGTCCCAACTCAATCAACGGAGCAGCCTGGACCATTTCAGAAAGGTCCCCCAAGGTGGTTGACAAAGACACTTGAAAGTGTTCATCCTGATGAGGTTGGAAAGATAGGAACTAGAAATTCAAACCAACAAAATGGAGGTGATGTGGATGATTATAATTCACCTGTTGACATGGATGTTTCTTATGATTGTGAATTGAACTTGTCTACAGATTTTGAACCAACTTCCCTCAAAGAAGTTGCTTCTCATGATGAATGGAAAGAAGCGATGCAAAAGTAATATGATGCCCTCATAAAGAACGGCACTTGGAAGCTGGTTGATCCTCCATTAGGAACCAAACCAATTGGCTGCAAGTGGGTCTACAAGAACAAGTATAAAGCTGATGGCTCAATTGGCAAGCACAAAGCTAGGCTTGTGGCAAAAGGTTTTGCACAGAAGGAAGGGGTCGATTATGCAGAGACTTTTTCCCCCACAACAAAATGGGCTACCATTCGAACACTCTTTGCACTAACAGCTTAGAACGGTTGGAAAGTCCATCAAATGGATGTAAAAACTGCTTTCTTAAATGGAGATCTAAAAGAGAATGTTTTTATGTCTCAACCTAAAGGATTTGCTGTGAAAGGACATGAACATAAAGTATGCAAACTTGTGAAGTCCTTGTATGGCCTCAAACAAGCACCACGAGCCTGGTATGAAAAACTAACTGAGCATCTTCTGAAACTCAATTTCAAACATTATGATCTTGATGATGCAACTTTATTTGTCAAGAAAGTTGGCAAAACAGTTGTATATCTTGTGGTATATGTATATGATCTTTTTATGATAGGGAACAATGAAAGCTACATTGCATCCATTAAAGAAGGAATTGGGGAAAAGTTTTGAAATGACTGATTTGGGCTATGTTCATTACTATCTTGGCATTGAAGCAACCCAACATCCGAAGTTCATATTTCTTTCTCAAAAGAAATACATTGGAGATCTGTTGAACAGGTTTGGCATGACAGAGTGCAATCCTCTTACTACTCCAATGGAACAAAACTTATAGCTCACATCTATTGAAGAAAAAGAATTTGAGGATGCAACAAAGTATAGATAGCTTGTAGGAAGTCTCAACTACCTAACTACTACCAGACCAGACATTTCATTTGATGATGGAATCCTCTCCAGGTTTATGCAAAAGCCTTATGAGGGACATTGGTCTGCTACAGAAAGAGTTCTAAGGTACTTGAAGGGAAATCAAGACTTTAGAATCAAGTATACACAGGTGGACGACTTCAGCTTGATTGGATACTCTGATTCAGACTTCGATGGAGACAAAAAAATTGGGGTATGTACTTCAGGATATGCTATGAGTCTTGGATTAGGAGTTGTCTCTTGGCGATCACAAAAACAATCAGTTCCAGCAGATTCCACAACAGAAGTAGAATATGTGGCAGCAGTTGAAGCAACAAAAGAAATTGTGTGGCTTAGGAAAATTCTTGAAGACTTGTAGGTAAAACAAGTACAATCAACTCCACTCATGATTGACAATACCTCTGCAATAAAGTTTGCCAAGAACCCAAAGTTCCATGATCGAACGAAGCACATCAATACTAAATATCATCTGATTCGACATCATGTTGAGGCAAAAAAAATCCATCTCTGTCATTGTTCCACTAATGAGCAAATTTCAGACATCTTCACCAAAGCACTTGGAAGAGAGAAGCTTGAACGATTCAAAATGATGCTTGGACTCACCAACATCCCTTCAGATTAAGGGGGGGAATGTTGACACTTAATCCTCAGGATTGGGTGAATATAATGTAAATAGATAAATAAGTAATATGAACAGTCATCGAGAGATGAAGTGAACAATCTCTCCCTAATGTATATAACGAAGACCTACCTGATGGAATAACACATGAATCAATTTTTGGTTGAGGAGTTACTGCCTGGCGTGACAGTGATATTTACCATCTAGGTAACAATAGAGGTGGGAAAATGTTGGAGTTATGACTAATGTGTTTTCCTTGATGGCAACCTACTTGATGAATTGTCTTTTGACGGAAACCTACTTGATGAACATGTCAACATGATGGTAGTAGGATGAATATTTAGGCCAGTACAAATGTGACAGAAATATTCGACAAAATAATATCAATTCAGAGACAAAGAAATGATAAATATGAAGTTTTAAGAAGTATACATGGGTTCTATGAAATAAAGCGTACATATGTGGGTATGAAGAAGAAAAGGCTCATATAGTTTCTGCACCATGGTATTTTAAATACCAAGGGTCTTTACCATGGTATTGACCCATAGTATTAAGATAAAAAATGGATATTTGATCTCATCAAAGCATACCATCGCCATAAGTATGGATTTGACTGTGGTATTGGCTAAGGGATAAGCTTTATAAGGAGATGAAGATCAAAGTACTTGTGTATGCAAGTGATGAATATTTCATGAATAGTTAGATATGAAGTAAGTGTGCATGTAATGGGCTATTAATGAATTGCTTGATCTGAAATTAAGTATGGACACGAGAATTTGTGATGGATCAGATCCAATAGATCTAAAATGACTATATTGATAATGGATTGATTTGATCTGTAATATTTATGTCTGACACATGTTTTGTTATGTATGCTAAGAGATGAGTTTTTTCTAAAGATCTGATTTGCAGCAAAGTTATAAATCAATAGTTGCATATATGTACATTGGTTTGATAACCTGAAAGGTGCATACATATGTAGGTTTAATGTTGATAAGTCGCGTATCGATTCTACACTTTGGATAGATCAGTATGCGGTTTTGATTCTCGAAAAGCGTGTATACATGCGAAGTGTTTTTAAGAAAGCACGTATATAAGATATGTTTTTGCTAAATAAGATGTTTGATCAGTCAAATAAGTCTTTCTGTGTTTCTATTATCTATCAATGAAGTCTTACTTGATGATCTGGGTTTAACATTGATGATTAAAGTTGAATTGATTGATTGAGGAATGATGATGCTACTAGCTATATGTGATTAGAGATCTATGATGATTTTGTGACTATTTCAGAGTGATTCAGTGGTTCAGGGTGTAACCCAGTGTTTGTTTCAGAATGATAGTGATTCAGTTTCAGGATTCAATGTTTTGAGATCTATATGCGGGTATGCTTCAAGGAAGTCGTGTATACACGTGAGTTTGCTAAATTAAAGTAGCATATATATTTTGAAATTTTTTTGATGAGGGTTTTCAGTTGGTTCAGTGAGTTGATGCTTTGTTTGGGTTTAATATTGGTATTCTAGTTACAACGATATAATTGCTTTGGATGTTTGACAATAAATTGATTGATTTGGGTCTCAGTTGGTTCAGTGATTGGTTGATTCAGTTGGTTCAATGGTTGATTGATTTTTTACAGCGATCAGTTTCATTTTTGATATTTGGTATTGGGTTTAAATGATTGTAGTGGGTCTAGTCTGAAAATTTGATGAAAATTGGCTTACAAGTTGTGATGTTTTGCATCAGGTGGATCTAGTGAAAATTTTTATGAAACTTGGTCCATGGTGTTGCTGAGAGTTGGAGCCTTCAGTAATGGAGTTGAATCTTCCTTCAAGTGGTATATGGTAAATCAAATCAGGGGGTAGGATCTCCCTTCTGGTACGTGATGGTAAACACGATCAGGGGGTTGGAACTACCTTCTAGTGGGTGCTGGAGAATGAGAGAAGGTTGCAGCCTTTTGTAGGTGGGTGCCTCCGTGCTGGTATGAGTTTGTGCCAATACAATATTGTAAGATGTTTTCTTTACAATAAAATATAAAGAAAAAGACGACAACAATGGTGGTTTTTTCCCACATTGGGTTTCCACCTAAATTCCCGGTGTTCATGTGTGTTGATTTGTTGTTTATGTGTGATGGTTTATTCTTTTCTTACTACACATGGTTATTGTTTAGTTATGCCTATTGAAGTATAGATACATTGGTTTAAGTTAAACATATGATTAACTAAATGAAAAGTATGTTAACTGGATATACTTGTTTTCATAACAGTCACGCACATACACAGGTTTATTTCTGTAAAGTCGTGTACAAAATTATGAGTAAGAAAATAAAATTTTAAGTGAGTTTTAAATACTAATTCACCCCCCCTAGGCCCCCTCTTAGTATTTTTCCCAACAATTAGTATTAGAGTAGGTTCTTCTTAAGAAGCTTGATCGCTCAAAGGAGATCCGTCAAGATGAGTAGTTAAGAAGGAGTATTTTCTATCAGGCCACCTTTATTTAATGGAACTAACTTTGTCTTTTGGAAAGTTATGGCGAGAGCATATTTACAGTTATTGGGAGCTGATGTATGAGAAATTGTTGAAAGTGGGTACCAATATCCAGTCACCATTCCCACAGATACTGCAGGAAATAAACGATATGAAATCAATGCAAAGACTGTGAATGCCATCTTGGGAAGTCTAGCCGAGAACAATTTCATGAAGTTAATGTAGCTGAAGACAACAAAGGACATGTTGGATACAATTATCAAAAGTTATGATGACGATACCAAGGTAAAAAGTGATAAACTCCAAACATTCAAAATACAGTATGAGGCAATGAAAATGCATGATGATGAAATCATTGCAACATTTTTTCTTAGAGTAGATGAAATTGTTAATGCCATGAGAAATCTTGGTGACGAAATAAAAGATGCTACTGCTGTTGAAAATATTTTGAGATCACTAACTGCTAAGTTCGATTCCAAAGTATTCACCATTGAAGAAATGCAGGATATGAAAAGTCTCCCACTTGATCAACTCCATGGATTATTGATAACATTTTAGATGAGGAAAAGTGGTCCTTCGAACATGAGAGAAGCAACATTCAAAGCCACATATAAAGGGAAACAAAAGGAAGCACCCAAATACAAAAGATACATATTAGATGTGGAAGAAGCAAACTTCATGAGAAAGTTGCAAGTGGGTACTGGAAGATTCAGAGGTAAGCTTCGCTTTAAGTGTTTTTCTTGTGGAAGAGTAGGACATTATGCATCTAAATTTCCTTATAGAAAAAATCATAGAATGAATGGAAAGGATATTTCTAGAAGTAAGTTCTCTGATAAGAAAATATTTTACTCTAACGAAGAAAGTCATAACAAATACGATGATCAAGAAAATTTTGATTCAAATTCTAATAGTTCTTATCTAGTACTCATGGCTCTTGAAGATCAGTCAATTAATGAATTAGATAGTTGTGAGGTAGATGATTTGATGAAAACTCTAAGGGAGAATTATAAATTCAAGAATGTTAACAAAGAATTGGAATCAAAAGGAAACAATATGATTGAAGAAATAAAGAGGTTAAAAATGGAATTAGAAGAAACCAATAAAAGAATAGAAAGCATAAGAAAACAACTCCAAGAAATGGAAAAGCAGTGTGAACCGTTAGAATCCAAAAATATGATCCTAAAGGAAGATGATGAGAAGATCAACAAACTTGATAAAAGCTTTTGAGTCTCTAGAGAAGATTATCAATGAACATCGCTTTCCTTTGATTAAGGCTAGAATTGGGTATGGTCATACACAATGCGATGGGAAAAATAGTATATTGTTGTGCAAATCAAGGTTGAATCAAATCACTCATATGTAAGAAAATCTCCTAGATCAAGGTCAAGATCAGTCCCTAGGCACAAATGATGGTTTTATGGATATTGTTTCTCTTATAACTCGTTTGGGCATAAGTCCACTGATTGAAGGTCAAGTATACATAATAAAACCAGGAGATGGGATAAGTTTCCACACATAATTATAAATTAACAGCAGATCTGGAGGAAGAAGGAACCTAGTAAAAAACGTAGGGAATATTGTCCCTGATGCCGTCCATTGATTGTTGAAGCTTACTTCTCACAGTGACTGCATAAGTGATGTGAGTGAAAAGGTACATACAGTACAGGCTCAGGGGGAGTTGAAGTTGTGAAGTTTCAATATTTAACTTTCTGTATGCAGGTCCTATGAAGACAAGTCGCATATATACGCGAGTTTTGATCTAAACAATCTCGATTGTTTTTCTATGATGAATAAACAGTAGGGAAGCATCAGGAAAAGGCTTTGGTATGCCTCAGACAGTTATTATTTGGATTTTTAGTTTGGTTGGTTACAGTTAGTGGATTATACTTAGAAATGACCCAACAGTAAACATTTGGCACAGGTTCAAGGGGAGCATTCACAATGATTTTAATAGTGCATTGTTGGCATTATGATTGCTTGGAAATTTATTGTTACATAATCATGCTTATATTAATGATGCTAATGTTGTTGAAGTTTTTGAATGATGCATCATGCTATGCTGCAGTCATGGGTTTGTCTATGATGAAATCATGGATGATACTTATATATTGCCTGAGCCACATATTTATGATGTTGGAAGATTATTTTGATGACGCATATGATACATACATTATGTTGATTACATGTTAATATTCATAAGTTCAAGGAGATAAACAAATCTTGATTATACAACCTCATTATTTGATGATGAAGAGTGTCATTCATTAATTTTATGTTGCTATCATTATGCCTTCAAAGATGCATAAGTTGCGTATGGTGAAATTATGGATGATGATTCCTATAGTGCTTGGCTCTCACATGTACATGATATGCTACACATGGTATATTGTTTGAGGATTATTTCTCTTGATGCTATCAAGGAGATGGGTTACTAACAAAGTTTAACAAATGATGGTGAGCTCATGATTTTCCATTAATGACTTTTCTCTACTACTATCTTTATGTCATGGGATATCATTGATGGGTCAATTACAGGATGATTACTTAAGTTTAATGTTGATGAATCGATATTGGTGTGATAGTTCTCCTTGCATGAAGAAAATAGGCCAACATAATGATGTTACAGTAGGTTTCATGAAGACACATGCTAAATGATGCTTGGAGACATGGCAAACTTAGTCACATATTGATGATGTTAAGGAATGATGCTACTTTACTTATTCACATATTGATGATATGCTTGGTTCTCACATATTTGGTTGATGCATGAAAATATATTGATTGAGGCTATTCATACAAAGGGAAAGAAAACATTGACCTTGATGAGGTAAAGAGGATGACAACTGATCTCTACATGTTAATGCTGCATACATGGTCATAGGTTGATATAAATGTTGTTGTTGACAGATGCTTATCGTATAGATTCTACATAGTTATGATTGCTAAAGACTACCTTGGTCTTGTTACCTCACTATAGAGGTATTTGTTCTTTGTTATAAATGTCGTATCTCTCACTTAATGTAAAGTTCATGTACATACCTATGATGTAATCATTGTAAAATTCAGCCATGTATGGACTATTGTGGTAAAGTCATGTAATCCCATCTTTTTCGGCATGTGATGTAGTTTTTAAGCCCTCTGTGTTGGGTGATCAATGTAAGCATGAGTCATTAGTAATAGGAAAGGTCATGCCTGGTTGAGTCATAGAGTCATCTACTTCTTTGTACATCTTCAGAAAAGTTAGCATGTGTTCATGGGAAGCATGGTCAGTATTCAGTATTCATACTCAACAGATCAAATCTATAATGCTCATGTCAACAAACAGAGAGAAGCCTTCATTCAACATTGGTTAGTCCTTTGTCCTTGATGTCAAAGGGGGAGAGAAGCTTTCTATTTGAGAATGCTTAGTATATCTACATTTTTGTTTACAAGTATCTACAAGTGGTGTTGACCAAACACCAAAGTGGTTGCCATCACGTCCAAAGGGGGAGATTGTTGGCATTATGACTAATGTGTTGTCCTTGATGGAAACCTACTTGATGAGTTCTATTTTGTTGGAAACCTACTTGATGAACATGTCAACATGATGGTAGAAGGATGAATATTCAGGTCAATACAGATGTTAAATAAATATTGGACAAAGTAATATCAGTTTAGAGATAGAGGAATGATAAAGATGAAATTTGAAGAATTATACCGAAGTTTTGTGAAAAAAAGCCACATTACATACGTGGGTATGAAGAAGAAAATTCCCATACAGATTTCGCACCATGGTATTATAAATATCAAAGGTATTTACCATGGTAATGACCCATTGTATTGAGCACAACAATGAATATTTGATCTCATCAAAGAATACCATCGAAATCAATATGGATATGACCTATGGTATTGACTAAGGGATAAGCTATATAAGGAAATGAAGATCAAAGTACTTATGTGTGAAAGCGATGACTATTTCATGAGTAAGTGTGCATGTAATGGGCTATTAATGAACTGCGCAATCTCAAACTAAGTATGCACCAAGGAATTTGATGACAGATCACATCCAATAGATTTGAAATGACTATATTAATAATGGATTGATTTGATATGTAATATTTATGTATGATGCATTTTTTGTTACATATTCCAAGAGATGGGTTTGATATGAAGATTTGATGTGCAGCGAAGTGATAATTCAATAGTTGCAGATATGTATAAGGTTTTGATAACCTAAAAGGTATGCACATACATGAGTTTAATGCTGGTAAGTCACGTATCGATTCTATAATTTGGACAGATCTATACACATGTTTGATTCCTGAAAAGTGTGCATACACGTGAAAGTGTTTTAAGGAAAGCACATATATAAGCTAGGGTTTTTCTGAATAAGATGTTTGATCAGTCTAATTAGTATTGTTGTGTTTCTGTTGTCTATCATTGAAGTCTTACTTGATGATCTGGGTTTAACAATGATGATTAAAGTTGCATTGATTGATTGAAGAATGATGATGTTGCTAGTTATATGTGATTGAAGATCTGTGATGATTTTGTGATTATTTTAGAGTGATTCATAGGGTCAGGGTGTATCCCGGTGTTTATTTCAGAATGATAGTGATTCAATTTCAGGATTCAATGTTTCGAGATCTATACGCGGGTATTCTTCAAGGAAGTCGTGTATACAAGCTAGTTTGCAAAAGTAAAGTGGCATATATATTATGACATTTTATTGATCAGGGTTTTCAATTGGTTTAGTGAGTTGATGCAATGTTTGCGTTCAGTATTGGTATTCTGGTTACAATGACCTAACTACTTTGGCTATTTGAGAATAAGTTGATTGATTTGGGTCTCAGTTGGTTCAGTAATTGGTTGATTCAGTTGGTTCAATGATTGAGTGATTTGTTACAGTGATCAATTTTAGCTTTGATATTTGGTATTGGCTTAAATGATGATAGTGGGTTCAGTCTAAAAATTTGAGGAAAAGTGGCCTACAAGTTGTGATGTTTTGTATTAGGTGGATCTAGTGTGAAAATTTATGTAACATGGTGTACGGTAGTGATGAGGGTTGGAGCCTTCAGGAGTCAGAGCTTAAGCTTCCTTCCAGTGGTAGTTGGTAAATTAGATCAGGGGGTAGGACCTCTGTTTTGGTGGGTGCTGGTAACCAAGACCAGGGGGTTGGGGCTCCCTTTCAGTGGGTGTTGGATAACGAGAGAAGGTTGCAGCCTTCTACAGGTGGGTGGATGCATGCTGGAATGATTCTTCGCCAATACAAGATTGTAAGATGTTTTCTTTATAATAAAATATAAATACAAAGATGACAATAGTAGTGGTTTTTTCCCACATTGGGTTTCCACCTAAAAATCTTGGTGTTCATGTGTGTTGATGTGTTGTTTAAGTGTGATGGTTTATTCTGTTCTTACTGCACTTGGTTACTATTTAGTTAATGCCTATTGAAGTACTAATACACTGGTTTAAGTTACATAGACAATGAATTAACTGGAAAGTAAGTTAACTGGATATATGTTAGTTGTCTACATAACAATCACGTAAAAAAATATGAGTAAGAGAAGAAATGTTTCAGTGATTTTTAAATATTGATTCACCCCTCGGTATTTTTCCCAACAATTGGTATCGAAGCAGGTTCTTCTAAAGAATCTTGATCACTTGAAGTAGATCCATCAAGATGAGTAGTTAAGAAGGAGTATTTTCTATTGGGTCACCTTTATTTAATGGAACTAAATTTGTCTTTTGGAAAGTCAGGACAAGAGAATATTTATAGTCATTGCGAGCTGATGTATGGGAAATTTTTTAAAGTGGATACCAATATCCAGTGGCCATTCCCACAGATACTACATGAAAGAAACGATATGAAATCAATGCAAAGGCTATGAATGCCATCTTGGGAAGTCTAGCCGAGATTGAGTTCATGAAAGTAATGGCATTGAAGACAACAAAGGACATGTGGGATAAGCTTATCCAAAGTTATGATGGAAACACCAAGGTAAAAAGTACTAAACTCCAAATATTTAGAATACAATATGAGGCACTGAAAATGCATGATGACAAAATCATTGCAACATTTTTTCTTAGAGTAGATCAAAATGTTAATAAATTTTGGCAAAGACTCCACATTTTGTGGAGTAGAGTGCATAGTGGAGAATGAAGATCAATGCTTATGGTTGTATTATTGTGATCTATAGCTTTTTGGTGAAGAAGAGGCTCTACAACTGAGTGCACAAAGGCTTGAGTTTGCAGGTGAGTGTGCAAACAGCCTTCGTCTTAGTGCGCAAGCCAAGAACTATTTGTTGTACAAGATTTATTATTATAAGAACCAGTTCTTATGGACATAGCCATACATTGGGTTGAACCATGGTAAAGTTAGTGTCTTCATGTGTATAGTTTATTACTACTTGTTGTAGCATAGCAGTTTATTATAGTTGCATTTTATTTCAGCACAGTAATGATTTATGACTTTATATGATATCTTTACGTGATTAATATAATGTGGCTAAGTGATTTATTAATGATAAGAGTAAGAAAGAATAATAATACCACAACTCCACATCCTTCAAGGCTGCAGAAACGTGGTTCTGTATCCTCCCATAGTCACTTCGGGTGAGACTGCAATCTGCTTGTAGGTTGTTGCTGAAAGGGCTAGTGATTGAGGGTTTTGTTGGTGCACCATATAGATCGAACCTGGGTTAGCCCAAATCAACCCAACAAATGGTTCCATTGTTGAGACCAGGATATGTCTAAGGGATATGTGGATGTGGCACCCATCAAAGAAAGAGATTCAAAACTAGAACTAAAAGAGCAAGAATTTGCAGACCAAGAAAACATAAACCCTCGTCTGATAGTTGTAGCTTGGTTACAGAAGAATATTTTTACATATCAATAAATTTTCTTCGCTTCATTTCCGGCTGAGCTATATGAGTGGATATCAAGGTTGACCGAATGAAAGAACTGTTTTAAAGGTGAAGAACCTATGGTGTGGACTCTTGAATTAACACAACGACTCAAAAGAACTAACAATAGGATTTCAAGGGCTGTTGATTTATGGATTGATAGCATCTTGGGTGGATTCTTTACTAAGTCTGCAGTAGACTCAACTATATCCTACATCGAAGCGAAATGATGATTCTTCAGGGGACCGTGAGGTAAGTATTTGAAATCTCTAAAACTTTGGATTAGGATGCTTCTATGTGAAAAGGGAGTTTTACAGATGCAATCAGATTGCTAGTTTACTTATGTTTGGAAGAAGAGGGAATAAATATAAGAGATTAGAACAACTTGAAGTGGAAAGAGATATAGAGTAGATACCAGAAAGATATCTCATGCAAAAGATACAAACACTTTCATAGAGACTTATTATAACCCTCTTTTGAGTGAATCTAAAACTAAAGAAATCCTCACTGATAACCCTAAGGTAACTTCATAGTATTCACCCTTCCAGCCTGAGAGTTTGTTGAAGCTAGAATCCAGTAATAGCTAGGGTATTTTTGGCTCTCCGCTCCGCACCCCCCCCCCCCCCTCTCCAAGAAGAAGTATGGTTGATGATATTAAGCTACCTATTTTCAAAGGATCTGGATTTGAAGATCTAGAACAATTTTGGTTTTTGTGTGAAGCAGTATGGACAACGAAGCAGATCAATGGTGAAAATATAAAGAAAGCACAACATGTTATGACATTCCGAGATAGAGCATTGACATGGTATATGAATTTTTTCAAATAATTAGATCAGAACACCTGCAAATATTAAAACAACACCAATAAAAGATTTTAAGAAGCCTAAGTCTGAGTCGCAGTGCATCATCGAGTTGAAAAAGATCAAACATAAACCTACTGAGTCTGTTTCGGAGTTTGATCAGAGATTTAAGGTGTTGTTGGATCAAGTAAGCTTCAACATAGCTCTGCAACAACATCAAGAATGGTTTATAGCTGCACTACTACCACATATCAAATTTCCATTAATGAAACAAAAGATATGAACTCAAGCTGAAGCTATAGAAATTGTGATCAAATGAGAAGCTCTGCCCATATGAGATACTAATGCATGCATGCAAAAACTTCATAGTTAGTTGGTGAACCTAACCCTACTGTTACAAGACATCAAGAAAATAAAATAAGTTAGAGAAGAAGTGTGGTGTACGAAGTGCAGATCGGAGGAACATTCTAAAGAGCAGTGCCCTATCTTTAGAAATTATATGGTTAATGGGGCACCAAATCCCTTGAATTCAGGATCCAACCTATGGTGCAAAATATGTAAGACTAGAGGTGAAAATTGTTCAGAAGACTGTTACTTGTTACCTAAATATGTACAGACTCTGAGGAATCTATACTATAAATTTTGTAAATCAGTACGACATGATGAGAATAATTTTCGAACTTACAAACTAATGATGGAGCATCATGCTAAAACTTATAGAATGAAAGCAGAAGAGCATGGAAAATAGGACAATGGACAATGCAGTGGTTGAGGAGGTTACCAAGGAAGAGGTCGAGGTGGTGGATTTGGTCGTGGACGTGGACATATCATTTTCTATAACTGCATCCAGCTAGGTAATTTTGCAAGAGACTATTAGAACCCCACAACGACATGTAAGTATTGTAAATCATTTGACCATGTAATTGAAGAATGTCCTATACTTATGTTGGAGATGCAAGAAAAAAGGAATCAACAGCCAACATAGAATATTCAAATGATGACTCCTGAAAGGAGGACCGACGAGCCTCACAGTAGTATTATTACTAGAAGTGGAGCTGCGACCGGTAGTGATAAAGTGAATAAAAAGAAAGAATATAAAAGTAAATGGGTCAGAAAGACTACTGAGAAAGTTCATGTTTTTGATATTCAAAAAGAAAAAGAGCTATTTATGGAAGAAAAGCGAAGTTTTATGGATGTTGGAGCTTCAACATATAGTGCATAGCTAAAGCCTAATCAGAAGAGTAACTACGATGTGTCATTAGCTTCGACATAGGACCAAGATCCGACATAGGATCAAGCTTCGACACAGGACCAACATTCAGCAAATCAAGTAGTGATTCTAAGGTATTTTCTGCATACTTGTATGAAACTGTTAAGAGATAAAAAGGCTGTAGAAGGGCTTTAGGAGTTGATAGATTCATGTGCATCTAAAGAAACATTGAGAAATGAGATGCGTGTAGTTAATAATTTTCATAGAGAAAATCGAACCAGAAGAGAGATGAGGCTTAGTGCACAGATTATAGTATATGAGATGGATCAAGTTATCCTGGATCTAGGATCTAATGCCAATGTATTGATGAAGTAGACATGGGAATTAGTGGGTAAGACGAAGCTACAATGGTAACCTATTCAGTTAAGGATGGAAAATCAGCAAAATATCTTCCTTCTAGGAAGACTACCACGTGTCACAGTAGATATTGAAGGAGTTCACACTATTGCTAATTTTGAAGTAATAGAGATCGTTAATGACAATAAACCTTATCATACATTGCTTGGAATTGACTGGGAATTTGACAATACGGATATATTAATACGAAGAAGAGACATATTATATTTGAATGAAATAATATGAGAGTAATTGTTCCCTTGGATCTGTCAGATGAGCAAGATATATAGAACCAATCAAAGAAGAATACTATGCAGCTAATATAGACAATATTGATCAAATAACGACAAAGGAACAAGATTTTGTTAACCCTACTATAGAGGGAAAGTTGATTTTGGAGCATGATAGTTCTTGTACCTCAAACTCAAAATAAGAATTATAAAATTGGGAAAATAGGTTGCATGAATTATCCATAATGTGGTGTGAAATAATTACTAAATTTGTTTGTTGTATGATATCTGAGGTATATAACCTACCTTCTTATGATGTCTTAGGTGATGTAAATACTTTTATTGATGAATATTAAGAACAAGTTCCAGAAAATAAAAGATTTCCAGCCTTGGATATAACCCTGAAAGCTACACATGGTAGATGGTGGAATGCACACAATAAGAATATAGGAGGTTAGAAGGAATTTAAAATATTGATGTGGATAAGGTTTGGATAGATATATATAGAAATAGAGAGAAAATATGATGGTAAAACTAATCTTAGGAAGCATATAAAACTATGCACTACAACATGGAAGGAGATTCCACAACAAGAATGGGTACATGAATTAATTCATACATTCGAGACAATCCCTAAGAACTGGTGCCTTCGAACCAGAGCTTTGACATAGTACAGTAAAATGGGTAGACATGGTTGATGGCTTCATATTAACATTAAGCTTTGAGGATGATTTTCCATACATAGATTTGGCCCTTCAGACAATTAAGAAGAATATCTTTGAGAATGTAACCCCACTGACATGGCAGCAACCTGATTACGTTGCACAGATAGAAACTGCATTGGAATGCTATAACCTTACTACAGATGAAGAAGAATATCATTGCAAAATCAACATAGCAGAATCAAAGGGATACCAGGAAGTAACTGGACTTGAGCTAGAGATACCAGACATAACGAAGCCACTAAAGACTAAGAAGGTGAACATAGAATCAGAGAAGGAACCTAAGTTTGCAACAATAGGAGACTCTTGGGATGAAGAGACAATCTGTAAAGTTACAAAGTTACTTCATGAATATCAAGAACTGTTTCCCACCAAGTTTTCATAAATGAAGGGTATGATAGGAGATCTAGGAGTCATGAAGATTCCCATTAAGCTTGATGTGAAGCCAGTCAAACAAAGACCTTACAATATGAACCCGAAGTATAAAGAGAAAGTAAAGATAGATCTTGATAAGATGATAGCAATAGGAATTCCTGAACCAGTTGAAGAATCAAAATGGGTGAGTCCTATGGTGGTGCAAGAGAAGAAGAATCAAGGAGAAATTAGGATCTGTGTTGATTTGAGAAATATGAATGATGCATGTTTACATGATCACTTCTCTACCCCTTTCATAGATGAAGTGCTAGACAATGTAGGAGGTCAAGAAGCTTAGTCATTTATAGATGGATTTTCAGGTTATCATCAGATTAGGATTGCACCTAAGATCGACATAAGACCACATTTGCCACAGAATGGAGCTCATACCAATACATAATAATGCCTCTTGGATTGAAAAATGCCCCTGCTATATTTCCTAGGGTGGTGGTTGCAGATTTTAAGGAATACATTCACAAGTTTTTAGAGGTATATTTTGATGATTGGATAGTATTTGGATTGTTGAGTAAACATGTTGGAAGTTTAAGACTTATGCTCGACACATGTAAACATTATCACATCTCTTTGAACCTAAAATAGTGTATATGTTGTGTACCTTTTGGCATATTGTTGGGATATATTGTTTGTAAGCAAGGGATAATGTTGGACCTCACTAAGATTGCTATCATTATGAAATTTCTTCCACCTAAAACAGTAAAACACCTTCATACTACATTGGTACATACTGGGTATTATAGGAAATTCATTAAGGGGTATGCTCAAATTACTGTGCCTATGGAGAAATTGTTGAAAAAGGATATAACTTTTTAGTGGGATGAAGAATGTTAGAAGAGCCTCGACATATTGAAAGAAAAAATGATAATTGCACCTATACTAGTATTCCCTAATTTGAATAAGGAATTCCATGTCCATGTGGATGCCTCTTGTGTAGCTTTGGGAGTAGTACTGGCACAAGATATTGCAGGAGAAATTGATCATCCTATAGAATTTGCAAGTAGAAATTTATCTAAAGCAGAAAATAATTACATCACTATAGAAAGGAAAGGACTAGCTATGGTATACGCTTTGCATAATTTTAGACATTATTTGCTGGGATCACAAAATAAAAAGTTTACAAACCATTTTGCATTGAAGTACTCGATTAATAAGCCTGTCTTAGGAGGAAATATTTGTAGATAGTTACTGTTATTCTAGGAATATGACTTTGAGATCATTGTTAAACTAGGGAGACTGAATGTAGGACCTGACCATCTGTCAAGATTGGAAATAGGGGAAGAACCGATCAACATAGAGGATAATCTCCCTGATGTGCAATTATTTGCAATCAGAGTTGCAGATGACCATTTCACAGATATCATTGAGTTTTGACCATAGGAATGGATCCTTTAGAGTATATTACGCAACAAAAGAAAGAATTAGTGGTTAAGGAAACTACCTTTTCATTAAAAAAAGGACTTTTTCATTAGATAGAACTAGATGAGATATTGTGCAAATATGTTCCTCAACATGAAAGACAGATTATTCTAGGAGAGGCTCATGGGGGCACAACTGGTGGACACTATGTAGAAAAAGATACTGCGCATAATCTTTTGAGAGTAGGATTATGGTGGCCTACACTACAAAAATATGCAAAGGAATACTTCCAAGAATTTGATGTGTGTCAAAGAATAGGAAATCTATCAAGAAGAGTTGAAATGCCATTAGTATAAAATTTACATTGCAGGCCTTTGACAAATGGGATATTGATTTTTTTGGACCCATAAACCTACTTGGAAGGAGGAATGGTGAGAGGTACATAATTACAGCGACTGATTATCTGACAAGATGGACCGAAGCATAACTAGTAAGGGAGTGCAGCACAAAGACTGCTAGGAAGTTTATTTTTGTGTACATATTCTCTAGATTTGGATGTCCGAAGATTTTGATGAGTGACCAAGGTTCACACTTCCTGAATAAGACCACTGAAGCATTGACTAAGGAGTTCCAAGTTTATCATCAGAAGAGTATCCCTTATCAACCTTTGGCTAATGGACCAGTAGAAGCATTTAATAAGATTTTGGAGAATTCACTTACTAAGGTATGCAATGCGAATATAGATGATTGGGACCTTAGAATTCCATCAATTTTATGGGCTTATAGGACCATATGTAACAAGTTGACAGGTCAGACACCCTTTAGGTTATTTTATGGGAAATAAGTTGTGATGCCCACGAAGTACATCATGCCTAGCTTGAGGATTATAGATTTTACACATATGGCAGATCTTGATATAATGAATGAAAGAATGACACAATTTCTTTCTTTGGAGGAAGATATATTTATAATAGGATTCCATCAACAGGTACAAAAAGAAAGAGAGAAAGCCTAGCATGATAGAAATATTAAGCAATAGAAGTTCTAGGTATGAGACCTTGTTCTCTTGTATGGTAGTAAGTTTGTGAAATTTCCAGGAAAATTCAAGATGTATTGGTGGGCCCATATATTATCAAGCATATTACTGATGCAGGCGTAGTCAATTAGCAATGTTAAATGGAGAATTGATCCAAGGAAGAGTAAATGGCAGTAGGTTGAAGCTGTAGATGGAAAATCTTGCCCCTACAACTTTGCTCTGAAGAAGAAAGGAGAAAAGTCTTAGTGCCACCTGAAATTGAAAGTGGGCACTCGACTATAAACTACACTGTAGAGAGGTTCAACATAGGGGATTAATTCGCTACAGTTTGGATTATGTTGAAGTTCATAGGAGCTACAGCGTAAGAGGGGTTATTCGCTACACTATAGGATGCACCGAAGTTAACCAGAAAAATATGACCATTAATAGGGAAAGTTAACGTTAAACATGTGGAAAGCTGCGTTTCTAAGGACAAATTAACAAGATCTAAGCATATATATGCAATTAATGAGAACAATCTGAAAAAAATGTGAGCTAATAATGGGGTTAGAAATTCAGAATTGTTATAAAAAGCCACCTCCCACCCAAATTTGGCACTTTTCTGAATTGAGAATTTGAGTGTTGCTATTGCAGAGAAGTTGTAGAAATTTCACTGTTGTATGTTCTCTGAGCATTCTTGGGAAGAAATTGTTCATATATTTCGTGAGAAGGGCTTACCTGGAATCATGGAAGCATCACCCACAACATCATCACCTGTAGTAGCATCACCCGCATCAACATCATTACCCATGCACCAAAGATCTCCACAAAAGAAACCGACTAAAGAGTAGAGAGCAAAGAAGAAAGAAGACAAAAAACCTGTTGAGCCTCAACAAGAAGCTGGACAAGTGAAGGATAGGGAGGATGAAGCAGAGCAAGTGGAAATGGAAATGCAAAACCATTACAAGAATTGAAGGATGTGAAGTATGACACCTCCACACAACTATTTCTAGAATCAGTACCATTTACTGGAGAAATCCTTGGGAAAATTTCGTACTTGACGTTCGTTGACTACGATTTCAACAACATGAATAAATAACCACAGTTCGCACTAGATTGATATTTAACGCAAGTGCACTACCATGAAAGTGGTGTGATGAGGTTAGAACTATAGCAGAAGGTAGCTAGGTTGGCGCAGTCGGGGTTATTGAACATGTAGAATGTGCCGCACTTCGGCAGAAGTCCAAGGAGCACAACTTGTGTGAGACAACTTCTCGTACTGGTACACGATGGATGCCCATGGATAAGGAAGAGGATCCCTATAGACCAAATGTTGATATGGAGAATTAGGAGACTAATGTATCAAGGGCAGAATCCCATAGAAGAATTTGTTGGAAAAGTCAAGGATAGTGCCATAGCTGAAAGCATGAAGAAAAAATTTGGATTGACAAAAGGGAAGAGAGGGTATGACATAACTTCATCAGTGAACAAGGAGTTCTCTTCACAACACACATATTGGCTGGGAATATCATGAGGAAGTGCCAGGATAGTGAAGTCCTTGCAACAATTTTTCATTAGTTGCGTAGTGCGCTAATGGGGTTCAGTACAACTAGGCTAAATACCTTTGCAAATCATTTTTGGATTACCACCACGAGGTTCAGGAAAAAGGTACCACATTTCATTATTCATGACTAATTTTGATAATTACAATGCTGGCATGGAGGGATCCAGAGGATTTGCAATCCCCTCCAATAGCTTTAGATGTTTGTGAAGTCGTGCGGTATGCCTGTTGGCATCATGATTCAAGTGTTGTCCTTGATGGCAACTCACTCAGAGGCTGGTACAGGTGGTACAGGTGATGGCAACTTAATCAGAGGACAGATCTTAGTACAGCATGCCAAGAAAGTTCATACACACAGGTTGGCTTCAGTAAAAGGGCGTGTATGTGGAAAAGTACCTTTGGTCCATGGCGGTTAGTCCTTGGAAGTTGTGCCTATGGTTTCGGACCATGGTGTCTCGACGGGCGTGTCAATCCCTAGTTTTGAGGTTGATGGTATTGGGTTACTATGGTTTTGGCTCTTCGTATTGAACAAGGCCTAAGGCTATATAAGGAGAAGATCATTAGGCAAGTTAAGGCATGCATTGGGTGTCTGACGCAATGAGAGGATCTGGTATAGCTGGTTATCTGTTCGGGACGTTTGGCAAGGGTCGGATCTAACAGCGAAGGCATAAGAATCTATTTCCAGATCTACACGCGGGTTGCCCTTGGTGAAAGCGCGTATACACGCGGTTTTGGTACAGTGAAGTAGCGTATGCATAATAAGATTTGATATTTCAGGTTGCTGCTGATTCTGGTGGTTGTTGCAGAGTTCTGGGCTCTGGTTTTGGTTCTATGTTCTTGATGAAAAGATTTCAGTGATTCAGTATTGGGTTATTTAATGAATTATGATGCAAGTTTAAGTTGATGATTGTATTACAGTAATGTTTGTTTTGTACTCTTGGATCCAGTCTGAAAATTGATGAAACGTGGTCCCTGAAGGTTGTAGGGTCAGCACCTACGTACTAGTAAATGGATCAGCTAGTACAAGAGCTGAGGGGGTTGTAGCTCCCTTCCAGAAGTAGTTGGAAAACGAGAGAGGGTTGTAGCCCTCTGCAGGTTGTAGCCTGCGTACTGGTAAAGGATTGCACCAGTACATTGTAAAAGAAGTTTCTCATTAAAGAAGAAAGAGACGAATTTCAGCAGGTGGTTTTCACCCACATTGGGTTTCCACCTTATATCATGGTGTTCATGTGTGTGGCTCTTATGTGATGTTCTGTTCTGTTATACTGCACCTGTTTACTG
Organism: Pinus tabuliformis; assembly: GCA_031772625.1. NCBI lineage: Eukaryota > Viridiplantae > Streptophyta > Pinopsida > Pinales > Pinaceae > Pinus > Pinus tabuliformis. Next base: position 928,099,062 of record CM062813.1, read on the forward strand.
TTAATATGCTTAATAATGTTCTGATGCATTTACTGAAGATTAAGCTAACTGAATTATAAGATCTCTGGGTATACGCTAGTTGCATTAGACACAGTCGCGTGTACACGCGGGTTCACTTAATTAAAGTCGCGTATATGTTTCTGAGCATGAAATTGGAAAGTTTTTACTGATCTGATAATACTGATTCACCCCCCCCCCCTCTCAGTATTATTTCCAACAATTGGTATCAGAGGAGGTCCTTCAGAGGAAGCTTGATCGCTTGAAGGAAAAGATCTATCAGAATGGCTAATCCAGAAAGAGAGGCACACATCAGGCCACCAGTCTTTGACGGGAACAATTTTACTCACTGGAAGATAAGAACCACTGCATATCTACAATCTCTTGGAGCAGAAGTTTGGGGAATCGTAGAAGGAGGATACAAATTCCCATCAACAACTCCTACAGATCCAGCAGAGAAAAAGCAATATGAGCTCAATGCCAAAGCTGTTACTGTCCTATTGAGTAGTTTGACTCAATCAGAATTTATGAAGATCATGCATTTCAAATCAGCCAAGGAAATATGGGACAAAATCGTTACAAGCTACGAAGGAGATGATCAGGTAAAAAGAGCAAAGCTTCAAACTCTCAAAATCCGGTATGAAACTCTTAAGATGCGCAGTAATGAAAGCGTAGCTAATTATTTCCTGTGTATGGATGAGATTGTGAATTGTATGAGGGATCTGGGTGAAGAATTTGAGGAAGTTGTCTTAGTTGAAAAGGTTTCGAGATCTTTGTCTACTAAATTTGATTCTAAAGTATCTGCCATAGAAGAAAAGGAGAATGTGCAGAAAATCACCATGTCACAGCTTCACGGGATCTTAACTGCTTTTGAAATGCGACAAGAGGTACCACCAGAGGCCGCATTCGAAGTGTCAGAGGAAGAATATGAGGTAAATTTTGTCAAGAATCTTGAACGGGGAAGTGGACGGTTCAAAGGTAAGCTACCTTTCAAATGTTTTCTATGTGGTAGAGTTGGTCACTATGCTGCTAGATGTCCTCATAACAAAGGAAAGATATCTGAAGAAGATGGTAGAAGCTATTATACCCATATTAAAAGTTCATTCAATGATAGTGAAGATATTAGAAGTCTCATGGCACATAAGAAGAAGAATGCTTCATCCAATAATAGCGAAGATATTAAAAGTCTCATGGAACATGAAGAGAAGAATGCAGAAACTGAAGAAGTTGCCAAATTAAATGAACAATTGGAGATAGTAACCAGGGTAAGGGAGCAACTGCAGGATGTAGTAAAAGATCAAAGCATAACTATTCAAAGGCTTGAATCAAAGATCCTCTCTCTAAAAGAAGATCTTAAAAAATCAAGAGAACAGAACAAAGAAGCTCTTCAAGAACATGAAGTGATCAAACTAAAGCGACAAGTGGAAGAAGGAAGAAAAGCTGAAGAAGACCTAAGGAATCAATATCTGAAAAAGGAAGAACAACATCAAGTTGAGGTAAATATCTTGAAAGGTAAAATAGAAGAAAAGGATAAGCTTTTACGATTTCAAGATAGTACTAAAGTCTTGGATGATATTCTTAATAGTCAAAGGTCTCCTGCTATCAAGACTGGTCTTGGTTTTCATGAACATGTTGAAGGTGAATCTAGTTCACAAGGTGAGGCAAGAAACTCTAATGAGAAATCTGAAATGCCCAACAAGGAACAACCAAGGAAAGAAATTCCTCAAGGAAGATTCTTTACTCCTAACTATGGACGTGATAGACGATTATTTCCTCCACTGAATAATGTTGAATGTTATGTATGTCATAATCTTGGACATGTTACAGCCAGATGTAGAAGTAGAATGGTGCAAGAAAGATCATCGCATCCCAGGTATTTCAGAGGATATTGCTTTCCCTGCAATGCATATGGACACAAAGCAATTGATTGTGTTAGAAGGAACATGAAAAATGTAAGGTGTTATACATGCAACAACTATGGGCATAAAGCAAGGGAATGCAGGAGCAGATTTCAAAATTCAAGACAAGAGGACCATACATCATCACAGCTGCAGGAATTGAAGGAGACAGAGACAGAAAGGTGTGGCATAACTCAGTCAGCTGACATAACAGACACAGGGGAATCTGAAAGTGATGAAATTCAGTATTCCATCCTGCATACGCTGATATAATGAAGACAAGTCGCGTATATACGCGAGTTACAGGCTGCAAAGTCGCGTATATGGAGAAAGGGCAGCAGAACAGACCCAGGTTCAGTCATGGTTGGCTCAGGCTCAGGGGGAGCATAAAGGGCAGCAGAACAGACTCAGGAAATGGTTCAGTCATGGTTGGCTCACACTCAGGGGGAGCATATACTTCAAATAATTCATTGTTGGCATTATGGATTGCTGATGAAACTAAATGATACATCTTGTTGTTTGATCAAAGGAATAGTATTGCAGGTTGATGCTTATGGTACAGATCTGAATGGCTGGTCTTAGAACCTGCATCTGCTCAGGGGGAGCATGGATAGATTGGTACACTTTGGCATATACAAAGGGGGAGCCAAATCAGAAACTTCAGCATGTACTCAGGGAGAGTATGGACAGCAGTATGGACAGTAGAAGGTATACCAAAGAAGAGAATATCTTGGTACGCCCTTTGCCCTTGATGTCAAAGGGGGAGGGTGACTTGATGTGGTGGTTGCCATCAAGTCCAAAGGGGGAGATTGTTGGCATTATGATTCAAGTGTTGTCCTTGATGGCAACTCACTCAGAGGCTGGTACAGGTGGTACAGGTGATGGCAACTTAATCAGAGGACAGATCTTAGTACAACATGCCAAGAAAGTTCATACACGCAGGTTGGCTTCAGTAAAAGGGCGTGTATGTGGAAAAGTACCTTTGGTCCGTGGCGGTTAGTCCTTGGAAGTTGTGCCTATGGTTTTGGACCATGGTGTCTCGACGGGCGTGTCAATCCCTAGTTTTGAGGTTGATGGTATTGGGTTACTATGGTTTTGGCTCTTGGTATTGAACAAGGCCTAAGGCTATATAAGGAGAAGATCATTAGGCAAGTTAAGGCATGCATTGGGTGTCTGACACAGTGAGAGGCTCTGGTATAGCTCGTTATCTGTTCGGGACGTTTGGCAAGGGTCGGATCTAACAGCGAAGGCATAAGAATCTATTTCCAGATCTACACGCGGGTTGCCCTTGGTGAAAGCGCGTATACACGCGGTTTTGGTACAGTGAAGTAGCGTATGCATAATAAGATTTGATATTTCAGGTTGCTGCTGATTCTGGTGGTTGTTGCAGAGTTCTGGGCTCTGGTTTTGGTTTTGTGTTCTTGATGACAGGATTTCAGTGATTCAGTATTGGGTTATTTAATGAATTATGATGCAAGTTTAAGTTGATGATTGTATTGTAGTAATGTTTGTTTTGTACTCTTGGATCCAGTCTGAAAATTGATGAAACGTGGTCCCTGAAGGTTGTAGGGTCAGCACCTACGTACTAATAAATGGATCAGCTAGTACAAGAGCTGAGGGGGTTGTAGCTCCCTTCCAGAAGTAGTTGGAAAACGAGAGAGGGTTGTAGCCCTCTGCAGGTTGTAGCCTGCGTACTGGTAAAGGACTGCACCAGTACATTGTAAAAGAAGTTTCTCATTAAAGAAGAAAGAGACGAATTGCAGCAGGTGGTTTTCACCCACATTGGGTTTCCACCTTATATCATGGTGTTCATGTGTGTGGCTCTTATGTGATGTTCTGTTCTGTTATACTGCACCTGTTTACTGTTAATATGCTTAATAATGTTCTGATGCATTTACTGAAGATTAAGCTAACTGAATTATAAGATCTCTGGGTATACGCTAGTTGCATTAGACACAGTCGCTTGTACACGTGGGTTCACTTAATTAAAGTCGCGTATATGTTTCTGAGCATGAAATTGGAAAGTTTTTACTGATCTGATAATACTGATTCACCCCCCCCTCTCAGTATTATTTCCAACAATGCCTCGTTATGGTATACCACTAAACTATCACTAGCACAATAAAAAAAGATTTTTTTCATGTTATATCACATGGATTTACATATGTCGGTGAACCAACACCCTCACCTCTTTCCAATCCTATACGAGCAATATAAATCTGTTGCAAAGTTCGAAGTTGATTTCCACAAAGTCTATATATATGCCTGCATGCATACAAAGAAGAAATGGCATGCCCTGCCATACTTAGTGACAAAAGATGATCTCTTAGTGCATGTATAGTAGTGGCCCATAGAATGGATGACTGCAATGGAAACACAGGTAGAAGATAGTGCCATAGAGGAGGACACATCACAACATGGAGAAGAAAGTGGGAAAGATAAATATAAGGATGAGCACAAGTTAGAGCTAGAGGAGAAACATGATGAGGGTCACCAGGGTCCTCCTGAAGATGATGAACAAAATAAAGAGTTTGAAAATATAGAAACATAACAAGCTGCCACAAAAAGGAGGAAGGCATATGGCGAAGTTGCCATGAAGATAAAGAAGAAAAAGTTGGATAAGATAAGGGATATCACACAAATGGTCCTTAATGATGGGGACCTGGACCAGATTGTGGATAGGATTTAGGAGGTGACAAAAGAATCGTGGAATAAGTTGGGAGATCACCATGATACACTTCTAACAAATGTGTAGGAGCACATCGCAGAACTCAAAATATTGGTGAAAACAGTTAGACGTCCAGTATAGGTAGTGGAGAAGATTGGAGAAGAAAGGGAAATAGAGCCTACACTTGCAGTGTGGTTAACATTGATACCTGTCGGAGTCCTGTAGTTTGACTCCAACGAGGTTCAATGGTAGGCTAAATGATAGAGGAATGTCAACATGAACACTGTAGCAGTACCATTGGAGATATTACAAAAGATGCACCTAGAGATAATAGAGGAGCTAAAGTTGCACAAACAACACACCTCATAGATGAACATTTAGGTAGAAAGAGAGCGAGCTTCATTGCAACAAAAGCTTGTCAAGGTGATCTAGGAAAGGGATTAAGCAGTTCAACAAAAATAGAAGCTTAAGGAAGTAGTTGAAGCAACATGCCAAGAGATTCCAGACCTTGATGTCCAAGAAGAAGAGTTAGCAAAGGGAAAGGTTGTGAAGCTTGACCTTGCAGTTAAAGGATACAAGGATAAAATCATTGCAGTATAATTTAAATATGAAATTCAGATCAATGAGATGCAGATGAAGCTGCATCCAACCATGCCACAGGAAGTAAGAGAGAAGAGGGAGATCGACTTAAAGGATCCAATGGTCGGTATCTCCGGAGCAATGGAAAATTGTGGGAAACTTTTGGATGAGAGTTTACAAATTTGGAATTCATTGTAGGAAGATCCAAATGTACAGAAACCACAGGAAGACATTCAAAAAAAGCAGTAGCAGCTAGAAGAGATCCAAGAAACTGCGAAAACCTTACCAATCTCGTAGAAGCTAGCCAAAATCAATGAGGGAAATGTCCTCTAGAAGAAGATCGAGGAGTTGAGGAAGGAAGAGAAGGTTTTGATAGAGAGAACTCAACCTGGCAGGATGAGGCTATCCAATTGTCACAATAAGTGGATGGGAAGCTTCAAGAGCTTCGATAGAGAGAGATAATGATGGTATAGAAGGCTACAAAACATGTCACAAAAGCACTGTTGGAAGAAGTGCGAAAAGAAGAGAAGCAAGTTAGAGATATGCTGCAACAGTTCAACAATGCCTACAACAACATTGTAGCAAAGATCAAAGGAAAAATGACTAAGTGACTTGGGACGAGTCACATGTGAGTGTTGGGGGCCTGTTGGGCGTAGCCCAACTTGGCCTAAATTTTGGCAGAGACTCTACATTTTGTCGAGCGGAGTGCGCAATGGAGAATGCAGTTGAGCACGAAGTGGACCGTGTAGTAGAGAATTGAAGTAGAAAGTGGACTGTGTAGTAAATATGCCACGTAGTATGGGGGCTTCAGGGTGGTTCGAAGCCCCTCACTTTTTGTAAAAGAACAAAATTTTGTAAGAGATCAAGGGTTTTCAGACCATAGTAGCTTGCTTTATGGATTCCATGGTATTTGGACCATGGTATTTGATGATGTAACCCTCTATGTAATAGCATATATAGGGTAAAGTATTAAAGAAGAGAATCACCTTATGATTCATATCAGTGTTTATGGTTGTATTATTGTAATCTATAGCTTTATGGCGAAGAAGAGGCTCTGTAGCTACGTGCGCAGACAACCTAAAACTTAGTGAACAGGACAAGAACTATTTTTTTTACAAGATTTATTATTATAAGCAATAGTTCTTGTGGACGTAACCCCGCATTGGGGTGAACCACGGTAAAATTGGTGTCTTCAGGTGTATATTTGCTTACTATATGTTGTAGCGTAGCATTTTATTACAGTTGCACTCTATTTCAACAAAGTAACGATTTATGGCTTTAGATGATATGTTTAAGTGATTAATATAATGCGGTGAAGTGATTTACAAATGATAAGAGTAAGAAAACATAATAATACCTCATCTCCACATCCTTCAAGGCTACAGAAATCTTGGTTCTACATCCTCCCATAGTTACTTCGGGTGAGACTGCAATATGCTTGTAGGTTGTTGTTGAAAGGGTCAATGATTGAGGTTATTATTGGTGCGCAGTATAGATCGAGCATGGGTCAGCCCAAATCAACCCAATTGTGGATACCAATATCTAGTCATCATTCCACAGATACTACAGGAAATAAATGATATGAAATCAATGCAAAGGCTATGAATGCCATCTTGGGAAGTCTAGCCGAGACTGAGTTAGTGAATGTAATGCAGCTGAAGACAAAAAAGGACATGTGGGATAAGCTTATCCAAAGTTATGATGGCGATACCAAGGTAAAAAGTTCTAAAATCCAAACATTCAGAATACAATAGAAGACGCTGAAAATGCATGATGATGAAAGCATTGCAACCATTTTTCTTAGAGTAGGTGGAATGTTTAATTCCATGAGAAATATTGGTGACAAAATAAAATATGCTACTCTTGTTGAAAAGATTTTGATATCACCAAATCCAAAGTTCGATTCCAAAATCTACTCTATTGAAGAAATACAGGATCTGAAAAGTCTCACACTTGATCAACTCCATGGAATATTGACAAAACTTGAGATGAGGAAAGGTGGTCCTTCAAACATGAGAGGAGAAACATTCAAAGGCACATATAAAGGGAAACATAAGGAAGCACCCAAAGACACAAGCTACATATCATATGAGGAAGAATCAAACTTTGTGAGAAAGTTACAAGTGGGTACTGGAAGATTTAGAGGTAATATTCCCTTTAAGTGTTTTGCTTGTGGAATAGTAGGGCATTATGCACCTAAATTTCCTTATAGAGAAAATCATAAAGATAATGAAAAGGATGTTGCTAGAACGAAGTTCTCTGATAAGAAAATATTTTACTCTAATGAAGAAAGTCATAACAAATCTGACGATCAAGAAAATTCTGATTCAGATTCTAATAGTTCTTATCTAGTACTCATGGCTCTTGAAGATCAATGAATTAATGAATTAGATAGTTGTGAGCTAGATGATTTGATGAAAACTCTAAGGGATAATTATAAATTCAGGAATGTTAACAAAGAACTGGAATCAAAATGAAACAATACAATTGAAGAAATAAAGAGTTTAAAAATGGAATTAGAAGAAACCAATAAAAGAATAGAAAGCATAAGAAACAACTCTAAGAAATGGAAAAGCACTGTAAACCATTAGAATCCAAAAATATGATCCTAAAGGAAGATGATGAGAATATCAACAAAATTGATAAAAGCATCTGAGCCTCTAGGGAGTATTATTAATGAATAATGCTTTCCTTTGATCAAGGATGGAACTGGGTATGATCATACACAATGTGATGGGAAAAAATAGTATATTGTTGTGCAAATCTGTTGGGTGTGGAGCATGATTATTTAGAGGTCTTTGTTTCAGTTGGATGTACACCCCAGGAAGTTTGTACACCTCTCCATGTGGGGGGGGGGGTGCGGGGGGGACATGTCCCCCCCACGGGGGTTCAGAGGGGCCGATCCCCCCTGGCTGGGGGGTCCGGGGGCCAGCGGTCCCCTAGCAGGGGTTTCGGGGGCAGCGCCCCCAAAGCCAAAAACAGATGTAAAATTGCCTTGTAAAAGTATAGTAATTTCTAGTCAATCTGGGCCGTTCATTAGGCGGATGATTTGACGGTAGAACTTATATTTAGTTTAGGTTTTTTTGCCCTAGAAGGCAACCCCTCTCTTTGTATGAGGGCATTGTATTGAGGTTGTGTAATAGATGTGTATTCTCTGAGCGAGAAACAGAGAGGTGAGACTGTGAGAGAAAACAGAGGATATTACAGCGGATCTGTTGTAGGTTGTGTCTCTTCATTTTGCTGGATAATAGAAATGAAGGACTAGCTATTCGGGGTGGACGTAGCCAAAACTGGGTGAACCATGTATATCTGTGTCTCTCTAGTTTTATGCATTTTTTGTGTTTATATTTAGGCAATATTCTATGTGTTCCATTGCTATGTAATATATAATTTTCTAACAACTGGTATTAGAGCCAAAGGTCTATTTGGCTGACAAACTCGCAGGAGAGAAGTGTTCTTGGTTCAAGTGGGAGAAATGGCGGAAGATGGTAAGTTTAGGGTTGAGAAATTTAACAGCCAAAACTTCTCGCTGTGGAAGATGTAGATGGAAGATTGTCTGTATCAGAAATATTTGTACCTACCATTGGACAGAAAAACAAAGATGCCGACGAGTATGATAGATGAAGAATGGAATCTTCTCGATAGAAAGGCACTCGAAACAGTATGGTTACGCCTCACAGCATCAGTTGCCTTCAAAATTTTGAAGGAAATAATGACAGAGGGTTTGATTAAGGCATTGGCGAAACTATATGAAAAACCCTCGGCCTCAAGCAAGGTATTTCTTATGAAACGGTTATTTAATATGAAGATGTCGGAAGGTGGATCTGTTGTAGAACATTTAAATGATTTTAATACAGTTACAAGTCAGTTAAGTTCTGTAGGTGTAGACTTTGAAGATGAAGTTAGAGCTATGTTATTCTTGTGCTCATTGCCAAAAAGTTGGAATGGTTTAGTAATGGCCATTAGTAACTTTGTTTCTGGATCTAGTATTTTAAAGTTTGATGATGTTGTCAGTGCTATCCTTAGCGAGGTAATGCGATGGAAAATCTCTGGTGAGACATCGAGTAATGCTTTAAGTGCAAAGTCTAGGGGAAGAAAAATGGAAAGAGGAAAGAGCTCAGGATATCACAGTAAATCAAGGAAAGGCAGATCCAAGTCCAGATTGGGGATAGTGTGCTGGAAATGCGGAAAGAAAGGACACCTAAAGAAAGACTGTAGATCTCAGAAGGGAAAAGAAGGAGATCCATAGCAAGAAAACAATCATGAAGCAAATGTGATAGGTGAGGTGTTACAAGATGCTTTGATTCTTTGTTTCGAAATATTACTGATTCCTGGGTGGTAGATTCAAGGGCCTCATTCCATGCCACACCTGATAAGAAATATTTTCATGACTATGTTCAGGGAGATTTTGGACAAGTCCGTTTGGGTGATGATAAACCCTGTAAAATTGTTGGAATGGGTAAGGTTCTTGTAAAACAACAGAATGGAAACTAATGGCTACTAAAGGAGGTAAGGCATGTTCTAGATCTGAAGAAAAATTTGATTTCAATAGGGCAGTTAGGTGGTGAAGGTTGTGTGACAATTTTCATAGATAAAGCTGGAAGGTCACCAAAGGAGCCCTGGTAATAGCAAAAGGCGAAAAGGTTGGTACATTGTATTTATGCAATGATATTTCTAACTCTGTTAATGCTTTAACTTCCAAAGGAGAAGATGCAGCATTATGGCATCATAGGCTCGGAAACATGAGTGAGAAGGGGATGAAGATCCTTCACTCAAGGAATTTGTTGCCGGGTTTAAAGAATGTTGATTTGGACTTCTGTGAGAATTGCATTTATGGAAAACAGAAGAGAGTCAGATTTCTTAGAGTTGGGAAAGAAAAGAAGAGCAAAAAATTAGAGCTTGTGCATACAGATGTATGGGGACCTGGTCAGGTATCATCCCTCAGTGGATCTCGTTATTATGTTACTTTTATTGATGATGCAACTAAAAAAACTTGGATTTATTGTATTAAGAATAAATCTGATGTATTTGATACTTTCAAGAAATGGAAAGCTCTGGTTGAGATTGAGACAGGAAAGAAATTGAAGTGTCTCAGATCAGACAATGGAGGTGAATATTGTAGCAAAGAGTTTGATGGGTACTGTTCAGATCATGGAATTCGCAGAGAGAAGACAGTTGTAAGAACAACACAAGAAAATGGTGTGTCAGAAAGGATGAACAGAACAATCATGGAGCGTGCAAGGTGCATGAGATTGCATGCAGGATTGCCTTTACAATTTTGGGCAAATACTGTAGATACTGCTGTTTATCTAATAAATAGAGGGCCTTCAAGTTCCTTGGATGGTGGTGTTCCAGAGGAAGCATGGATAGGTAAAAAGGTAAACTACTCCTTTGTAAAGCCTTTTGGTTGTGAGGCCTTTGCCCATATTAATAAGGAAAATAGAACAAACCTTCAGGCAAAATCAAAGAAATGTATCTTTATTGGATATGGTGTTAATGATTTTGGTTATTGCTTATATGATTATGAAAATCACAAAATCATTAGGAGCAGAGATGTAATATTCAATGAAAAGGTCTTGTATAAGAATCAGTTGCAAGAAAAGAAACAGGTAAAACAAAACAAGGAATACACAGTTCTTGATGAGATCACTGAAAAATTAAAGGTGCCTGGAAATAATAATAATCAGCAACCACAACAACAGCAACCACCACAACAACAACATGCACCCCAAACACCTGAAAGTGGTGCTATAAGATCTACCAGGATAAGTATACCCCCTGAACGATACTCTCCTTCATTATATTATTTATTGTTGACTGATTCTGGTGAACTTGAATGTTATGAAGAAGCAATGCAGGTTGAAAGCAGGAAGAAGCAGGAGCTAGCCATGGAAGAAGAGATGGACTCCTTAATGCATAACCAGACTTGGGACTTAGTCAGGTTGCCTGCAGGAAACACTACATTGAAGAATAAATGGGTTTATAGGCTGAAGCAAGAAGATGGAGGAAAACAGAGGTACAAAGCTAGACTTGTGGTGAAGGGGTTTGCACAGAAGAAAGGTATTGATTTTGATGAAATATTTTCTTCTGTTGTTAAAATGACTTCAATCAGAACTATTTTAAGTCTAGTAGCAGCTGAAGATTTGCATCTTGAGCAATTAGATGTAAAGACAACCTTTCTCCATGGGGATTTGGAGGAAGAGATATATATGCAGCAGCCACAAGGATATGAGGTAAAAGGGAAGGAGAAACTAGTGTGCAGGTTGAAGAAGAGCTTGTATGGCTTAAAACAGGCTCCAAGGCAATCGTATATAAAATTTGACAAGTTTATGTTTGAACAAGGTTATACTAGATGTCACTCTGATCATTGTGTTTATCTGAAAAAGCAAAATGATGGCAGCTATATTATATTGTTATTGTATGTAGATGACATGCTTGTTGCAGGGTCTAACATGCAGGAAATAAATGTGCTCAAAAGAAAATTGGCAAATTCATTTGCAATGAAGGATTCGGGAGTTGCAAAACAAATCCTTGGTATGAGAATAACTAGAGACAAGAAAAACCGCAAATTAACATTGCCTCAAAATGAGTACATGCAAAAGGTGTTGAAAGGATTTAATGTGCACAATGCAAAACCAATTAGTACACCTTTTGCTAGCCATTTCAAACTTAGTAAGGAAATGTGCCAAAAGACCCAAGAAGACATGGATTATATGTCTAAAGTTCCATATGCATTAGCAGTTGGAAGCTTAATGTATGCAATGGTCTGCACAAGGCCTGATATTGCACATGCAGTGGGAGTTGTAAGCAGGTACATGAACAATCCAGGAAAGGAACATTGGATGGTAGTGAAATGGATTCTCAGATATGTTAGAGTTGGTCTGGTCAGTCCTCCGTCAGAGATCAAAACTCTTTATGCATTTCATTTTTACGTGTCCCACTCCATTCACTCAGTTGCATTCCGCTAGGGGCATGCCATAATCTGACGGAGAAGGTCATGCTAGTCATTTCCCATCATGTCTGGTTCCTGCTGGCTTGGGTCTTTTGTAAATAATCACTAAAGTCCATGACAGTCAAGGTCTGGTCCTTTAATGGACAAAAGTCATTTTTGGTCATTAGGTCTAGGGATTGATCAATTTGATCTTTAAATATGTCCAGTAAAGCCATGCAGAACAGAGTGATGTTCTTGCAAAGTAATGATCCACAGAGTTTCATCATCATATTGATAAACTTCGACTGTTCTTCAAAACTCTGTTTTGAAGAAAAGTCAAACAGTGCTATTGGTGACAAAATTTTCAAAAGGGGTCTACAGTTGATTTCTTCAGGTGCAGTCATGGTTTCCATGGCCAAATGCTCTGTCATGCAATCCCTGCAAAAAGTGTCAAAAATTTCATCGTTTGAGCCCAAAATTCAGAGAAAAAGTGAAAATCAGGGTTATATTAAAATCAGTGAAAAAGGTGCCAAATAGGACATTAGAAAGTGGGTTTTTTAAAAAAGCAAATTTAAAACATGGCCTCCAAGCCTATATACACAAATTCCATCATGAATCCAAGTCATTGTGCAACCAAGTTCTTGGGAGAACATTTCAAACTGTTTGAGTGAGAAATCACGCGATTTGGAATAGTTTGAGGAGGTTTGAGGTTGCGCGATGCACACAGGCAAGGGCGCAGCGCACACACAGGGCACGGCGCACACAGAGCCTGCCTGCAGTGTTAAATTACAACTAGCGCGGTGCACACCTGGAGCGCGGCGCACTAGGATTTGCGGACGACGCACAGAGACAAAGTGCCCGGAAATTGCCAAACTCACCCAATTTTTTTGTGAAGACACTCTAATTGCAAGGTAGGCTACCTAAACTCACTTGTGCATCAAATTTGGTAAAGATACGATGGTTTCATGCCCGTGATTGAATGCAAAAATTTCTTAAAGCAACCACAAAAAGGCACCAAGAAATCATCTTGTTAGGGTTGTATAACAGTGTTATTGCTGCCAAGGTATTTTCCCTTCCCTACCCCTGTTCCTTATTCCCCTATTGCATTCTTCCTACTATCACTACCCTAACACTACCAAACTCATATTCCCTTACCCCTCCTCCCATTACTCAATACAAACCCTAAAACCCTACCTTGCCAAAAACCCAAACCCTACCCTATCAAAAATACCCAAACCCCCTACATGTCCCTAAACAAAATTCTCCCTATAACCCCTATTCCCATTATATTATTCCCCTCCTAATATTCCCTTGTTTCATTGTCCCCTTGGTGGCAGATTATCAAAACAACCTAGCTTTCACCATCATCAAAAGGGCAGCCTAAATTCAGTTTATAAACAGCAGTCATGGCATCCGAGGTTTCATCAGAGTATGAGGTGGAGACCCACAGTGATACAGCTTCAGGAGAACAGGCCCCCAGGAGACATCACAGGAGTGGAAAACATGTTAGAGATGAGCCAAACACCCTCACTGAGTTGCAAGCATGCCCTCTTGCTATGTCATGTTTCCAGCACCTAGCATGTTTTGAATTTTGTCAAAGGGTGGCAAATGTCAGAGTTCATCATGAGTTGGCCCATCTTTTTGCACTTCACCTACATGGAGGTTAGTGTATCTTGGTTGGGTTCACTTTCACATTGACACCCGAAGCCATATCAGTGGCAACAGACATACCAAATGTTGGAGAACAGTGGCATAAGAAGAAGAAGGTGGAGAGGCATCATTATGAGCCTTACGTTAAGGCCAGTTGTTTGAGTCAGCTCACGAGAGTTTTCCCATTCAGATTTTTGAGAGATGAGTATGCTCCGCTCATGAAATTGATCATGAAGTACTTCAGTTGTGAGGGGAGGTTTTCTCGCCTTTATGCCTATCACATTAGGTTGCTCATGCACTTTACCAGGGTGTGGATGATAAACCTCCCATTTTTCATTTGAGGGAACATAGAGAGGATGAAAAATTTCATGCAGCATAAGACCCCTCAGCAGCAGCTCAACAGTGTTTATCACTTTGCTCTTATCCGGATTTTGGTGGATCATCAGTTGGGATTGCAGGGTATTTCTTGGGAGGACTTCATCTCCCGTGACTTCTTCAACACTCCACAGGTAGTATCAGAGGCAGAGCATGAGATAGGTGGTCCTTCACATCAGTATGAGCACCACGAGACCGCTACTATGCCAGTATTCATCACCTATTAGAGAGGCAGTAGACATTTGTTTGCAGTGGCAAAGCGAGTGTTATCTCCACCCGGGGTGGAAGGGGCCTCGCTTCCGACATCAGCATCACAGGAGCAGGGCAAGGGTAAGGAGCCAGTGTAGGAGGAAGGGCCATCAAGTGAACGAGAGACCGAATTCATTCTCCTCCATGATGATGAGACAGATACAGAACCAACAAACGCAGAGCATACAGAGATCATCCAGGAGCAACAATCAGAGATTGAGGCCTTATCCCTTGACTTGGAGAGGGCCAAGTGGAACATGAAGTACCTGGAGCAGAGAAACAAACAGCTAGAGGATCGGTAGGTGATTATGGAGCTGCAAAACATTCGTGAGCATCGCCAAGCTGCTCAAAGGAGAAGAGTTGAGCTCACATCATTGGAGCAAGAAATCAATGAGGATCGGGAGGCCCATCTCGAGGGCGTGAATATGTACTTGGAGAGGCTACTGGACAAGGCCAATTAGGACCTTGCCTTGCTGAGATACATGTCTCATCATTACAGGACACGAAATATGAGTGCAAGGGCCCAGATAAGGAGTTTGAAGGCGAAATTGAGGAAAGCAACAAGAAAATCAAAAGAGGAAAAAGAGAAATATTGGCTTTGAATCTTGGCTAAGGCTTCCTTGGCCCATCATAACACCCCATAGAGAACTTCTAGCCCAAATTTCAAGAAATTTGGGGAATTTTTGGTCACATGACAAATTTTTGGGCAAAACACAGGGTTTTTGGGGAATGGTTTGCATTTTTGGATTCAGCATGGAAAATCATGACTACTGGTGCCCGGACAAGAAATTTGGTCAAGATCTGAGTCTCCAGGAGGTCAAAAACACCCAAGAAATGGCCTCTCTGCCCCTTTTTTGACACACAGGAAGCAGTCTTGGGAGAATGAAGATTTGGAGGGGCAAATAAGCACCAAATTCAGAAATTCCAGTTGGGTTAGAAAGTAGACAGGACAGGCTTTCCAACAAGCCCACTTGGGCACATTTTGGACACCTGAAAGTGCCCAAAAATAGGCCCCAAAGTAGCACGGTGCACAGAGAAAATGGCGCGGCGCACAGAGGAAAAATTGCCAAATTTGCTTCCGTTTCACGAAATTTCGATTCGTGACTTCTCCAAGTGGGCCCGCTCATCTACACTTCGGTTTTTTGGCACCAAAGGCGGCATTTAAAGCATTTTCTTTCCAGATGGGCTTCTATCCAAGTGGCGAAGGAAGGCAAACGGTCACCCAAGCCAAATGTCATGTTTGTAGCACTGCACCTATAGCTGATGGTTGGCTCTTCATCTCCATTTTGTAATGATTCGAGTAACTCCCCAACCCTTGGGCGTTCTATCTCTTCATGGCACATTCTATATATTGTATGTAAGCTATTTGCAAAGGGTTGGTTAGTTTGTAACTTCTGGGAGACTGTGGGAAAGAAACTCTATTTCTTCACTGTGTATTTTTGACAGAGAATTAATGAAAGGCAACAGCTCTGTTTCATGATATTCTTGTGGTTGTGAGTGTAGCAAATGTGTCTCTTATGTTTTCATATGTACTTCGTTATGTTTCATAATTCAATTCATGTTCATTTCCTGTGAAATTTTCTGAGTGAGATTAGGTAGAATTCAATTTTATTGCTCTGCCTGTGGGAAAATTTCATGTTCAATGTTCTTCTTTTGTTGAAAAGGATTCATGTTCCTATGCCCTTTTCACACTCCTCAGCAATCTCTCCGTTCCGCGTTATTCCAAACTAAATTGCTACACTTTCCACCTGCCTTGCCTCATGAAGTAATCTGTGCCTTTGTATTAAACTCTCTGTTCTTTGCTAACCGTTGGTCCCATACCATCCCAGAAGCTCGGTCATTCATAAAAATTGTTTCTTGTATCCATATTCACTTACTAGCCTAAGATCAATATTTCATTGTAAGTCATCTCAGACTGGTTTTTGCTTATCTATTCACTGAGCGTGACTCAGAGAGAGCCCTCTCTTGTTCTGGTAGGGCTAGCTACCAGACTGAGCGTGGTTTGTGGTTACCCTGAATTTTTCCTTCCTTCAGCCTAGGGCAGATTTAGGTGCTAACATAGTGGCGACTCCACTGGGGAACAAAACTGAAATCAAATCCCCTTGTTTCATAATAATTCTAAGCTTCCGGATGATGAGCTTAGGATTGGATAGGCTGAGTAAGTTGGTTGTGTCCTGTGATTTTTCTCAATAGCATGCTGGCTTCGAGACGATATACCAGAGCCAATCCTGACCCAGATCCTCCTCATATTTACGAAAACCCCAATTTGATTCTGAGACTCCTTCGTCAAGAAAGCACCATAACTCCCGTGTTCAAATCCCATTCATGTCCTGACATTTTCGAGTATCTTGAAGAGCTTGAGTTTGACGAGCGGTTTGAAATATCATTGTTTGAGTCTAAATCTGAAAGGGCTGTTGACTATACTGTCCCCAATCCTCAATTTCTTGTAGACCTCGAAACAGAAAGAGCTAATCAGTTAATTGATAATTATATTGCAACACAGCCCCAAACTCCAATTGCCAGCCCCTTACAAACTGTGCACACTCCTCCAACACCTCCAAGGCCAAATCCACCGAGAGTGATGGCTGCCCGTTTCACACCCCTTGTTCTGCCCCAAGTTCTAGATGATATTCCAGCGGATTATCAAAGTAAAATCTTGTTTTTTGATGGCACTCCTAACAACATTACTGCTCAACAACATGTGGACAAAATGGTAGACTTCTATGAACTCCATGAGATCGATGCGGAGAATGTGGCAATGAGACTCTTTGTACAAACATTTGCAGGTGAAGTGAGGAAGTGGTTCAGAGGTTTTCCGGCTGCGCGTATCGCTACCTTGGCTGAACTACAAAGACAATTTTTAAACCAATGGGAAGTGAAAAAGAATCCCCTTCAAATTCTGGCTGAATATGAGCAAATCAAACGAAACGCTGGTGAGTCGGTCCAAGATTATTGTGTTAGATTCAATACAGTTTACAACGAAATTCCAGATCATCTAAAGCCACCCGTGGGACTAGCTATGATGAAATTTCTGGATGGTTTTGACGCGGATATGGCCTACCAATTAAGAGAGAGAGAACCGGCCACAATGGAAGACATGCAGAAAATTGCGGTCAGCGTTGAAGCAAATCTGCTGTCCAAGAGAGCTAGAGCGAAAGCAGAAAAGAAAGTCACGGTTAAGGAAGAGTCTTATTCAATGGATCAATTACTCAAAAAGGTAGAGCAGATGCTTGAAAGGGTGAAGCTTGACAAGCCTGAGCCACAAGTTAGAAATCCTAACTTCCGTGGCCAGCAACAACCACAATATAGAATAAGACAGAGAGATCAACGAACCTAAGAGCAGGCAGCACAACAGCCAGTACAGACACCTTTGCAGCAAAATTTTGTGCATGGACCGGAGTCAGATGAGGACGGGAATGTAATAGGTGAAGAGAACCACCTCTTTACTCCAGATGAGCTGCCTACTTACATTACCGAAGAAGAGGAGTGTGCGGTGAGTTCAGATGCACACAAAGACACAGATTTCATTCTGGCTAGTGACACTGTTTTAGAAGAAGAATCAGAGGAATATCAAAGGGGATATATGAATGCTCTGTCTGCACAGCAGTAGCGATATTCACTTAGAAATAGAGATGTGCCGGCCAAGCCAATTCAGAAAAAGAAGGAGGTTGAAGCAGCAAAGAATGATTCATCAGCTACACAAAGAAAAGGAAAGGAAAGAAATCCCAGTCAAAGAGGTAGAAAAGAGTCCCGCTTTTAACTTAGAGAATGAGATTTCTAAGTTAAAGGTATCCATCCCCTTGACTGAAATAATGAAGAACAACAGTTATAGAGGACAAATATCTAAGATGTTGAATTTGGACCCAATGTCCGACATGGTAAATGTTGAAGATGATCAGCCTGAAATGATTTTTGGGCCAGCATTGAATGGTGAGTCTCCTGATAGCGATGTGCCACCCTTTTATATCAGTTTAAGATTGCATGATTTTGTGTTACATAATTCCATGTTCGATTCCGGAGCCTCTCACAATCTCATGCCCAAGGCTATCATGGATAAGCTTGGTCTGGACATCACCCAGCAATACCATGATCTCTATTCATTTGATTCCAGCAGAGTGAGATGTATAGGACTCATCAAAGACTTGGTTGTGAGTCTGGATCAACTTCCAATGAAAAATGTTTTGATGGATGTGGTGGTAGCAGATATTCCTCCAAGGTTTGGCATGCTTCTTTCCAGGTCTTGGGTAGCGAAATTGAAAGGGACACTATAGCTAGATTTATCCTATGCAACGATTCCGGTGTTTGGACAAATGGGGAAATTATATCGGGAACAAAAAATGAAATATATGATCACAAGCAAGGAGAAACCCATAAATCATGCAATTAACTATGTACATACATATTTAGAGTCTTTTGAAAGGGACACTACAACTAGATTTATCCTATGCAACGATTCCGGTGTTTGGACAAATGAGGAAATTATATCGGGAACAAAAAATGAAATATATGATCACAAGCAAGGAGAAACCCATAAATCATCCAATTAACTATGTACATACATATTTAGAGTCTTTTGTTTTGTTTTCAGATAGTTCAAATGATATAGATAGTTAGTTAGTAGAAGCAGATGATATTCCGGAAATAACAGAAAATTTCAGAGAAATTTTAAAGAAAGAAGGACAAGAACAACAGAAAAATGTTGGGCAATCAGCCGAAAGTAATGGACAGCAAGCAGACAAGGCACAACAAACAGGTTTCTAGCACTTGCTAGAGGAGGAAGAAGGCTTGTGGACCATGGATTTTGATGGAGCAGTGGGAAATGATGGCGCTGGAATTGGAATTTGGGTACGCAGTCCTTTCTCCGCCCCAAACAAAGTGCCTAGTAATGTGAGGGTTTGCTCTTACAAGTTGGCTTTTGAGTGTTCAAACAATGAAGCTGAGTATGAAGCTCTGATTGCTGGCCTGAAGATTCTTAGAAAGCTGAATGCTAAAAGGATTTCGGTATATGGCGACTCCGAATTGGTAATAAAGCAGGTCAGAGGTGAGTATCAAGCAAAGCATCCTAGGATGCGGGCCTATCGTAATGCAGTTTTAGACATCTTAAAATTATTTTCAGAATACACCTTGACATGTGTACCTCGTATACAAAATAGTATTGCTGACGCTCTTGCCAAGGCAACAAGTAGTTTGAAAATCCCAATGAACTCCAGCAATAAATTTGAAATCCATGTCAAGCATCGTCCAACCATTCCAGACAATCAGAGATATTGGCAAGTGTTTCAAGATGATGAGGAAATTAATGATTTTCTGCAAAACAAAGGCAAGTTCAAAGAAACCTCAATCGATACAGAAAATGACGATGGTAAAGGGAATGGTACAGATGAAGTGCAGATCAATGAAATGGACATGTTGCAGCTGAAGAATAACATTATTCCTAAAGGCTTGATACCTCTAGAAGAACTTTTTGATCAAGATGATGTAGCCCACAAGCCAACATTGCAGCCAATGGAGAAGGGTGTAGAAGAGGTCAACATCGGAACAACTAATAATCCTAAGTTGGTAAAATTGTCTAAAGCATTGCCGCCAAAGATCAAGGACAAATATATCAGTTTGATGGCTTCATTTGCAGATGTGTTTGCTTGGGATTATTCTGACTTAAAGACCTACGACACCAATATAATTTAGCACACTATACCCATCAAGCCCAATCAAAAACCATTTAGATAGAAGCTGAGAAGGATAAATCCAAAGTTGCTGCCATCTATTGAAAAGGAGGTAAACCGGTTGTACAAGTCAGGTATCATTGTGCCCATCAGATTTTCAGATTGGATCTCTAACTTGGTGCCCATACGAAAGAAGACAGGTGAGATCCGCTTGTGCATTGATTTCAGAAATCTCAATAAAGTCTCATTGAAGGACAACTATCCACTGCCCAAAATGGACCATATACTTCAGCGAGTAGTGGGGGCATCTCGTATGTCACTACTTGATGGTTATTCCGGATATAACCAAATTTCTATCCATGAGGATGACTGAGACAAGACAACATTCACCACTCCATGGGGAACCTTTCATTATGCCAAAATGCCTTTCGGTTTAAAGAATGCAGGTGCCACATTTCAGCGTGCAATGGACTTGGCTTTTGCAAATGAGAAGGATGTGTTTTTGGTGGTGTACCTGGATGATTTGACAGTGTTTTCCAAATCTGATGAAGAACACATGCACCATCTAAAAATTGTCTTTCAAAAGTGCAGAAAATATGGTTTATCGTTGAATCCTAAGAAGAGCTTGTTCGCCATGGAGGAAGGCAAATTGCTCGGGCACATTATTTCAAAGGATGGCATTCGTATTGACCCAGCACGTGTGCAAGCAATTCAGCAAATCGATCTGCCCCGGAATAAAAAAGAGATACAATCGTTCAATGGTAAGATGAATTTTCTGCGTCTCTTTGTGCCTAATCTTGCTGAACACTTAAGAGAGATGACCAACATGCTCAAGAAGGACAGCCAAGTGAAATGGATAGAGGAGGCTGTAAAATCTTTCAATTTGGTCAAATTGGCCCTTTCTTCAGCTCCAGTTCTAGTCAGCCCGGACTACACTCAGGATTTCATATTGTTTTCATTTGCTTCGGAGCACACTATGGCAGCAGTATTATTGCAGAAAAGAGATGATCATGAAAGACCCATCGCATTCTTCAACAGAGCTATAAGAGATGCAGCTTTAAAGTACAACATCATTGAGAAGCAAGCCCTGGCATTGGTGAAGGCATTGAAGGATTTCCGGCATGGAAAATTTTAGGGGCTAATGTTCGCCCAATGGGCTAATTTTCCATGATTTTTCCACAAAAAAGATTCGCCAATTTCCAATTTTATAAAAGACGATTCGCCCAAATTTTAGAATATAAAATTATTTTACCTTAAAAATCGCCAACATTATAGAGAGACTATATATAAAATAATTATAAATTTGATTAATTTTACAAATATATCAATAAACATTTATAATTTGCATATTAGGGATTAGTGAGATTCGCCAATGTTTTAAACTTCAAGAAAATTTTCCATCCTTAAAATTTTCCTTGATTTCCGGGTATATATTCTACATTCTCATATTTTGGCCTATGTTCCTAACGCTGTTGTAAAAGATGTTTTAGTGCAGACCAATCCGGAAGGAAGAAGAGGCAAATGGATTGCATCCTTGCTGGAATATGATGTGGAAATAAAGCCCACAAAGCTGGTCAAAGGACAGGGGTTGGTGAAGTTAATGGCCGAATCAAACTTGCATGCCTTGGACATAAATCTGATCGTTGCTATGTCTGATGAGAACGAGGAAATATCATCCATTCAGGTATCTGAAATGTTTGTTCTGTCCCCATGGTATTAAGATATAATATATGTGCTAAAAAATCTATCACCACCGCCCGGCATGACTAGAAATAAAGCGAGAACACTCAAGTTGAAGGCTGCCAAGTTTTGCATTCTAAATTCTGCGCTGTATTGGAAAGATCCCGATGGTGTTTTGTTGAATTGTTTGGTGGAAGAGGAGGCAAAGAAAGTCATGGAGGATTTCCACGGAGGAGAGTGCGGTGGTCACCTTTTTTGGAAGTCAACAGCAAATAAAATTTTGAGAGCAGGGTACTATTGGCCTACATTGTTTGCTGATGTGTACAAGATGGTCAAGCGCTGTCATAAATGTCAGATTTTTAAAGGAAAATAGAAATTACAGCCTTTGCCACTTAAGCCCATTGAGGTGAGCGCTCCTTTCCAGCAGTGGGGGTTGGATTTCATTGGGGAAATTCATCCCGCTTCTTCCGGTCAGCATAGATGGATCCTCACAACGACAGATTATTTCACAAAATGGATTGAGGCAACTCCCACCAGACAAGCTACAGATACGGTAATCATTTCATTTCTCGAAAATAACATCTTGTCTCACTTTGGTTGTCCGAATAAGTTAATCACTGATAATGCAGCAGCTTTCAAATCAAAGAGGATGGTAGAATTTTGTCATAAATATCACATCATTTTGGGTCACTCAACTGCCTATCATCCGCAAGGCAATGGATTGGCGGAATCTTCAAATAAATCATTGGTCAACATCATCAAGAAGCTGTTGGAAATAAATAAAAAGAGCTGGAATAAGAGGTTGGTCCATGCGCTTTGGGCAGATCGGATCAGTCAGAAAAAATCCATTGGTATGTCACCGTTTGAGCTTGTTTATGGAGTTGACACAATATTTCCCACCTCTCTTGCTGCCCCAGTAGTCAGACTTCTTCAGGAGGCAGAAAGTGAAGAAGATCCCATGCAGAGAAGGTTGAATCAAATGGTCCACTTACAACAGACAAGAGAAGAAGTTTTCAAGAACACATCCAAATTGCAGGAGAAAATAAAGAAAATCTATGACAGAAAAGCAAAGGCCGATAGATTTTAGTTGGATGATGTGGTGCTGAAGTGGGATGCAAGGAATGAAGAGAAAGGTAAGCACGGAAAGTTAGAGAATCTTTGGAAAGGTCCTTTCAAGATTGCAGCATATAGGGGTCAGAATGCCTTTCTTCTAAAGGAAATGAACGGGGAATATTTTCCAAGAGGGCCGATCAATGGTCGGCTGCTCAAGCGGTACCACTGCTGATTTATTAACGCTGCTTCCACTGTCATTGTAAATACCATTTTTATTTCAGTTTGGTTTCAGTCTGTCAAGTTAGTTTTTGAGTCATTTCAATGTCAAGTTTGAGTCAATTTCTTGGTCATTTCAGTTTCATAAATAAGTCAGAGTCCTGTGTTGTAGTCGAAATGATGACTCCATAGCCCAATGGACAAAAGGCACTGTCTAGCTCCTCCAGAGATCTGCTGTTCTTGGCACCTCCAAGGAGCTACCATCCCCCATTGGAGCCAATGTTAGAGTCGGTCTGGTCAGTCCTCCGTTAGAGATCAAAACTCTTTATGCATTTCATTTTTAGGTGTCCCGCTCCATTCACTCAGCTGCATTCCGCTAGGGGCATGCCATAATCTGACGAAGAAGGTCATGCTAGTCATTTCCCATCATGTCTTGTTCCTGCTGGCTTGGGTCCTTTGTAAATAATCACTAAAGTCCATGACAGTTAAGGTCTGGTCCTTTAATGGACAAAAGTCATTTTTGGTCATTAGGTCTAGGGATTGATCAATTTGATCTTTAAATATGTCCAGTAAAGCCATGTAGGCCAGAGTGATGTTCTTGCAAAGTAATGATCTGCAGAGTTTCATCATCATATTGATAAACTTCGACTGTTCTTCAAAACTTTGTTTTGAAGAAAAGTCAAACAGTGCTATTGGTGACAAAATTTTCAAAAGGGGTCTACAGTTGATTTCTTCAGGTGCAGTCATGGTTTCCATGGCCAAATGCTCTATCATGCAATCCCTGCAAAAAGTGTCAAAAATTTCATCGTTTGAGCCCAAAATTCAGAGAAAAAGTGAAAATCAGGGTTATATTAAAATCAGTGAAAAAGGTGCCAAACAGGACATTAGAAAGTGGGTTTTTTAAAAAAGCAAATTTAAAACATGACCTCCAAGCCTATATACACAAATTCCATCATGAATCCAAGTCATTATGCAACCAAGTGCTTGGGAGAACATTTCAAACTGTTTGAGTGAGAAATCATGCGATTTGGAGCAGTTTGAGGAGGTTTCAAGGTGCGCGGCGCACACAGGTAGGGGTGCAGTGCACACACAAGGCGCGGCACACACAGAGCCCGCCTGCAGTGTTAAATTACAACTAGCACAGCAACACAGAGACAAAGTGCCCAGAAATTGCCAAACTCACCCAAATTTTTTGTGAAGACACTCTAATTGCAAGGTAGGCTACCTAAACTCACTTGTGCATCAAATTTGATAAAGATATGATGGTTTTATGCTCGTGATTGAATGCAAAAATTTCTTAAATCAACCACAAAAAGACACCAAGAAATCATCTTGCTAGGGTTGTATAACAGTGTTATTGCTGCCAAGGTATTTTCCCTTCCCTACCCCTGTTCCTTATTCCCCTATTGCATTCTTCCTACTATCACTACCCTAACACTACCAAACTCATATTCCCTTACCCCTCCTCCCATTACTCAATACAAACCCTAAAACCCTACCTTGCCAAAAACCCAAACCCCCTACATGTCCCTAAACAAAATTCTCCCTATAACCCTTGTTCCCATTATATTATTCCCCTCCTAATATTCCCTTGTTTCATTGTCCCCTTGGTGGCAGATTATCAAAACAACCTAGCTTTCACCATCATCAAAAGGGCAGCCTAAATTCAGTTTATAAACAACAGTCATGGCATCCGAGGTTTCATCAGAGTATGAGGTGGAGACCCACAGTGATACAGCTTCAGGAGAACAGGCCCCCAGGAGACATCACAGGAGTGGCAAACATGTTAGAGATGAGCCAAACACCCTCACTGAGTTGCAGGCATGCCCTCTTGCTATGTCATGTTTCCAGCACCTAGCATGTTTTGAATTTTTTCAAAGGGTGGCAAATGTCAGAGTTCATCATGAGTTGGCCCATCTTTTTGCACTTCACCTACATGGAGGTCAGTCTATCTTGGCTGGGGTCACTTTCACATTGACACCCGAAGCCATATCAGTGGCAACAGACATACCAAATGTTGGAGAATAGTGGCATAAGAAGAAGAAGGTGGAGAGGCATCATTATGAGCCTTACATTAAGGCCAGTTGTTTGAGTCAGCTCACGAGAGTTTTCCCATTCAGATTTTTGAGAGATGAGTATGCTCCGCTCATGAAATTGATCATGAAGTACTTCAGTTGTGAGGGGAGGTTTTCTCGCCTTTATGCCTATCACATTAGGTTTCTCATGCACTTTACCAGGGTGTGGATGATGAACCTCCCATTTTTCATTTGTAGGAACATAGAGAGGATGAAAAATTTCATGCAGCATAAGACCCCTCAGCAGCAGCTCAATAGTGTTTATCACTTTGCTCTTATTCGGATTTTGGTGGATCATCAGTTGGGATTGCAGGGTATTGCTTTGGAGGACTTCATCTCCCGTGACTTCTTCAGCACTCCACAGGTAGTATCAGAGGCAGAGCATGAGATAGGTGGTCCTTCACATCAGTATGAGCACCACGAGACTGCTACTATGCCAGTATTCATCACCTATCAGAGAGGCAGTAGACATTTGTTTGCAGCGGCAAAGCGAGTGTTATCTCCACCCAGGGTGGAAGGGGCCTCGCTTCCCACATGAGCATCACAGGAGTAGGGAAAGGGTAAGGAGCCAGTGCAGGAGGAAGGACCATCAGGTGAACGAGAGACCGAATTCGTTGTCCTCCATGATGATGAGACAGATACAGAACCAACAAATGCATAGCTTATAGAGATCATCCAGGAGAAGCAATCAGAGATTGAGGCCTTATCCCTTGACTTGGAGAGGGCCAAGTGGAACATGAAGTACCTAGAGCAGAGAAACAAATAGCTAGAGGATCGACAGGTGATTATGGAGCTGCAAAACATTCGTGAGCATCGCCAAGCTGCTCAAAGGAGAAGAGTTGAGCTCACATCATTGGAGCAAGAAATCAATGAGGATCAGGAGGCCCATCTTGAGAGCATGAACATGCACTTGGAGAGGCTACTGGATAAGGCTGATTAGGACCTTGCCTTGCTAAGACACATGGATCATCAGTACAGGACACGAAATATGAGTGCAAGGGCCCGGATAAGGAGTTTGAAGGCGAAATTGAGGAAAGCAACAAGAAAAGCAAAAGAGGAAAAAGAGCAAGATCGGCTTCGAATATTGGTTGAGGCTTCCTTGGCCCATCATAACACCCCATAGAGAACTTCCAGCCCAAATTTCAAGAAATTTGGGGAACTTTTGGTCACATGACAAATTTTTGGGCAAAACACAGGGTTTTTCTCCCTGTGGCGCGGCACTAAAAATCTAGAGCTCCAAATGAGGAATGGTTTGCATTTTTGGATTCATCATGGAAAATCACGACTACTGGTGCCTGAACAAGAAATTTGGGCAAGATCTGAGTCTCCAGGAGGTCAAAAACACCCAAAAAATGGCCTCTCTGCCCCTTTTTTGACACACAGGAAGCAGTCTTGGGAGAATGAAGATTTGGAGGGGCAAATGAGCACCAAATTCAGAAATTCTAGTTGGGTTAGAAAGTAGATAGGATAGGCTTTCCAACAAGCCCACTTGGGCACATTTTGGACACCTGAAAGTGCCCCAAAATAGGCCCCAAAGTAGCGCGGCGCACAGAGAAAATGGCGCGGCGCACAGAGGAAAAATTGCCAAATTTGCTTCCGTTTCACGAAATTTCGATTCGCGACTTCTCCAAGTGGGCCCGCTCATCTACACTTCAGTTTTTTGGCACCAAAGGCGGCATTTAAAACATTTTCTTTCCAGATGGACTTCTATCCAAGTGGCGAAGGAAGGAAAACGGTCACCCAAGCCAAATGTCATGTTTGTAGCGCTGCACCTGTAGCTGATGGTTGGCTCTTCATCTCCATTTTGTAATGATTCGAGTAACTCCCCAACCCTTGGGCGTTATATCTCTTCATAGCACATTCTATATATTGTATGTAAGCTATTTGAAAAGGGTTGGTTAGTTTGTAACTTCTGGGAGACTGTGGGAAAGAAACTTTGTTTCTTCACTGTGTATTTTTTACAGAGAATTAATGAAAGGCAGCACTCTGTTTCGTGAGATTCTTGTGGTTGTGAGTGTAGCAAATGTGTCTCTTATGTTTTCATATGTATTTCGTTATGTTTCATAATTCAATTCATGTTCATTTCCAGCGAAATTTTCTGAGTGAGATTAGGTAGAATTCAATTTTATTGCACTGCCTATGGGAAAATGTCATGTTCAGTGTTCTTCTTCTGTTGAAAAGGATTCATGTTCCTATGCCCTTTTCACACTCCTCAACAATCTCTCCGTTCCGCGTTATTCCAAACTAAATTGCTACACTTTCCACCTGCCTTGCCTCATGAAGTAATCTGTGCCTTTGTATTAAACTCTCTGTTCTTTGCTGACCGTTGGTCCCATACCATCCCAGAAGCCCGGTCATTCATAAAAATTGTTTCTTGTATCCATATTCACTTACTAGCCTAAGATCAATATTTCATTGTAAGTCATCTCAAACCGTTTTTTGCTTATCTATTCACTGAGCGTGACTTGGAGAGAGCCCTCTCCTGTTTTGGTAGGGCTAGCTACCAGACTGAGCGTGGTTTGTGGTTACCCTGAATTTTGCCTTCCTTCAGCCTAGGGCAGATTTAGGTGCTAACAAGATATTTGAAAGGTACCACAAATCAAGCATTATGCTTTGGTGGTTAAAACATTTCTCTATAGGGATATGTTGATTCAGATATGGCAGGTGACAGAGATAACAGGAGGAGCACTATAGGATATGTATTAACTATAGGTGGAATAGCTATCAGCTGGGTTTCAAAAATCCAAAGTGTTGTTGCACTTTCAACAACAGAAGCAGATATGTTGCTGCTACAGAGGCTAGTAAAGAAATGATTTGGTTACAAAGGTTTATGGGTGAATTGGGTAAGAAGCATGATATGGGCACATTATACAGTGATAGCCAAAGTGCCATTCATCTTGCAAAGAACTCAGCATTTCATTCCAGGATGAAACACATGCAACTCAAGTACCATTTCATATGATTAGTGTTGGAATATGGAGAGTTGAAGCTGGAAAAGGTACACACTAGCCAGAATCCTGTAGATATGCTAACAAAAGTTATAACCAGGGAGAATCTGAGAATATGCTCAGTTTCAATTGGTCTTCAAGGATGACGATGAAGATGAGAAACAACCAAGTCCAAAGAGGAGTCATTGTCCAGCAAATGAAGCAGCAGTGGAGTTGCTACAATCATTCTCTAAGTGGGAGATTGTTGGGTGTGGAGCATGATTATTTAGAGGTCTTTGTTTCAGCTGGATGTATACCCCAAGAAGTTTGTAGACCCCTCCATGCGGGGGGGTGCGGGGGGGACTTGTCCCCCCTCACGAGGGTTTGGGGGCGCCGATCCCCCCCGGCTGGGGGTCTGTGGGCCAGTGGTCCCTCGGAAAGGGTTTCAGGGGTAGCGCCCCCGAAGCTAAAAGCAAATGTAAAATTGCCTTGTAAAAGTATAGAAATTTATAGTCAATCTAAGTCGTTCATTAGGCGGATGATCTGACCATAGAACTTATGTTTAGTTTAGGGTTTTTTTCCTAGAAGGCAACCCCTCTCTTTGTATGAGGGCATTGTATTGAGGCTGTGTAATAGATGTGTATTCTCTGAGCGAGAAACAGAGAGGTGAGACTGTGAGAGAAAACGGAGGATATTACAACAGATTTGCTATAGGTTGTGTCTCTTCATTTTGCTGGATAATAGAAAGGAAGGACTGGCTGTTTGGGGTGGACATAGCCCAAACTGGGTGAACCACGTATATCTGTGTCTCTCTGGTTTTATGTGTTTTCTGTGTTTATCTTTATGCAATATTCTATGTGTTCCATTGCTCTGTAATATATAATTTTCTAACAAAATCAAGTTTGAATCAAATCACTCATCTGTAAGAAAATCTCCTAGATCAAGGTCAAGATCAGTCCCTAGGCACAAATGATGGTTTTATGGATATTGTTTCTCTTGTAACTCATTTGGACATAAGTCCACTGATTGTAGGTGAAGTATACAGAAAAAAAATAAGGAGATGGGATTAATTTCCACACATAATTATAAATTTCAAGCAAATCTGGAGGAAGATGGAAGCCCAGTCAGAAATGTAGGGAATATTGTACTTGCTACATTCCATTGATTCTTGAAGCTTACTTCTATCAGTGACCGCAGAAGTGATGTGAGTGAACAGATATATACAATAAGGATTAGGGGGAGCTGAAGTTGTGGGGTTATAGAATTTTTCTTTATGTACATAGATCCTATGAAGACATGTCGCATATATATGTGAGTTCTGATTTGAACAACCGTGTATGTTCTGCTATGATGAAGAAACAATGGGAAAGACTCAAGAAAAGGCTCTAATATGCTTCAAACAATTATTATTTGGATTTTTGGTTTGGTTGGTTACAGTCAGTGGATGCTACCTAGAAATGACCCGAGAGTAAACATTTGGCAAAGGTTCAGGGGGAGCATTCACTATGCTTCTAATAGTGCACTGTTGGAATTATGATTGCCTGAAAATTTCTTGTTAGATAATGATGCATCATGCTATGTTACGATCATGGGTTGCCTATGATGAAATTATGGATGATACTTATATATTGCTTGAGCCACATATTTATGATGATGGAAGATTCTTTTGATGATGCATATGATACATATGTTATGTTCCTTACATGTTAATGTGCATAATTTCAAGGAGATAAACATAACTTGATTATACAACCTCATTATTTGATGATGATGTTGGGTTGTGTTATATTCTTTCCACGACTAGCTCCTGTAGCCAATTCGGGGGGTCAGAGTGGGGGCGGAGCCCCCCCTTGATTGTGCCGATGCACAACAGGGGGGTCACAGGGTGGTCTAGAGAAGCACCCCGAGGAATTTTTTTTGGACCCATGGTTTTGTCCATGGTTTTGTGCATGGTTTTGGGTGCGATGGTTTTTAGTCCATGGTATTGGATGCTTCGGCATGTATATATATGTATTATAACATTGAAAGGAACATAATGAAAAATCAATTTGGTAGTCGTGATTTTGGAATCCAGGGGAAAATCTCTGTGTATATTTGTTTTATGTGTTATGCTCTCACTATTGTTTATTTTCTATTTTTAGAATTTGTATGCAGGTAATTTTTGTATGGGGTTAAAACCTACATTTGGTATGAGAGTTGTTTTGGCTTCAAGGGGATGCCTTTGTTGCTAAGGGGTTTTGCTCAGGCCTGTGGTAGACCCTATTCAGTGGTAGATCTGTGGGATCGATTTTGGTGGTGAAAGAAGATGGTGAGCAGTGGAAAGATAGAGATCGATAAATTTAATGGTCAAAGTTTTTAGTTGTGGAAACTTAAGATGGAGGATCTGTTGGTGGATAAATATCAGTGGATTGTGGTAGATCCGGGTACTAAAACAATGGGAGTGTCCAATGAAGGATGGAAGAAGCTGGATAGGAAGGCAAAGAGCACAATACGATTGTGTGTTTCAGATTCAGTATTGTTGAATGTGTGAGGGGAAGCTACGGTGAAGGCTTTGTGGGACAAGTTATGGACTTTGTACCAATCTAAGTCTCTGGTGAATAAAATGTTCTTACAGAAAAAGTTGTATAACCTGAGGATGAAAGATGGAGACTTGGTGACAGAGCATTTGAATGCATTTAATATTGTGGTAAGTCAGTTATTATATGTTGATATTAAAATTTCAGATGAAAGATCCGTTTGAGAAACAAGGCAACCAGAAAGGTATATTCCATCTACTTTATATTCAAATTTTTCTTTATCTATTACTGACGATGATCCCAAAACTATGAAGGAAGTAGTAGATTTAGAGGATGGAAAAATCTGGAAATAGGCCATGGTTGATGAAATGGCATCTTTGCACAAAAATGAGCCTTGGGATCTGGTGGAGTTGTCGGCTGGAAGGAAGCCCATTGGAAGCAAATGGGTGTTCAAGAAGAAGACAAATGCAGAAGGAAAGGTGGAGAAATACAAAGCTCGGTTGGTAGAAAAAGGTTATTCCCAGGTGCTGGAATTGATTTTGGTGATATTTTTTCTCTTGTTTCCAAGGTAGCTTCAATTAGATTACTTTTATCTATTGCTGCTACTTTTTATTTTGAGGTAGAACAGATAGATGTGAAGACAATATTTCTTCACTAGGATCTAGAAGAAAAGATATACATGAAGCAACCTGAAGGCTTTACGGTGAAGGGTAAGAAATCACTGGTATGCAAGTCAAAAAAGTCTTTGTATGGGTTAAAATAGTAACTAAGGATGTGGTATCAGAAATTTGATACATTTATACGTGGACTTGGCTTCACCAAAAGCAAAGAAGATCACTGTGTGTATTTTAAATTAATTGGTGACCATGTTATCTATCTGGTCTTGTATGTGGATGATATGTTAGTGGTTGGAAATGACAAAGAAATTATCCAGGATTTGAAGACCCAATTTTCCTCCAAATTCGACATGAAAGATCTTGGTGCTCCAAACTATATTTTGGGCATGGAAATTAAAGGAGATCAGGAAAAGAGGAAGCTCTGGTTAAACCAGAGGAAGTATGTTGAGACAATACTGTAGAGATTTAATATGCAAAATAGTAAACCGGTGAAGGTTCCTATTCCTATAGGTGTAAAGTTATCTGTTGAATAGTGTCCCAAGACACAAGAAGAGGAAGAGGACATGTCTCATGTTCCATATGCAAGTGCAGTCGATAGCCTGATGTATGTAATGATCTATACTAGACCAGACATTGCACATGCAGTGGAAGTATTGAGCAGGTTTATGTCAAAACCAGTGAAGGAGCATTGGACAACAATGAAGTGGGTTTTTAGGTATTTGTGTGGCACTAGTGATTATGGTTTTTGCTACCAAGGAAGACCAGGATTGGACATAGTTTTGGATGTTCATGGCTTTGTTGAGGCAGAATGGGTTGGAGATCTCGATCAGAGAAGATCTACAAGTGGGTATGTTTTTAACCTATTTGGTGGTGCAGTAATTTGGATGAGTAAGAAGCAATCTGTAGTGGCACTATTAACTACAAAGGAAAAGGACATGGCATCCACTCATGCAAGAAGGAAGCAGTTTGGTTGCATATATTTTGTTCAAGTATGGGGTTAGTACATGGACCTATAAGGATAGACTGTGACAATGAAAGTGAAATTTTTTTGGCAAAGAACCCTGCTTACCATTCAAAGACAAAGCATATTGATGTTCAGTATCACTTTGTGAGGGATATGATAGAAGACAAAAAGGTGTTGCTGGTAAATGTGGACACTTTGAAGAATACTACAGATGCATTGACAAAATTTGTGAGCTCTAAGAATTTCTATTGGTGTAGAGAAACAATGGGCATTGTAGGGCTAGATAAATGACTAAGCTCTCTCATGGCCTCATGTGGAAAGAAAACAACAAGTGGGAGAATGTTGGGTTGTGTTATATTCTTTCCACGACTAGCTCCCCTAGCCAAACTGAGGGGTTAGATGGGGGGAAAATCCCCCCTTTCATTGCGTCGATGGGTAATGGGGGGGTCACAGGGGGGTATGAGGGGGGCGGTTATCCCCCCTCTATGGGGTCTGGGGTAGCGCCCTGAGGAACTTTTTTTTTTGGACCCATGGTTTTGTGCATGGTTTTTGCACATGGTTTTGGGCGCAATGGTTTTCAGTCCATGGCATTGGATGCTTTTGCATGTATATATATGTATTATAAAATTGAAAGGAACATAATGAAAAATCAATCTGGTAGTCCTGGTTTTGGGATCCATGGGAAAATCTCTGTGTATATTTGTTTTATGTGTTATGCTCTCGCTATTGTTTATTTTATGTTTTTAGAATTTGTATGCAGGTAATTTATGTACGGGGTTAAAACCTACAAATGATGAGTGTCACTCATTAGTTTTATGCAATTATTCCTTCAAAGATGCATAAGTTGCATATGGTACAGTTATGGATGATGAATCCTATAGTGCTTGGCTCTCACATGTACATGATATGCTACACATGGTATATTTTTTGAGGATTATTTCTCTTGATGCTATCAAGGAGATGGGTTACTAACAAAGTTTGATAAATGATGGTGAGCTTATGATTTTCCATTAATGAATTTTCTCATTGATGAGAAGATAGATACATAATACTATCTCTATGTCATGGGATATCATTGATGGGTCAATTACAGGATGATTACTTAAGTTTCATGTTGATGAAGCGATATTGGTGTGATAGTTCTCCTTGCATGAGGAAAATAGGCCAACATAATGATGTTACTATAGGTTTCATGAAGACATATGCTAAATGATGCTTGGAGACATGGCAAACTTAGTCACATATTGATGATGTTAAGGAATGATGTTACTTTACTTAGTCACATATTGATGATATGCTTGGTTCTCACATAATTGGTTGATGCATGAAAATATATTGATTGAGGCTATTCCTACAATGGGAAAGAGAAAGTTGACCTTGATGAGGTCAAGAGGATGATCATTGATCTCCACATGTTGATGTTGCATAATCGGTCATAGGTTGATATGCATGTTGTTGCTGACATATGCTTATGGTGCAGATCCTACATAGTATATGATGATTGTTGAAGACTACCTTGGTCTTATTACCTCACTATAGAGGTCTTTGAAATTGGTTATAAATGTCATATATGTCACTTAATGTAAAGGTCATGTAAAGACCTACGATGTAATCATTGTAAAATCTAGTCATGTATGGACTATTGTGGTCATGTCATGTAATCCCATATTTTTGGGCATGTGATGTAGTTTGTAAGCCCACTGTGTTGGGTGATCAATGTAAGCATGAGTCATTGGTAATAGGAAATGTCATGTTTGGTTGAGTCATAGAGTCCTGTACTTCTTTGTATATCTTCAGAAAATTCAGCATGTGCTCAAGGGGAGCATGATCAATATTCAATATTCATACTCAAAAGATCAGATCTACAATGCTCATGTCAAAAAAGGGAGAGACGCCTTCATTCAACATTGGTCAGCCCTTTTCCCTTGATTTCAAAGGGGGAGAAAATCTTGGTGTTTGAGAATTCTTGGTATATCTATAGATGTGTTTACAGGTATCTACAAGTCATGGTGACCAAACACCAAAGTGGTTGTGATCACCTCCAAAGGGAGAGATTGTTGGCATTATGACTAATATGTTGTCCTTGGTGGAAATCTACTTGATGAGATTTCATTTGATGGAAACCTAGATGAACATATCAACATGATGGTAGAAGGATGAATATTCATGCAAATACGGATGTGACAAAAATATTGGACAAAGGAATATCAGTTCAGAAACAGAGGAATGATAAAGATGAATTTTGAAGAAGTATACGTGGGTTCTGTGAAACAAAGGCACGTACATACGCGTGTATGAAAAAGAAAAGGCTCATATCATTTATGCACCATGGTAGTCTAAATACCAAGGGTATTTACCATGGTCTTTACCCATATTATTGAGCACAACAATGGATATTTGATCTCATCAAATAATACCATCGCCATCAATATGGATTTTACCTGTGGTATTGACTAAGGGATAAGCTATATAACGATATGAAGGTCAAAGTACTTGTGTGTGAAAGTGATGAATATTTCATGAATAGTTAGATCTGAAGTAAGTGTGCATGTGATGGGATATTAATGAATTGCCTGATCTGAAACTAAGTATGCATCCAAAAATTTGATGACCGATCAGATCCAGTAGATCTGAAATGACTATATTGATAATGGATTGATTTTATCTATAATATTTATGTTTGACACATGTTTTGTTATGTATGACGAGAGATGGTTTTGTTATGAAGATATGATGTGCAACGAAGCTATAAGTGAATAGTTGCAGATATGTACATGGGTTTGATAACCTGAAAGGTGCATACATACACAAGTTTAATGCTGATAAGTCACGTATTGATTCTACACTTTGGCCATATTAGTACGAGGTTTTGATTCTTGAAAATCACGTATACTCATGGAAATGTTTTGAGGAAAGAATGCATATAAGCTATGGTTTTTCTAAATAAGATGTCTAATCAATCTAATCAGTCTTGCTATGTTTTTGTTGTCTGCCAATGAAGTCTTACTTGATGCTCTCAGTTTAACATTGATGATTAAAGTTGAATTGATTGATTGAAGAATGATGATGATACTAGCTATATGTGATTGAATATCTATGATGATTTTGTGATTATTTCAATGATTTAGTGGTTTAGGGTGTAACCCAGTGTTTGTTTTAAAATGATAGTGATTTAGTTTCAGGATTCAATGTTTTGAGATCTATACATGGGTATGATTCAAGGAAGTTGTGTATACATGCGAGTTTTCTAAATTAAAGAAGAGTATATATTCTGACATTTTATTGATAAGGTTTTCTAGTTGGTTCAGTGAGTTGATGCAGGGTTTGGGTTTAGTATTGGTATTCTTGTTACAGTGATCTAACTACTTTGTCTTTTTGAGAATAAGTTGATCAGTTTGGGTCCTAGTTGGTTTAGTGATTGGTTGATTCAGTTGGTTCAATGATTGAGTGATTTTTTACAATGATCAATTTCAGTTTTGATGTTTGGTATTGAGCTAAATGATGGTAGTGGGTCCAGTCTGAAAATTTGATGAAAAGTGGCTTACAAGTTTTGATGTTTTGTATCAAGTGGATTTAATGTGAAAATTTATTAAACTTGGTCCACGATGGTGCTAAGGGTTGGAGCCTTCAGCAAGGGAGTCAAAGCTTCCTCCAGTGGTAGCTGATATATCAGATTAGGGCATAAGATCTCCCTTTCGGTGGGTGTCAAAAAATGAGATCAGGGGGTTGGAGCTCCCTTCCAGTGGGTGCTAGAGAATGAGAGAAGGTTGCAGCCTTATGCAGGTGGGTGCCTGTGTGGTGATATGAGTCTGCACCATTAAAATATTGTAAGATGTTTTCTTTATAATAAAAGATAAATATAGAGACAGAAACAAAGTTTTTTTTCCCATATTGGGTTTCCACCCAAAAATCCCAGTGTTCATGTGTGTTTATGTGTTGTTTATGTGTGATGGTTTATTCTGTTCATACTACACATGGCTACTATTTCGTTAATTCCTATTGAATAATTGATATACTAGTTTAAGTTAAACATATGATGAATTAACTGAAAACTAAGTTAATTGGATATATGGTAGTTGTATGCATAACAATTGCTTACATATGCAAGTCTCTTTCAGTAAATTCGCATAAAGAAATATGAGTAAGAAAAGAAAATTTTATGTGAATTTTAAATTCTGATTCAACACCCCCCCCCCGCCCTCTAAGTATTTTTCCAAACAAAAAAACTAAAACTTCACATGTTATCACTACAATGAAGAAACTAGGTGAAGTGTGTTGCTCATGAAAAGTGGTATGCCTATCGAATCATTCATTTTTCACCAAAGTCCAAACACAACACGATTCCAATGTGGAGGAAAACGAAAGTGAATATGATACTAAAAAATAACACAAGAATTCCAAAACAAATCAATTTAGCATAATTTCCACAACTTTTGGTTTGCCACAAGAGGATGGTGGAAAACATGGAGTTAGGTTTTGTTTTTAATGCCATTTTCCCTGTTATTTCTTGGAGAGTAATTGGATAATGGTGTTTGCATAAACCAATAGCAATGTAGAGAAACATTTCTAAGTCCTGGAGATGTTGAATGAAGAAAGGTTAGAGCACATTTGTTTTACACTTGACCTCACTATAGTGGCATTATTTAGTTAATTTTGACCTAGAAATACAGAGGAATTATTTATGACCAAATATTACTATTTTATAGATCCACTTTGTCTTCATATTAGTGGCTTGAAATCTGAAACACAAAAAGTTCGTTTCCCCTTGAAACGATGAGAAGATCATCTTACAAATCCATGCCTTAATATTAGTTTCTTGAAATACAATTTAAAAAATTCAAAACTTCAAAACTTCATTTATTAGAGTGAGAACAATCAAATTCACTAATTACTCCTCCCTTAACGTACGAAAACAATCACCTTAGCGAGAAACTACAATTTTGAATTTGAAACAAATAAAATGGAACATTTACCAGTTGAAATAAAAATCTATACTAGTTCAGCTTCCAAGCTTTGAGAAACACCTGGAACTTAGCAAGAGATGCAAAAATATAAGGCATGTCACTATGAACATTTTCACTTCAAAATTTTATGGCATCAATAGGACAAAATTTTTCACATGGTCTTGGATAATCCATTGGACAATCTTCTAGATTGAATTCTGTAAACAGAAATTTTTTTAATGTTTTAAATTAAACATTAAAAGAGATGTCAAGAAAATCCAAAACATTCCTATAAAATATATTGACAAATCCAAAACAAAATCTGCAATACTTGGCTATTTTAGAATCTTTGTGGATGCTTACTTAATTCTACTTGACTTGTCATTTAAGTCGTATAAAAGATCACACTCTGTCATGTTTTAATTTGATGTATGTTTGACTAATCATGTAACCCTCTCCTCCCACATCTACCCAAGTAACCGACCAACTGACATAAATATGTGACAGAGAGTTACTATGATATCATTCAACTCCCTATGTAGCAGTTAAGGAATTGGAATTGATGAAACACAGACAACCTAACCTTTTACACATGCAACATAACCCCTAGGATCCATCCAACCCATTCAGGTGACCAACCCTTGAGACAAACTGACTGTTTGCTGCATTAAAGTCTCAGTCGTACCCTTGACATGGGTATGCATGTGACTGAGAGCCTCTAGTCACTCCTACAACAAGGCATGCATGTGACTCAGGAATTTTCTAGGTAGTTATGTACCAGCGACTTCAGATTCTATGCCACGTTTCAGGGCCAGGATTCTGGCCACTGCCCAAAACTCCATGAAACTTCCATAAATGAAAAATAACACCAAAACAATGATATAGATGCAAATAATTGAACAAGGGCTTGAATTGAACCCTACTATCCATGATGGACATTTCACCAAACATGTCAGAAATATGCATTCTACAGGTTTAAACAACATATATGAGCATAGGGGTCTCTCACTTATATGAGAATCACTAAGAAGAATTATTGCCTCATCAAAATAACTACATTACCATCTATTAATCCATATATTCATTGTACATTCAATGATTAACCAAAACATGATGAAAGCCATACATTTTCACTTCATAAAACTCACTCATAACCAGCATATAATAAAAAAAATATCAAGGATATAACATCCATATAAGCCACATATAAACAAGTATATTTACCCACATAATATCAAGGAATAAGATCTCTTATTGATTATTGCATAAGCCGACCAGGTATGTGACTTCCAAAAACTAACCGATCATAGACTGGGCTAAACCAAATCTTTATTTATGTTAGGTCCCTATAATA
The DNA here is from genome assembly GCA_031772625.1 of Pinus tabuliformis. NCBI lineage: Eukaryota > Viridiplantae > Streptophyta > Pinopsida > Pinales > Pinaceae > Pinus > Pinus tabuliformis. The sequence continues at coordinate 928,137,417 of CM062813.1, forward strand.
CTAGTGATTCCCTCGTTACTATTGTCATTGTAGCCCTTAATGTTATTGTTGTTCTCCTATTCTCCCCATATTGTTATTATTATGCCCCATAGAAGCCCACTATTGTTATTGTTGTGTGCTTATATTATTATTGTCATGTTGGCTTTGATTATATTGTGACCCCTTAGACTCCTATATATATAAAGGATGTTTTTTCATTTGTATCATCTAAGAATTGTTCATTTGTGTAATGTAAAGGAAGTTTCTCCCTCGAAGAAGCTAATTTCTAAGGCATTGATCTTTCTTTTCTATCTTTTTGTGAGTTGGTTTCATAACATTTGGTATTAGAGCTTTGGATTCTAGGGTTTCACTGCTCCAAACAGGTCATCTTGGAATTTTCGCTATAAATTTTTTTCTGCAATGTTTCAGAAGCTAAAAGAAACCCATTTCAGCCGAAATCATTCTAAACCTCGAGTTTGAACTTAAAATCTTGTCTCGCTATATTTTTAGAGATATGATATGAGGAAGTTATGCTTTTTGCAGACTCTCGAATTACATTCCAAACAAGTGACCCTCGGAAAATCATCATAACGTTCTCTCTGAGCATCAGATTAAATTTCGTAAGAAGTTATAGAAAGAGGACGGATTGTAGTTTGCTGTGTATCTTTTTCAGATTCGAAGGTTGAAACAATGACACATGGAACGTCGTAAAAGTTAGCTCTACTCAACAATTATATAATCAGGTCATCTTGGGAGAGTGGGCATAACGCTTTCTTGGAGAATCCATTTTTTATCAGACTAGTGGCATTGGAAAGAGGACTCAGAGGGCTACCGCAAGAAACAATTTTAGACCTTAGAGATGCACAGTTATAGAGAGACAATAGATTCAATATCAAGCTTTTACAAAATGAAAAAAGGTGTATAGTCTTTTTAAAATATTCCATTAGTTTGGGTTGAAAAATTAGTTTGAAGTTCAAAGGGCATAGTGAAGCATAATTATCATTAATTGATGCCCTTGATGAGTGCCTGTATTACAGCAAGGATGATGCAACTCTTGAGCTACCAGCTTTAATTATCAACCTAGGGTTCATACAAACTTGGAGGTGACATATATGCACAAGTAGAAGTGAAGGTCATGTCTGTTGTCACTTGTTCATCTGGCAAGATACCCCAGGGGTTCCAAGCCAGACTTTTATAGAGTCAGAAGAAGCTTGATTCTTTGATGGAAGAAGACAAAATCTACTCTAAGAGAGCTATTCTATTGTAGTATTGAAGAAAACAACATGTAATGCTAAATCACACCATATACTAATTAACCATTTAAACAAATATGCTAAGCAGAATTGCTAAATCAACACTAACCTAATGCTTCTCTCTAAGCTATAGAAGTAAAAAGAATTAAACCAAACTAATGTGAAAGAAAGGAAACTAAACTAAATCTATTTTCACATTTTTGGCTTTTTTGGTAAAATCAAGCATGTAAGGAGTCAAGTGGAAGAGCAAGTGAAGATTGAAATCAGCGAAAGGAAGACGTAATGAAGGAGCAGTGCACAAGAAGATGAGCGACGAAGATCATATTGCAGGAGACTACATGAATGGATGGACAAATAAGATTAACGGGAGATAAATGGTGGAGATTATCGCAGGGGATTAAGTGAATAGATGGGTGAACATAATTAACGAGAGATGAATGACGAAGATCTTATCATAGACGATTTAGTTAATAGATGAATGAATAGGGTTAACGAAAGATGAGCAACGAAGATCTTATCATGGGTGATTTAGTGAATAGATGAATGAATAGGACTAACGGAAGATGAGCAGCGAAGATCTTATAACAGAGGTTAAGTGAATATATGGACGAATAGGGTTAAACAGGAGATGAATGGCAGAGATCTTATCGTGGAGATGAAGTGAATAGATGGGTGGATCACATCAAGTCACGTGGCGACAGAAGGGTAAAAAAAATGTGTGGAATGATAGATTGGGTTTCGTAGGTGGTAAGCAGTTTCTCATGCGCCTTCAAAGCTGTAAGTGGAATTCCTAAATCTTGCATGATTCACCTAAGTGAATGACACGTAGCACAAGAAAACCACTTTTCTCACGTGCTCTCAAGCGGATATTGACCAAGCAATAATTCGCATGAGATTGCGTGATAGCCGTTGGATCATGCGAGATTGATCAACAATGGAAATCGGCTAAGCTAGTTGGCGATCAGGTTGTTAGTGTCGGTCATGATGCCCTCCATCGGTGATCAAAAGCTCTTTGCATATGCATAGGTAGGTGTCTCATCAGTGTCAGTTTTGCATCCCATTAGGCATGCCATAAAACTGATGGAGGAGCTGGTCCTTGTTCCCTTCTTGGCTTTGCCGGATCAGGTCATATCATAATGAGGTTGGGTCATACTTGTTTTTATTTTTGTCTTGAGGTCCCAAGTCTTAGGTCTAGGGTTTTGGTCAAAAATCACTGCAAGGTCATGAGTCAAAGGTCCATGAGTGCCCAGCAAGCCAGAAGGAGGTATGTTAATATGTTCCATTGATATCTTTCATTAGGTACAACTCATTTAAAACTTGGATTTAAAAACCCTGTTTTTAAACCCAAGGTCATGTAATATTTGTAAAAAATAAGGAAAATTTCAAAAGTCTTCAAAATGCCGGCAATAACCCTGGTCTCCTCGCTAGAGTCCATCAGATGCTCAACCTGCAAAAAGAATGAAGTTAAAGCGCCTCAAAAGCTAAATTCAGGACAAAGCAACTCCAAAAGCAGTGTTAAAAGTGAATGTCAAAATAGAACATTAGAGAGTGGGTTTTGTAAATTAATTTTTTCAAATTGAACCTACAAGAGGTAAATTTCCCTCTAAACATCTTCATTATGCCTCTATGAGCTAGCAAAGAAGAGCAAGAGGGCGGAAAGAGAGAAAGAGGGCGAATTGCAGAAAAATTAAGGAGATTTCTGGTGCGCGACCACTCGGGCAGTGTGCGCGACCACTCGGAGCTTGCGCGCGACCACTCGGGCTCCCACTCACAGAACCTTCCTAAATCCACTCAAAATTGCGTTTTGGTTTGCTAATTGCTCGAGCATACTTCTCAGCATTTTTGCAGGCAAGGGCAGCAGTTTACTCTATCTATTTGCTTCACTTTGCTCAAAAGCACCATGTCAACCACTGAAACCTATGAGCAAGGTGATGACCGGTCTTCTTCCACAGAGGTTGAGGTACAGCGGAGGCCTCGTAGGGGAGGCAAAGGTGATCATCACAAAAGAGAGCAGCAAACTCAAGAAATTTTGAGAGTTTTGAGGCATTTTGGGCATTTTTGAGAATTTTACAGGTTTTGGCCGTTGGAGTGGTCTCACCCCGCGCGCGACCACTCGTGGGGACAGCTCAGAACGGGGAAAACTTTACATTTTTGGAATTTTCATGCAAAAATACACTTGCCTATGGATGGACTTCAAATTTTATGGAGATTTGGACTTCCAAAAGCTCAAAATACATGCAAATTTTGACTTTCTGCCCCTTTTTTGAGTTGCAGAAAGCTGCCTTGGGAGAAATGACTTTTTAGGGGTCAAATCAACTCCAAATTCAGAAATTCCAGTGGGGTTGGAAATTAGACTCATAGACCTTTCCAGCAAGCTATCTTGCACCTGATTTGGACACCAGGAAGGCCCTCAAACACAGCTTCCAATGTGCGCGACCACTCCAAGGGAGGGGCGCGACCACTCAGGGAAATTTCACCATTTTGACTATTTCGGCCTGCAAAACACTGTTTTTACTTTGGTTGACTCTTAATGCATGTAAATGATGGATTGTTGGGTAATTCTCATGGCACATGGATACATTTACTCTCCTTTAACACTTCTAGAAGTTTCCTTGATGTAAATAGTGAATATTAAATGCATGAATGGGTTACCTAAGTTTTAGAGGCAAGTTGTTTTGACTGCCTATTATCTAGTGCTCAGTTTAGAATTAGTTGAAACAGCTCCTAGGAAGCTGAGCTCGACCCCTAGAGGTGGGGAAAGAGGTTGGCTTGCCTATATTATGTATTTTCTCAATCATTTTCATGGTTGGAGAGGTTGGACTCTTGAGGGAGAAGCTCCTATTGTATATTTTACTTGTATCTCTGCAATTTGAGGAAAAGGAAGACCAGGGTTTTGCAGACATCATTGGGATTCTTGTGGACTCTTGTGTTGATGGTGTGTTCTCTTATTGTAATTGTAAGTGTGTTTATGTGTTCCATCTCTTTCTTTACTGCAGCTTATTAAACAAATGAAGTGATAAAGTTTGAATTCATGCTTGCCATGCTCAGCTTTCAAATTTGTTTAATGTTTATGTTTTCCACTATCTAGAGAGGATTCAAAGTCATTGTTTGCCCTCTTTAGCTTTTCTCCTTTCTTCCTTGATCATCCATCTCAGCTAAAGGCATCATCACAAGCTCCTACCTTGCCCCAAAGACCCACCTACAAAAACTGAGCTGAATCCCCACACCCTGAATTGCACTCCCTCCAATTGCCACCAAAAACCCCAAAAACTTTAAATCAAACTTCCTTATCAGTTTACTAGCCTAATATCAGTGTTCCTAATTGGGTCAGCTCATCCTATTGAAAGATCTACCGAGTTTGACCGGAGAGAGCCTTCTCATACCCCGTAGGGCTAGCTACGAGGTGAAATGGTTTGATGTTGCCTTGAAGGTTTACCTTCCTCAGCCTAGGGTGAAATGTCAAGCACTAACACAGGTGACACGATAGCCATTGGATCGAAGGTGTGACAGATCAATGGTGGAGATTTGGAGTGCATAAAGTAGGTGGAAGAATTCATGATAGTCGTTGGATCAAGCTAGAGAGATCGACGGTGGAGATTTGGAGCGCATAAAGTAGGTGGAAGAAATGAATCGGACGGTGATTGGTCAGGTTTGTTGTGGATCAGACGGTAAGGAAATCTATGGGTATAATCTAATCAAGATGTGTTTTATTGGCTCCTGCTTAAGCATTTCGTGTTAAAGGAAATGAGAATATGAGTGAGATCTATTACAAAAAGAGAGTGATTGAAGATGATAACGATGGAATGAACCAATTACTAAATCAAGAAAACAAACTCCGAAGCTCATGCAATAACTAGAAACCTAAAACACAACCGATCTATGCTACATTGCTGTAATCGAAATGCAACTACTTAAGTAAATGAATGATTAAACCATGAATCTATGCTAGAATACATGTACAATAAAGAGGAGCCTTAGCTCCTAGGGTTGGGCCCTAACCTAAGGGCTTTAGCCCTCTGAGTTAACTCAGTGCTGGCTCGAAACAAAACATTCTTATTATCAAAACAATCGATTACATCAAAAAATAGTCATAGGTCTTGCTGCTCGAAAATAAAGTAGAGTTTTACAATCAAAAGTCTGCATCCTGCTGAGGTCCTAGGCCTCTCTACTTATACGACTGAAGTCTCCAATGACTTTCTTAAAATTAGGGAGGATCGGCTCCAAAACATGAGATAAACTTGTGCTTTGACTTCCATTTGCTCGGTTGCCTTCTAGTCCTCATGATTTGGCTATTTTCACTTTGAGTTGATGGAGGAATATTCGAATGGAGGGGTAGTAAATGAGGAGGATTTCCCTCCTATAATTCCTCTCTCTTGTCCCATTTGAGTTTTGACCAAGGTCTTTGGCAAAATTCCTTGCTTTTATCTTTTAATCCTGCATTAAGTGCACATTAGACCACAAAGTAAAATATTCAACTCTAACTCATCTCATAAACAAAATATAATCAAAAGTATGCAATAAGTTGTGAGAATAGTTGTTTTGACCAAGCTAGGAGTTGAATTAAGGACCATATAATTACCCAATGATGAGGCTCATCATCACCCCCCTAATGAACGTGTTTCTCATCCTCTGAGAAACTTAGTCAATGTCCATGTCCTTCATGGCTCTAGTAGCCTCCATGACATCCCATGCTTCTGTTGTGGTCTCTTCTTATCTTGCATAGAAGCCTGCTTTCCTTTCTAGTTCTTCCCACTGCATCTTTTCCTCTTATTATTTTCTCCTTTCTAGCATCCCTAGGAGTAGTGGTGGACTGAGTTTTAGGCCTATCCAATTGACCTTCAAGCTTTGCATTGATTGCTTATACATAGCTGTCCTGTTGAGTGCCTCTCTCAACCTTTGAGGGGAGTGATACTCTCTAATCTTCAAACAGTTTGGCAGTGTGTTCCATCTCCTTAAGCAGGCATGTATACTATCATCTCCTAGCAGCCTAAACATATCCTCAAAATGTGAAATTACTTGCTCTTGGGCAGCAAGATATCTAGGTGCCAGCTGAGGATCATTTGCAATTAGATTATGGGTGCTGCTTAGGGCCATGGGATTTTACTGTTCAACTTTGGTGAAAAGAGGTTCATTTTTCTCTCTGGCCAATATTCTTTTCATCTCTAGAGCTCTTGACTCCTCATGGTTTGTCCATGATGCCAAAGCCATTAATTGTAGATCTCCTAGCTCAACATTAGGATACCAAACATTCATATCTGTGAGGGCCATGTTGTGCAAGTAAAACTCAACCATTTTGGCCCTATCCTCTAATGTCCTTTGATCACAAAGATCAATAAACTACCTGTAGTCCTGAAATGGCATGGTGCCCCTTTGTGCTAGTGTTTTAATCTGAAATTGTAGTCATTATTCTCTGAGGTAAAGAGAATAGGATTTAGCTGGCATCCTACACTAGATGGCCTCCAAGGTTAGGCTAGTCATACATGCTAGTTGTTTTTCCCTCTCCTACAGTTGTCCTCTCAGCCATGCATTTTCCCTCTCAAGTTGATCTCTCATTATTACTTCTCTGTCCTTTGGTGTAGGGAAATCTTCAATCTCAATAGGGATATATATATATATATATATATATATATATATATATATATATATATATATATATATATATATAGATATATATATATATATATATATATATATATATATATATCTATATATATATATATATATATTTTAATAGATATATATATATATATATATATATTTTAATATTTGTGGCTTCCCTTGTTTGATTCTTGTGCTCTTTCTTGTTCTAAAATAGAGAGGGGTTTTCCTCCTTCTTTTCCCTTTTTCCTTGACTGCGGTGCTGAAAGCAGAGAGGGCAGCTGCTGCCTCCATCTTAGGGGCCTCTGGAGACACCCTAGGCGACTACTCCTTGTGTTCTTCCCCTTATGTTTCAATGCCTTCTTTCTCTCTGTTCTTCTTATCTTCTTCCTCTTGTTTTTCTTTCTCATCTCCATCAGTTTCTTCCTTTGTTTCATCCTCTGTTTTAGCATCATCCTCCTTCTCTTCTTCTGCTTCATCATGTTCCTCTGTATCAGTTTTTTCATCCATCTCATCCCCGTCTAGCTCTGTATCTTCTTCTTCTTGTTTTGCCTCCTCCTCATTGACAAAAGGACTGACATCATAGGTGAGGGTTTTGTTGGCATTATGACACGGGTTTGGAACAGGTTTGGCTCTATGACATAAGTGTTGTCCTTGATGGCAACTCACTCAAATGGCAGATCACAGTTTAGGCTGTCAGAATGAAAGAAAATGAGGTATACGCAGGTTCCTCGTAACAAAGTCGCGTATACACGCAGGTGTACCAATCATAAGGCGCGTATACGTATGCACACACTTTCATGTGAAGAAAAGCGCGTATATGTGGGAAAAATTATGGATGGTCCATGGTATTTAGTCCGAAATATTTGAACCTATGGTTTTGGTCCTTGGTATTGCATTTAAAGTATTGAACCCAAGTATTGGGTCCCTAGTATTAGTTCTCAATGGTTTTGGACCATGGTTTGAGTAAGGCCTAAGACTATAAAAAGGGAAGGAGATCATTTGGCAAGGGAATGGAATTAATGTGTTGAATATCTTGAGAGGAGCAAGATCTGGAATACTGGTGATTGGTTGGTGAGTTACAGCTGGATCTGAGTCAAGGAGGAACCTGAGCATTACACGATGGTTAAGATCTATTGATGGGTCGAGATCTCAAGGCTTGAATAGTAGTATCATTGTGTGATTTTGATCTATTATATTTGGTGCATGATTAGATCTATAAATCTAATAATCTGGGTATAACTGATGTCTGATTAAGTAAAAGAATAAATTATGTTTTATAGATATGTACGCAGGTTCGACACAGCGGAGGCGCGTATACATGCAGGTTAAGCAAGTGAAGACTGCATATACGCTGGTTGGCTTTGGCATAGCTACGTACGTACGCAGGTTTCTATTGGTGAAGTAGCATACGTCTCTTGAAATATGTTTTAGTTGCTTCTGTTTATTGCTGCAGTGTTCTGGGTTCAGAATTGATGTCTGATTACTGGTACTGTTTTCTGGTTACAACATTTTGAAAAGTTATTGGTTGATTCAGTATTTGTACAAAGGAGATTGGTTGTTGCAGATCTACTTGATGTTTGATTGATATTCATGGATTCAGTCTGAAAATTTATGAAACAAGGTCCCTGGAAGAAAAGAGAAGGTTGAAGCCTTCTGTAGGTCAGCACCTACATACTAGTATCTCAGCTAGTACAAGAGCTAAGGGGGTTGTAGCTCCCTTCCAGGAGAAGCTGGAGAATGAGAGAAGGTTGTAGCCTTCTATAGGTTGAAGCCTGTGTGCTGGTATAAGACTGCACCAGTACAAAATCATTGTAAAAAGAAGTTTCTAATTGAAAGAAGATAGAGACATATTGTAGCAGGTGGTTTTCACCCACATTGGGTTTCCACCTTATATCTTGTGTTCTTTTGTGTGACTGTCTGCTCTACTTTTTTGTTCCTGCTTACCGCTATATGGTTCTGACACACAGATTAATGATCAACATCTGAAGAATAATTTAAATTCTAAGTCTACAAGTTATACGCGAGTTTCATTAGTCAGAGTTGCGTATACACGTTGTTTTAATTAACTGAAGTAGCGTATACAAATCTTTGTATAAATTGAAAAAGAATATGACTTAATAATACTGATTCACCCCCTCCCAGTGTTATTTTCAACAATTGGAATAAGAGCAGGTCCTTCAGGAGAAGCTTGATTGCTTGAAGGAAGATCTATCATCATGAGCAACTACGAAAAGGAAACATCAATCAGGCCACCAATTTTTGATGGAAGAAACTTCGTCTATTGGAAGGTAAGAATCACTGCCTATCTTCAATCTCTTGGTACAGAAGTTTGGGATATTTTGGAAACAGGATACACATTTCCTTCAGCAACTCCTACAGATACGGCTGGTAAGAAGCAGTATGAAACAAATGCAAAGGCTGTCAATACCCTTTTAGGGAGTCTATCTCAATCAGAATTCGTCAAGGTTATGCAGCTCAAAACCGCAAAAGAAATATGGGACAAGATCGTTCTGAGCTATGAAGGAGATGATCAGGTAAAACGAGAAAAACTTCAAACTCTCAGAATTCAGTATGAAAATATCAGAATATACAATGATGAAAGCATGGCTAACTATTTCCTTCGTATAGATGAGATTGTTAATTGTATGAAAAGCTTGGGTGAAGAAATAAAAGAAGTTGTTTTGGTTGAAAAGGTTCTAATATCTTTGTCTCCTAAGTTTGATTCAAAAGTTTCTGCCATAGAAGAAAAGCAGAATCTACAGAGCCTTACCATGTCACAGCTGCACAGAATCCTAACTGCTTACGAAATGAGAAAAGGTGGACCATCAGACAAGAGAGAAGCTGCATTCAAAGCCTCAGGAAAAGGAGATTACAATGAGTCAGAACATATGTCAGAAGAAGAGGAAGAATCTAATTTTGTCAAGAACCTTCAATGGGGAACTGGAAGATTCAGAGGTAAGCTTCCTTTCAAATGCTTTGCTTGTGGGAGAGTCGGTCATTATGCTGCCAAATGTCCTCATAAAGATAAACTTGACAAAGCTAAGGAACTAGTTAGATGGAACATAAAACAGAATATAAATAAGAAGAGCTATTATACACATGAAGACAGTGATGGATATTCAATTAGTGATGAAGATGAACAATGTAATGATTATAGAATTTTGATGGCTTTTGAAGATGATGATTTCTTGGATGCTATAGATGAAGAAGGTCTCTATGAAGAAATTTCTAAACTCAAAATTTGTTTAGAGGAAAAGAATATGATTATAGACACTTTGACATTCCAACTTGCTAAAAGAGAAAAACACAATGAAAAGTTAGAATGTGAAATTGTGGGACTTAGAAAAGATATTGAGAAAACGAAAGCTCTTAATCTTAAATTTGCTAAAGGATCTAAAACTTTAGATGAGATTATCAAAGTGCAGCGTTCTCCTCTAATCAAGACAGGTCTTGGATATACTGAAGAAGCATCTCAAGCACAGAAGCAAGCACAAAAGCCATCCACCTCCAAAAGTTATCTTGATGCAGCAAGGAGAAGTGAACAGGTTGACAATCCACAGCAAAAGCATAATGCAGATCACCACGTAAGTCAGGGGAAATCTACTTCAAGGATGAACAGAAGCTACAACCAACCACAGGTAAATCATTCTCAATTTTCCTCAAGAATGGATGTCAATAGAAACTACAATCATTTGGTTGGTAGATTTGATAATCGCAGGAGCTTCTTCAATGGCCAATGTTTCTCTTGTCATAACTTTGGTCACAAAGCAGCTCAATGTGTTTCCTACAAGACAATCATGACTAGAGAAGCTCAAAAACAAAGGAGTATGACTGGGATCATGAAAAGGACCTACAATAACTTTTCTGCTCTTGAGAATGAAGTAGAATGTTCTATTTGTAACAACTTCGGTCATGAAGATTTTGAATGCAGGAGCAGGTTTCGGCAAACAACTCAGAAGGAGCAAGTTTCATTGAGTCCCAAAACATGGAAAAAGAAAGAATCACAACCAGAAAGATGTGGGATAGCCTTATATGCAGAAGGACAGGAAAATTAGTGGTACATCGATAGTGGATGCTCAAAACATATGACAGGTGATAAAGATAAACTTTAGTCATATAGTGCCTTAGAAAAGGAAAAGAAGGTCTCATTTGGAAATGACACCCCTGCACTCATAAAAGGTAAAGGTTCTGTTCTTTTGAAAGAAAAGGTCAAGGCTAGAAATGTTATGTATTTTGATGGCTTAAAGCATAATTTATTAAGTGTCAGTCAAATGTGTGATCAAGGAAATGAACTAATATTTCGATCAAATGGATGCATTGTTCGTGAGCTTGATACAGGAGAAAAAGTGATCAAAGGCATAAGAACTCCAAATAATTTATATATACTCAAGGGAGGACAACAAAAATGCTATCTAAGCAAGAATGATGAACACTGGCTATGGCACAGAAAATTGGGGCATCTAAGCTTCTCACAGATAAGGAAAGCATGCGAATATGAGGTGGTTCGTGATCTACCTGACATCAGAATTCCAGACAATACAATATACAAATCATGTCAATTTGGTAAGCAAGCCAGAACTAATTTCCCTGAGAAGGAAGGATTAGCTAGCAGGCCACTTGAACTTGTCCATACTGATGTATGTGGTCCATCTAGGAAAAGGTCACCTCGAGGAGAAGAATACTTTATATTGTTCATTGACGACTTTTCCAGGATGTGTTGGATAGGACTTATGAAGCATAAAGATGAAGCTTTCGAAAAATTCAAATCATTCAAAGCCTTGGTGGAGAATGAATCAGATCGCAGAATCAAATGCCTCAGGTTTGATCGAGGAGGAGAATTTACCTCGGATGAATTTTTCAATTTTTGTGAAGAACATGGAATAAGAAGGGAATTCTCTACTGCAAGGACTCCTCAGCAAAATGGAGTAGTGGAAAGGATGAACAGAACAGTTCAACAAATGGCTCGTGCTATGCTTGATGAGTCTGGAACTCCCGCAACCTTCTGGGGTGAAGTCGCATTTGCTGTAGTTACTATTCTCAACAAGACAAATATCTAGGTAAACAACACTCAGACTCCTCATGAACTTTGGTATGGTAAGACTCCCACGGTAAAATACTTCAAAATTTTTGGAAGCAAATGCTACATTAAGAAGACTGATGAAAATCTTGGCAAGTTTGAACCTAGAGCAGATGAAGGCATTCTCCTTGGTTACTCTCCCCACAACAAAGCATACAAGTGTTACAATAAAAGACTTGGAAAAATTGTTGAAAGTATTGATGTAGTGGTTGATGAAGAAGGAAACACTCCTAGGCAGGTAAAATCTGAAGATTTTGAAGATGATGAGGACTATCCATCAACATCAAATCAGATTCATGATGAAGAAGAAACCCATGAGGCACCAGAAGAACAGATAAGGATAGAAGAAAAGACTCCATCCAGGTACGTTCAGAAGAATCATCCGGAATCTCAAATTTTGGGGCAGAAAGAGGCAAGTGTACAGACAAGAAGAACTATTTTAGAAGCTTCAAGCTATCTAGCATTGCTCTCCTCCACTGATCCACAAAATATAAGAGAGGCATGCAAAGATGAATGTTAGATCAAGGCCATGGAGGAAGAACTTGAGCAGATTGAAAAGAATAACACTTGGGAGTTGGTTCCTAGACCAAAAGATAAGAATGTCATAGGAACAAAATGGATATTCAAAAATAAGCTGAATGAAAATGGAGATGTGATTAGAAACAAGGCCAGACTTGTTTGCAAAGGGTATGCTCAACAAGAAGGGATAGACTTTGAAGAAACTTTTGCACCAGTTGCTAGACTTGAGGCCATAAGAATGTTCCTTGCTCTTTCTAGCTTTCAGAAGTTCAAAGTATTTCAAATGGACGTGAAGTTTGCCTTCCTGAATGGAGACTTGGATGAAGAAGTATATATTGAACAACCAGATGGGTTTATTCTTGGAAATGATCCAAAACTTGTATGCAGACTCAAAAAGGCTCTCTATGGCCTTAAACAGGCTCCAAGGGCTTGGTATTATCGGTTGGATAAGTACCTCCATCAACAAGGTTTTATAAAAGGATCAACTAATAGCAATCTATATATAAAAATTGACAATGATAAGTTGCTAATACTTGTTGTGTATGTTGATGATATCATCTTTGGTAGCAATGAAGAAGACATGAGTCAAAATTTTGCCTTGGTGATGCAGAAAGAGTTTGAAATTTCCATGCTTGGTGAGCTCACATATTTTCTTGGTTTACAAGTCCAACAAAAAAAAGATGGAATTTTTCTATCACAAACCAAGTATCTCAAGCAGATCTTGAAGAAATATGGGATGGAGGATTCGAAACCAGTATGTACCCCTATGGTAACAAGATGCAGCCTCAGTGCAAATGATGAATCGGCATCAGTACATCAACCAACCTATAGATCCATGATTGGCAGTCTGCTCTATCTAACAGGTACCCGACCAGACATTATGCAGGCAATGGGAATAGTTGGAAGGTTTCAGGAAAATCCAAAGGAAACTCATCTTCAGGCAGTTAAGAGAATTTTCAAGTATCTTCAAGGAACTCAAAACTATGGCTTATGGTATCCTAGAGGTACAAATCTCACACTTCATGCATATACAGATGCAGATTGGGCAGGTAGCATGGATGACAGAAAAAGCACTAATGGTGGTGCATTCTTCATGGGTCCTAGATTAGTATCTTGGTTCAGCAAGAAACAAAGTTCTATTGCATTATCTACAGCTGAAGCAGAATATGTAGCTACTGCATCTTGCTGCACACAACTCCTTTGGATGATGCAAACATTGCAAGACATTCAAATCACTTGTACTCCACCTATATCCATTTTTTGTGATAATATAAGTGCAATCAGTATTTCAAAGAATCATGTCATGCATTCAAAGACAAAACACATACCGATCAAGTATCATTTTCTCCGGGAACAAGTGCTTGAACAAAAGGTCAAATTGGAGTATGTTCCCTCTAAGGAACAAGTTGCTGATATCCTCACCAAACCACTGCCCAGGGAGACATTTAAATACCTCAGACAGAAGCTAGGGGTAGTTGATGCATCATCTTTCTATTGAATCTTGTCTGTTTCAGAGAAAAGTGGTTGTACGCGAGTTGAATGAGGAGGATCCACATACATACACTGGTTTATTAAGGTACAGTCGCGTATATGTTGGTTTGAAGAAAAGCAATGGGGCCAGGCTCAGGATGAAAAGATTTTGATATGGGTCTAACAGAGACCATCTGGCACAGGTTCAGGGGGAGCATATATTCTTCTAAAAAAAATGAATTGTTGGCATTATCTTAGAAGATCTTGGTTCAAATTCATAGTTGGTTTGGTATTAGGTGGAACAGGTGCAGAAGGAGAACATGGGTGCTAGTCTAAATAATGATTGACAAATGCTGCTGATATTTGTTGTTGATAATTGTCAGAGTCTTGCTATAGATATTTTTTCTCTATGTCTTATATTTCTTTTATCAAGGTCATGTAACGGCCTATTTTGGTTTCCCCACTATGCCTGGGATGAATGAGTAATGTTCTTATTTTATCATGTATCCCCACTTGGTTGGGTGGATGAGTCAATACTGGTATATTCCCATTTGGATGGGAGATGGATGTATGAGTCTTTGGTGATAGGAAGGTCACTATAAAGTCATGTTTCTTTTATAGAACATCTTCATGCAAACCTTGCCTACAAGTCAGGGGAGCTTGGACAGCACAGTAGAGCAGAAATTTTAGCATGGACTCAGGGGGAGCATAACCCTTTGCCCTTGATTTCAAAGGGGGAGAATGACTTTGAGTGACTTTGGGTTGCCATCAAGTCCAAAGGGGGAGACCGTTGGCATTATGACACAGGTTTGGCTCTATGACATAAGTGTTGTCCTTGATGGCAACTCACTCAAATGGCAGATCACAGTTCAGGCTCTCAGAATGAAAGAAAATGAGGTATACGCAGGTTCCTCGTAACAAAGTCACGTATACACGCGGGTGTACCGATCAGAAGGCGCGTATACGTATGCACACACTTTCATGCAAAGAAAAGCACGTATATGTGGGAAAACTTATGGATGGTCCATGGTATTTAGTCCGACATATTTGAACCTATGGTTTTGGTCCTTGGTATTGCATTTAAAGTATTGAACCCAAGTATTGGGTCCCTAGTATTAGTTCTCAATGGTTTTGGACCATGGTTTGAGTAAGGCCTAAGACTATAAAAAGGGAAGGAGATCATTTGGCAAGGGAATGGACTTATGTGTTGAATATCTTGAGAGGAGCAAGATCTGGAATACTGGTGATTGGTTGGTGAGTTACAGCTGGATCTGAATCAAGGAGGAACCTGAGCATTACACGATGGTTAAGATCTATTGATGGGTCGAGATCTCAAGGCTTGAATAGTAGTATCATTGTGTGATTTTGATCTATTATATTTGGCACATGATTAGATCTATAAATCTGATAATCTAGGTATAACTGATGTCTAGTTAAGTAAAAGAATAAATTATGTTTTATAGATCTGTACGCAGGTTCAACACAGCGGAGGCACGTATACACGCAGGTTAAGCAAGTGAAGACTGCGTATATGCTAGTTGGCTTTGGCATAGCTACGTACGTACGTAGGTTTCTATTGGTGAAGTAGCATACATCTCTTGAAATATGTTTGAGCTGCTTCTATTTATTACTGCAGTGTTCTGGGTTCAAAATTGGTGTCTGGTTACTGGTACTATTTTCTGGTTACAGCATTCTGAGAAGTTATTGGTTGATTCAGTATTTGTACAAAGGAGATTGGTTGTTGCAGATCTATTTGATGTTTGATTGATATTCATGGATCTAGTCTGAAAATTTATGAAACGAGGTCCCTGGAAGAAAAGAGAAGGTTGAAGCCTTCTGTAGGTCAGCACCTACGTACTAGTATCTCAGCTAGTACAAGAGCTAAGGGGTTGTAGCTCCCTTCCAGGAGAAGCTGGAGAACAAGAGAAGGTTGTAGCCTTCTGCAGGTTGAAGCCTGCGTGCTGGTATAAGACTGCAC
The DNA here is from genome assembly GCA_031772625.1 of Pinus tabuliformis. Lineage (NCBI taxonomy): Eukaryota > Viridiplantae > Streptophyta > Pinopsida > Pinales > Pinaceae > Pinus > Pinus tabuliformis. The sequence goes on from CM062813.1 coordinate 928,153,294, forward strand.
CAATACAGAATCATTATAAAAAGAAGTTTCTAATTGAAAGAACATAGAGACATATTACAGCAGGTGGTTTTCACCCACATTGGGTTTCCACCTTATATCTTGTGTTCTTTTGTGTGACTGTCTGCTCTACTTTTTTGTTCCTGCTTACCGTTATATGGTTCTGACACACAGATTAATGATCAACATCTGAAGAATAATTTAAATTCTAATTCTGGATGTTATACGCGAGTTTCATTAGTCAGAGTTGCGTATACACGCTGTTTTAATTAACTGAAGTAGCGTATACAAATCTTTGTATAAATTGAAAAAGAATTTGACTTAATAATACTGATTCACCCCCCCCCCCCCCCCCTCTCAGCATTAGTTTCAATAGGTTTTGATGTCATCCTCTACTGGTAAGTCTCTGAAGACTGACCATGTTATAGGGATCCTGCGGTTTTAGAGGGCATCCTCAATGAGGATCTTGATCAAACCATGGTGAGCCAATTGTTGGGGATTCTCTTCCTTCAATTTATTGTTGGATTTTATGAGTGATTGCATCAAGAAATATGGTATGCTAAGTCTTTGGTGAACTGGTGTTTCTACCCCAAATATTAATTCTTCTAGCATCCTAAAATGGTAGCCATAAACAACACTTTATCTACCCTCACATGAGATATATTTGATGAGTTAGTAACCTACCTCACTCCATGGGTATGGCAGGTTATCCCTCCTTAATCCATTTTTATCCTTTGTGGGTTTTTCACCTTCTAAAAAGAATTCCCTTTTTGCCACCTGACTGTCTGCTTTGTCTTCTTTTCTCCATGGAATTCCTAAGGGAAGTGTGGTGACCCTACTGATGAGATCTGGGGTGAGATCTATAGTGAGCCCTCTAACTATAACAGTGGCATGGATTCTGCTGTGTGGAGTGAGGGAATGAGCAAATTCTTGGGTCAGCTCATCATCATACCCTGTGAATTTTTCGAAAAACCCCATCCATTGGTGTCTTATAAAGATTTCAAGCACTTGGGTGATCTGATGATGAGATCTAAGACAATTATTAAGGTATTATAGACTCATGTGCATGGATATGCCTATGTTACTTTGTGCAATGGATCGATAAGATTACGAAATACATAGACAGTGAAGGAGTTAAAGAAAATAATAGACAAACACATTTAAACATAGCAAGTTTAATAAGGAGTTCAACTAACACTCCTGGGCTATGTCTCCTGGTCTAGCCTTCAGTGGTGACCTCTCTATTATGTCTTCAAAAAAAGAGTTTTACAAAAGTATGAGCTCAATTTGAGTCTCAGCACACAACAGATACAAAAACAAGAGTTTTTCTTGAACCACTCAAGCCTCTCTGAGTACACAAACTTTCTCTATCACTCTCTGTCACTGTCTCTGCTCTGTCTCGGCACTACCTGTCCTATTTTCTATCAATTTGTGGCTTTAAATCCAATCTGCACTATTTGTTCGTTTCATCTTCTCAGGCTCTTTGGCTTCTTGACCTCTGTCCGCTCAGATCCCTTTTTGAGCGTTAGCAATCATTGCTAAATGCTTTTAGGGATGGTGGCCACCTATTCTGTAACTAAATGGGTCATCGGCCTTTGAAAACCCCGAAATAGCCATTCTCAATTTACACAGAGAAATTCATTCAAAACTGTGAAATTCCACCAAATTTTCATTTATCAGACTTGAAACATTATGAATTCGCCTTATAACTCCTATCGGGTCCACCTGTACAGCAACATCGCATCTCCACCGTTGATCTGGGAGATCCAGATCCAACAGCTATGGTTCATTTCGAACAGCCCTTTTGTATGGGGGTTAACTGCCCGATAAGGGTGGTTTTCTCTTTCCTCAGCTTGGACACATGGTAGCCATTGTATGGGATCGGGCAGAGCCCGACCCAAACCACTTACCGCCTTTGGTCCTCCCGAAATCCTGCCTGTTTTATGATTTTCCTTTTATATTAAAAATATATTAAAACATTGAAAAACCTCGTAAAAATGGCTTTATCGGACTTGAAATCATATATAATGGCATTAATAAACCCTTTCAAGTCTGGTTTCATCGCATCGGTGCTTTATCCCTTACATTTCGTTTATTTAATGAAAATGCAAAATTCAAAGGAAAACCTTGTTTTCTAGATCTCAAATTATATCAAATATCATTCATAATTGTTATCGGGTCCGACTATCTCAGTCATAGTTATCATCGGCCCCGATCACTTGCATAGTTCCAATGCTATATTACAATGCAATTGATCGCAATCGCATATCGCCAATACCCCGAGCCATATGTGATTGTTCCTCTGTGTTTGCCGATTGCGATATCATGCATTAACATGGGTCATCGATCTACGCGCTTGATCGACGGTCCTCGTTGTCCTCCAATTCAAAGTTTCCTTATACCTCTGATAAGCCTTATTTCACTTGTTTCTTCATGTTTTTGCCTCTCGATAGTGTAATTCGACTTTTTTTCAAGTTCTTCTTTTGTGATATTTTCGAGTGTTTGAAGACTTAGAGGGTTTTCTAGGATCCATTTGGATCATGCCTTCCCACTGAAAAGGCTTTTGGACCACAAAAAGTTGATTTTTAAGCATCAATTAAGTGAGGATACAGCTTCCTCACTTGTTTAATCTCTATCCATCTTGCACTGCTTGATTTTGAACCCTGGAGTCCAATTCTGAGGTACTCAACATCCCCTCTGCACGTAGTTCTTACCTTCCTGTCTAGAATTGTAATGTCCTGCAACTCATTGAGACATTCAAGCAATAGATCATCAATAGAAGGAAACTGACTTTGCTCTTTGGGATCTTCAATCAATGAAGGTTCAAATAGTCTCAAGTTTTCTGTATTGACTACTGAATAGATGTGCATGTAAGTTGGCAAATCAAGGTGAAAAGAATTCTCACCAATTTTCTCAAGTATCTTGAAAGGCCCATACCTTATTGGCTTCAACTTCTTATCTTCACCTTGCATTCTATCTTTGTTGATGTACAGCTAGACTTGATCACCAACTTGGAAGCTATGCTCAATTCGATGCTTAGCATGCCTTGCCTCGTACTTGGCTTGGCTCTTTTCCAGCTGTTCCTACACTACCTGGTGAATTTCTTGGATCTATTCAATGAACTTGGTTTCTTTGTCCACATCACTGTGTCCATCAACTACTATGTCTTTACTAAAGATAAAATCCAAGGGAGACCTTGGTATAAAACCAAAACAAGTCTCAAAAGGAGATCTCTATGTAGAAGAATGTTTAGCACGATTGTAAGAATGTTGCACATAACATAAATGTTCATCCCAAAGCTTGGGATGCTTGCTGCAATAGCCCCTGAGAAACTGGATCACTGTCTTGTTGACCAGCTCTATTTGGCCATATGTTTGTGGATGAAATGTTGTGCTCTTCTTCAATCTTGTGTCCATTAACTCCCATATACTTGACCAAAACTTCCCAACAAATCGGGAATCTCGATCAGAGACAATAGAAGTGGGTAACCCAAAATGAACCCATACATGCTGAAAGAACAAATTTGCTATTTGCTTAGTTGTAATCTGCTTGTTACAAGGTATTAAAATACACATTTTGTTGAACCTATCCACAATAACATATAAATAGTCATGACCTTTTCTAGATTTTGGCAGTGCCCTAACAAAGTCCATGGAAACAGTTTCCCAAGGATGAGAAGGGACTGGAAGTGGAGTGTACAAGCCTAGTTTTCTATTGCTGGGCTTGCTTTTAGCACACATGGTAGATCCTTTAATATATCTAGAAACTATTTCATGCATTCTTGGCCAATAACAGAACCTTTGTAGCTGTGCAATTGTTTTACTTACACCAAAATGACCTGATATTAGAGAAGTATGTGCTTCTCGGATTATATTAACTCTTTCAGTTTGAGGAATGCATAACTTTCCCAAATGATATAAGAGTTGGTATTTAACATGATAATCCAATTCTTCTACTTGTTTTCCATGACTTAAAGTTGCATATACATCTTTAAATTCTACATCTTGAGCATACTGTTCAATGTAGCTTTCATGCAATATTGAATTATGCTTAAGTATAGTAGATGCATTTATAATTGGTTTGGATAACATATCTGCAACCTTATTGTGTATGCCTTTCTTATATCTGATGACAAGATGAAACTGTTGTAGAAAACCCATCCACCTATAGTGTCTTGATTGCTGCAACTTAGTTTGTGAGTGTAAATATTGAAGTGGTTGATGATCAGTATGTATAACTATTTCTTTGCCCAATAGGTAATGTTTCCACTTTTTCACACTCTGTACTAATGCATAAAATTCTTTATCATATGTGGGATAATTAACTACTACAGAATTAAATGTCTCAGAATGATAACATATGGGTTTACCATGTTGCATCAACACTGCTCCCATGGCATAGTCATTGGCATCTGTTTCAATCTCAAATGGTCTTTGAATATCTGGCAATGCTAGTATTGGTGTTATACTAATCTTTTCTTTCAAGGTGTCGAAGGCTTTCTACTATTTTCCTCCCCACTGAAACACCTTGTTCAATCATGTCAAAGCATGTAAGGGAGCTGCAATCAAGGAAAAGTTAGCAATAAACTTTCTCCAGTATTGTGCTGCTCCTAGGAAGCCCCTAACTTCTGTAGCAAATTTGGGTTTAGGCTAGTTCACAATGAATTCAACCTTAGAGGGATCTATCTTCAATTCACCACCCCCTACAATATGACCCAAATAATTCAAAGATGTTTTGCCAAATTCACATTTTGATAATTTAACATAGGGATTTTCTCTTTTCAAAACATCTAGAGACTGCTTTACATGCTTTAAATGTTCTTCCCATGTTTTACTAAAAACAAGAATGTCATATAAATATACAATTACAAAATAATCAATAAAAGGCTTGAGTACGTCATTCATAACTCTCATGAAAGTGGCAGGAGCATTAGTTAAGCCAAAAGGTATAACTAGCCATTCATACAGCCCTTGCTTTGTTTTGAAAGCAGTCTTCCATGCATCTTGTTCTGCGACTCTGACCTGATGGTAGCCACTATGCAAGTCTAACTTGGAAAAGTAAATAGCTTCTTTCAGCTGATCTAATAGATCATCTATACGAGGAAGAGGATAACAATTATTGATCGTTATTTTATTCAATGCTCTGTAATCAATGCACATCCTCCACGAGCCATCTTTATTTCTCACCAAGACAATTGGAGATCCACATGGTGATGTGCTTGGCCTTATGAACCCTTTGTCGAGAATCTCCTATACCTGCTTCTTGATCTCTACATTCTCTAAAGCAGATAACCTGTAAATTCTGATGTTAGGCAATGGAGCATCTCACTGCAAATGAATATCATGTACTATTTCCCTTTTGGGTGGCAGACCTTTAGGTTCTTGAAATAGGACATCATATTCTGAAACAACTTTTTCTAAATAAGCTTTTTGTTTAGCATCACAGCCTTCAAATACATTGGTTTTATTAGGGGTCTTTTCCTTTACAACCATTAGTAAAAATTTCTTGCATGAGTTTACGATTCTTTTCATCTGCCCTGAATTTATGAGAGTGCAGTTATTTTTGAGCTGATGAGCCTGTTAGCACCTAAATTTGCCTTAGGCTGAAGGAAGGCGAAATTCAGGGTAACCACAAACTACGCTCAATCTGGTAGCTAGCCCTACCAGAACAGGAGAGGGCTCTCTCCGGGTCACGCTCAATGAAGAATAAGCAAATAGGGTCTGAGGATGACTTAGAATGGATACTAATTTTAGGCTAGGTAAATAAATATGAAAGAAATATTTTGATGAATGACTGAGTTTTCTGGGATGTATGGGACCAAGGAACAGCATGAGCAGAGAATTTAACTCAAAGACGTAGATTATTTTGTGAGGCAAGATAGGCCGAAAGTCTAGCAATTAAATTTGAAATAACATGAAATGAGAGACTGTTTGAGAGGGTGAAAAGGTCATAAATACATGAATCCTTTTCAACAGAAGAAAACATTAGAACGTGAAAACTTTCCCAAGGCAGAGCAGCAAAAACTGAATTCTACCTTTTCTTACTTAGAAGCTTTCACTGGAAATGAATATGAATGAACTGTGAAACATAACGACATACATATGAAATAGAAAGAAAATACATTTGCTAAACTCACGCCACAGGAATCTCAAGAACCAGAGCTGCAACCTTTCATTAATTCTCTGTCAAAATGTACAGTGAGTAACTGAGTTTCTCTCCCACAGCTTCCCAGAAACTCCAACCAAAAAACAAAATGACTCTCAATACAATAAATAAGCTTTTCCATGAGAAATTCGATCAACCCAGGAAATGAAGAGCCAACCATCAGCAGTTACATTTAATTTTCTGTGAGGACCAATTAGAAAAAAGCAAACATGAGCGTAGATTTTTTGGGTGGCTGTTCGCCTTCATTTGGCCACTTGGATAGAAGCCAAAAATATTTTTTAAACTTTGCCTTTGATGTTGGGAAAAATGTATTGTAAATGAGTGGGCCCACTTGGAGAAAATTGCGAATCGAAATTTCGCAGAGCGGAAGTGATTTTGGCCTTTGGGTCTCTGTGCGGCGTGCCAAAAACTGTATGCGTTGCGCCACTTTGGAGCTAGTTTTGAAGAACTTTCTGAAGTCCAAATTGATCCCAAGTGTGCTTGTTAGAAAGCCCTACCTGTCTACTTTCTAACCCAAGTGGAATTTCTAAATTTGGATGCCATTTGCCCCTCCAAAACTGCAATCGTCCAAGACTGCTTCCTGTGTGTCAAAATAGGGGTAGAGAGGTCATTTTTTGGGTGTTTTTGACCTCCTAAGGACTCAAAATTGGCCCAAAATTCTTGGCCATGCACCAAAAGTCATGATTTTCCATAGAAAATCCAAAAATGTAAACTTTTTGTCAATGGAGCTCCCTAGCGAAAGCGCGCGCCAAGTGGCGCAACGCACAGGGAAAAAAAACCTGTTTTTTGTACACAAAATGCAAAAATGCAAAAATGTGCTCCAAATTTCTTGAAATTTGGGCTGTACCTTATCTATCACATGTCATGTTGGACCAAAGAAGCCTCAGCCAAGATTCAAAGCCGATCTTGCTCTTTTTTCCTCTTTTGTCTTTTTGTCACCTTCCTCAATTTCGCCTTTAAGCTCCTGATTCTCGCTTTGGAGCTCATGTTTCGGGCCATGTAATGGTGATTCATGCACCTCAGCATTGATTTTTCCCTCTTAGCCTTCTCCAACAGCTGCTCCAAGTGAACGTTCACTTTCTCTAAAACATACTCCTGTTCCTCATCTCTTTGCTCCTAGAGGTCTACCTCGTGCTGCCACGATGTGTTGTCGGTTTTCCTTGCTCAGTTGCAACTCTATCTCAGCTTGCCACTCCTCAAGTTGTTTGTTCCTCTGCTCCAGGTATTTCATATTCCATTCGGCTCTCCAATATTAGGCATGTCAGTAGCTAATGAAATAGAGTCCGGTGTAAGTGTGAAAGTAACACCGGCCAAAGTAACTTGAGCACCATGAAAATGTAGAACAAATAGGTGAGCCAACTCATGGTGGAATTGAACATTTGCAACCTTTTCACAAAACTCATAGCATGACTGAAACCGAAAATAAGAGACGACAAAAGGGCAGGCCTACAATTCTGTGAGGGTAGCCGGTTCTTCTCTAACATGTCTACCACTTTTGTGAGGCCTCCGGGGTGCACGTTCTTCCGTGGGTGGGTCACTATGAGTTTCCTCCTCATAATCGGATGAATGATCAGATGACATAATTGATGCTATGAAAACTGCTTGGAGAAATGAATGCTGGTCGCAAGACTGTTTGGACTGTTGTTGTAATATGTTTGAAATTGTTGTGTTGTAATGCAATATAGTTGGATTTCTAGAAAATCCACGCAAGGAATGAGAAAATTGGTGAAAATAGGGAGTCGTTTTAATCATCATTAATGAACTGAAGCTGAAGAGCCAACTATTTGCCAGCGTTGCATTTTCCACCCAAACGACCGATGGAGAGGTCTGGGGACTCAAAACTTGCCCAAATTTCTTGGCCATGCACCATCAGTCATGATTTTTCATGCCAAATCCAAAAATATAATTTTTTTTCAATTTAGAGCTCCCTAGCATAAGCGCGCGCCACGTGCGCGGCGCATAGGGAAGTGGCGCGGCGCACTGGGCTTGAGGCGCGGCACACTGGGCTTGAGGCACGGCGCATAGAGCCCGTGCGTAGCTCTCTTTGTATGAGAATTTTGGTGGCCTTACCGGTGTCCAAATTGGGCACAAGATAGCTTGGTGGAAAGGTATTTGAGTCTACTTTCCAACCCAACCATAATTTTTCAATTAGGAGTTCATTTTCCCTGTCAAAAATGAAATCTCCCAAGACTAGTCAAAAAGTGTCAAATGAGGCTGCCTCAAGGCAGAGTGCTATTGCAGTCAACTTTTTAAGGTGTTCCTCAACTCCAAATTGAGCTCATGATAGCTCATTGGAACGATCCTTGTGTCTAGTTATCATTTTACTGATCAATAAAGTCATTTGGCTAACCACGCGAGGAGAAAAATTGATTTTCCCAAGGTCACTTTAGAGGTGCATCAATTCTCTCGAGGCAATTGTATTTTTGACATTGCTCTAAAACCATGACACCTGTGTAAAAATGGAAGGAGGTTTTTCTTCCTTGGCTTATTTTGGACAAAAACCTCTCTCATTTTTCGAAAATTCATATTTTATTGCTCAGAAACATCATTGGAGTAAAACCTATCCCGATGTGTGGAACAAGAGATTTGTCGAAATGAAGCGAAATGAAGGGGATAAGCGGCTTCTAAATTCTTGGGAAAATTCATGGAAGTAGGGAGGGATTTTAAGAAGCAAGGAAAGTGGAATTTCAAAGATTGAGTGAGGGGAAGGGGTCCAAAAAGGCAAAACACAGGTCCAACCTAGAAAATTTCTAAGTTGTAGCAAGAAACTAGGGTTTGTGCGAAAATGAGGAATTTGGGGGATCTCAGTGATGGGAAGAGTTTGATAAGGTACTTTAAGGATAGGGGAAGGTGTATGAATATCAGGATACAAGTTTTGCCGATGATTTGACCGTCTAAGAGAAATTGCCTTCAAAACCCTAGGAGAGGGAAATGACCTTATCTAGGCACAACTGAAGCATGAACAAGGTGTAAAATGACCCAGTGGAACTTGACATGATAACGAAAACCCTCTGAATGATGGTACAATCAACTGAACAGTGACATGGACTGACATTTGGACAACTTTGACAAGAATAAAAGCAAACCCTATATCTAATGCCTAGTGACCAAATTTTGCTTGAAGACTTACTGAAATGACAAAATTTGACCTTGACACTCTGAGACCACTTTGTAAGAGCATATTTGATCACTGGAGGAAGGCTGCAAAGACTGACACTAACATTGGCTCCAATGGGGATGGTAGCTCCAGCTCCTTGGAGGTGCCAAGAACTGCAGATCTTTGGGTGAGCAGACAGTGCCTTTGTCCATTGGGCTATGGAATCAAAACACGAAAACTGACATTATGTAGACAGACTCTGACTGAAGACTCAAACTGAAAACCATAATAAAACCAGACATGACTAAATCCTAACTAAGAAACTGGAAAGATGCTCATATTTGAGCTTATTCAGCAAACCTACCCTAATTACTCTTTCCACCACCCGATCAAGTGAGATGGAACAGCCAATGCAACCAGGTAAGTATCATGGCTGATATTTGATTTCTTCCCAAATGCTTTCTGATGTGCAGGAAAAGGGAAGAATCGAAAGGCAACTCCCATGGAAACTTGGAATCAAGTTCACTGCTGACAAACTTGCAAAGCATGAATTGGCTAGATGACTTCAAGAATACTGCAAAAGGATCTTCATAAGCATTACCATTGATTTCCATTAACACATTACTGTTCTGGTCCAAGTAATCTTCATAGCTGGATATTAAAATTTTCCTCACATCTGTGCTGTCTTTCTTTGGTGATAGTAGTAGGCTGTCAAAAGGATCCTGAATTTCGTGAAGAACCAAACTCTGTTGCTGATTCCAAACAGAACCAAAGCCTCCTTTATCAATCTCCTCATATGACTGCAAACTTTGATCTGAGCTTTGTAATGAAAAATCCGTTAAACAAGACAATGAAGGTGGCCTTGGAATCATATTATTATCAACATTCTCTTTTGTCACATGGTTGGCTGATGGAGAAGAATTTTTACAGCAAACAAAATCTAACACATGAGCAAAAGGATCATCAAAAACTTGAGGGGACTGATGTAATGTATCTATTGAAACTGTATGACATCCTATTGGCGGTTCATCTTTTTCTTTAGAGATATTACGAAGATTCTACCTTATAAACTGAAATACTTCGAAACAAAAGGGTATAGAATCCTCTTGCATCATTAGGTCATGTACTTTGGCTACCACACCTTCATCTATAATCTGACCTTCAATTGTGTTTTGTGGCTGTGAATCTGGTGCTAGAGAGGGTTTTATATCCAAAATGATTTCGTCAATCATTTCAGGGGAAGATTTCTTATTAACAACTTGCTCAAGAATTTCGCCATCTGTCTCATCCTCAATATTAGAACTGAGAGATTGTTGATTTCCTATAGGCTTCTCATTTGAAGATTTACTATGCAATTTACCTCTCAAAAACTGAAATGATTCAAAACAGAAAGGTAAGGAATCTTCTTGTATCATTTGATTGCATGTGCCAGCTTCCATTTCCTCATCCGTAACTTGACAACTAATGGCATTTGGGGGCTGGAAATATGAATATGAGAAGTCTGGCACTGAGTTTTCATCGCCCTCAAGAGGCTCCAAATCAAGACTAGTCGACAGCTGATTTTTGATTGCATGTAAATTGTCTCTGATGAACTTAAATGAATCAAAGCAAAAAGGTAAAGATCCTTCACCTACTTCCCAATTTGCTCCACTTTCCTTGTCATTGTCATAGCTGATATGTATTGGTTGGTCACTGTACTCGAGCTGCTATAAGTGAACTTCCTCATCCCACAAACTGGCTGCTGGTTTGTCTGCAAGATTAGCTTTTGTTTGGAGAACATAATCATCATCATCATACTGATCAAACTGAGGCAAATCGTCAGTATAAAACACATCATCAAGCATACATGTCATATCAACACGTCTTTCTTCCTCAAGATGATCTACAAAACAATCCTTATGACAACTGAGATAAGAAACAATATGTTTTGGATCAACCACTTGTTCATGAACGTCATTTTCATTTTTTGCAGTCATTTTCCGCACCATCTCTTCTAATGCACTCACCAAAATGTCAAGCTTTTCCTCTGAAGGTGTAGTTTTCTCTAGATCCACGTTTTTCATCTCTTCTTCTTTCAACCTTGCCCTTCTGATCAGTAAATGAGCCTCTACATTTACTGCATTGTTTTGCATCTCTTCAAGTGTTGCGACATTCTTTTATCTCAGCTGAAACTCCATTTCCGAATCAAAGGAACCTGGGTAATGCAAGAGAGCAGATCTAGGAGGGGGTCTTATATCAACCGGCATTGAATAATAAACTTGATTAAATCTGGCTGAAAACTGTTGTACTGTCTCCCCTGGCAGTCTTTTCAGCTGATTATACTCTTCTACGATAAGGAAAAGGTTCTGTCCAATCCTTCACCTGTCAAGAAAAACTTTGATGAACTGGTGTAAATCTTTGATGCTCGCATCAGGCAAGGCTTTGAACCAACTCTTGACTTTGCCTCGCAAAGAAAGAGCAAAAAGCCTTATACTGACATCTTCTTCATCAATTTCAAAAAGGTCTAGAAAAGTCTCAACATTCTGCACATGTTGCTCAACATTGACATTCTTACATTCACCGTCAAATCTTGGCAAGTATAGATCATAGTTTTTGGGGAAAGCATGAAGAACAGAAGGTAAAACAAGAGGTTTATACCTATCTGGGATTATAACAGCTGTAGGAATATATACAAGAGCTATGGGATCAGTTTTGTTTTCTTTAGGCTCATCACTTTGCAGAGAATCATCATAAGATGTAGGAAAAGTAAGGAGGCTAGGATCAAAGGGAAACTTAGTATTTATGCTTTTTGAATGGGTCGATTGAAGATTTTGATCACCTTTATCATACAACAAGTTCTGAAAAACTTTTAGGACAGCTTCAAGAACAGCAAAGAAGTAATTCACAAGAAAGCAGAGTAGGTCCTGAATACCATTCCACTTTGGATACCTGAACTTTGTGTAAGATCCTTCCATTTTTGCAGAGAAAGAGTTAGTCCTCCAGTGGAGTCACCATGAAGCACAGATTGTTGGATTCTTCAGTGAATGGAGTCGCCAGGTGAATGATTTCAGCCGTCTTCTGTCTGATCGTTGTCCACCATCAACCATCAGATCTGAACTTAATACATGTACTGGGGCAAGACAATCTTCAAGCAAACCGTTTTCTTCCCCAGTGGAGTCGCCACTATGTTAGCACCTAAATCTGCCTTAGGCTGAAGGAAGGCGAAATTTAGGGTAACCACAAACCACGCTCAGTCTGGTAGCTAGCCCTACCAGAACAGGAGAGGGCTCTCTCCGGGTCATGCTCAGTGAAGAATAAGCAAATAGGGTCTGAGGATGACTTAGAATGGATACTGATTTTAGGCTAGGTAAATAAATATGAAAGAAATATTTTGATGAATGACTGAGTTTTTTGGGATGTATGGGACCAAGGAACAGCATGAGCAGAGAATTTAACTCAAAGACACAGATTATTTCGTGAGGCAAGACAGGCCGAAAGTCTAGCAATTAAATTTGAAATAACATGAAATGGAGAGACTGTTTGAGAGGGTGAAAAGGGCATAAATACATGAATCCTTTTCAACAGAAGAAAACATTAGAACGTGAAAACTTTCCCAAGGCAGAGCAGCAAAAACTGAATTTTACCTTTTCTTACTTAGAAGATTTCACTAGAAATGAATATGAATGAACTGTGAAACATAACGAAATACATATGAAATAGAAAGAAAATACATCTGCTAAACTCACACCACAGGAATCTCAAGAACCAGCGCTGCAATCTTTCATTAATTCTCTGTCAAAATGTACAGTGAGTAACCGATTTTCTCTCCCACAGCTTCCCAGAAACTCCAACCAAAAACCAAAATGACTCTCAATACAATAAATAAGCTTTTCCATGAGAAATTTGATCAACCCAGGAAATGAAGAGCCAACCATCAGCAGCTACATTTAATTTTCTGTGAGGACCAATTAGAAAAAAGCAAACATGAGCGTAGATTTTTTGGGTGGCTCTTCGCCTTCATTTGGCCACTTGGATAGAAGCCAAAAATGTTTTTTAAACTTTGCCTTTGATGCCAGGAAAAATGTATTGTAAATGAGTGGGCCCACTTGGAGAAAATTGCGAATCGAAATTTCGCAGAGCGGAAGTGATTTTGGCCTTTGGGTCTCTGTGCGCCACGCCAAAAATTGTATGCGTCGTGCCACTTTGGAGCTGGTTTTGAGGCACTTTTTGAAGTCCAAATTGAGCCCAAGTGTGCTTGCTGGAAAGCCCTGCCTATATAAATTCCAACCCAAGTGGAATTTCTGAATTTGGATGCCATTTGCCCCTCCAAAACTGCAATCTCCCAAAACTGCTTCCTGTGTAGAGAGGTCATTTTTTGGGTGTTTTTGACCTCCTAAGGACTCAAAATTGGCCCAAACTTCTTGGCCATGCACCAAAAGTCATGATTTTCCATGGGAAATCCAAAAATGTGAACTTTTTGTCATTTGGAGCTCCCTAGCGAAAGCGCGCGCCAAGTGGCGCGGCGCAAAGGGAAAAAAAACCTGTTTTTTGTACACAAAATTTCAAAATGCAAAAATATGCTCCAAATTTCTTGAAATTTGGGCTGTACCTTCTCTATCACATGTCGTGCTGGACCAAAGAAGCCTCGGCTAAGATTCGGATCTAATATTTCTCTTTTTGCCTCTTTTGTCTTTTTGTCACCTTCCTCAATTTCGCCTTTAGGCTCCTGATTCTCGCTTTGGAGCTCATGTTTCGAGCCATGTAATGGTGAGCCATGCACCTCAGCATTGCTTTTTCCCTCTTAGCCTTCTCCAACAGCTACTCCAAGTGAACGCTCACTTTCTCTAAAACATACTCCCGGTCCTCATCTCTTTGCTCCTATAGGTCTACCTCGTGCTGCTACGATGTGTTGCTGGTTTTCCTTGCTCAGTTGCAACTCTATCTCAGCTTACCGCTCCTCAAGTTGTTTGTTCCTCTACTCCAGGTATTTCATATTCCATTTGGCTCTCCAATATTAGGCATGCCGGTAGCTAATGAAATAGAGTCCGGTGTAAGTGTGAAAGTAACATCGGCCAAAGTAACTTGAGCACCATGCAAATGTAGAACAAATAGGTGAGCCAACTCATGGTGGAATTGAACATTTGCAACCTTTTCACAAAACTCATAGCATGACTGAAACCAAAAACAAGAGACGGCAAAAGGGCAGGCCTGCAATTCTGTGAGGGTAGCCGGTTCTTCTCTAACATGTATGTCACTTTTGTGAGGCCTTCGGGGTGCACGTTCTTCTGTGGGTGGGTCACTATGAGTTTCCTCCTCATAATCGGATGAATGATCAGATGACATAATTGATGCTATGAAAACTGCTTGGAGAAATGAATGCTAGTTGCAAGACTGTTTGGACTGCTGTTGTAATATGTTTGAAATTGCTGTGCTGTAATGCAATATAGTTGGATTTCTGGCAAATCCATGCAAGGAATGAGAAAATTGGTGAAAATAGGGGGTTGTTTTAATCATCATTAATGAATTGAAGTTGAAGAGCTAACTGTTTGCCAGCGTTGCATTTTCCACCCAAACGACCGATGGAGAGGTCTGGGGACTCAAAACTTGCCCAAATTTCTTGGCCATGCACCATCAGTCATGATATTTCATGCCAAATCCAAAAATATAAATCTTTTTCAATTTAGAGCTCCCTAGCATAGGCGTGCACCACGTGCGTGGCGCATAAGGAAGTGGCGCGGCGCATAGAGCCTGTGCATAGCACTTTTTGCAGGAGACTTTTTGTTGGACACCTAATCCTCAGTGGGTTAGTGTGGAAGCTGAATAGACAAAGTAGTCCAAGAGACCGTGGGATGTGAAACCCAACGGTCACATATTGTACTATAAATGTAAATCATTTGTTAATAAAAATTGTACTCTCATGATTTATCTTTCATATTTTCTCTCGCTCCCCATGTGTGTTTAACATGGTATCAGAGCAGGCGTATTCCTGCCCTGCATAATTATTTTGAGCCATTTGTTTTATGGCCCTTATGTGCAGATCATTTCAGGAATATTTTCTCAGCTAAATTTTAGTTGCAACCTGTCATTTCTCCAACGCCATTTTTGGCCTCTCTCTGCCATTCTGAATCTGCTCAGTCATAATAATCTGCGACTTAAATTCTCTATTCTGAAATCCTATTAGCCATGTTTTAGTTGCGTTCTCTGCGCCCACTAACCAATAGAGAATCCTAGCAGCTCTGACTCATTATTCCCCTGTGTCTTAACAAGGTCCAAGTTTCCATCCAGTCATTGCAGTAGAGGAACGCCAATTGTGCCAATGTGTATCTATACTGCTCACCCTGAGCATCAGTTATGTATTCTGATCCTCTAATTCGAACAGCATAGCAAGCATTTTCTATTTTTACTAAACTTTGAAGCATTGTCTCCATCTTCTTGTTCATTTCGTAGCTATCATCAGTTATAGGAGTAACAAGACTGAGATCCTTATAAAGATCTCGTACAAAATTGCATATGGTGTTAGCCACCTCTACTTCTCCATCAGCTACCTGACTGATGGCTAACCTCATGAGTTCTCCCGTCAAATCTCCAATCCCAAGAAGATAATCTAAAAGGTTGATTTTCAAAGGGCTAGTAGATGGATCACTAAGTTTTGTGAGTCTGCTATTAAGATCTGCAAGCGTCAAAAGCTTTCCAGATTTACAAAACTCTAGTACAGTCGCTGCTTCAACGTACTCTTGCATCCCAGAACTGTTTGCTGATTATGTTTGCCAATCCTATGAACCTGGAAAATAACTTTCTTGCTGCTCTGTGTAACATCACGGCTGGCCTTCACAAGCCTCTCCCTCTTGTCATTCATCTCGTTGAGTTGGTCGCGGTACTTCTCAAATTCAGCTTTGAATGGATTCTCAGTCGCCATTTCTGTTGTTGAGCAGTTGGCGAAGGTCGCCAGGCGTTTATTGGGAACACCTGCCGGGGTTAAAGGCGTCTTAGCATCCATTTTACTGTGCTCCAAGATAATTCATCACCAGCAAAGAGGCATGCTTAGGGTAGATCAGGTATCAAAGTCAATAGCAATGCCCTTGCCCTCCATCATCTTCAAAGCCTCATTCAATTGATTCTTGTTGCAAAGCATTTTCACTTGCGCTCGTAAAGCAGCTATGTTGGCATCTTCATTTCTTCTACTTCTCATTTGTTTATGAGACGCGTGACCACCATGAACAAGTCTAACAAATAAAAGTAAGGTATCTTCCTTGTAATGGTGCCGATGGCATTTCAGTAGCAGCATCAACATGTTTTAACATTCTACTGCAGTTCGCACATGTTTTTATCATCTCAATTTATGGACTAGCAATTGTTTTGAGCATCAAAAACATGCCCAAAGAGAGACAATTTCGATAAGTTGGTACCAAATAAATGTTGCAGATTGATACCATTCTTGAGGTCTCAGCCCTGTTTTCGCATCTAGGCACTTGTATATATCTCCATTCTTGTTAAAACAAGACCAGCAATGGCGCTGAATTTTCTACTATTACTGAGTGTGCATAGTATCGCTCTTGTTAAAATTCCATTAATATTCGGGTTACAAATGCTTCTACTATTGTGAGTCTTGCCCTCATCGGTCAACAGATGTGTTAAAAAAAAAAAAAAAAAATCTGGAGTGTGCATTGATCAAAATCCCGAGCTATAGAATTTGTTTTGAGCGTTAAAGTTCTGTGGAAAGACCGTGTAATGGGTTGCGTTACTCCTGTTTTGAGTTGAAGGTTGTATTCATTTCTATGCCATTCAATGTATATGAACGCTTTCTACTGGATCGTGGTGCTGGACGGTGTATTCCATTTGTGTTAAACGTTGAACAATTTGGAGATAGTGCGATGGTCATTTCAATTCAATTCTGGAATGTGCTTTGATCAAAATCCCGAGCTATAGAATCTGTTTTGAGTGTTAAAGTTCTGCGGAAAGACCGTGTAATGGATTGTGTTACTCCTGTTTTGAGTTGAAGGCTGTAAACATGAATCTGCTATGTACAATGGACTTAGTCTACTATGCGTTGGAATGTTCAAAAAAATATCACTGATCAAAATAGAGAAGAGTAACAACATTGCGGGTTTCCTTTATTTGATACCCCATTGTTGTAAAGCAGCTGGATGTAAACATCGTGTATGAGATTTGTAGAACAACGAACGAGATTTGGAGCAGTGTGGTCGTGTTATACAAATATGTTGAAGATTAAAATCATGTGCGTTATTTAAAAACTGAACGTTGTTCTGTTGGATAGAACGCTATCTCCTCGGCACTATTTTTGAGCTCAACAAAATTCCGCAGAAACACTTCTATTTCGGGTGTATACATTCAGTTAAGTGACTGTCTAGTGGACTAATTTTCTGTGTAGTAAAAAAAAAAGGGGAGTGCATTTTTGGTCATTTGATTGTTTTTACAAATACATTGTTGATTTGATTGTCTGAATAATGGAGAAAAATCATGGATTATTAGAGTTATTAAGCACTCTAATCTTATCTACTGATGGAAGTACAGTTAAAGTCAACAAAAACACTCTCAGAGATATTCAAAAATCTTTACAATATGCACAGGAAAAGATCGATTTTTTGCAGCTTGAATCACAGCTACAGCAAGAAGAGCTACATCAAAATAGACATCATTCTGAACCTATTTTTGTTCAGAACATTGAGACAACAACCCATCAGCAGCAAGTCAATAATGTTACCGTTCATTCAAATAAAGCAGTAGTTGTATATGCAGATGCAGAAACTCAGTCTGCACTTCCCAAGCCCATCATCAAACCTTGGGAATAGCTTTTCCACAACAAGCACAGAACTGGTCTTGGATATGACAAGGACTTGTCCTTTCATATTCTAGACTACTCAAAGCCCATTCAGTTTCAGAGCGCTGGATTCATTCATGACAGTTCACCTGCTCATCATGACAATTCAACTTTAGTTGTTCCGGACTCTGCCCCTCTTCCACAACAACAACAACAACAGATTGTGAAATGCCAACACTGTGACCGAGTTGGCCATCTGAAAGATCATTGTTTTGATCTTCATCCATGTAAGCACTGTCATAAAACCAGTCATTCTTCAAACAGATGCTTCAAAAACAAATGTCCTGCAAGAACAAAGATTCATCTTGGATGGATTGCTTCTTGGCAATGGGCATCAACAGCCAATAAGATATTCCAAACACATGTCAGAACTTGTTCTAGAGTATTGAACAGTCTTGCAGTTGAGTTTTCTCCATCATCTCCCCTTGTATCTGACAGGGGGGGAAATGATGGTCATCTACAAGCTTCAAAATCACATCAAGCGAGCCTGAGCCACAACCTGTCACAACAGTTTCAGAGTTGTAGCCAGAGACAAAGATGTCCATGAACATGCTTTCAGTTTGCAATTTGGGACACTTCCTCTAGCAGAAGACTTCAGCTTCTTGCCAGCTTCGGAAGAATTCCAAGAACAAAATTGAGAACACCTCCTCTAGCAGAAGACTCCAGCTTCTCGCCAGTTTTGGAAGAGTTCCACGAATTGCATTAAGCATTCCAGAGTTGTTGTTCATCCTTAAACCATCACAGGTTGAGACTTCCCTTTTCAGGTTGAAGTTCTTCCTTTTATGCGGGGTGAGACCTCCCTTTCATGGTTGAAGGTTTCCCTCTTCAAATCAATAGGAGCACTTCCTCTAGCAGAAGACTTCAGCTTCTTGCCAGTTTTGGAAGAGTTTCGGGAACTGCACTAAGCGTTCCTGTGTTGGTGGTCATCCTTAAACCACCACCCTTTATACTAACATTTCAGAGAGCACATTCAACCTAGTGCTGCCATGCATATTTGCACATTTTGTATTACAGCTCTATTCTTGGACTCATACATAACCCTTCAGATTAAGGGGGGGAATGTTCGACACCTAATCCTCAATGGGTTAGTGTGGAAGCTGAATAGACAAAGTAGTCCAAGAAACCTTGGGATGTGAAACCCGACGGTCACATATTGTACTATAAATGTAAATCATTTGTTAATAAAAATTGTACTCTCATGATTTATCTTTCATATTTTCTCTCGCTCCCCATGTGTGTTTAACACTTTTGGAGGCCTTCCTGATGTCCAAATTGGGCGTAGAATAGCTCGTTGGAAAGTTATTTGAGTTTACTTTCCAACTCAACCATAATTTTTCAATTTGGAGTTAATTTGACCTATAAAAAAGCAAATCTCCCAAGACTGGTCAAAATGTGCCAAATGAGGCTGCCTCAAGGCAGAGTGCTGTTGCAGTCAACTTTTGAAGGTGTTCCTCAAATCCAAATTGAGCTCATGATAGCTCATTGGAAATATCTTTGTGTCTAGTTATCATTTTACACATCAAGCAAGTCATTTGGCTAACCAAGCTAGGAGAAAAATTGATTTTCCCAAGGTCACTTCAGAGGTACATCAATTCTCCTAAGGCAATTGTACTTTTGACATTTCTCTAAAACCATGACACCGGTGTAAAAAGTGAAGGATTTTTTCCTTCCTTAGCTTATTTTGGACAAAAACCTCTCTCATTTTTCCCAAATTCATCTTTTATTGCTCAGAAACATCATTGGAGTAAAACCTATCCCGATGTGTGGAACAAGAGATTTGTCGAAATGAAGCGAAATGAAGGGGATAAGCGGCTTCTAAATTCTTGGGAAAATTCTTGGAAGTAGGGAGGGATGTTAAGAAGCAGGGGAAAGTGGAATTTCAAATATTGAGTGAGGGGAAGGGGTCCAAAAAGGCAAAACACAGGTCCAACCTAGAAAATTGCCAGGTTGTAGCAAGAAACTAGGGTTTGTGCGAAAATGAGGAATTTGGGGGATCTCAGTGATGGGAAGTGTTTGATAAGGTACTTTAAGGATAGGGGAAGGTTTATGAACATCAAGATACAAGTTTTTCCGATGATTTGACCGTCCAAGAGAAATTGCCTTCAAAACCCTAGGAGAGGGAAATGACCTTACCTAGGTGCAACTGAAGCATGAACAAGGTGTAAAATGACCCAGTGGAACTTGACATGATAATGACAACCCTCTGAATGATGGTACACTCAGCTGAATGGTGACATGGACCGACATTTGGACAACTTTGACAGGAATAAAAGCAAACCCTAGATCTAATGCCTAGTGACCAAATTTTGCTTGAAGACTTACTGAAATGACAAAATTTGACCTTGACACTCTGAGACCACTTTGTAAGAGCATATTTGATCACTGGAGGAAGGCTGCAAAGACTGACACTAACAGATCCCTTAAAATATATTCTATTCCATCTTTTGTGAGTTGATACTTATTTTCAGTTCTATAGAAAATGACTTTTCTATCATACAAATAAGGACTTCCTAAAACAATACCACATATATCCAAGGGAACTATATCTAACTCAACCTCATCTACAAAATTTGACCCAAAAGCAAACCTAAGGTTACATTGTCTAGTCACTTGTAGCTTTGCTTTATCACATACCCAACCTAATGGAGATGGCTTCTTGTGAGGTGTGGTTAGTAGTCCCAACTTCTTTACAATTGCTTCAGAAATAAAATTTACTTGTGAACTAGTATCAAATAAAGTATCAATCTTTTGATGCTTGGAAATAACTATAATATGAAAAAGATCATGTCTTTTCCTCTCATTTTCTTCATTATCAATAGATTGTGTAGAATTACTAATAGATGCTTTAGAATTTTTACCTTTTATACCTGTAGCTGTGATTGTTGTTTCATCACCTGAGTCTAACCCCAAATCTTTCTGAATAGCAGCAACAATCTTCTTCTTCTTGCCATCGAACTTCTTGGGTTTCAGCTCTGGATGCAAAGACCAGCAGTGTTCATCATCATGTCCAACCTTCTTGCAGTGAGTGCATGAAGGTTTGTCTTTCTGTACAGTGTTTTCCTTCCTCTCTTTCCATTTATGCTTCCTCTTTTCCTTGTTCTTTCTTGCAGTGGGTTTTGATGATCCCCCAACCTCTGGGTTCACATTCTTGCCTCTAGCCTCTAGATGTGTAACCTGAACAGATACCTCATCTATGCTAGTAGGGTTAAACATGAGAATGGTGTGCCTCAAATAGCTGTGTAGACCACCTATATACTTCAACAAAGTTTCAGGTGAGTCTAGAGAAATGCCTAGAATTAAAGCTCTTTTTCTAAATTCCTGGGTATAGCTTTGTACACTTTACCCCTTTAATTGGCGAAGAGTTTTCCAACTCATCATGGCTTGCTGCATATAAGCTAGTGGATAGAATTGTTTTTCAATGGCAGAAACAAATTCACTCTAGGTAGAAAGAATTTTACCATGCTTCTTCAAATCAGCTTGTCTCCTGCCTTCCCACGACACTAGGGCAGTTCCTCCAAGGCAAAGGCTGGCCAGCTAAATATTTCTCCTTTCTGAATCGATGTTCTTTACCCTGCAATATACATCAATCTATCTAATCCATTTATCTATCTTTTCTGCATTTAATTCTCCATCATATATTGCAAATCAAATTCTATATCTAATTTAATCAAAGGGATAGAAGGAGGTGTTTATAGAGGAGGCTCTTTCCCTTTCCCTTTGCCTTCTGAATGGAAATTTAGAAGAGGTTCCTTTGTTTCTTTTTCTTGTTTGGAGGTTGAAGTATCTTCACTTTGACCTTTCTTAAATTCTCGATACATCTCTTCTACCATGTCTCTCATGGTCATGAAATTGTCCATGAACGAAGAGTCTAATTCCAAGGGAGTTTCTTTTGCCATTTTCCTCCTAGGATGGATTCTTCCTATTTCTAGGTTAGTCTCAACCAGTTCTCCTTCTCCTAATTTGAGCTTTGACCTAGTTAGCATTCAATCTAGCACAACCTTGTCTAACCTTAGCAAACCTAAAGCTCTGATACCGCTTGATCTGATGATGAGATATAAGACAATTATTAAGGTATTACAGACTCATGTGCATGGTATGCCTATGTTACTTTGTGCAATGGATCGATAAGATTGTGAAATACATAGAAAATGAAGCAGTTCAAGAACATAATAGACAAACACATATAAACATAGCAATTTTAATAAGGAGTTCACCCAACACTCCTGAGCTACGTCTTCTGGTCCAACCTTCAGTGGTGACCTCTCTATTATGTCTTAAAGAACATAGTTTTACAAAAGTATGAGCTCAATTTGAGTCTCAACACACAACAGATACAACAGCAAGAGTTTTTCTTAAACCCCTCAAGCCTCTCTGAGTACATAGACTCTCTCTATCAGTCTTTGTCTCTGCTCTGTCTCGGCACTACTTGTCCTATTTTCTGTCAATCTGTGGCTTCAAAGCCAATCTACGTTGTCTGTTTGTTTCATCTTCTTAGGCTCTCTGGCTTCCCGACCTCCATCTGCTCAGATCTCTTTCTGAGCATAAGAAATCATTGCTAAATGCTTTCAGGGATGGTGGCCACCTATTTTGTAATGGAATGGGTCATCGGCCTTTGAAAACCTCGAAATAACCATTCTCAATTTACACAGAGAAATTCATTCAAAACTGTGAAATTCCACCAAATTTCCATTTATCAGACTTGAAACATTATGAATTCACCTTATAACACCTATCAGGTCTGCCTGTACACCAACATCGCATCTCCACCATTGATTTGGGAGATCCAAATCCAACGGCTATGGTTCATTTCAGGCGGCCTTTTCGTACAAGGGTTAACTGCCCGATAAGGGTGGTTTTCTCTCTCCTCAGCCTGGACACGTGGCAGCCATGGTATGGGATCAGGCAGAGCCCAGCCCAAACCACTTACCGCCTTTGGTCCTCCTGAAATCCTGCCTATTTTATGATTTCCCTTTTATATTAAAAATATATTTAAACATTGAAAAACCCCGTAAAAATGGCTTTATCGGACTTGAAATCATATATAACGACATTAATAAACCCTTTCGGGTCCAATTCATCGCATCGACGCTTTATCCCTTGCATTTTGTTTATTTAACGAAAATGAAAAATACAAAGGAAAACCCTATTTTCTGGATCTCAAATTATATGAAATATCATTCATATTCGTTATCGGGTCTGGCTATCGCATTCATAGTTATTATCAGCCTCGATCCATTGCATAGTTCCGATGCAATATTGTGATGCGATTGATCGCAATCGCATATCATCGATACCTGGGCCATTTGTGATCGCTCCTCTGCGTTTTCCGATTGCGATATTGCGTGCTAACATGGGCCATCAATCTGTGTGCTTGATCAACAGTCCTCGTTGTCTTGTGCCGATCGCAATCGCAACTGTCATGTGACAGCCCTCGATTGCCTCCGCTTGCTATCACTGATAGGATCTGGACTGTTGATTGGCCAGATCCAACAGCTCCAATTCAAAGTTGCTTTAAACCTCTGATAAGCCTTATTTCATTGGTTTCTTCATGTTTTTGCCTCCCAATAGTGTAATCTGACTTTTCTTCAAGTTCTTCTTTTGCGATATTTTCGAGTGTTTGAAGACTTAGAGGGTTTTATAGGATCCATTTGGATCATTGGGGGTGTTGTTGTATCCTCATAGTGTTTGTGGGTTCTCTCCTATTAAACCCTCCTGTCATCTTGCTTGTGAGGCTTGAGGAGGAAATGAGACCTCCCACAGTTGTTATATCCACTAGCTTTTAGAGTATATCTAGTTCATTTGCTTGTAAATGGGGATGGATTTTTAGATCCTACCTGTTTAGAATGGTGGTAGTGGACACTTTTCGTGATATTCCCTCTTGAACCCCTCTCTGCCTATCATGTAGACTGCCTCTGTGTATCCTGTAGACTTCTCTTGTAGACTGTTCCTATAGGAATTTCTGTTGAAATTCTCTTGCAGAACAATGGATCCTTGCCTCAGGTGGGTGGCCAAAGTCATAGAGAGACTTGAGTGAGGGAGTTTCGAGGAGGTGGAATGCATGAATGCATGCAAATGATCTTTTGTTTCCCACTCCTTGTAATCAGCTCCCATCTTGTAGATCCATGGTTAACCACCTCTTGTCCTACTCCTCCGCTGTCTTTGAGTTGACTGCGGCCACATGTGAGAGGACACCCAGTTTTGTATGTGATGATTGAATGAAGGTGGCCAAGTTAACTAGCCACCTTTTCACGTATAAACCAACTACCTTGTAACCTTTACAAATTTTGATCAATATACATATGAGTGAGTGAGCGGGATACTTACCTGTGGTCTCGATGCCATGCTGTAGTTGTCAAAGATTAGAGGTACTGCGTTGTTCATTTGCTACATGGTCATTCTTATTCCTCCTTTGTTGTCTGCTGTCTGTTGTCTATTGTCTACTGTCTGGATCATCTTAGTGAAGACCTGTATCTGATGATTGATATTCTATGGGATATGCTGCTACAATACCTAACTAACCTACCATTCACCCTCAGATTGCTTCCTGTAGGTTTTCAGGGCATCCTGTATGAATACAGGGGATCCTGTAGAAAACACAGTCTTTGCCTGAATTGAAGCGATGAAGTGAAAAAACAATGGAATTGATGGAGGGATGCATGGTAAGGAGTGGAGGAGATGAATATATGTGAGGCAGGGTTCCATTTGGATCTTTTCTTTTCTCCTTGATTGTCTTTCTTGCCTACCTGCAAATAACAATTATGTTTCTTTTCTCCTTTTTTTTTGAAAAACACCTAGGTTGCCTCAGAGCGTTTTTCACCCTAGATGTTTTCCCTAGGCGCCTCAAGGAAGGTTTTCACCCAGGGATCTTCTTATTCTTTTTTTTTCATTTTTTTTCATCACTGGGCCGCTCACGAGGTTTTCAACCCAAAGATGGGACTCAGGCGACTCATGGAGGTTTTCATCTGAATCCTTATTCTTTTTTTCTCTTTTTTCTTTTTTCAGTGACCTGATGGGGAAGGAGCTGGAACTTTCTCCACCGTCATCACTGTCTTATTGATATTGTCAATGAACTCTTGTTTTGATAAAGGCCTCTTGTACATTTTCAATCGGTGTCCATTAACAAGCAATGGAATGGATTCTTCATCTATAGTTATGATTTGCATTGAACCATTATCATGGCATCTTTCCACCACGTAAAGTCTGAGCCATCTTGTCCTTAGCTTGCCCTTGAAGTCTTTATACCTAGAATCATATAACAATGCCCAGTCACCCTCTTGAAATTTCTTCTCCTTAATATGTCTATCATGCTAGATCTTCCTCTGAAGTTGAACTACCTCTATATGTAGGAGGGCCTGCATTTTGAATTCATCAAACCATTTAGATGGAATAATCTTTCTTTTTGTGCATGATTGAGATCCAAAGCTGGTTGGACTGCCATCGTCAATGTGTTATATTCAAACTCAATGGACAACAAAGCCTTTTTCCCATAGACCAACTCATAGGGTGTAAATCCAGTGGTGGTCTTCCATGTTGTATTATAGGCCCAAGTGGCTTCAACTAGTCTCTGTGCCCAATCCTTCCTATTGCTACTCACTACCTTGGTTAAGATGCTCTCCAGTGCCCTGTTGGTCACCTCCACTTTCCCATTAGCTTATGGATGATAGGGAGTGGAGGTCTTATGCTTGATTTTGTGATGGCTGAGCAATTATTCAATCATGTTGGAGGTAAACTGGCTGCTTTGGTCTGTGACTAGCTCTCTAGGGTGCCCAAATTTGTAGAATACATTTTCCCTTAGGAACTTAGCCACCTTCTCTTCTGTTGTTGCCTTAATCACCTTGGTTTCAACCCACTTAGTCAAATAATCACTGCGCACAATAATGTACTGTTTTTTCTTTGAAGGAGGGTTTATAGGCCAAATGAAGTCCATGCCCCACTTTTCAAATGGATCAAAAGTCACTTGAGGTTGTAGGGGCATTTCATCTCTTGGAGTAGGCTTTCACATCCTCTGGCACCGATCACACTGACTAATGTACTTCTTCACATCCTAATGAAGAGTGGGCCAATAATAGCCCGCTTGTAACACTTTGAATGTTGTCCTCTTTACTGCAAAGTGACCTCCACAAGGCCCATCATGATAGGTCAGAAGGATGTCAAAAACTTCCTCTTCCCTTACACACCTTCTCAAGATTTGATCTAGGCCAAGTTTGAAAAGATTGCCCCCAATCTAGGTGAAGGGGGCACTTTTCTTGACTATCTTGCTCTTTTATTTGGAGGGAAAGTTTGGTGGGAACTGTGCTGATACCAAATAGTTTGCTATATCAACAAACCATGGGGAGAGAACTGAAATAGAAAACAAATGCTCATCTGGTAACTGGTCATCCACCATTCCTTATTCACCTGCAGGTAGATTCATCCTAGATAGAAAGTCTGCAACAACATTTTCCTTACCAGGCTTATCAACAATATTTAGATCAAACTACTGTAATAAAACCAACTATCTTATAATTCTAGCATTCAAATCTAGTTTGTTCATTAAATATTTGATTGCAACATGGTTAGTATGCACTAATGTTTGATAGCCTGTAATGTAATGCCTAAATTTGTTTAATGAATGCACAATAGCCAAGAGTTCCTTTTCGGTCACAGTATAATTTAGCTCAACCTTTCACAGGTTCTTACTGATAAAATAGATGGCATAGGACAATTTCTCCTCTACCTGACCTAAGGCTCGTCCTATGGCTTTATGTGAGGCATCAACATGAATATGCAAACGGAGGGCCTAGTTTGGGCCTTGAAGAATTGGTGCAGTGGTTATCTTACCCTTGAAAATGTCTAAGGCCTCTTGACAGCTTTTTGACCATATAAACTCAAAATCTTTGGTCAAAAACACAAATAAAGGAAAAGCCAACTTGCTGAAGTCCTTTATGAACCTTTGGTAGTATCTAGCTAACCCCAAAAAACTCCTGACATCCCTCTACTTTTGTGGAGGTGGGACCCTTTGGATGCTTGCTATTTTGTTCGAGTCCACCTGCAGTTCTTACTGAGATATTGAATGACCTAGCATGGTCCCTTCAGTCATTAAGAATTCACATTTTTCTGGATAGAGAGATAGGTTCATTTCAATGCATTTTTGCAATACTTTGCTTAGGTTAGTCAGGGATTCTTGAAAGTCATAGCCATAAGCTGTAAAATCATCCATATAAATTTCCACCACATCATGTACTAATTCAGCAAAAATACTCAAGACTTCTCTCTGGAAAGTGGCAGGAGCATTGCATAGGCCAAAAGGAAGGACCCTATAGGCAAAAGTACTGCAAGGAGAGGTGAATGTGGTCTTATCCTGGTCTTCTGGGCAAATCTAGATTTGGTTGTACCCACTGAATCCATCTAGGAAAGAGAAAAAACTTCTTCCCTGCCAGGCCATCTAGCACTTGGTCAATGGAGGGTATGGGAAAATGATCCTTCTTTGTGGCTTTGTTCAATTCCCTGTAATCGACACAAATCCTTCACTTACCATTTTTCTTGGGAACTAACACTAAAGGAGAGACCCACTCACTATCAGAGATAGGGTAAATGAATCCCGCATCTAACAATTTTTGCAGTTCTTCTTTGACTATATATTTAAGAGTTGGATTCATCCTCCTTTGTGGTTGTTGGACTAGCTTGCAACCTTCTTTGATGTATATGTGGTGAGTATACACTAAGGGGTGTACTCCATTTCCTTGTAACTCCAAGTGAAGGCTTCTAGGTTTTCTCTCAACATGCTGCATAGCTTTTCCTCTTCAAGAGCAGAAAGAGATGGATTAATTTTGAAAGTTTTCTCTGGGCCAAATTCTATGGTTTCGACACTAAGTCGGTTGGAATTAGCCAAGCATAAGTCAATTAGATGATTTTTCTGGGTTTCCCTTACTTCTTCTTCTAATGGTAACGAACTAGGAGTTGGACCTTGGAGCAGGTGCTCAACTAAGTCATCCTCATCTTGCTATCCTCCTCCTATGGTTGCTTCCAAAGCATAAAGTTGGGTGGAATAAACCTCATATTCTTCCTCCTCCTCCAACCATAAAGGTAAATCATGCTCTAGAGAAGGTTGAGCAGGAGGGTATATGACTAACTGTTTGGACATATGCCCATTCTTGATTGTTATATTCCTAGCTCTGCAGCTAATGTAAGCATCAGTTGTGGCCAACCATGGCCTCCCAAGGATGAGAGGGTAACCAATAAGCTTAGCCTTAGGTTGGAGAACTAGAAAATCTACAGGGTACTCCCAAGAGTCAATGGAGACCATCACATCCTCCACAATTCCCTCAGGGGTGATTGTGGAACTGTCTGCAAGTTGCAGAACTATTGTGGTCTTCCTCAATGATCCTTGGAGGTTGAGCTTGAGCATGGTATCCTTGGTCATCACATTAATGGTAGCCCCAATATCAATCAGAGTGTGTGGGACAATGGTGCCATTGATGTGCACATCTACTACAGGACTTCCAGGGTCCAAATATTTTGGACATATTACCTACCCCAACATTAAGTCAGATAGCTGCCCAATGACATTAATGGTAGGGGAATCCATTTTTCTTCTTCCTAGATGCTTGAAGCATTTCTCCAATCAACATATTGTAAATGGGAACATCTTTTATTGCTTGGAGAAGAGGGATCTTTACACAGATTTTTCAATTCTCCTAGAAGTTCAGTTTCCTCTGGGGTAGGATGGAGTGGTTGGGCCAATCTCTCAGGAAAGGGTGGATTTAATTTAAGGTTGATTTCCTCTCTTTATTCCTCAACCTCCCTGTGTGGAGAGGGATGTTGGTTATCTGGGAGAATTCTCCTAGATCTGGGTATGATGTCTCTCCATTGTATACTTGTTGAGCCTGCCTATTATTCGGGTTCAGATTTGGCTAGGCAAGCATCTGGGGTTGCTTGGGTGGAGCAGAGTGTAGGAGTTGTGGTTGGGTAGGTGGTGGAGGCAATAGATTTGGAGCATTGTTGTATTGGGGCCTCCACCATTGGTGTGGGGTATTCCACTTAGGTTGTGGTAGAATGTAAGGTTGAAATGACTGGATGGCTAGCTGGGGATGATACTGAGATGCATAGGACCAAGGAGGGGGTGTAGACTAGGAAGGATGAGCAGGGGGTCCCCAAGAAGGTATAACTGTGGTTTGGTTGGGGTTGTAATATGCATGGGATGACCCTTGCATACCCTACTGGTATGGTCTAAGCCTAGGAGGTCTCCTTTGGTTGATGTAACAAAGCTGCTCAGTGACCACTTTAGCTCCCTGATATATAGCTTTGAGTCCGGGTAAATAAGAGCACTTTTCTTTGGAGTGGTTTTCTTCACAGACCGAGCAAATATCAATGCATTTCAATGGACATTCGTTCCTGGGATGCCTCCTGGTGCATATAGGACAAAAGATGGCCAAGGCTCTCTCTACTTCCTCTTGCTTCCTTTTGATGTTCATGGTGTTCAATTTCAAGGCAAAGGTTTGCAATATCTCACTTTTGAAATCTTCCAGCATATTTCCAATTTCACCCTTGATGGATGAGTTGGAAGATGATGTACTGGCCATAGGTTGACTACTCCTACCCTTTTTCTTGGCTGCCCTAAAATGGTTTCTAAAGACAGTCTTGATATCCTCATAGGGTAATTAGTAGATATCTCCTCCTGCTAACAAATGTAAGGTATCCAGAAGATCTTCCCTTACCCCTCTAAGTAGGACCAACTTTAGTGACTCGGGGTCAAGTGTGCACCTAGCCCTTTTGTAACTGAGTTGGAATGTTTCTTCGTAGTCTTATAAGGATTCATCCTAGCTCATGGTCATCCTGAAAATCTCTTCTTTAGAATCCCTTAACCTACAGTAGTCCCTGTATTTTTTTTTAAAAGCCTGTTTCATCTGAGCCCAAGTTGTGATGCTATCTCTAGGTAAACCCATGAACTAGCGCAATGCTGCATCCTTGAGGGTAGATGGAAATAGTTTCAACTTTTTTTCATCATCTGCATAGTCATAGGTTTGACATATAACAACAAACTCAAATAGGAAAGTGTCAGGGTCCTCTGTGGTCAAGCCATGGAAATGAGGTAGAGTAGAGGGGCTTATATTCTTCATCTTAGTGTCCCCATTGGTTTCACGGATGGGGAAGGCACCCTGAATTCTCTCTCTATTTCCTCTGTCATCTCGATTTTCAACCATTGGCTCAGTAGGAATGGCTTCTTCCTCTTCTTCTTCCCCTATAGGTTCTTCAAATATGTCAGGTTGTTCACCTAAAGGTTCCTCCAGTTCATAGGCACCGAAGAAGAGAGAAGGTTGGTTGTTGGATGCAGTGGGGGTATTTGGAAATAATTTTCCTAAATTGTCCCTACTCCTACAAGGCATGAAAGGAAATGTTTTTGGGTTGGTTTTTGGAAGATTTTTTTAGCAAGAAAGTACTTTGCAGAAATGAAATTGCTGATTGAATGAAAAATATTGACAGAAAGAAAAGTTACTTGCTGAATTGAAATTCTACTTGCAGAATGGAAAGGAAAGCAGATAATGAAAACTCAAAGAAAGGAAGCTACTAGGTTACTTTTGTAGAAATAAACTAATGGAAGAAAGTTGAAGACTAGAAATAGAAGAAAAGAAAGCAGTAATCACATTCTACTCTAACACCTCCTTGACAACAACGCCAAAAAGTGATGAGCACCAGTATTGCAGCAAGGATGCTACAACTCCTGGGCTACCAGCTTTACTTATCAACCTGGGGTTCGTACAAACTTGGAGGTGAAAGTGCTATATGTGCAAGTGGAAGTGAAGGTCCTGCCTGTTGTCCGTTGTTCATCTGGCAAGAGACCCCAGGGGTTCCAAGCTAGAATTCTATAGAGTCAGGACTCAGAAGAAGCTTGATTCTTTGATGGAAGAAGAGGAAATATACTCTAAGAGAGCTATTCTACTGTAGTAATGAAGAAACAACATGTTATTCTAAATCACACCATATCCTAATTAACCATTTAAACATCTATGCTAAGAAGAATTTCTAAATCAACACTAACCTAATGCTGCTATCTAAGCTACAGAAGTAAAGAGCATCAAACCAAACTAATGTGTCAGCAAGGAAACTAAACTAAATCTGTTTTCGCGTTTTTGGTTTTTTTGGTAAAATTAAGCATGCAAAGTGGAAGAGCAAGCAAAGGTCGAAATCAACGAAAGGAAGATGTAATGAAGCAGAAGTGCATAGTAAGATGGGCGAGGGAGATCATATGGCATGAGAGTACGTGAATGGATGGACGAAGAGGATTGGCAGAGATCTTATCGCAGGGGATTAAGTGAATAGATGGGCAAACAGAATTAACGGGAGATGAATGGCAGAGATCTTATCATGGGTGATTTAGTGAATAGATGAACGAATAGGGTTAACTAAAGATGAGTGGCAGAGATCTTATCGCGGGTGATTAAATTAGTGAATAGATGAATGAATATGACTAATGGAAGATGAGCGACGAACATCTTATTGCGGAAGTTAAGTGAATAGATGGATGAACAGGGTTAAACAGGGGATGAATGGTGGAGATCTTATCATGGAGATGAAGTGAATAGATGGGTGGATCACATCAAGTCCTGTGGCAACAAAAGGGTAAAAAAAACATGTGGAATGATAGAGCGAGTTTCATAAGTGGTAAGCAGTTTCTAGCGCACATTCAAATCTGTAAGTGGAATTCCTAAATTTTGCATGATTAGCCTAAGTGAATAACACATAGCATGAGAAAACCACTTTTCTCACATGCTCTCAGGTGGATGTCGGCCATGTAATAATTTGCGCGAGATTGCGCGATAGTTGTTGGATCATGCGGGATTGATAAACGGTGGAGATCATCCAAGCTAGTTGGCAATCGGGTGACGTGATCGCCGTTGGATCGAGGGTGCGACACATCGATGGTGGAGATTTGGAGTGCATAAAGTAGGTGGAAGAATTCATGATAGCCATTGGATCAAGCTAGATAGATTGACGGTGGACATTGTGAGCGCATAAAGTAGCTGGAAGAAATGAATCGAATGTTGATTGGTTAGGTTTGTTGTGGATTGGACGGTAAGGAAATCTACGGGTATAATCTGATCAAGACGTGTTTTATTGGCTCTCGCTTAAGCATTTTGTGCTAAAGGAAATGAGAATATGAGTGAGATATATTACAAAAAGGGAGTGATTGAAGACGATAACTATGAAATGAACCAAGTACTAAATCAAGACAAAAAACTCCAAAGCTCATGCAATAACCAGAAATCTGAAACACAACCAACCTACGCTACACTCCTGTAATGAAAATGCAACTACTTAAGCAAATGAAAAATTAAACTATGAATCTATGCTAGCATACATGTACAATAAAGAGGATCCTTAGCTACTAGGGTTGGGCCCTAACCCAAGAGCTTCAACCCTCTGAGTTAACTCAGTGCTAGCTCGAAACAAAACTCATTTTTATTATAAAAAAAATGGATTACATAAAAAAACTGTCACAAGCCTTGCAGCTCAAAATAAAGTAGAGTTTTACAATCAAAATTCCACATCCTACTGAGGTCCTAGGCCTCTCTACTTATACGACTAAAGTCTCCAACGACTTCCTTAAAAGTAGGGAGGCTTGGCTCCCAAACTCGAGATAAATTGGTGCTTTGACTTCCACTTGCTCAGCTACCTTCTAGTCCTTATGATTTGGATGTTTGCACTCTGAGCTGATGGAGGAATATTCGAATGGAGGGCTAGTAAATGAGGAGGATTTCCCTCCTGTAATTCCTCTCCCTTGTCCCATTCGAGTTTCGACCAAGGTCTTTGCCAAAATTCCTTGCTTTTATCTTTTAATCCTGCATTAAATGCACATTAGATCACAAAGCAAAATATCCAACTCTAACTCATCTCATAAACAAAATATAATCAAAAGTATGCAATAAGTTGTGAGAATAGTTGGTTTGAATAAGCTAGGAGGTGAATTAAGGCCCATATAATTACGCAATGATGAGGCTCATCAACCCCGAAGAAAGAAAATGGAAACACCTAGTAAGCAACCTAAAAGCTCTAGCATGATTCATGAAGAAGAGGAAGAAATGCAACATGATATATCAAAATTATGAGACCAAGTGCAACAAATTTCACTATCACAAAAGGTAGCAAAAGCTAAGATTGATGGTTTAAAGAAAGGCGTGGAAGCTAAGATGAATGGCGTGGAAGCTAATATGAATGTTGTGCAAGTTAAGATGGATGGCGTGGAAGCTAAGATTGATTGCATGGAAGCTAATATGTATGACATGGAAGTTAAGATGAATGGAATGGATGCTAAGATGGATGGTATAGAAGAAAACTTGAAAGGTGACATGAAAGATTTTAAGATAGATTTGACTAAGTTGCTACAAGAAATTCTTACTAATGGTGAAAGGGTAGTAAAGGAAACTCATGATGAGAACAAAAGAAATTTTAATCATGATTTCATAGAATCTAACGTTGGATTGAAGATCCACCATGTTGCAAAGATCGATATGAGGAAGTTTTATGGCAAGGATCCCGTAACATGGATACTATAGATGGATCGATATTTCGACCTCCATAATGTGCAAAACACACAAAAGGTACACGTTGCAACTTTATATTTGGAACCAAATTAGTTTGTATGGTATCAATGGATTCTCTTGTAAACAAGTTGTCACTTGTGCAATTTTTAAGGAAGAAATGATAGCACATTATGAGGATACAAAGAGCAACACTTTTTTTATCCAATTGATAAACCTCAAAGAAAAGGGTTCAATGATGGAGAACATTGAGGACTTCCAAAAATTGAATATAAGGGTAAGAGATATTTCAGAGGAGCATAGGATTGAGGTGTTCATAGGTACTTTAAAGGATAACATCCGACATGAGGTCCGCCTTCGGGAACCTGACTCATTGGAGAAGGCATTCAGATTGGAAAGAAAAATGGAAAGCAAAATTAAGGCAACAAGGAATCCTACCACTCACAACTATAAGGATGGAAGTGTTGTTTCCCCTAGCTTTCCACAACCTACAAGGTTGACACCCCAACAATTGGAAGAAAAAAGAGCAAAAGGGATTTGTTACAGTTGTGATAGAAAATACACTAAAGGTCATAAGTGTGCTGAGAAGAAATTATTTTACATAGATTGTGAAGAGGAGGACAAAAGGGAACAAGAAGCCTCAAGAGAAGAGGATATACACCAGGAACAAACCCTAGAGAAAGATGAAATGAATCTGACCATATCTTGTAATGCATTGGTAGGAATTACCAGTTCTCAAACTATCAAGATAGAAGGACATATCAAGAAGAAAAAGGTAATAGTGTTGATTGATTCGGGTAGTACCCATAATTTATTCATTGTAAGATAGCCAAGGAATTGAATTGCTTCCTATATCCAGCACCAGAGTGTCAAGTGATGGTTGCAAGTGGAGGAACCATAAATTGCTCTGGAAAGTGCCATAATATCAAGCTATCCATGGGAGAATATGTATTTAATATCCCAATGCTTTCCATTCCAATGGGTGGTGCTGATGTTGTACTAGGAGTACAATGGCTACAATACTTGGGTACAATAGCTTTTAATTTTCAAGAACTTTTCATGCAATTTTCTTCGGAAGGAAAGGAAGTTGAATTAAGAGGTATCGCATGGAAACCAGGAAATATAATCAACTATAATGGAATTAAAAATCTTCTAAAGAAAGAACAACGAGGTGTAATTGAACAATTATGTTTGCTAGAGGTTCCCACATCAAAATCATCTATTTCTCTAGATCTCCAAAAATTCTTGGACAATCATTCCAAGTTATTTGAGACTCCCAAAGGTCTCCAACCTATTCGTGATCATGATCATGCTATTCATTTGATTCCAGGAAGTGTTCCTCCAAACATCAGGCCTTACAGATATCCCTATGCCCAAAAGAGTCAAATTGAACGTATGGTTGCAAAAATGCTAGAGGTTGGAATAATTCAACTTAGTCAAAGTTCTTTCTCTGCTCCAGTAGTATTGGTGCACAAGAAGGATGGATCATGGTGCATGTTTTCAGATTATAGGGAGCTCAACAAGCTCACTATTAAAGATAAATTTCCCATTCCTATCATTGATGAACTATTGGATGAATTATATGGATCAATTTACTTCACCAAGTTGGATATTCGTTCAGGATATCATCAAATCAGAATGAAGACTGAAGATATTCCAAAAAAAACATTTAGAACTCATGAGGGTCATTATGAATTTTTGGTCGTGCCTTTTGGCCTTACCAGTGCACCTTCTACATTTCAAGGTTTGATGAATTCCATTTCCAAACCCTTCCTTAGAAAATTTGTGTTAGTATTTTTTGATGATATACTAATCTATAGCAAGCCTTGGAAGGATCATGTTCAACATGTTGACAGGGCGCTCAAACTATTGGAGGAGAAACAATTATATGCAAAAATATCCAAATGTTTCTTTGTAGTACAAGAGGTGGAATATCTGGGTCATATTGTATCTCATGAAGGTGTTAAGTTAGACCCTAGCAAAATTAAAGCCATTAAGGAATGGAAAACCCCCACATCCATAAAGCATCTGCAAGGATTTCTTGGGTTGACAGGGTATTATCACAAGTTTGTTAAGAATTATGGGAGAATAACAGCACCTCTAACAAAATTATTGAAGAAAGATGTATTTTTATGGACTCCAGAAGAAACAAAGGCCTTTGAACATCTTAAAGAGGCAATGTGCCAAGCACCAGTCTTAGTTGTGTCAAACTTCACAAAAACCTTTATTGTAGAATGTGATGTCTCAGGAAATGGAATTGGTGCTGTTGTAATGCAAGAAGAAAGAACCATTTCTTTTGAAAGTCGTCCAATCAAAGGAAAGTATTTACACAAAGCTATTTATGAGAAGGAAATGTTGGAAATACTACATGCACTTAAGAAATGGCGACCCTACCTAATGGGAAGACACTTCAAGGTAAAATTGATTGTGATAGTCTTAAATACTTCTTAGAACAAAGATTATCTTCAGAAGAGCAGCAAAAATGGGTCACAAAGATGCTGCGTTATGACTTTGAAATCATATACAAAAAAGGGAAGAAAATTTTTGTGGCAGATGCACTCTCAAGAAAGGATGATGATGTGGAAGCATTATTTTGTGCCATTTCTATTATCCAACTAGATTGGATAAACGAAGCAAGGGATGAATGGAAGAATGACGAACAAGTGTGGGAACGCATTCAAAAGTTACAACAAGATCCCAATACATATGATACATTTAGCTGGAAAAATGATTCATAATGGTACAAATATCACTTATACCTATGTCAAAATTCCCAACTCAAACAAAATATTCTTATGGAATTGCATGCCTCTCCCTTAGGAGGGCACTTGGGATTTTTAAAAACATACCATAGAGTTAAGAAGGAATTTTTTTGGGATGGACTTAAATCTCATATTCAAAAGTTTGTGGCATAATGTTTGGTTTTCCAACAAAATAAAGTTGAAACAATTAAGACCCTGGGTCTATTACAACCTTTATCCATTCCAATTCAATGTTGGGAGGAGGTTTCAATGAATTTTATCTCAGGTTTACCGAAGTCTGAAGGAAAGAGTGTCATAATGGTGGTAGTTGACAAACATACCAAGTATGCACACTTTTGTGCATTATCTCATCCATTTAAATATAGTACAATTTCTACTGCATTTATGGAAACAATTCAAAAGCTACATGGAAACCCAATTATTATTATAAGAGATAGAGATCCCATTTTCACTGGAAATTTTTGGAATGAATTATTTTCTTGTCTTGGTACTCAGTTAGCTCATAGCTCATCTTATCATCCTCAATCTGATGGGAAAACTGAGATAGTAAACAAATGGTTCGAAGGATATCTTTGTTTCTTTCTATCTGATAAACAGACACAATGGGTCAAATGGTTTCCTTTGGCTGAATGGTGGTATAACACTTCCTTCCATACTGCAACAAAGATGACCTAGTTTATGGCACTTTATGGATATCACCCACTGTCCATCACATCATATTTAAGATAAAATTCTAAGGTTCAAGCAATGGAAGATCACATCGAGCATCAACAACAAGCTCTCCAACTCTTAAAGGATAACCTAACTTTGGCATGAAATAGAATGAAACAACAAGCAAATCAACATCGTAGTGAAAGAAGTTTTGATATAGGTGACTGGGTATTTCTATAGCTACAACCATATAAACAAATGTCCCTCAAGTAAGCTAAGAAGGATAATAAATTATCACCAAAGTATTATGGTCCATACAAGGTGTTGCAAAAGATTAGTACTATGGCATACAGATTGGAGCTTCCTGCAGCTTCCCGAGTGCACCTAGTTTTCCATGTTTCATGCTTAAAGAAGGTTATTGGTGACAAGCTCCCAGTTCAATAGATATTGCCAGAACTTGATGAGGAAGGAAAAATCATATTGGAACTTGAAGCAGTCAGAGAAACAAGAACTCGACAGCTGCGAAATCGATCAATTTCAGTGTATCTTTTCAAGTGGAAGAAATTATGTGTTGAAGATTCCACATGGGAGGATAATAATTTTATACAGAAGCATCCAGAACTACTCAAGCATTGAGGACAACACTTTTTTGAAGGACAGAGGCATGTTAGGTCCCTATTATACTAGTGATTCCCCCATTACTATTGTCATTGTAGCCCTTATTGTTATTGTTGTGCCCCTATTGTCCCCATATTGTTATTATTGTGCCCCATAGAAGCCCACTATTGTTATTGTTGTGCCCTTATATTATTATTGTTATGTCATCCTTGATTATATTGTGACCCATTAGAATCCTATATATAGAAAGGATGTTTTTTCATTTGTATCATCCAAGAATTGTTCATTTGTGTAATGTAAAGGAGGTTGCCCCCTTGAAGAGGCTAGTTTCTAAGGTGTTGATCTTTCTTTTCAATCTTTTTGTGAGCTGGTTTCATAACAATTTCAGTCAGTCACCCCCGTGCCATATTCCAAGCATAAATGTGGGATGTCATAAAACAAATCAATAAAAACCATCCAGGGCTTCCAGAGGCCAAACCACCTCAAACCTCAACTAATGATTCCACCTCATAGTCGGACATCACTAACCATCACCAAAATGATCTCTACCCAAGCTATCAAGGGCTCCAGTGTGTTTGTTCCAACCAGGGCTTCCAGGACTAGTAACTCAACTCACAATTGTTTTCAAGCTTCTAGAGATTTTGTCCAACCAATGCTTCTAGGACTATTAACTCATCCCACCAAGGGCTTCTAGATCATTTTTCCAACCAAGACCTCCAGGACTAGTAACTAAACCCAAGCTGTTATAGGGCTTCCAAAGCATTTGTCCAACCAAGGCTTCTAGGAAATAATAACTCAACCCATAACCAAAGGCACAAGGAAACCAACCAAAAAACAAAAGTAAAACCCACAACACATGACTATCCAGGAAATGGAAAGGCTAGGCAAAACCACTGGCAATCCAAGAAATCCTCCATGCCAATGATAGATCATAACCAAATAACCACATGCATATTGCATGCATGCCTAAAATAACAAGGAAATCATACATGCAACTCGGTACCTGCAAACACAATCCACTATAGCTGTTGATCCCGATGTCCTCTTGCAGTTTCCCACTTTTCCTTTGCCTTCTTGCTCCAAATCCCAAGTATTCCACACTCCTCCAAGAGTGCTCCAAGAAAAATATAAGTTTCTAAGAGAGAGAGAGAGAGAGAGAGAGAGAGAGAGAGAGAGAGAGAGAGAGAGAGAGAGAGAAATGAGAGCTCCAAAAATGAACTCATTAAAAATATTGAGAAAAATCTTTCCAACTGATCCTCAGAAGCCTTTTTATTAATGAGGTTTATATTTTCTTCATTTTCCATTATTTTCCTCCAATTGCCTCCTCACATGCAACATGTGACCTTTCACCTTCCTTTTCTCCTAATTTCCATTATTTTCATAAATAAATGCTAATAAATGCCATTTTGCCTTTCCAAAGCCTTTGCTATTGCCCTTAGCCATAATAACTGAGATGAACACCCACTAGGATGTTTTTCCCACCATTCAGCTTGGAATACATATCCCATGACCTTTGTCTTATATTTTTTTACATGAATTTTTAACCAGGGTTGTTACAAAACCCTGTCCCTTAGGGTAACACCATCCTCTTTGTTCAATGACATCTACAACCAACAAGACTTCTCAAAGCAAACCATACTTCCCATGGAGCTTCATAACACAACTCGTTACAGTGTTTACAATGACCACTAATGAAAACATAACAAGCATACCACTTACTAGAGATTTATAACATAGCTCATTATAGTATTTAAAATAACAACCACATATACTCATGCACATGTTCTTCAACAAGCAAATAAACATAGTATCTATGGAGCTTTATAAATCCATCTCGATACCATATTTACAATAATATACACATATGCACATTTTCTCAACTATCAAATAAAGGATATGATGCCTGCATCAACAATGAGGGAATCCATAGGCTCACACCTCCACCCTCAAAGTAGTATTGGGATTCACCTCCTTCCAAAGAAGTACATAATGCACTGCCAAAGTCAAAGTTGCATCTAATGTATAGTACTACAATCCTGCGTCGTTTGTCCTCTCAGTGAACAGTGACCAGTTCATTGTTCCAGGGCACACTCCCAATGTGCATATGATTCCATCTGTATGCTAATGACAAAAAAAAATCCATCCACGACCTTCCTTTCCCTTCTACACAATCCCTCGGGCAATCTAATTACCCCCTTTTGTGCAGTCACACACCTTCCAAGTTCCTTGGGCAACCCTGTCCTAGGCAGTCCATCCCTTCGCAAGGCTTCCTCGCATCAGAAGGTCCAAAAAACAAGGAATATACCTACCTAAAGACCATCATACCAGTCATAACATTCTTATGGCAATCAATGGACACTATTAGGTACCTATGTCCCACAACGACCCTACTCCTAAAGTGGTCTACCAACACACTGTTGCATGTTCCAATTCCTTTCACTAATGTTACTAATTCTTGCATTCAATTTCAACCACCTAACAAGACATTTCCATGATTTCCTGTACCAAGCACATAAATTCCATTAGATTCAAAATAAATTGAAATAAACTCAAATCATACCTCATTGGTGTTTCATCAATAAGGTACACTTGCAATCTTTTTTACTTCCCGCCACAACAAGTCAAACTAAATGTTTGATCAAATCATCATGTATAAACATATCAAATCGGGTTAGCTCAAAACAAAACTATCATAAATCAGAGTCATAGATCACATGCATAATAAAACTGAAATAAAA
Source organism: Pinus tabuliformis (assembly GCA_031772625.1). NCBI lineage: Eukaryota > Viridiplantae > Streptophyta > Pinopsida > Pinales > Pinaceae > Pinus > Pinus tabuliformis. The sequence continues at coordinate 928,193,658 of CM062813.1, forward strand.
TATCGATACTTATCCTTCAATTAGTCCTTTGCTTCTACCTTTATCCTTTCCATAGACACACCAGATCGATTGCCACACCCAGAAGGCACCCAGTGCCTTTACTTCTCTTTAATTGCATACACATACCCATAGTGTACACCACACGCATACAACCACACACGACATGCAAAACCATACAATACATGAACCTACACCTAATATACAACATAAACACATACACCTGGTGTACAACACAACAAAATAGATACACCTACATCCGGTGTACAAAACAACATAATAAATACACCCACATCTAGTGTACAATCAACACAATACATACACCTACATCCGATGTACATCACAACACAATACATATACATACGCAGAGTACAACATAACGAATACACATGTCACAATACCACAACTACACAATACACATACATAGTACCCCATGCCCGCAACACAACATGTACAACATGCACACAACACCACATGTACACCAGTACCATATGTACAACATGTACACAACACCACCTGTACAATGTGTGTACAACATCACATGTACACAACACCACCTGCACAACATGTACACAACGCTTGTTGGGTTGTGTTATATTCTTTCCACATAGTTAACAGGGGCTTTGAAGGGCACCCATAACCCCACTTTATGGGGTCCGAGGCAGCACCCCGGAAAATTTTGGTTTTGGACCCTATGTTAGGTTGGGCGGACCCACCTATGGTTTTGTGCATGATTTTTGCACATGTTTTTTGGACGCGATGGTTTTTTGGTCCATGGTATTGGACACAATGGTTTTCAGTCCATGGTATTGGATGCGATGGTTTTCATTCCATGGTATTGGATGCTTCAGCATGTATAAATATGTATTGTAACATTGAAAGGAACATAATGAAAAATCATGCTGGTAGTCCCTGTTTTGGGATCCAGTGGGAAAATCTCTGTGTGTATGTGTTTTATGTGTTATGCTCTCGCATTGTTTATTTTCTGTGTTTTAGAATTCATATGCAGGTAATTTCTATATGGAGTTAAAACCTACGTTTGGTGTCAGAGCAGTTTTGGCTTCAAGGGGACGCCTTTGTTGCTGAGGGGTTTCGCTTGGGCCTGTGGTAGACCCTGTTCAGTGGGAGATCTGCATCATCGATTCTAGAGGTGAAAGAAGATGGCAAGTAGTGGAAAGATAGAGATTGAGAAATTTAATGGTCAGAGTTTTGAGTTGTGGAAACTCAAGATGGAGGATCTGTTGGTGGATAAAGACCAGTGGATCATGGTAGATCTGGGTACTAAACCAACGGGAGTGTCCGATGAAGAATGGAAGAAGTTGGATCGGAAGGCAAAGAGCATAATACGATTGTGTGTCTCAGATTCAGTATTGTTGAATATATCAGGGGAAGCTATGGCGAAGGCTTTGTGGGACAAGTTAGGGACTTTGTACCAATCTAAGTCTTTGGTGAATAAACTGTTCCTGCGGAAAACGCTGTATAACCTAAGGATGAAAGATGGAGACTCGGTGACAGAGCATTTGAATGCATTTGCTACCGTGGTAAGTCAGTTAGAATCTGTTGATATTAAAATTTTAGATGAAGATAAGTGCATCAGTTTGTTGTGTTCTCTACCAGATTCGTGGGATAGTCTGGTTATTGCAATAGGTAGCAATGCAACTGCCGTGCATTTTGATGAAATAGTCTCATCCTTGCTGACAGAGGAGATGAGACGAAAAAATATGGAGAGCCAAAATGGTGATGCCTTGTCTATACGAGGGTGGACCTAGAACAAAAACAAAAATAAGTTATCGAGTGGGAGATCTAAATCTAAAGGGAGATCTAAATCTCTAGGAAAACCTGTAAAGGTAGTGTGCTAGAAATGTGGAGAGGAAGGGCACTACAAAAGGGATTGTAAATCTAAAGCTCCTAACAAAGGAAATGGATCTGATGAGGCTCCTTCTGCAGAGGCGAAAACCACCTCAGATGAAGGTGGGAATGTGTACTTGGCTTCTTCAAGCAAACATGTAGATCATGAGGCATGGTTGATTGACTCAGGTGCATCCTTTCACTTCACTCCCCATAGAGAGTGGTTCTGCGAGTATGAGAAATATGATGGTGGTGATGACTTCTTGGGGGAGGACAGGAAAGCTAGAATCATTGGTCATGGAAAAGTAAAGTTGAAGTTGCAAGGTGGAAGGGTTAGAACACTTCCGGGTGTTCTACATATTCCTGCATTGGCCAAAAATCTGATTTCTGTAAGTAAGCTGGATGATGCAGGTGTAAAAACAGTGTTCAAGAAGGATACCTGCAAGATGGTTCGGGGAGCACTGGTATTGATGCGGGGAGTTCGGATTGGAACTCTGTACAAGCTGCAAGGTAGCATTGTCATTGATGGGTGCAATAGTTCTGTGGTTCCTGAAAGTGGAGCAAAAAATCTAGTGGTCTCTGGAGATAAGTCCATGATGTGGCATCAAAGGCTTGGACATATTGGAGAAAAGGGCCTTCGGATACTTCATGGTAAAAGTATGATAGAAGGTATGAGTAATAGCTCTCTCGATTTTTATTTCTGTGAAAATTGTGTATATGGGAAGCAGAATCAGGTGAGTTTCCCCTCTAGTAGTAAGAGGGAGAAACAAATATTAGAACTTGTGCACAGTGATGTGTTTGGACCTGTGAAGGTTCCATCACTAGGTAAGTCTGTGTACTATGTATCATTTATAGATGACTTCTCAAGGAATACATGGATATATTTGCTTAAGAAGAAATCTGAAGTGATAGGTTTAAAGAATTTAAGGCTCTGGTGGAAAACCAGACAGAGAAGAAGATAAAGGTGTTGAGGACAGATAACGGTGGAGAGTTTTGCAGTAAGGAATTTGAAGAATTCTGCAAGAAGTGTGGTATAGCATGGCAGAAGACTACTCCATATACACCTCAGCAAAATGGAGTTGCAGAAAGAATGAACAAGATGTTGATGGAAAGGGCAAGAAGCATGCTCAGTGGTGCCGGGTTAGGACAAGAATTCTGGGTAGAGGCAGTGGATACTGCATGTTACTTGGTCAACAGGTCACCTTCATTAGTGATGGAGGATAAGACTCCACAAGAGGTATGGACTGGTAAGAAACCCTCTCTTTCACATCTGAGGGTATTTGGATGTGATGCATATGTACATGTTCCAAAGGAGAAACGAACCAAGTTGGATAGCAAATCTAAAAAATGCATATTTATTGGGTATAAGGATGGTTTAAAGGGTTATAAGCTCTGGAACCCAGTAACAAGGAAGGTTGTGTACAACCAAGATGTGGTGTTCAGAGAGGTGAAAGATGTTATTAAACGTGAAGTCCAACCAAAGGAACTTGAGAAGATAGAGTTTGAACTAAAGGAGGAAGAACCAGACTCTACAGTAGAGGAGGAATCAGAAGATGAAGAGCCACAAACTCTGGCTATGAGGAGATAAGTTCGAGAAAGAAGGCAGCCAGAAAGGTATAGCCCATTTGCTTTCTATTCAAATTTTTCTTTGTCTCTTACTAATGATGATCCCAGAACTGTGAAGGAAGCAGTAGATTCAGAGGATGGAAAACACTGGAAAGAGGCCATGGTTGATGAAATGGCATCTTTGCACAAAAATGAGGCTTGGGATCTGGTGGAGTTTCCGGCTGGAAGGAAACCCATTGGCAGCAAATGGGTGTTCAAGAAGAAGACAAATGCAGAAGGAAAGGTGGAGAAATACAAAGCTCGGTTGGTAGCAAAAGGTTATTCCCAGGTGCTGGGAATTGATTTTGGTGATATTTTTTCTCTTGTTGCCAAGGTAACTTCTATTAGATTGCTTTTATCTGTTGCTGCTACTTTTGATTTTGAGGTAGAACAGATGGATGTGAAGATAGCAATTCTTCACGGGGATCTGGAAGAGGAAATCTACATGAAGCAACCTGAAGGCTTTGTGGTGAAGGGTAAGAAAGAACTGGTATGCAAGTTAAAGAAGTCTCTGTATGGGTTAAAACAGTCACCAAGGATGTGGTATCAGAAATTCGATACATTTATATGAGGACTTAGCTTCACCAGAAGCAAAGAAGATCACTATGTGTATTTTAAATTAATTGGTGACCCTGTTATTTATCTGATCTTGTATGTGGATGATATGTTGCTGGTTGGAAATGACAAAGAAATTATCCAGGATTTGAAGACCCAATTGTCCTCGAAATTCGACATGAAAGATCTTGTTGCTGCAAACTATATTTTGGGCATGGAAATTAAAAGAGATTGGGAAAAGAGGAAGCTATGGTTAAACCAAAGGAAGTATGTCGAGACAATACTGCAGAGGCTTAATATGCAGGATAGTAAACCGATGAAGGTTCCTATTCCTATAGGTGTGGGGTTATCTGCTGAACAATGTCCCAAGACACAAGAAGAGGAAGAGGACATGTCCTGTGTTCCATATGCAAGTGTAGTTGGTAGCTTGATGTATGCAATGGTCTGTACTAGACCAGACATTGCATATGCAATGGGAGCATGAGTAGGTTTATGTCAAAACCAGGAAAGGAGCATTGGAAAGCAGTGAAGCGAGTTTTCAGGTATTTGTGTGGCACTAGTGATTATGGTTTGTGCTACCAAGGAAGACTAGGATTGGAGAGAGTGTTAGATATTCGTGGCTTTGTTGATGCAGACTGGGCTGGAGATCTAGATCAGAGAAGATCTACAAGTGGGTATGTGTTTAACCTATTTGGAGGTGTAGCTAGTTGGATGAGTAAGAAACAATCTATAGTGCACTATCAACTACAGAGGCAGAATACATGGCAGCCACTCATGCAAGCAAGGAAGTAGTTTGGTTGTAGATTTTGTGTTCAAGTATCGGGTTAGTACAGGAAGCTATAAGGATATACTGTGACAGCCAAAGTGCAATTTTATTGGCAAAGAACCCTGCATATTATTCAAAGACAAAGCATATTGATGTTCAGTATCACTTTGTGAGGGATATGATAGAAGACAAAAAGGTGTTTCTAGTAAAGGTGGACACTTTGAAGAATACCACAGATGCATTGACAAAATCTGTGAGCTCTGAGAAGTTCTCTTGGTGTAGAGAGACAATGGGCATTTCAGGGCTGGGAAAATGACTAAGCTCTCTTATGGTCCCCTGTGGAAAGAAAAAAACAAGTGGGAGAGTGTTGGGTTGTGTTATATTCTTTCCACCTAGTTAATAGGGGGTTTGAAGGGCACCCGTAACCCCACTTTATGCGGTCTGGGGCAGTGCCCCGGAAAATTTTGGTTTTGGACCCTATGTTAGGTTGGGCCGACCCACCTATGGTTTTATGCATGATTTTTGCACATGTTTTTTGGACGCGATGGTTTTTCGGTCCATGGTATTGGACGCGATGGTTTCCGGTTCATGGTATTGAACGCGATGGTTTTCGGTCCATGGTATTGGATGCTTCAACATGTATAAATATGTATTGTAACATTGAAAGGAACATAATGAAGAATCAAGCTGGTATTCCCGGTTTTGTGATCTAGTGGGAAAAGCTCTGTGTATATGTGTTTTATGTGTTATGCTCTCGTATTGTTTATTTTCCATGTTTTATAATTCGTATGCAGGTAATTTCTGTACGGGGTTAAAACCTACAATGCCACATGTACATTGCACCACCTGTACATTGTGTACACAATACCACATGCACACAACACCACATACACGACATGTACACGACACCACTTGCACACAACACCACATGTACAACATGTACACAACACCACATGTATAATCATGCACACAACACCATATGTACATAGCACCACATGTAAAACATGGACACAACACCATATATATATATATATATATATATATATATATATATATATATATATATATATATATATATATATATATATATATATATATATAAATTATTGCATATACAACATGTACAGAGAATCATATGTATATAACACCACATATCCATCATGCACACAATACAATATGTACACAACACCACATATCCAACATGTGCACAATACAATATGTACACAACACCATGTATCCAACATGTACATAGAAACGTCTATACCCAACACTGCATATGTAATATACACACAACACCATATATTCAACAAGCACACAACATCATAGGTACAATCACTAAATATACAATATACACAACAGTAGCACTGCACATCCAAAACCACATTGTCTCTACCAAGCAACCTTGCTTCTAGTGTCTCTTTTCCTTCCATGCTTATCATATCATGCCATTGATCACTTTGTTTTCATTCCGCTGATGTATCTATCAACATTACCTATCCATAATGTAACCATAGGCATGATATAATAAATAATATCAACTCATATCCGCATGATACTGACCTCATAAATCTGTCGAGGTTACTCTTCCCGCTTGACTCCCCATAAGACTAGGAACCTCTTTCATGCCCTTCATCTACATAAGTAATCATTCCTCCACAGAATGATCCCTGACAACCCTGTTAGACAGTGACATAGATACATAGATACATAGATACATATAACATTAGCATAAAAAAATCATAATATCGTCAGCAAATGACATACATACATACATACATGTATACATATATATACATCAACACAATCATGATCACAACATAATTACCAAATATCATAAGGACAAGGTTAAGAGAACTTCATTTATCCATGCAACACATGTAAAACATAAAGAACAACAATTCCCAACGTAGATAAGGCATCTGATGCCTCAAGTCTATTTATATTATCTTTCCTAATTACCTTGCTCATGGATGTACTTCCATTTTCCATTTAGACCAATGGATTGAATCAATCCAACCAATCATTACATTCTTACCTTCAACTACCCTTACTCATGCACCAAGCTTCATTCAGGTCTTACATTACCTTCTAGGTTTCATTCAAATCTCCGTGAGCTCCATTAACTTTCATCTTTCCCAACTAATTCCCAAGACCCTCAAACATAAAAGGTAAGAAAAAATGAAAACAAGAAGAAAACCATGAAAACCAATAATAATATGATACCGCAAAAGAAGTGGTATCACCATACAATAGGCATAATCAAATTCACAATCAAGTGCAACAAATCACAAAAGACCAAAAGAAAAATACTGGAAACAAATACCATGACTCAATCCCCATGGTTCCCAATGCTTCCAAAGGAAATATTTACTTGAGCCTTCTTCATAATTTCATGGAAGTCTCTTTGCCATGCAATCCCCTGCATCATATTGCCACAAACTGTCAATGCATAAATAAATATAACAACATACTAGTTATCTTACCTTGCTGTGCCGAGCACATTTCCTTGTAGCTGAACACATATGTGCCATCTCTCAAGGGACTCCAATTCCCTTAAAAAATATAGCTATACTAGACACTAGTTGTTATACTTGTCAAATACATGTCCATGAATATAGAACCTATCCAAATAATTTCAGATAATTTAGGGTTAAGAAGAATACTTGTATGTAAAGCACTCATTCGTTTGGAATTGTGGTTTCAAATATAGCCCAAAGGAATTCTCACCCAATTCCTTCCTTTTACCTTGACCTTGCTGCAACTGAGTCTTACTATGTACTGTCATATCACCCAACTGTTAGTTATATAAACACATAACCTATTACCTTCTCATGCTAATACTAAGCATTTTTCCTTGAAACTATTCGCATATGTTGATCACATGTTCCAATGATCAAGACAACATATCTATTAATTTTAAATAAACCTTTACCAATTCTAACAACCATGTCATAATCCCCAATCAACTCACATTCATTAGTCACAATACATAATGCTACAACTATCACCTTCTTACAATGAAGTAAATGTCAAATGTCTCAACATATATGTATTAGTACAACCATCTTAAAACAAGATCATTTCGTCATGCAATCTTATAGATACAAACTCATACCATGCAAATAGTCAAACATTCAAACAACATATAGATGACATAATAAACACCAAACACTCAAACACCAGATAGATGACATAATCAAACATTCAAGCACTAAGAAGATGACTTAAGCAAACCTGTACCTTAATGTATCTTAGGGGAGGCTATCTTGTCTTCACAATCAATCTAGATTAGCACAATATAACTTCACAAACACATCAACTCAAACATAAATAAGGTCATGATGTCCATAACAATAACTAGATAACATGTTCACATCATCAACTCATAAATAATTGTCATTCATTCATAACAATCACATATGCACAATAATTCTATATTAGTACAACACACTATTACCAATATATTAACTCGTACCAGAATGGCATAGCCCTACCCATTTGCATAGGCCCATCCAAATTAGCATGATACATATAACATTAAGATCTTAAATTCAATAACCCTAGTCATCAAGTTAAATAACATAAACCAACAACAACATTGCACACAACAACAAGTTACTCTCATTCGTGACTATCTGACACATGTGCATATGACTAAACTAATCAACTAACATTTATTATACATGTAACCACAACAATAATGAAATGACAAACATGTATATAACCCTAATGCATATAATAATCCATTAACTAACATAATTGCATACCCACCATGCAAACCTGTATGACGATATGCTCTTAGTCTGATGTTCAGTGCTGCAACCTCGCTTTGATGATCTGCATCTCCTGCTCTATCTTAGCCAACACATTAGCGTCATAACATGCCAACGACTCATCATGACCTAAAATGCATATAATGACTTTACGATGCATGTCTAACCTATTATACATGCATAACCATAACCATGACAATGCATGCATAACAACCTATAGACACTGACATGCATAACAAATCCATCTACAACTGACATGAATTCATGACAAACAGATCTCAAAAACAACATCATCAACTCCTACATGTAAACGCAACTATAAAAATGACCACTACCATGAATACATAACAAACACATATACAACATTCATGCATGCATGAAAAATAGATTCCATCCATCGAGTCCAAGTGTTGAACCATGTTTTGATACCACTCTGTAACACCCTCCTCCCACATCTACCCAAGTGACCGACCAACTGGGGTAAACATGTGATGAAGAGTTACTATGATATGATTCAACTACCTATGTAGCAGTTAAGGAAGTGGAATCGACATAACACAAACAACCTGAACTTATACACATGTAATAAAACCCCTAGGAGCCATCCAACCCATCAAGGTGACCAACCCATGAGACAAACTAATTTTTTACTACATTAAAGCCTTCGTCACTCCATAGACATGGGAATGCATGTGAATGGGACCCTATAGTTGCTCCCATAGCAAGGCATGCATGCGACTGGGGACTCTTCCAAGTAGTTTTGTGCTAGCAACTTCAGATTCTGTGCCACTTTTTTAGGGCTAGGACTCAGGCCACTGCCCAGAACTCCATGAAAGTTCCGTAAATTAAAAATAACATCGAAAAAATGATACAAATGAAAATAATTGAACAATGAATTGACTGGACCCCTACTATCCATGACAAACATTTCGTTAAACATGTCACAAATATGCATTCTATAGGTTTACACAACATATCTGAGCATATGGTTCTCTCACTCATTTGAGAATCACTAGGAAGCATTGTTGCCTCATCAAAATAACTACATTACCATCTATTAAGCCATATATTCATTGTACATTTAGTGATTAACCAAAACATTATGAGACCCATGCATTTTCACTTCATAAATCTCATTATAACCAACATATAATCAACAAAAATATCAAGGATATGACAACCATATAAGCCACATATAAGCAAGTATATTTACCCCTAAGATACCAAGGAAGAAGAGCTATTATTTATTATTGCATAAGCCGACCAAGTATGGGACTTCCATGAACCACCCGACTGTAGAATATGCTGAACCAAATATTTGTTTTAGCCAGTCACCCCTGTTCCATATTTCAAGCATGAATGTGTGATCTCATTCAAACAAATCAATAAAAACCATTTAGGTCTTCCAATGGAAAATCCACCTCAACCCCCAACTAGTGATTCCACCTCATGGTCAAAAATCACTAACCATCATAAGATTGGTTTATAACCAAGCTATCGAGGGCTCTAGAGTGTTTTTTTCCAACCAAGGCTTCCAGGACTAATAATTCAATCCACACCTATTGCGAGGCCTCGAAAGTGTTTTCCAACTAGGGCTTCTAGGGCTAGTAACTCAACCCACCAAGGAATTCCAAAGTGTTTGTCTAACCATGGATTCTATGACTAGTAACTCAACACAAGCTATTATAGGGCTTCAAGAACAATTTTCCAACCAAGGCTTCCAGGAACTAATAAATCAACCCACAACCAAAGGCATAAGAGAGCCAACCAGAAAGCAAAAGTAAAACCCACAACACCATGTCTATCCAGGAAATGGAAAGGCTAGGCAAAACTACAATCAATCCAAACAATCCTCCATGCTAATGAGAGATCATAAACAAATAACCACATGCTTATGCCGTGCATGCCAAAAATAACAAGGAAATCATACATGCAACTCAGTACCTGCAAGAAAAATACGTTGTGCTTGTAGATCCTGATGTCCTCTTGCACTTTCCTTCTTTTCTTTTTCCCCATTACTCCAAATCCCAAGTATGCCACACTCCTCCAAGAGTGCTCCAAGAAAAATCTAAGTGTCCAAGAGTATGAGTGAGAGAGAGAGAGAGAGAGAAATGACAACTCCATAACTGAACCCATCGAAAATTCTGAACAAAATCTTGCGAACTGATCCTTAGAAGCATTTATTAATGAGGCCTCTATTTTGTTCATTTTCCATTATTTTCCTTCAATTACCTCCTCACGTGCAACTTGTGACCTTTCACTTTCCTTTTCTCCTAATTTCCATTATTTGCATAAATAAATGCCAATAAATGCCATTTTTCCTTTCCAAAGCCTTTTCCATTTCCTTTTCCAATTTCCTTTAGCCATAATAACTGAATGAACACCCACTAGGATGTTTTTCCCACCATTCAACTTGGAATACGTGTCCCATGAGCTTGCTCTTATTTTTTTTACATGATTTTTTAACCGTGGATATTACAAATTAGTTGAAGAAACTTGTAATGCACCTAGTATTTTCATATGCTAGGAGGTTAGAGAACCATCCGACAATTTATTTGTAATAGTCTCCAAACACTAGCATCATGATTTATCATTTTCCCTAACCATACATTTGTGGCTTTCCCGACTGCCTTTGTGTTCATCCATTCTAACACACAACTCTCCCATCAACATCTCTTAGACACATATTTGCCTCATCCACCAGAAAAATATGAGCACAAGTTAGACTAGCTTCAAATCTTCTAAATATCTGATTGACATACTTGCCTTAGAACCACTCTCAACTATATAGATCAATTTTTAACAAGATTTTATGATTAAAGCATTGTGTGTTAGGACAGATGAACTTTGAAGGTTTGAAATCTGGATTAGTCTAATTCATCATAAAAGGTGCTTGTGTCCTGCTATCTTATATATCTAGCTGGGTATGCTACAAATTATGCCAAACCATACAAAATAAACATTTTTTGATTCCTAAACACAAATTTATATTTGGTAATTATGGTAATGATTTTTCCACGGGGACTTCATTCGGGAAGAAATACCATACCACGTGCATTCATATTGGGGAATTTATACTGAGGAAAAAATTACATAATATATTGGGGGATATATAGGGGATAAAGTGTTTTTATATTGGCGGGTATAAAAAAGGAAGCTCAAATTTAATGAAAAAATATAAAGGGGTATAAAAAATGTTAATGAAAAAATGGATACTTACAATATCTAGTGAAAGTAGGGGTTTTTTTAATTGGAAAGGTGTATTGGGTTTGTATTGGTAGGGGGTTAAATAATGTGATTTTTAGATATATTTTTCAGTACATAGTTAAATTAAGGGTATTGTTTAATATGCCATGAATGCACATGATATGTCAGAAGTTCATTGAGTGAAGCCCCCATGGATTTTTCATGTGTAAAGATAAATATATTGTAGAGGAATAAAAAGTAGTCATACAACCCATAATTCTTTAGATATAATAGTAACATTTGAGGCAAGCCCAATGCCTCACCATTGAGGAGTTATAGAGGCTTGGGAACCACTTCTATTCCATAGGATTACAACAACTTTGTTGTTGGATAGTGGCCCACCCAAACTTGTTTATATGTTATAAATTGATACTGAGAGAAACTAGGTCAAAATTACAATACATAAATTGGGCATTAAAAGGTACCAGATAAAATGCAAGAGAAGGCAAAAACATGTGAATACATATTTTCAAAATTTTCCTATAGTCAACATAATCTTATTATACACGGTGCATCCAGTAGAGGGGTATACAATTTATAAAAATATGAGACTCAATCATTTTTTACAGAAATAAAATATTCGATCTACAAAAAATGGATACCTCAATGTCTCCTAGCTTGCTAAGTTTCTTTCATTGTTTTCCTAATAGATCTACACAAATCCAAAATATGTGGGAGAAAATAATTAATTCAAAGCAATCTCTGAAACTCACCCTGAAAAATCCTTGTTACAAAAGATTTTACAAATCCAACCTTGGTTGACTTTAATCACTTCCCTGTTGCTTAGAATCTCATGTTTCTAGGGTTGCAAACATTATATCACATTTTCACATCCAATCAATAGGGGAGCTTGCACTATAAAGACATGTAATCTAAATTCATGAGACAATTGTTGGGTTGTGTTATATTATTTCCACGGCTAGCTCCCCTAGTTAACCGGGAGATTAGAGGGGGGGTGGAGCCCCCCCTTCACTGCGCTGATTGCGTAGTGGCAGGTCACAGGGGGTTTGAGGGAGGCAGTTAGCCCCCCTATACAAGGTCTAGAGCAGTGCCCCAGGGAAATGTTTTTTGAACCCTGTATTAGGTGGGGCGAACCTACCTATAGTTTTGTGCATGGTTTTCACACATGGTTTTGGACATGATGGTTTTTGCTCCAGGGTATTGGATGCTTTGGCATGTATATATATGGATTGTAAAATTGAAAGGAACATAATGAAAAATCAAGATGGTAGTCCTAGTTTTGGGATCCAGGGGAAAATCTCTGTGTATATGTGTTTTATGTGTTACGCTCTCGCATTGTTTATTTTCTGTGTTTTAGATTTCATATGCAGGTAATTTTTGTACAGGGTTAAAACCTACATTTAGTATCAGAGTTGTTTTGGCTTCAAGGGGGTGCCTTTTTTGCTGAGGGTTTCGCTCGGGTCTGTGGTAGACCCTGTTTAGTGGGATATTTGCGGGATCAATTCTCGTGGTGAAAGAAGATGGCGAGAAGTGGAAAGATAGAGATCGAGAAATTTAATGGTCAGACTTTTGAGTTATGGAAATTCAAGATGGAGGATCTGTTGGTAGATAAAGATCAGTGGATCATGGTAGATCTAGGCACTAAACCAATGGGAGTGTCTGATGAAGAATGGAAGAAGTTGGATCAGAAGGCAAAGAGCACAATACGATTGTGTGTCTCAGATTCAGTATTGTTGAATGTATCAGGGGAAGCTACGACTAAGGCTTTGTGGGACAAGTTAGGGACTTTGTGTTGGAAATAATACTGGGGGGGGTGGGGGGTGAATTAGTATTATCAGATCAATAATGTAATTTTCAAAACTGATTTGTATACGCTACTTCAGCTCAATGAACTAACGTGTATACGCAACTATACTTAATGAAACCAACGTATATGCAGAGATCTTTTGGTTTACCCAAATTATCATGTAGTGAACTTTAATAAGTATATCAGAAATTCATTAGACAATTCAATAAGAACATAATAAAGCATCACACATAAGCAACACACATAACCACCAAGATAGAAGGTGGAAACCCAATGTGGGTGAAAACAACCTGTTGCAATCGTCTCTGTCTTCTTTTAATAATAAGAGAATTCTATTTACAATTTTTTCTTTTGTACTGGTGCAACCTTATACCGGTACGTAGGCTTCTACCTGCAGAAGGCTACAACCTTCTCTCATTCTCTAGCTTCTACTCGAAGGGAGCTACAACCCCCTAGCTCTTGTACTAGCTGATATGTTTACTAGTAAGTAGGTGCCCACCTACAGAAGGCTACGACCTTCTCTTTTCTTCCAGGGACCACGTTTCATAAATTTTCAAAATGGATCCATCAATAACATCATTCAATCATCAAATATATCTACATCAATCAATCTTCTTTGAACCAACCACACTAAATCACTCTAACAACCCTTCAATCTGATCTTTCAGAATATTGTAACCAGAATTCAGTAACCAGAACCCAAGCCAGAACCCAGAACACTGCAACAACAAACAGAAGCAGCTAAAACATATTTTATAAGGTATACACTACTTCCATGTGTCGAACCTGCATGCATAAGCGCTTTCCCCGGGGAAAACCTGCGTACAGATCTGCAAATCAAATTTATGATGTATATGTTGTTTTTATATGCAAAACCAACATGTATACATGCTTTCCTCAAGGCGAAACTACGTATAGATCTGTAAATGATGATTTAAACATTACAAAAATTCTAGACTTCAGTCATACCTAGATCATCATATTTATAGACTACAACATGCGCCAAATATTCAGATAAAGATAATTCACTTCAAGATCCCGATACATCATTAGATCTTATCCTTCATCAAGCACTAAGGTTCATCCTTGGTTCAGATCCAGCTATGCACCATAACCCAATACCCTGCATACTAGATCTTACTCTTCATCAGATATTCAATCCTTGAGTGCCTTGGCCTAATGATCTTCTCCTCCTTTTATAGTCTTAGGCCTTACTCAATACCATGGAATAAAACCACTTAGGATCAATACCTTGGACCAAATACTTAGGGTCAATACCTCGGACCATATACCTTGGACCAATACCATGGATCAAAATACCATGGACCAAAATACCTTGGACCAAAACTTAGTTTTCCAAGATATACGTGCCTTTCATTATGTGAAAGTGTGTGTGTATGTATACACGACTTGTATACAGTGAACCCATGTGTATACGCGGCTTGGCCAATGTTGAACCTGTGTATACCTTTCTTTCTTCATTTTGTGAAGTATGATCTGTAACTCTATGCTATTAACTTGCTGAACTGTGATATGTCATCTGAGTGAGTTGCCATCAAGGACAACACCTGTGTCATAGTGCTAAATTTGTGTCATAATTCCAACAATGTCCGCCTTTGGACTTGATGGCAACACCAAGTCACTCTCAGCCTTTGTCATCAAGGGCAAAGGGTCATGCTCCCCCTGAGTACATGCTGAATTCTCTAATATGCTAAACTGTGTTGATTGAGCTCCTATGATTGAGTCCATGCCCCCCCTGAACACAAGCATGGTCTGCAAGAAGATAACATGACTCTATACATATATCATCAATGACTTCCCTATCACCAAAGACTCATACATACATTCATCTCCCAATCAAGTGGGGATATACCAAATTTGACTCATCCTCCCAACCAAGTGGGGACATACATGACTGAAATATAGCAATTATTACATCATCCTTCCCATGCATAGTGGGGTTACAAAGTACATCAGGGACTCATCAAAAGACTACAACAGACAGAGACAAATTATTACATCATGGGTCTTTATATGACATTTATAACAGAGACCAAATTTCTAAATAGGACCATGATAGTCATCAGCAACTATCATCAGTAGCATCTGTCAATCAGCATCTAGACCAGCAACCATGGTCTCCCCCTGAAACAGTTCTACCTGAAACAAAAACAACTATGCGAATCTGTACCAAGATCTTCTAAGAGAATGCCAACAATGCATTATTAGAAACATATGCTCCCCCTGAACCTATGCTAGATGTTCACTGTCAGATCTGATCATTTCATATATCAGAAGAGTTATCAAGGCATCATCATCAATCAGATATACATCAAGGTGTCAACAACTTATGAGAGCCAACATATTTCCACATGTTATCAACAGATTGTAACCATCATCAAGTAGAGAAGATAATGCACTGAACCATATCAGACCCCTTTTCTCCTGATTCTGGCCCACAACTGCTCCTCAAACCAACATATATGCGATTGTACCCATAGCAACTAGCATAAGTATGTGACTACGCTTCATGAAACTCGCGTATAACCACTTTTTCTCAAGAAAAATGGATTTTAACAGTAGGATGATGCAACAACTACTCCTAAGTTCTGTCTGAGATATTCAAATGTCTCTTTGGGCAGTGGTTTGGTGAATATATCAGCAACCTGTTCTTTGGAGGGAGCATACTCCAATTTAACCTTTTGTTTAAGCACTTGCTCATGTAATAAATGATATTTGATGGGTATGTGCTTGGTCTTGGAGTGCATGACTGGATTCTTTGAAATACTGATGGCACTTGTATTATCACATAGAATGGAGATGGGTGAAGTACATGCGATCTGAATGTCTTGCAAGGTTTGCATCATCCAAAGTAGTTGTGTGCAGCAAGATGCATCAACTACATATTCTGCTTCAGCTGTAGATAATGCAATTGAACTTTGTTTCTTGCTGAACCAAGATACTAACCTGGAACCCATATAGAACGCACCAACACTAGTGCTTTTTCTATCATCAACGCTTCCTGCCCAATCTACATCTGTATATGCATGAAGTGTAAGATCTGTATCTCTAGGATACCATAAACCAAAGTTCTGTGTTCCTTGAATATATTTGAAAATCCTTTTGACTGCCTGAAGGTGTGATTCCTTTGGATTTGCTTGGAATCTTCCAACTATTCCTACTGCATGCATGATGTCCGGTCGGGTACCTATTAGATAAAGATGACTGCCAATCATTGATCTGTAAGTTAGTTGATGTACTATTGCTGATTCATTATTTGAGCTGAGACTGCATCTTGTTACCATTGGGGTACATACTCGTTTAGAATATTCCATGCCATACTTTTTCAAGATCTATTTGAGATATTTGGTTTGTGACAGAAAAATACCATCTTTATTTTTTTGAACTTGTAGACCAAGAAAATATGTAAGCTCACAAAGCAGAGACATTTAAAATTATTGTTGCATTACCGAAGAAAAATTTCGACTCATGGCTTCTTCATTACTACCAAAAATGATATCATCAACATAAACAACAAGTATTAGCAATTTATTATTGCCAATCTTTATATATAGATTGCTATCAACTGATCCCTTTGAAAAACCTTGTTGATGGAGATATTTTTCAAGACGGTAATACCAGGCCCTTGGAGCTTGTTTCAGACCATAGAGATCCTTTTTGAGTCTGCAAACAAGTTTTGCATCATTTCCAAGAATGAATCCATCTGGTTGCTCAATATAGACTTCTTCTTCTAAGTCTCCATTAAGAAAGGTAGATTTTACATCCATTTGGTATACTTTGAATTTCTGAAAACTAGAAAGAGCAAGAAACATTCTTGTGGCTTCAAGTCTAGCAATAGGTGTAAAAGTTTCTTCAAAATCTATACCTTTTTGTTGAGCATATCCTTTACAAACCAGTCTGGCCTTGTTTCTAATAACTTCTCCATTCTCATTCAACTTGTTTTCGAATATCCATTTAGTTCCAATGATATTCTTATCATGAGGTCTAGGAACTAATTCCCAAGTATTATTCTTTTCAATTTGCTCAAGTTCTTCATTCATGGCCTTGACCCAACATTCATCTTTGCATGCTTCATTTACATTTTGAGGTTTGGTAGAAGATAGTAACGCTAGATAGCTTGACGCTTCTATAATAGTTCTTCTTGTCTGCACACCTACCTCTTTCTGTCCCAAAATTTGAGTTTCTAGATGATTTTTCTGAACATACCTGGACGGAGTCTTTTCTTCTACCGTTATTGTTATCGGGAAATCTAGTGTCCACTCAGAGCTACTAGTCCCACTAAGACTGGTAGCTATCTTAAAAACAAACAAACTGAAACTACTTTCGTTTTCCTTTATGAGAAGTAGATGAGAGTGGAATGAAGGACACCAACCTCAGTCTTGCGCTTGGTTCCTTGCTCGGTTCCTCTCCCTCCTGACAGATCCTTGCCGCTTCTCCTTTGTCTACCCAGCTTCAAATAGCACCTGTGGAATCAAAGCATCATAATACTATCGAAGAACAGAGATCTACAATCATAAACAATATAGGACCAGATATATATTGACCACACAAATGCATATATCATCAAACATACAAGAATGTGGAGGAAAACTTGAATAGCTTTATTAATAATCAAGAATAGCAAAGAGGATTACAACCAATTGTTCTAACCCAATGTCATCCTCCAGCATGAAAGCCCTTCTTTCCCCTCATGAAAAGCTTAGATCACCCAACACTATGATATTCCAACAAGAAACCAACAACACTTCCTTACAAGATACAAAATTCCATCCTCTAGATCTCTGGGATGAGGGATCCATATATAGATGATTGCATGGGGGTGAGTCAGCTTCTGGGATTTGATTAGTGTCCTCTCTCTGATAGTTCTTGATTCTACTTGCAGACTGATGATCTCTTACTCATCCCTGGGCGAATTCAGAGAGGCAAGTGTCACAGGAGAAGTTTCTGGAAGATTCCATGATCATCCACCTTGCAAACTGTCTTTGCCATTTGTCCACTCTCGCCCATCGCACCCCACAGAAGGGCTTTTCAGTATGCATCGCACCTCCCGTGTGCATTAGGTGGGATGCATCGCACTTTGACCAAGGAGCAGGTGAGATGGTTCAGTTTTGACCAGTTCTGAGTAGTTTTTCATGGAGAACTTCTGGGAGATGATGTAATCAGCTGACCTTGTTCTTTTAAGGGATGGAACAACACTTTTAGGGACTTAGGAGCCCTTGGTTTATGGACATGTTTGATTGGGGTTGCAGTGCCCAAAAATGTCTATAATAGTTGCCCCCTAAAGCATGAGGTCGTTAATATTTTGATGTCGGGTGAAATTCTTTATCATGAGGATCCAAAGTTTTTTCGAGCTGGAAGGCGACCTGTAATAAGATACAATACAATACATTATCTTCATAATATTTTTCATGATCTAGTTGAGGTGGGCATTCCCATGCTCAGCTTTATAAATTCATTTTCATGTACATAAGACAGACAATCGTCTGTGCGGGAGACTAATGATTCTGATAGAGTCATCATCCTTTGATTCGGATGATCATCTGTGCAGCAACTATATACATTTGATGTCTTTATTTTCTTGAATATATCGTAGCCCGAGTGGATGAAACTAGCTTTGGGGGTCTTCAAACTCATTCAATCTTCACTCGGAGTACAAGTCGATCCATGTGAAAGATGTTCTAGAGTCGAACATGGAAAGACATTGCCTGATTACCAGCCAATGATGTAAGCTGTTAACAGGCGCGAGAGGAATCACCGATAATGATGATGACCCTCAAGGTACTACAGTACAATTCGCGGGGTGTGAATAAGGGACTTGGCGTCGAACACCACGCAAAATCTTTCGGTCAAAGGCCATTGATGTAAACCTGTCGCCGGAAGTGAGAAACTTGCCATTGAGGCATGCAAGCTTCAAAGTACTGAAGGGGTTGTTCCTAAGTCGACTTCTTGGATAATGAGCTGATGTCGACAAGAAGTGACTCGCCGTAGGAGGGCCTTAATGAATCCCACATCTACGACATGGAACGGAGTAAATGATTTTGGAGGTGAAAACAATCTGATGATACAGGGTTCAGGGTGGCGGTCATGAAAGAATGGAGCGTGAATGTATTGTAGCGGATGAGACACAGGTGAATTCTCTGAGCGACTTCTCTTGAACATACCAGCGACACTGACATGATGGATTGGTAGGGTTAACCCCAATGTAGATGGTGTGATGGACCAATGGTGATATGACCAGTGAACGGAACAACCCAACCCAACTCGGATGCGGAGTGAAAGCGTCATGTTCAAGAGCGACTTGCTACCAATAAAGTTTCTTCAAGTTTTCTTCCCAATTTTTCCCCAGTCATTGCTGACTAGTACCTCTTTATTTTTGTCAAGCTTGAGGAGGATAACATATGCTTGTTCTATAATTTTCCCTTCGAGCAAAACCGTCGCTATATTTTAACGAGCCTAGCGACAGTGAAACTCGTTCTTGTCTGTATGGACAAGTTTGTCGCTATTCGGTTTTAACGAGTTTAACGACAAAGATAACTCGGTCCTTTTCAATTTTAGAGAGTCTGAAAGGGACGTAAAGGAAACTCCAATAATCCTTTTTCGCCATGTAATCCCTTAAGTCTGAAAAATTATAAAACAATACGAAATGGATGAATTTTCGGTAATTTTAGCGAGCCGAACAAGACAAGCACTCGATCTTTTTGTGTAATAATCCCTCAGGTCCAAAAAGATTAAAATCTAGAGGAGGGATAGCACTTCCGGTCACTTTAACTAGCTGGAGAGGCCAATCGCTTGGCAATCTTTTCATTTTTTACGAGTCAGTTGAAAAGAGCTTAAAGGAGTCTCGTTTTTGAGGAACGAGTGATAATTTCAGGTAGCAGCTGATTCCAGGTAAGGTTTGGAATTTCCCAATCACGGCAGTGTCACAAGGATGGCTAACAGGATCACTCTTCGTAGCTGTTCCTCAAAAGGGGTAAACAATCAAATGGAGGTGAATGATTGGCTAAAACAGAGTGGAGGTGATGATGAGAAAACAACCAAGGCTCAAAAGATGATGATAATGCATTCACAATGGTTATTTACCGGAAATTGGTTCATTTTTTAATGAGCTTAAACTCTGGGGGAACGTTTGCTCATTGCTTATGTTTAATTTTTAACGAGCTTGAACTCCACATAAAAACTGCTCGTGATAATGGTCATTGATTTAATTTCACTGTTAATCACTTTGTTCCTTCAAAGGTTGTACCGCCTGTTCAATTGCTTCATCAAACCAATTAGAAATGAACAATATATGTTTCAAAATGAGTTAAAACACTAATATTTTACTCGAATTACGTGAAAAGTAATTTAAAAGTGGTTTTTACCCCTCATTTTACCATTTCATTTGAACTTTGGTTTGTTGGAGCTCTGGAGGTGCTTTTCCCCCTTGATTTTCACCAACTAATTTTGGGAGATTCTGTGGACGATTCTCGGTGCCATCTGGACTAGGTAGGAGCTAAACCTGAGCTCTTCAGTTGCATTCCTTCCTTTTTGAATTCTGTGCATGTTTCCCTGTTTTTCTGAGCCTCTGGGGTTTGAAAAATTCGCCCTGGCTCCATCGCACCCTTTCTATATCGAAAGGTGCGATGCATCCTGGCTTGGCCATTGGCCAGTAGGGATGCATCCCACCCAGTACACTACTGGGGGTGCGATGGGTGCGAGAAGGGAAGTTTTTGCACTGTTTTCTCATGGAATTTTTGCCTATTTTTGCCAAATCAGGATCCTGACTCTTCTCTTGCTTGTTTTTCAGAGATTTATCGGAGCAAAATGGTTGTTACATGGTGAGAATGCGAGCATGAAGAAGAGGACATGCTTGCTCTACATGATCCGGTTACTGTAACTGCACTGCGGAACTGCGGCCTGTTCAAGTTTTTCCGCATCTCTAGCATGAGGCAACAAATCAATTTGTTGTGATATCTTCTCGATGAATGGGATCCTACCAACCAGGTGTTTCATATCGGAGGCAAATCTATCCCCTTGACTATCGTGGACATCTATTTTTTGACCGGTTTATCGAGGTGTGGCGCCCCTCTTTCATTATCAGGTTCCGCCCGTGGGGGCGAATCTGTGAGAGATTATATTCGCCGGTATTGCAAAGAGGGATCTCAGCCGAGTAGGGATGGCAAGATCAACATCCGAGATGTCAATGACCGGTCCTTGAGGACCATTCTATTCACTTTTACTAGACTGGCTGGTAGTGCGGCTCCTCACATGGCTAACAGGTCCTATATGCAGTACGCCTTGGAATGCCTTGAACCAAAGGTGTTCAACTGGTGTGATGCAGTACTCCCTGTGATGAAAGAACAACTGACCAAGGTAAAGAATGGAAAATTGAAGAACTTCAGTTATGGTTCTATTTTGACCACTTTTGCCTTGGAAAAGATCCCACTGATGCAGCCGCAGTACATCTCACTTGGCTTACCTCCACCGACTGAGCCACGGATGCAGAGATGGGTCGACCTTATGGCCGGACATGCTGGTCAGTCCCAGGTTTCTTTCTCTGACCATATCTCTATTCATCGTTTCTTTTTATAATGTTCTTGTGCTTTCTTCTATCAGGACTAATCAAAACTCATGTGCTCATGCAGATGTTGGACCAGTTTGGCCAGTAGTACGTCTGAGAGTACCAGCTGCCACTCCAGCAGGAGAGGCTGTGGGAAGGGCTATCCTTCGCGACCTTGATGTGGCCGAGACTCTTTCAGCATTGCAGGATCAGGTTGAGGGCCTCACTCTTGGTATTCTGGACGTGAGGACCGACGAGTTGCCCCTGAGGTTGCAACGACATACTATTGGCGTGCCGAGTCGATGGACTAGGCTTTTACACATGATTGCACAGGCGGTGACCTGTTATCACTAGCATCATTAGACTAGGGTGCCCCCTAGAATTTTGAGTTTTGGGTCATTTGACCGATTTTGTCCTGGTTACAGAACATTATGTATGAACCATAAACAGTTATATATATATTTTTTATTTTTGGAGCTTTATTTTGGTTGAGTTACGTGATCTTGATGCAAATATTTGATGAAATGATTCTTTTATAAATGTTGCAAATGTCTATCTAACACATAATTTGCCAATGAGTTTGTTAATGTGTTTACGTTTTTGGAAATATGCTGATATTGAATAGAATCAAACTGCCTTTCCAAAATCTTAACCCTCAGGAACATGCAATAGATAGCTGGATTCTGTACGGAGTAGATACCAGTGAGCTGTAGGATGACGAATTGTGAGTCTAGCCTGATGGCTAGTCGGCGTATGCCACGCGTAATGGAATCAGAGAGGAGTTCTATCAACGTGTTGTATTTAGCAATATTGTTCGTTGACCGACCAATACATGCCCCTCTGAAACTCACTAACTCGTCGCTTGGATCGAAGATGGCCCAGGCCGCAGAAGATAGGTTCAGCGAACTACGACTCGCTCCGTAGGCATATCCAAAAAATGATTCCAATAGGTCTGACATCTACAACAAACGTAAAAGCGGATCACTTAACCAAAACAACTACCCTTAGTGAAAACAAAAAATGTAACAAAAGCATAGGGGTTACTATCTTGAGTTAAGCATAGTAACGCTTAAGGTACAACACATTGTGAGGTTGCACCAGTGGAATCCCATCGTAATCTACTAACTCGTAGGCTCCTTTTGCTAATACATGTTTAACAATATAGGGGCCCATCCATAAGGATTTGAACTTACCTGCTCCCAATTTGTCGGATTCCTGGTCGTAAAGTAAGACCAGGTCACCTTCTGAGAAGACACGGGGTTTGATATTCTTGTCGAACTGCGCCTTGACTCGTTTCTTATGGGCTTCATTAGCTAAAGCGGCATCACGATGGGTTTCATCCAATTGGATTAGTTCCAAGAAACCAACCTCTTCTTTAGAAGTTCCGGGGAGAAGGTCGACTGCGAGTTTGAGGGACGAGATTTCACACTGAACTGGTAAGATTGCTTCTAGGCCATACACCAATTGAAAGGGTGTAAACCCGGTTGCATTCCTCACTGATGTCCGGTATGCCCACAAGGTCGAGTACAGGATCAAGTGCCAACTCCTTTTGTGGACTCCAATCATCCTTTGCAGCATTCGCTTCAGGACCTTGTTGATTGCCTCAACTTGTCCGTTAGCCTGTTGATAATACGGAGTAGAGCTGTCGTGGGACAGACCTAACTTGGCAGCCAACTCATCCATCATGTGATTGCGAAAATGTGAACCATGATCTGTGACTATGGCTTGTGGAACGCCGAATCTGGAGACTACTTGATTGAAAAAAAGAGGGCAGCCGTTTCGCCGTTGTTGTTTAATGTAGGCATCGCCTCGGCCCATTTGGTAAAATAGTGTATTGCGACTATGATACACCCATGCCCCCCGGCTGAGGTGGGGTTACATGTCATGAAATATATGCCCCATTTGGCAAATGGCCCAACAGAAACTACTGGTTGCAGAGGTGCGGGTGGTATTCTGGTTTTTTGATCAAAGATTTGACATGCATGGCAACTTCTGACTGTAGTTATGCAATCTTTAAACATTGTTGGCCAGAAGTATCCCGCTCGCAAAATATTTTGCACCGTAGCGTAACTAGATTGATGCCCCCCACACGCGCCTGAATGGTAATCATTCAAGACTTTTTCGGCCTCCTTGTGGGTGAGGCACCTCCTTAGAACTATATCGACACCACGACGGTAAAGTGTATCACCGATGATCATGTAGTCTTTTGCTTGGAATAGAATGTGTCGTTGTTCCGAGCGGGAGGTATTAGACCTATACGTTTGGGTTTGGAGATAGATTATTATGTCCCCATACCACGGGTTGCTTGAAGATATCAAAAACAAAGATTCGTCCATGATTGCTTCTTCTGATGTTACATCGTTGGACAATGATGGGAGATCGCATAGTAACTCCAGGAAAACCAGGGATTTCTTTGATTTGGATTTTATAAATTATAGATCAAACTCTTGCAGAGTCGCTATCCATTTTGAATACTTGCCCCCCAGCAACTGTCGCGACAATATATAAGTCACGGGGTTGCAATATGACAGAATGGTAGTTTTTCGAAAGAGGATATAGTGTTGAAATCTTTGTATCGCTTGAACAGCTGCGAGAGCCAGCTTTTCAACGTAGGAGTACTTGCTTTCTATTTCATTTAAGTTTCTACTTAAATAATATATAGGATGTTCAATTCCATTGTCTTCTTGAACTAAAACCATTGCGATGGTTGTATCCGCTGTAGCTAGATACAGGTTAAAGTCTTTTTGATAATCAGGAGTGTACATTAATGACGCTTTTATTAGGGATTCCTTTAAAGCATCAAAGGAAGCTTGCACGACCTGATCCCAGACGAAGGGTACTTCTTTTTTCAATAGACGAGTATAACCTTTAGCAAGTTTGGCGTAATTTGGAATGAACCTCCTCAGAAAGTTTGCTTTCCCTTCGAGTTTCTAAATCTGAAGCAAATTTGAAGGTGGAGGCAAATTAATGATTGCGTGAACCTTACAAGGGTCAAGATGAATCCTGTCCTTTGAGACCACAAAGCCAAGTAAACGACCAGAACTGACACATAACACACATTTTTGTGGATTGAGTCATATCTTGTAGTGTCGGCAACGTAGAAATATCGCTCTCAAATGCCTGGATGATCGGTCTGCTTTCGCAAATGAGCCAAAAGATCGTCGAGATATGGTTGAACGATGTTTTTGATGTCATGGAAGGCATAATTAATTGCCCTCTAAAATTTTGCCCCTACGTTCTTCAAACCAAAGGGTAGCTTGCGATATGAAAATGTGCCCCACGAACAAATAAATGCAGTCTTTGACTGGTCCTGTGGGTGGATATTTATTTGATTATACCTAGAAAATCCATCCATAAATGAGAAGATTTCACATCTGGCGCATTCATCAATTATCTGGTCAATGAAGGGTGTAGGGTAGTTTTCTTTTGGACAAGATTGATTTACATCCCTATAATCGACGCACACTCTAATCGTTCCTTGTTTTTTCATTACAGGAACAATATTCGATACCCAATCGGTTAGAGGAACCGGGTAAATAAAACCAGCATGGAGAAGTTTTTCAACTTCTGCCTTGATGGCAGCGGCTTTCTTGGGGTGCACCTGTCATAGCTGTTGTCGTACCGGTTTGACATCTGGATACATCTTAATTTCGTGTTCAACTATGCTCGAGTCAATGCCTGGCATTTCATTATACGACCAAGCAAAGACATCTCTGACTTCGCGAAAAAGAGCATTATATATTTCCAGTTCTAAAGGAGAACAACATTTGCTAACATGAATATTCTCTACAATATCTGTTTTGGTTGAGATATTTATGGCGATAGTCTCTTCAATGTTGGACAAGTTTCGCTCGGAATCCACCGTGTTTGCAGTATTTGATAGAAAATCAAAAACTAAGGGATGATGAAGGTCATTAGGAGTATCTTCTTTGTAATCTAGAAGATGGGAATGATGGTGGTAATCCTCCCATGGTGCCCCGTCAATCATCATTGACTTAACAATTCCTTCATCTGTATAGTGTACTTGCGACCAAGGATCTGAAGGGGTACCATATTCCTTAGACCTATCTATCCAAACGCTTGATGAGCGTTGATTTGGGTTTGCCTCCCATGCCGAAAACATTGATTGCTACAAGATTTCTATTGGGCTTGGAGGCAATACCTACAGATGATCCATGTTAATATCGTTTTCAGAGATCTTTTGAATAGAAGATATCATATTGCAGGTTCCCACCGTTGCCACTTCCGCTAGATTGATTGGAGGCGGTAGGGCAAAAGTCCCCATTAATATAGGGTCTTTTAGTAGGCCTACTCCGATATTTTGAAGCGAATGAGGGCTTCCATGGATCATCGGAATGCTTCCCGTAACTTGTGAACTGTTGGGGAGAAATGTTTGTTGGTCAATGATTGTAATTCCTCCTTGAAAGGGAAATGCAATCTTCCTAAAATAGGTCGACACAACTGCTACCATAGCATATATCTAGGGCCTTCCCAGTAGGATGTTGTAATCGAGGTTTCCGTCAATTACTTCAACATCTATTTCTACTATTTTTCCCCCCAGTTCGACTTGCAAGTTACTTAATATCCCGTAAGGGGTGTATGTTCGTCCATCAAATGCTTTTAATGTCGTCGAAGATCGCAACAAGGTTGGAGATCCTAAAGTTTTCCAGCAACTCATCGACATAATACATGTAGATGCTCCCTCATCAATAATTGTTCGATGAACAGTTTTGTTGATGGCTTTCACTTGAATGAGGAAAGCTAATTGAGCTGGTAACTGAGGGTCATATCCTTTGTGATTAAAGGACACCAAATTGGAATCCGTTGGGTCAATCCCACCTATTGCTGATAATAAAGCCTGCTTTTGGGAGGGGCAATTTTGCAGTACCTCAAGTGTCGACATAGCAGATGGATATTGGGCCAAATCTTCCACTATATTATAATGTTGTGCTGCTCTGGAATGAGGATTAAATGTCGATTTGTGTACTACTCCCTTTGGTGGTTTTATCGTTAGTTCAAGAATGATGGGTGGCACAACTTCGGTCGAAGTTGTTGTGAAACTACTAGGTTGATCATTGACCTTGTTGTCCGACAGCTGTGGATTCCCATAATCTTTATTCCTTGTTGATATCAAAGCATTGTTTTATTGCTTTGAAACCGGCAACATTAGCACTTGGGACGGGGAAGCATTGTCACTAGCAACCAGATTTGTTCCTGGATTTGGAAACGGATCAGTCAATACTACCGAGGTTTTTGAATTCTTGAAGAATTTTCTAAGCTCAGCTTTATACGGACATTCTCTTGTCCAATGATCCTCATCACATATTAGGCATGGACGATTTGGTTTCCTTTCTCCAGAAGGGTTTGCAGAAGATTTTTCAGGGGATGACTCTTCCTGTTTTTTCTTCTTCCCTTTCTTTTTCTTCTTGCCTCCTGGTTGCTTGGTTTCTTTGCCTTTGTCAATCGATACAGCATTTACTTCCGAGGCAAGAAGTTCTTCATTTGCATTTTGACCTGAAATCGTACAGGCTTTCTTCGACTTAGCCTTTACGATTTTCGTGCTGGTCGTTCCTATCACACCATCCCCGGCATGAGAGTCTTTGTTTGATTTAGGAGATGGAGGAACGGAAAATTCCAATCTAGGAGCATCAGGGATTTTATCGTAGAGCGTTCCAGACTGAATATAGATCAAGTCTAGATATTGCGCATGAGCAATTACTTGCTCTTCAGTGACGACTCCTCCCTTTGCCACATCTTCCGTAATATAAGGTAACAACGATTTAATAAACCATTCAGCCAATAGCTGATCAGGAACATATGTTTTTACCATTATACGATGATGTCCCCACTCATGAATATGATCAGATATGTGAGTGGCCCTCGTTTGCTTGAAATTGGTAAGAAGCTCTATTCATGTTTCGTACCTTATGGGTAACTGAAAATGGGTTAAAAAGGTTGTGGCTAGGGTGCTGAAGTTATCAAACGAAGCTCTAGGCAATTCGATATACCATTTTGCTGTCGGACCAGTTAACATTCACTGAAAAAGGTGAAGCCTGATCGAATCATCATTTAGAGTGTTAGATGAACACCACAGGTGAAAGGTCATCACATGATTCGATGGGTCTTCACCCGGATTTCCATTAAATTTAGGAATATCTGACGGAAGTTTATGAGGAATCGTTGGCCACCAAGGGGCGTAAGCGATTGGATCGTTTGTTAGTCGGTTTAGATCTAGTAACTCTAAAGTTGCCACGAAGGGAAACTGTTGATTCAGGTTCGGTGAAGCATACCCAGGATAAGATAGGATTGCCTCAGCAGTGGGTCTTTGCATACCAGCATAGTGCATTTGATGCTAATAACTTTGGTAAGGTTTTTGGGCATAACCATTGTGAAATGGTTGATGTTGACCGTTTTGAATATATGGCTGCCCATTACTTGCAAAGACTTGGTGCTCAAATCCTTGGTATACTTGTTGGAATTGTGGTTGTTGATATTGCACCAGCCATGGTTGTGAGACCATGTGCTGTTGTCCAATACTGGTTGTTTGACCAAGATGATGGGTAATGGTACCCGTTTGAGCCTGGGTCACTCCAGTTAAGGAGCCACTAACCGATGGTTATGGTGGCGTTGTGGGGACAAGGGGTTATTGGATTGCGACCTGAGAGACTTGAGGTTGGCATACAACAGGTAACGCTTGTACTTGCGACACCGTCACAATAGCTGGTGTGGTGGGAATATTTGACATAGGCATACTTTGTTGCATTGAGTATACAACTCTTGGTTGTTGAGGCAGTATTGGCATCCAACCACTGGATGTAATTCCAGCAAAACCTGAATTTTGTTGGGAACTCTCGTATGTTTGACCTCCTGGAAGAGACAATGAAAGGGCATATTGCCCCCCATACGGTGGTAATCTGGTGCTTAAGGGAATGATTTGCCTTTGAGGACCGGACTGCCCAAATTGACATTGCGAAGGATCAATTTGTTGAGACTCAACATAAGAGATTCCAGATATTATTCCGGACGAATAAACGGGAACAGACCCTACTGTCAAAATAGCCCCTGGATGGATCCTGTTACAGTCGGTCCTTATAGCCCTCCGTCAAAGATCTTTTCGCTTTTGCATATCATTTTTAGGTGTCTCGCTTGTTCCACTTCGTTGCATTTCGCTAGGGGCATGCCATTGACTGACGAGGGGGTCTGGTTGTCTTGTGTTTCCTCATGTTTGTCCCTGCAGGGTTAGTGAATTTTTTTTTTTTTCTAAAAAATCACTGAAGTCCATAATCATGCATTCATTGTCATAAAAGTTTTGTTTCATTAAAAAGTCCTAGAGTCTAGGGTTGTCAGTCCTTTGCATATACATAATAAAAGCCCGCAGGCCATGAGGTTGGTTTCGCAAGATTTTCACTTAATATGTTTCCTCAGAAAGCATTTAAAAACATTTTAGGTCCAAAACTCTGTTTTGGAACTAAAAATTGTTATTGTAAGAAATTATATTTGTTTTATCTCAAAGGGTTTCAGAGCAAGCCTCTGATCTTCTCCAAAGCCAAAATGCCAGATCCCTGCAAAAATCAACAAAATATGATCAGTTCAAACCTTAGAAAAGAATGAGAAAATCAAAAAGCAGTATTGTATTAAAAGACCAAAAGTGAAAAAGTGCCAAACATTACAAAGTGGGTTATTGAATTAATGTAAATCAAATCAAATTTGGTGAGATATTTTGTTTGTATATAAAAGGGAAAACAAGTCTATTTGTTCACAAATTCCCAAAGCAAGATCGTGTTCAAGTGTTTGAAGGCCGAAACTGTGATTGCATATCCGTGGACAGCGATGGAGGTGTGCGCTGCGCATAGGAAGTGTGCGCTGCGCATTGGGTGGTGCGCTGCGCATTGGGCCTCACTTGCCAGTGTATATTTACAAGGGCACTGCGCATAGAAGGGTGTGCTGCGCATTGGGTTTGCGCGTTGCACATTGGGTAGCAACAACAAAAAAACTTGGTACATGCGCCCAGAACATACCCAAATTCACTCCAAGCTTGCAAGTAGGTATTTTATTGCTTCTTAGTCAATGTTAGGATCTTTGAAGTGTGTTTCAAAAATGGGAATTTGATGTATTGGGTCTTGGAAAATGAAACCCTAGGTTCATGATAAAATCATTCTTTAAGCGTTTTTTAAAGATATGTGGGTGGTTTAGTGAAAATTTCTCATCCTCCATTGATGAAAACCAGCTCCATGCTCATTTGTAAACCTTAGTCAACATTCTAAAGGGCACACATTATATTTTTGTTCATTTGTCAAGCAGTGACTGTTTTGTGCCAGTTCATTGAAAACAGAGCATTATCATTATGGCATAGTTTGTATGATGCTTTGGTAAACATAGTAGAGTTTTGAGTATACATTGAAATTTGACTCCACCACACCTATATCACTATACATATCACAGACATCTTGACACCAAAGCCATGTCAGACACGGAGTCAGAGTATGAGCAGCAGTATGACAGTGATTCTACAGCAGAGGGTAATGTGCCACGAAGGTCTCGCAGAGGTGGCAAAGGTGGTAAGCCTCTCAAGGAAGAGCCTATCTCTTTGGTTCAATTGCAGGCTTGCCCGTTTGCAATGGATTGTTTTCATCGTCAGTCATGCTATCACTATTGTGAGCTAATTTCACAAATTCAGCATCATCATGAATTAGCTCGCTTGTTTGTTCTACATTTACATGATGGCCATGTAAACCTCGCCGGAGTTAATTTCATTTTGTCACCAGAGACTATTGCAGAGGCCACTGGGATACCAAATATTGGAGAGCAATGGAATAAGCGTCAGCAGCTAGAGAAGTCCTATTATGAGCCATACATCAAACCTGGGTATATGAGGCACTTGAGCAGGGTTTTTCCTTTCCAATACCTGAATGATCAGTTTTCACCTTTGATGAAACTCATCATTCGGTATTTCAGTTGTGAGGGCAGATTCTCCCGTCTTTATGCATACCATGTTCATTTTTGATGCATTTTACAAGGGTATGTCTGATGAACATTCCATACTTCATGTTTCGCAACATAGAGAGGATGGTTGTTTTAGTACAAAGGAAGACTCCAGCACAGCAGCATAGGAGTATTTATCATTATGCACTGATCAAGATCATAGTGGTTCATCAGTTGGCACAACAGGGCATCACTTGGGAGGATTTTATTTCTCGTGACCTTTTCACAGCGCCTTAGCCAGCTCCAGAGATAGTTCATGATGAGGGAGAGCCTTCACAGCAGTTTGACATCCCCGAGACCGAGCATGTCAATGCTCCAGTGTATGTGACATATTAGCGAGGCCACAGGGCCTTATTTGCAGCTACACGACGAGTACTATCTCCACATGGTGTGAAAGGGGTCTCGCCTTCTTCTTCAGCACAGGTACAGGTACAGGTTCAGGACAGGGGCAAGAGGTCAATGCATGAGGAGGGCCCTTCAGGTGGTCATGATGTTGATGTTGCATTGGGTGATGTGGATAGGAGCTCTCCTAGCTCGAAGCTGAAAGAGATCATCCAAGAGCAAAAGACCGAGATTGATAGCTTGAATGAGAAGTTGCTGAAGGCAGAATGTCTAATCAAATACTTGGAGCAGTGCAATAAATAGTTAGAGGATGAGCATACACTTATAGAGCTGCGACAAATCCGTGAGGACCAAAGGCTAGCCTGAAAAAGACCCGGTGATTTGACACCTGTTGAGCGGCAATTTTGGCTTGAGAAAGTCAATTGACATCTGGAGGAGTTGTTGGCGAAGGCCAATAGAGACAAAGACATGCTTCGTCAAATGAAAAATCATTATTGGGCTCGCATGCATGTTGGCAAGGCAAAAATGAAGATTTTGCAAAGGAGGTTGAGCAAAGCACTAAAACGGGGAAAGAAGCTAGATCCACTTCGAGTTTTGGCTGAGGCTTCACTGGCTGAGCGTGACACGTGATGAAGGGTTTTCACTCTGAATTTGAGCGAATTTGGAGAAAATTTTGTCATTTTGAAAATTTTGGTCCCCAAAAACAGGTTTTTTGGTTGTACGTGCAGCGCGCATGCGCGCTCGCTTTTGATTGGGACACTTGCTGGAGGAAAAATTTATATTTTTGGGTTTTTCATGGTAAGTTACGCATGCTCAGCTATTGCCAAAGCATTTCATCAAGTTCTGGATGGTCAAAAGGCACAAAAACACCATGAAAACCACCTTGCTGCCACCTTTTGCAACAGCAAGAAGTACCTCTGGGCGAATGCCGTTTTGAGAGGGCAAATGAGCTCCAAATTCGAAAATTCCACTTGGGTTGGAAAGTAGACAGCCAGGGCTTTCCAACGAGCTATTGTGAGCTCAATTTAGATGCCAGGAAGTGCCTCGAAATCAGTCTGAAAAGTGTGCTGTGCATAGAGATCAGGACGCTGCGCATAAAGGATTTTGGCCAATTTTTCACTTTCCAACTCAGAATTTTGGCCAGTTTTCACCAGTTTCACTCCTTGATGTGATTTTTGACTCAACATGATGTAATTTGATGTATGTAAGGTAACATGGCACTTGTCTACCTTCTTCTAGATGATTCATTCACAAATTAGCAAGAAATTAATGTAATGAATCAGTTTCCTTCTTTTTAGAGGCAGGTTGTTTTGGTCACCTAGATTCTTCCTCCATGTTTAGAATTTGTTCAAACTGCTCCTAGAAGGAGGAGCTCGACCCCTAGAGGTTAGGGAATGAGGTTAGCTTGATCTATATATGTAAATTTTCATTCAGTAGCACAGGTTGGACTCTTGGGAAGATTTTGGCACACTATTGTACATATTTTTCATATTTTAGCTAAGGAAAGATCAGAGATTTTGCAGCACCTATTGGTATTCTTGTGGCTTTTAGCTCTTGATGGTGTTTTTTCTCAGTTATTGTAAGTTTATTCATGTTTACATGTATTCCATTCCTTCTTATGCTTCTGAAACTAAATGAATGAGTAAATGAGGTTGAATTCATTGTTCACAGTGCTCTTCCTTTAAAATTTGTTTAGTTTTACATGTTTTCGTCAGTTTGGAGAGGATCCATGTTCTCCTTTGCCCTCTTCAGCTCCTTGTCATTCTGATCCATCTATACACTTGATCAAAGGCATCAAGACTATTGCCTACCTCGCCCCAACTCGATTTCTACAAAGATCTGACCTCAATCCCCGCACCCAAAATTGGTTTTCCCATTTCTCCAACAAAAAACTCAAAGATCTAAAGAAAAATTTCCTATCTCTTTACTAGCCTAAAATAAGTATTAAATTGGAGTCATCTCAGCCCCTTTGAAGACCTTTTGCCAAGATAGACCCGGAGAGAGCCCTCTCCTGTCCTCATAGGGCTAGCTACGAGGCTGAGCGTGGTTTGATGTGGCCTCGAGTTTTGCCTTCCTCGGCCTGAGGCAGATTTGAGCGCTAACATAGTGGCGACTATACTGGTGAAGATGGTTTGATGTTGATGTGACATTCGACCTGTTGATTGTCTTGTCCCAGTACATGAAATCAAGTTGCAGATCTGATCCTGATGGTGGACAGCAGTCGGACACATATGCAGGCTGAAACATTCACCTGGTGACTCCAACTCGATCCAGACATTCCAATGCTCGCTGATCCATTTATGCAATGGTAGGGTATGTGGCAAACCCTGCACTGTGTGACGCTATAAAAGAAGTAAGAAATTAGTTAGCAGATTTTGAAATTAATGAAGATTTTTTCAGTGCCTTGCTTCAATGTTTGAAATCTCCGAAACTTCCTCTTGAAGCTAAAACTGGTGTCTGTGAGTTAGTTGTTGAAAGAATTGAGAAGGAAATTCAGTATTTGCATGAGCAGATCCAGTCATATGATTTCCGAGACCCTAAAAAGTTCTTGGAAACGCTCCCTCCTTCAAACCAAGAAACAATAGAGTTGCCTACAGATGTTTGCATTGACAGTGTACAGCTGGATGTATGTATTGCAGAGTTGGGGCAGCAAATAGAGTCTGGCTTTCGCGATCCTATTGCAATGTACATGGAAATGTTTTTCAGTTTGACTGACAAATCAAACTGTCTTTTACGTGACCGGGCTCATTACGTGCATGAAGGGCTGCCAGCAATTACATCTGTGTCCTGGTGGAAGCATTCTCAAGCGGCATCATTCTTAGGTTTACTTGAATGGTTGATCTGGCATTTTAGTATTACCTGATCTACTGTTTTTACAGCAAAATAGGGTAGATTTTGTAAATAAATAAGCAGCCATAAGGCAGCATTTCGTTCTGAGTTTCATTACAGTTTTAGTGTGAAGTTTGCCGAGTCAGTTTTTTAAGCATTTCAGTCAAGTTTCAGTCCATAAATGAGTTGGAAGTCTCGTGTTGTCTGTTGAAATAATGACTCCATCGCCCAATGGACGGAGGCACTGTCTGCTCTCCCAGAGATCTGCCGTTCTTGGCATCTCCAAGGAGCCACCATCCCCATTGGAGCCAATGTTAGAGTCAGTCCTTACAGCCCTCCGTCAGAGATCTTTTCACTTTTTCATATCATTTTTAGGTGTCTCGCTTGTTCCACTTCATTGCATTTCGCTAGGGGCATGCCATTGACTGACGAGGGGGTCTAGTTGTCTTGTGTTTCCTCATGTTTGTCCCTGCAGGGTTAGTGAATTTTTTTTTTTCTCTCAAAAATCACTGAAGTCCATAATCATGCATTCATTGTCATAAAAGTTTTGTTTCGTTAAAAAGTCCTAGAGTCTAGGGTTGTCAGTCCTTTGCATATACATAATAAAATCCCGCAGGCCATGAGGTTGGTTTCGCAAGATTTTCACTTAATATGTTTCCTCAGAAAGCATTTAAAAACATTTTAGGTCCAAAACTCTGTTTTGGAACTAAAAATTGTTATTGTAAGAAATTATATTTGTTTTATCTCAAAGGGTTTCAGAGCAAGCTTCTGATATTCTCCAAAGCCAAAATGCCAGATCCCTGCAAAAATCAACAAAATATGATCAGTTCAAACCTTAGAAAAGCATGAGAAAATCAAAAAGCCGTATTGTATTAAAAGACCAAAAGTGAAAAAGTGCCAAACATTACAAAGTGGGTTATTGAATCAATTTAAATCAAATCAGATTTGGTGAGATATTTTGTTTGTATATAAAAGTGAAAAAAAAGTCTAATTGTTCACAAATTCCCAAAGCAAGATCGTGTTCAAGTGTTTGAAGGCCGAAACTGTGATTGCATATCCGTGGACAGCGTTGGAGGTGTGCGTTGTGCATTGGGTGGTGCGCTGCGCATTGGGCCTCACTGGCCAGTGTATATTTACAAGGGCGCTGCGCATAGAAGGGTGCGCTGTGCATTGGGTTTGCGCGCTGCGCATTGGGTAGCAACAACAAAAAACCTTGGTACATGCGCCCATAACATACCCAAATTCACTCCAAGCTTGCAAGTAGGTATTTTATTGCTACTTAGTCAATGTTAGGATGTTTGAGGTGTGTTTCAAAAATGGGAATTTGATGTATTGGGTCTTGGAAAATGAAACCCTAGGTTCATGATAAAATCATTCTTTAAGGGTTTTTTAAAGATATGTGGGTGGTTTAGTGAAAATTTCTCATCCTCCATTGATGAAAACCAGCTCCATGCTCATTTGTAAACCTTAGTCAACATTCTAAAGGGCACACATTATATTTTTGTTCATTTGTGAAGCAGTGAGTGTTTTGTGCCAGTTCATTGAAAACAGAGCATTATCATTATGGCATAGTTTGTATGATGCTTTGGTAAACATAGTAGAGTTTTGAGTATACATTGAAATTTGACTCCACCACACCTATATCACTATACATATCACAGACATCTTGACACCAAAGCCATGTCAGACACGGAGTCAGAGTATGAGCAGCAGTATGACAGTGATTCTACAGCAGAGGGTAATGTGCCACGAAGGTCTCGCAGAGGTGGAAAAGGTGGTAAGCCTCTCAGGGAAGAGCCTATCTCTTTGGTTCAATTGCAGGCTTGCCCGCTTGCAATGGATTGTTTTTGTCGTCAGTCATGCTATCACTATTGTGAGCTAATTTCACAAATTCAGCATCATCATGAATTAGCTCGCTTGTTTGTTCTACATTTACATGATGGCCATGTAAACCTCGCCGAAGTTAATTTCATTTTGTCACCAGAGACTATTGCAGAGGCCACCGGGATACCAAATATTGGAGAGCAATGGAATAAGCGTCAGCAGCTAGAGAATTCCTATTATGAGCCATACATCAAACTTGGGTATATGAGACACTTGAGCAGGGTTTTTCCTTTCCAATACCTGAATGATCAGTTTGCACCTTTGATGAAACTCATCATTCGGTATTTCACTTGTGAGGGCAGATTCTCCCGTCTTTATGCATACCATGTTCGTTTGTTGATGCATTTTACAAGGGTACGTCTGATGAACATTCCATACTTCATGTTTCGCAACATAGAGAGGATGGTTGTTTTAGTACAAAGGAAGACTCCAACACAACAACATAGGAGTATTTATCATTATGCGCTGATCAAGATCGTAGTTGTTCATCAGTTGGAACAGCAGGGCATCACTTGGGAGGATTTTATTTCTCGTGACCTTTTCACAGTGCCTCAGCCAGCTCCAAAGATAGTTCATGATGAGGGAGAGCCTTCACAGTAGTTTGACATCCCCGAGACCGAGCATGTCAATGCTCCAGTGTATGTGACATATCAGCGAGGCCACAGGGCATTATTTGCAGCTACGCGACGAGTACTATCTCCACATGGTGTGGAAGGGGTCTCGACTTCTTCTTCAGCACAGGTACAGGCACAGGTTCAGGACAGGGGCAAGAGGTCAATGCATGAGGAGGGCCCTTCAGGTGGTCATGATGTTGATGTTGCATTGGGTGATGTGGATAGGAGCTCTCCTAGCTCGAAGCTGAAAGAGATCATCCAAGAGAAAAAGATCGAGATTGATAGCTTGAATGAGAAGTTGCTGAAGGCAGAATGTCTAATCAAATACTTGGAGCAGCGCAATAAACAGTTAGAGGATGAGCATACACTTATAGAGCTGCGACAAATCTGTGAGGACCGAAGGCTAGCCCGAAAAAGACCCGGTGATTTGACACCTGTTGAGCGGCAATTTTGGCTTGAGAAAGTCAATCAAAATTTGGAGGAGTTGTTGGCGTAGGCCAATAGAGACAAAGACATGCTTCGTCACATGAAAAATCATTATTGGGCTCACATGCATGTTGGCAAGGCAAAAATGAAGATTTTGCAAAGGAGGTTGAGCAAAGCACTAAAACGGCGAAAGAAGTTAGATCCACTTCGAGTTTTGGCCGAGGCTTCGCTGGCTGAGCATGACACATGATGGAGGGTTTTCACTCTGAATTTGAGAGAATTCGGAGAAAATTTTGTCATTTTGAAAATTTTGGTCCCCAAAAACAGGTTTTTTGGTTGTATGCGCAGTGCACATGCGCGCTCGCTTTTGATTGGGACACTTGCTGGAGGAAAACTTTATATTTTTGGGTTTGTCATGGTAAGTTACTCATGCTTAGCTATTGCCAAAGTATTTCATCAATTTCTAGACAGTCAAAAGGCACAAAAACACCATGAAAACCACTTTGCTGCCACCTTTTGCAACAACAGGAAGTACCTATGGAAGAATGCAGTTTTGAGAGGGAAAATGAGCTCCAAATTGGAAAATTCTACTTGGGTTGGAAATTAGACATCTATGGCTTTCCAATGAGCTATCGTCAGCTCAATTTGGATGCCAGGAAGTGCCTCAAAATCAGCTTGAAAAGTGTGCCGCACATAGAGATTAGGGCACTGCGCATAGAGGATTTTGGCCAATTTTTCACTTTCCAGCTCAGAATTTCGGCTAGTTTTCACTAGTTGTTGGCATTATGTTTCTGGTATGGCTATATGTTGTACTTGATGGCAACTCCCATGGCAAGACCCTCATTTTGTTGAAAATAAAGAAGTACGCAGGAAATCAGATCATAAGGTGCGTACCCGCAGGTTCACCATGCAGGGACTGTGTCCAGATACGCAGGCCAGCCGTTCAGGAGGTGTGTCCCCCCAGTGCACACATTTCAAGGCAGAGAAAAGCACACGTGGGGTTTCTTATGTTTTACTCTTGGTACTTAGCCGACGGTATTGGGTTATTATGGTGTCGGCTTGTGGTATTGTTCCATGATTTTAGGAGGAGCTTGCCTATATAACGCAAAGGAGATCACTTGGCTAAGCATCTTTTGCAATTGAATATCTTTAGATCTGAAATATTGGGTTATGGTCTTAAAAGCTTGATCTATATGAAAGGGAAGTTGAAGGCGAATCTGTGAAGGGTGATCTCTCGAGCGCATGATCAGATCTGAGCAACTGTGCCACTCTGGTGGACTGCCTATTCGGCCCTAATCAGAAGGACGCAGGTGTTTATCAGAAGAGCTGCGTGGGTATGCAGTGCAGAAACAGGAGATCTGCGTCGGGACGCAGTGCAGAAACAGGAGATCTGCGTCGGTACATAGAGCAGAAGAAGGATACCTGTGTCGGTACGCAGAGCAGAAGAAGAAGAGTTGCGTGGGTACGCAGAGCGACTAAGGTTCAGGTGCGTCCACATAGTAAAAGTACGCGACGCGATAATGTCTTTGGGTGCGTCCCTGCAGTAACAGTACGCAGCGCGATAGTATCTTTGGGTGCGTCCCTACAGTAAAAGTACCCAGCGCAGTCCAAGGAACAGTGCATGGGCACGCAGTGCGGCAGAAGGATCTCTGCGGGTAGACGCAGGAAAGCAGAAGGTGAACTGCGTAGCGACGCAGGCCACAGAAGGGAAAACTGCGTACCTATCTTAAAAAGTTCTGTTGATTGAATTTTTCTGTTGATAAGGTGTTCTGGGTTAGTTTTGTTATTGCTGATCTGATAACTATAGTGGACTGTAACTTTCATGTACTTGATGTTCAATTGATGCTTTATGAAAAGAAGTAGGGGGTTGTAGCTCCCTTCGAGGAGGGACTGGAAAACGAGAGAGAGAGAGTTGTAGCTCTCTGCAGGTTGCAGCCTGCGTACTGGTAAAGGACTGCACCAGTACAAAACCATTGTAAAAGAAGTTTCTAAGTTGAAAGAAGATAGAGACATATTGCAGCAGGTGGTTTTCACCCACATTGGGTTTCCACCTTACATCTTGTGTTCTTTGATGTGACTATCTGTTTTTCCTTGTTCATGCTCATTATTTTATGGTACTGACATGCAAAAATAATTTAAAGAACAAATAAGGAAGTTTGATCAAAAGAATTAGATAATACTGATTCACCCCCCCTCTCAGTATTATTTCCAACAATTGGTATCAGTGCAGGTCCTTCAGAGAAGCTTGATCGCTTGAAGGTAGATCGTTCATCATGAGCAACTACGAGAGAGAAGCATCAATCAGGCCACCGGTTTTTGATGGGACAAACTTCAATTATTGGAAGGTAAGAGTTACTGCCTATCTTCAATCTCTTGGTACAGAAGTTTGGGACATCGTAGAGACAGGCTATGCTTTTCCTTCAGCTACTCCTACAGATGCAGCCGAGAAAAAGAAGTATGAAACAAATGCGAAAGCAGTTAGTACTCTATTAGGATGTATATCTCAATCAGAATTCATGAAGGTAATGCACTATAAATCCGCAAAAGAGATATGGGACAAAATTGTCACAAGCTATGAAGGAGATGAACAGGTAAAGCGTGCTAAACTTCAAACTCTCAGAATTCAGTATGAGACTCTCAAAATGTATAATGATGAAAGTGTGGCTAACTATTTTCTTCGGGTAGATGAGGTTGTTAATTGTATGAAAAATTTGGGTGAAGAAATAAAAGAGGCTATTGTGGTTGAAAAGGTTCTAAGATCATTGTCCCCCAAGTTTGAATCTAAAGTATCTGCAATAGAAGAAAAGGAAAATCTACGAATTCTTACTATGTCTCAGCTACATGGAATTCTAACTGCTTATGAAATGAGAAAGGGAGGTCCATCAGACAGAAGAGAAGCTGCTTTCAAGGCATCAGGCAAAGGAGATTATTATGAAGCAAGCCATGTCCCAAAAGAAGAGGAAGAAGAATCAAATTTTGTCAGAAATCTTCAAAGGGGTTCTGGAAGGTTTAGAGGTAAGTTACCTTTTAAATTCTTTGCTTGTGGAAGAGTAGGTCATTATGCTGCAAAATGTCCTTATAAGGATAAAGGAAAGGAACCTGCTAGATGGAACAAGAAACAGAACGCAAATAAGAAAAGCTACTACACTCATGAAGATAGTGATGGTCTATCAAACAGTGATGAAGATGAACAAGGTAATGAATATAAGTTGTTAATGGCATTTGAAGATGATGATTATATGGATGCTGTAGATGTGGATAACCTTTATGATGAAATTACTAGACTCAAGAGATGTATAGAAGAAAAGAACATGATCATTGATACTCTACAATTTCAAATTGATGAAAAGGAAAAACATCTTGAAAAATTAGAAGGTGAAATTGTTGGTCTTAGAAAAGAGATTGAGAAAACAAAAGCTATTAATCTCAAGTTTGTCAAAGGATCTGAAACTTTGGATGAGATTATCAATGTGCAGCGGTCTCCTTTAAACAAGACAGGTCTGGGCTATAATGGAGAAACTTCTCAAGCATCCACCTCAAAAAGTTATCTTGATGCAGCAAGAAGAAATGAGCAAAAGAACAATGAAGATCAACAGGTAAAGCAGGAACGAATTACAAACATAAACTATCAAGGGCAATCCATCTTAAGGGTGAACAAAAGCTACAACCAGCCACAGGTAAAATCTTCTCAATTTGGTTCAAGAATAGATGAAAATAGAAACTACAATCAGTTGGCTGGTAGATTCAATAACCGCAGAAGTTTCTTCAATGGACAATGTTTTTCTTGCCATAACTTTGGTCACAAAGCAGCTCAATGTGTTGCATATAAAACGATCATGACTAGAGAAGCTCAAAAGCAAAGAAGTATGACAAGGATTACAAAAAGGACCTATAACAACTTTTCGGTTCTTGAAAATGAAGTTGAATGTTCTATTTGCAATAACTTTGGTCATGAAGACTCTGAATGCAGGAGCAGGTTTCAGCAGAAAAAGGAACAATCCTCAAGCACCAAAACATGGAGAATAAAGGAACCTCAAACAGAAAGATGTGGGATAGCATTTTATGCAGATGGACAGGAAAATCTATGGTACATTGACAGTGGATGTTCGAAGCATATGACAGGTGATAAAGAAAAACTCGAGTCTTATTCTGCTCTAGAAAAGGGAAAGAAAGTCTCTTTTGGTAATGATACTCCTGCAACTATAAAAGGAAAAGGCATTGCTCAGTTAAAAGAAAAGGTCAAGGCTGGAAATGTTTTGTATGTTGATGGATTGAAACATAATCTTCTAAGTGTCAGCCAGATGTGTGATCAAAGAACCGAGGTTATATTTAGATTAAATGGATGTCTTGTTCGTGATCTTGATACAGGTAAAATAGTGATCAAAGGCAAAAGAACTCCAAATAATCTGTACATATTTGAAGAAGGACAACAACAATGCTATCTGAGCGAGGATGATGAGCACTGGTTATGGCATCGGAGGTTGGGGCATCTAAGCTTTTCACAAATAAGGAAAGCATGCAAATATCAGGCAGTTCGTGATCTTCCAGATATCAAAATTCCTGACAACACCATATGCAAATCATGTTAGTTTGGAAAACAAACCAGAACTAACTTTCCAGAGAAGGAAGGATCAGCTAGCATGCCTCTTGAGCTAGTTCATACAGATACATGCAGTCCATTCAGGAAAAGAACACCTAGAGGAGAAGAATACTTGATATTATTCATTGACGACTTCTCCAGGTTTGTCTGGCTAGGACTTATGAAGCACAAAGATGAAGCATTCGAAAAATTCAAATCCTTCAAAGCCTTGGTTGAAAATGAATCAGGTCACAAAATTAAGTGCCTCAGATCCGACAGAGGTGGGGAGTTTACCTCAAATGAATTTTTCGATTTCTGTGAAGAACATGGGATAAGAAGAGAATTCTCTACAGCTAGAACTCCTCAGCAAAATGGAGTTGTGGAAAGAATGAACAGAACAGTCCAACAAATGCCTCGTGCTATGCTTGATGAATCAGGAACTCCCGCAACTTTCTAGGGTGAAGCTGCACATGCTGTGGTTGTTATTCTCAACAAAACAAATGTCCGGGTGAACAGCACTCAAACTCCTCATGAGCTCTGGAGTGGTAAGACTCCTTCGGTAAAGCACTTCAAAATCTTTGGGAGCAAATGCTATATCAAGAATACTGATGAGCAGCTTGGCAAACTTGAACCTAGAGCAGATGAAGGCATTCTTCTTGGTTACTCTCCACATAGCAAAGCATACAAATGCTACAATAAAAGACTTGGCAGAATTGTTGACAGCATTGATGTAGTGGTTGATGAGAAGGGATACATTCCTAGGCAAGTACATCATGAAGAAGAAGATGAAGGCTACCCCCAACGACAGAATAATGAAGAAGAAGAACCTCAAGAAGAACCTCAAGAAGAACCAGAAGAGCAAACAAGAATAGAAGAAAAGACTCCATCCAGATATGTTCAGAAGAATCATCCAGAATCTCAGATTATGGGGCAGAAAGAAGCAGGTGTACAAACAAGAAGAACAGTCGCAGAAGCTTCAAGCTATTTGGCATTACTCTCCTCTACTGAACCACAAAATGTGAAAGAAGCATGCAAAGATGAATGTTGGGTGAAAGCAATGGATGAAGAACTTGAGCAAATCGAAAAGAACAACACTTGGGAGCTGGTTCCTAGACCAAAGGATAAGAATGTTATCGGAACAAAATGGGTCTTTAAAAACAAATTGAATGAAAATGGAGAAGTAATTAGAAACAAAGCCAGACTTGTTTGTAAAGGGTATGCGCAGCAAGAAGGAATAGACTTCGAAGAAACCTTTGCTCCTGTTGCAAGACTTGAGGCCATCTGAATGTTCCTTGCTCTCTCAAGTTTTCAAAACTTCAAAGTATTTCAAATGGACGTAAAATCAGCCTTTCTGAATGGAGACCTGGAAGAAGAAGTATACATTGAACAGCCAGATGGGTTCATTCTTGGAAATGATCCAAAACTTGTATGCAGATTGAAAAAGGCTCTCTATGGTCTCAAACAAGCTCCAAGGGCTTGGTACTACCGTTTGGACAAATATC
This sequence comes from Pinus tabuliformis, assembly GCA_031772625.1. Lineage (NCBI taxonomy): Eukaryota > Viridiplantae > Streptophyta > Pinopsida > Pinales > Pinaceae > Pinus > Pinus tabuliformis. Next base: position 928,236,934 of record CM062813.1, read on the forward strand.
TTCATCAACAAGGTTTTTCAAAAGGATCAGCAGATAGCAATCTTTATATAAAAGTTGAAAATGACAAATTGCTAATACTTGTTGTGTATGTAGACGACATTATTTTTGGGAGCAATGAAGAAGCTATGAGTCAAAGCTTTGCCTCGGTCATGCAGAAAGAATTTGAAATGTCTTTGTTAGGAGAACTGACATATTTCCTTGGTTTGCAAATCCAACAAAAAGAAGGAGGAATCTTTTTATCTCAAACCAAGTATCTCAAACAGATTTTGAAGAAATATGGTATGGAAGATGCAAAACCAATATGTACACCCATGGTCACAGGATGTAGCCTCAGTGCAAATGATGAATCTGCAGCAGTACATCAACCAACCTACAGATCTATGATTGGAAGTTTACTTTATTTGACAGGTACCCGACCGGACATCATGCATGCAGTTGGAATAGTCGGAAGATTTCAGGCAAATCCGAAGGAGACTCATCTTCAGGCAGTGAAGAGAATTTTCAAATATCTTCAAGGGACTCAAAATTATGGCTTATGGTATCCTAGAGATACAGATCTTACACTTCATGCTTATACAGATGCAGATTGGGCCGGAAGCGTGGATGACAGGAAAAGCACAAGTGGTGGTGCGTTCTTTATGGGTTCCAGACTGGTATCTTGGTTCAGCAAGAAACAGAGTTCGATTGCCTTGTCTACAGCTGAAGCGGAATATGTTGCTGCTGCATCTTGTTGCACTCAACTTCTTTGGATGATGCAGACTTTGCAGGATTTTCAAATCACTTGTACACCACCTATCCCCATCTTATGTGATAACACAAGTGCAATCAGCATCTCAAAGAATCCGGTTATGCATTCAAAAACCAAGCACATACCAATCAAGTACCATTTTCTCCGGGAGCAAGTACTTGAACAGAAGGTCAAGTTGGAGTATGTTCCTTCTAAGGAACAAGTTGCTGATATTCTCACCAAACCATTGCCCAGGGACACTTTTGAATACCTCAGGCAAAAGCTGGGGGTTGTTGATGCATCATCTTATTGCTGAACCTCTTCTCATTAATGGTACAGGTTCAGGGGGAGCATATAATGCATTGTTGGCATTATGGAGGATGTGCAGAAGGAGATCTTGGAAGTAGCTGCAATATGTCTCTATCTCTTTCATGGTGGATTATGGTTCTTTGCTGCAGATCTGGTTCATTTTCAGGGGGAGCATGATCGTAGGGGGAGCATACCCCTTTGCCCTTGATGTCAAAGGGGGAGAATGAAGCTGAGGTTTGTGAGGTTGCCATCAAGTCCAAAGGGGGAGATTGTTGGCATTATGTTTCTGGTATGGCTATATGTTGTACTTGATGGCAACTCCGGTGGCAAGGCCCTCATTTTGTTGAAAATAAAGAAGTACGCAAGAAATCAGATCATAAGGTGCGTACCCGCAGGTTCACCATGCAGGGACCGCGTCCAGATACGCAGGCCAGCCGTTCAGGAGGTGCGTCCCCCCAGTGCACACATTTCAAGGCAGAGAAAAGCACACGTGGGGTTTCTTATGTTTTACTCTTGGTACTTAGCCGACGGTATTGGGTTATTATGGTGTCGGCTCGTGGTATTGTTCCATGATTTTAGGAGGAGCTTGTCTATATAAAGCAAAGGAGATCACTTGGCTAAGCATCTTTTGCAATTGAATATCTTTAGATCTGAAATATTGGGTTATGGTCTTAAAAGCTTGATCTATATGAAAGGGAAGTTGAAGGCGAATCTGTGAAGGGTGATCTCTCGAGCGCATGATCAGATCTGAGCAACTGTGCCACTCTGGTGGACTACCCATTTGGCCCTAATCAGAAGGACGCAGGTGTTTATCAGAAGAGCTGCGTGGGTACGCAGTACAGAAACAGGAGATCTGCGTCGGGACGCAGTGCAGAAACAGGAGATCTGCGTCGGTACGCAGAGCAGAAGAAGGATACCTGCGTCGGTACGCAGAGCAGAAGAAGAAGAGCTGCGTGGGTACGCAGAGCGACTAAGGTTCAGGTGCGTCCGCATAGTAAAAGTACGCGGCGCGATAATGTCTTTGGGTGCGTCCCTGCAGTAACAGTACGCGGCGCGATAATATCTTTGGGTGCGTCCCTGCAGTAAAAGTACCCAGCGCAGTCCAAGGAACAGTGCGTGGGCACGCAATGCGGCAGAAGGATCTCTGCGGGTAGACGCAGGAAAGCAGAAGGTGAACTGCATAGCGACGCAGGCCACAGAAGGGAAAACTGCGTACCTGTCTTAAAAAGTTCTGTTGATTGAATTTTTCTGTTGATAAGGTGTTCTGGGTTAGTTCTGTTATTGCTGATCTGATAACTATAGTGGACTGTAACTTTCATGTACTTGATGTTCAATTGATGCTTTATGAAAAGAAGTAGGGGGTTGTAGCTCCCTTCCAGGAGAGACTGGAAAACGAGAGAGAGAGAGTTGTAGCTCTCTACAGGTTGCAGCCTGCGTACTGGTAAAGGACTGCACCAGTACAAAACCATTGTAAAAGAAGTTTCTAAGTTGAAAGAAGATAGAGACATATTGCAGCAGGTGGTTTTCACCCACATTGGGTTTCCACCTTACATCTTGTGTTCTTTGATGTGACTATCTGTTTTTCCTTGTTCATGCTCATTATTTTATGGTACTGACATGCAAAAATAATTTAAAGAACAAATAAGGAAGTTTGATCAAAAGAATTAGATAATACTGATTCACCCCCCCTCTCAGTATTATTTCCAACACTAGTTTCACTCCTTGATGCCATTTTTGACTCAACATGATGTAATTTGATGTATGTAAGGTAACATGGCACTTGTCTACCTTCTTCTAGATGATTCATTCACAAATTAGCAAGAAATTAATGTAATGAATCAGTTTCCTTCTTTTTAGAGGCAGGTTGTTTTGGTCACCTAGATTCTTGCTCCATGTTTAGAATTTGTTCAAACTGCTCCTAGAAGGAGGAGCTCGACCCCTAGAGGTTAGGGAATGAGGTTAGCTTGATCTATATATGTAAATTTTCATTCAGTAGCACAGGTTGGACTCTTGGGAAGATTTTGGCACACTATTGTACATATTTTTCATATTTTGGCTAAGGAAAGATAAGAGATTTTGTAGCACCTGTTGGGATTCTTGTGGCTTTTAGCTCTTGATGGTGTTTTTTCTTAGTTATTGTAAGTTTATTCATGTTTACATGTATGCCATTCCTTCTTATGCTTCTGAAACTAAATGAATGAGTAAATGAGGTTGAATTCATTGTTCACAGTGCTCTTCCTTTAAAATTTGTTTAGTTTTACATGTTTTCGTCAGTTTGGAGAGGATCCATGTTCTCCTTTGCCCTATTCATCTCCTTGTCATTTTGATCCATCTATACACCTGATCAAAGGCATCAAGACTATTGCCTACCTCGCCCCAACTCGATTTCTGCAAAGATCTGACCTCAATCCCCGCACCCAAAATTGGTTTTCCCATTTCTCCAACAAAAAACTCAAAGATCTAAAGCAAAATTTCCTATCTCTTTACTAGCCTAAAATCAGTATTAAATTGGAGTCATCTCAGCCCCTTTGAAGACCTTTTGCCGAGATAGACCCGAAGAGAGCCCTCTCCTGTCCTCGTAGGGCTAGCTACGAGGCTGAGCGTGGTTTGATGTGGCCTCGAGTTTTGCCTTCCTCAGCCTGAGGCAGATTTGAGCGCTAACAGATCCCATCCAGTGATTGAGAGCTAGTTGCGACAGATGGTATGCTGGCGAACATTGTTGGAGTAGCAGCAGGAAGTTCTGTCGCTGCTGTGTCAGATGACACAGTCCTAGATGTCGATGGTTGTTCAGACATATCTAGTCTATCCAAAAGGTTTCCTAGCGATTCTACAGGAACTTCCGATAATGGTGGACTAATTTCTGACGAAGAAGGATATAGAGTGATCCCGACTCCAAATTGTGATGGAGTACTAGATGGTGGATCCTCCACAATCTCTTCTATAGCAATCAAACCGGGTGGAAGAGGTAGACCGTCAGGTCCATAAAATATTTCCGGTGCCGAAGAAGGTATAGATTCTGCAGCAACTGATGTTTAGGGAACAACACCTTCCGAATCAGCTATGGATGGATCCGGTTCAGATATAGAAGTGTTTACCTTTACACTAGGATTAGTTCTACGGTCCTCTTGTGGCTGTGGAACTTCCTCTATAAAGGCAGGGGTACCAGAAATGTTTGGAGTAACCAGAGTCTCCGAGGGTGTAGGAACACTTGTTCCAACCCGACCAGGGGACTTTGAGCCCGTTAAACGAGTTTGCTTTGTCCCAAAAAGTTTTGATTCTAGGGACAAAGACGGTCGACTCCTAAGCCTCCGCGAACGATGAGGTTTCAATTGAATTTCTTCCACGGTTGCGGATTACTCGATGAACTAAAAATAAAGGGGAAAAAGTTTCCAAATTAAATGAATTTTAGATGCTTTGACACAACTTGTTTTTTCAATTTTTAAGAGTCGAGAAAAAACAAAAGATGACTCTAGTCGCCTTCGATTTTTAATGAGCCTGAAGTGACAAGTGCTCAGATGGACCTTTTCCTTTAAGGAGTCTGAAAAGGAATGAAAGAGACTACTCTGGAAATCTAGACAGAGGGATTACCAAACCAATCACAAAACTGCAGAATACTTTTTACGGTACGGCAGTCAATCTTCCCGAATGTTGTGTTTAGTGCATTGCGATCGATAGGGCGGCAGACACAGCTTCCTATGGATAAAGGATATAGCCTATTGTGGTCTCCCAATATATACTCGACGGTACGTGGGAGCACAAGTCCGTACTGGCACTTGTCGTCTCAAAGAGGAGGAATCACCCAACCAACAGTGAAAGTGACAGTTACCAGGCTTTACGACGCCGGAATATGTCTCTAGCCTAGACTTCTAGATGTTGTGCGTTAGGTTCCAAAGCGATTTTAGGTTCATTAAATTTATTTTACAGTTGATATTTCTTAAGAAATTTTCTCTTCAGGTTCACCGCGTGATGTAGATGTACAATTCCTAAAATGCAATCTAAGATGATAAACAATCGTTTAATCTTCCTTTTGCAATGAAAATCCTAGCTACTAAAGAAAGAGAGACGGTATTCTTTCAACATAGAGCAGAGAGCACACACTAGATGCACTATCCTAAATCAAACCAACAAGCAGTCTAAATGCAAATGCACATGCATGTATTTGTTTTCAGCTTTCTTAATGTGTGAATGACAAGAAGAATGCTAAGTACAAATCTAAATTATCTTTTCAAAGCGACAGTACTAACAAATTTCTCTTCAAAATGAAAGGAAGATAATGACGACACTTTACTATTTTGAATTGAAAAATGCTTTCGACACTTGAAAAACTACTAATTCAAATCAAATACAAGAGTAACTATATAATCGACCATCAAGAACAATAGGATTCTTTTCTTTGACTGAAAACGACACTTGCGACACTTTCAAATCAAAAAACGACAGTTCGACTATGCTACTACTTCATAAAAGAGAACTAAAAATGGCGGAAAATACATAAAAACATTCACAGTCCTTTGCACAATGGAGGCGGAATGATGGAAAGGAAGGGGGTTTCCACAGTGGTATACTGATCACAGACAGCAAAACTCCAGAATAGAGCTGAAAAGAGTGAAGAAAAACCAAAACTTGGAGGAAAAATTAGCCTTTTCTGATCATCGCACCTGTAACACAGGGAAACAGGGATACATCCCACCTACTGCACACGGGAGGTGCGATGCATCCTGGTTTCCTTGAAGAGAGGGTGAGATGGTACCAGGACGAGACTTTACTTGGCTCTTGGTCACAGTTAGCAGCTCAGTTCAGGGATTTAGGCCGAGCAAATGATGTACAGTAAATAGAAATCACAGGGGCTGATCTAATGAGGTTATTAGAGCCACCACTAGGGCAATTAGAAGGTTTGAAAATCAATTGTTCAGTTTATAAACAAAACCCGGAGATAGACTGAAGCAACATTGATCTACTTTGCACTTAAATAGCAAATGCAGTTCGAAGGCTAGCTGGCTTGACTTCAGGCTCCGTCTGTAAGTTTATAAAACAAACAAATATAGACAAACAAACAATCTATTCACTCCCCAGTGGAGTCACCATTTTTTTATCAGGAAATCTAGTGTCCACTCGGAGCTGCTAGTCTCACTAAGACTGGTAGCTATCTTAGAAACAAACAAACTAAAACTACTTTTGTTTTCCTTTATGAGAAGAAGATGAGAGTGGAATGAAGGACACCAACCTCAGTCTTGCGCTTGGTTCCTTGCTCGGTTCCTCTCCCTTCTGACAGATCCTTGCTGCTTCTCCTTCATCTACCCAGCTTCAAAGAGCACCTGTGGAATCAAAGCAGCATAATACTATCGAAGAACAGAGATACCAGATATATATTGACCACACAAATGCATATATCATCAAACATACAAGAATGTGGAGGAAAACTTGAATAGCTTTATTAATAATCAAGAATAGCAAAGAGGATTACAACCAATTGTTCTAACCCAGCTTCATCCTCCAGCATGAAAGCCCTTCTTTCCGCTCATGAAAAGCTTAGATCACCCAACACTATGATATTCCAACAAGAAACCAACAACACTTCCTTACAAGATACAAAATTCCAGCCTCTGGATCTCTGGGATGAGGGATCCATATATAGATGATTGCAGGGGGGTGAGTCAGCTTCTGGGATTTGATTAGTGTCCTCTCTCTGATAGTTCTTGATTCCACTTGGAGATTAATGATCTCTTACTCATCCCTGGGCAAATACAGAGAGGCAAGTGTCACAGGAGAAGTTTCTGGAAGATTCCATGATCATCCACCTCGCAAACTGTCTCTTCCATTTGTCCACTCTCGCCCATCGTACCCCATATAAGGGCTTTTCAGTATGCATTGCACCTCCCATGTGAATTAGGTGGGATGCATCGCACTTTGACCATGGAGCAGGTGAGATGGTCCAGTTTTGACCAGTTATGAGTAGTTTTTCATGGAGAACTTCTGGGAGATGATGTAATCAGCTGACCTTGTTCTTTTAGGGGATGGAACAACACTTTTAGGGACTTAGGAGCCCTTGGTTTATGGACATGTTTGATTGGTGTTGCAGTGCCCAAAAATGTCTATAACAGTTATCCCTTCTTCTGGTGCTTCATTGGTTTCTTCTTCAGAATTAGTGTGATTTGATGTGGGACGATAATCCTCATCTTCTTCATAATCTTCGGTTTTTATCTGTTTTGGATTTTTGCATGTTTCATCAACCACAACATCAATGCGTTCAATAATTTTCCCAAGTATTTTATTATAACATTTATATCCTTTACTTTGGGAAGAGTAACTAAGAAGAATACCCTCATCTGCTCTGGGTTCAAACTTACCAAGTTTTTCATCTGTCCTTTTGATGTGACATTTGATTCCAAAAAATTTGAAGTATTTTACAGTAGGAGTCTTACCATACCAAAGTTCATATGGAGTTTGATTTCTGTTTACCCGAACATTTGCTTGGTTGAGAATAGTGACAACAGTGAATGCAGCTTCACCTCGGAAGGTTGCAGGAGTTCCAGACTCATCTAGCATAGCACGAGCCATTTGTTGAATAGTTTTGTTCATCCTTTCTACCACTACATTTTGCTGAGGATTCCTGGCAGTGGAGAACTGCCTTTTTATTCCATGTTGTTCACAAAAGTCAAAGAATTCATCCGAGGTAAATTCCCCTCCTCGATTAGATCTAAGGAATTTGATTTTGTGATCTGATTCATTTTCAACCAAAGCTTTGAAGGATTTGAACTTTTCAAATGCCTCAACTTTATGCTTTAGAAGACCTATCCAACACATTCTGGAAAAATCATCAATGAACAATATAAAGTATTCTTCTCCACCAGGTGACTTTTTCCTTGATGGTCCACATACATCACTATGAACAAGTTCAAGAGGCTTACTAGCTGATCCTTCCTTTTCAGGGAAGTGCGATCTAGTTTGCTTACCGAATTGACATGATTTGCATATTGTATTTTCAGGAATGTTGATATCAGGAAGATCACGAACAGCCTGGAATCTGCATGCTTTTCTTATTTGAGAAAAACTTAGATGCCCCAATCTTCTGTGCCATAGCCAGTGTTCATCATCTTTACTTAGATAGCATTGTTGTTGTCCTCCCTTGAGTATGTATAAGTTGTTTGGAGTTCTTATACCTTTGATCACGGTTTCTCTTGTATCAAGCTCACGAACAACACATACATTTGATCGAAATACTACTTCATTTCCTTGATCACACATTTGACTGAAACTCAATAGGTTATGCTTTATACCATTAGCATACATAACATTCCCATCTTTAATCTTTTCTTTTAAGAAAATAGAGCCTTTACCTTTTATGACAGTAGGGGTGTCATTTCCAAATGAGACCTTCTTTTCCTTTTCTAAGGCATTATATGAGTGAAGTTTTTCTTTGTCACCTGTCATGTGTTTTGAGCATTCATTGTCGATGTACCACTGATTTTCTTATCCTTCTTCATACAAGGCTATGCCACATATTTCTATTTGTAGTTCTTTCTTTCTCCATATTTTGGGTATTAATGGAGTTTTCTCCTTTTGAGATATTTGCCGAAATTTACTCCTGCATTCAGATTCTTCATGACCGAAGTTGTTGCAAATAGAGCATTCTATTTCATTTTCAAGAAGAGAAAAGTTATTGTCGGACCTTTTCATGATCCCTGTCACATTCCTTTGATTTTGTGCTTCTCTAGTCATGATAATTTTGTAAGCAACACATTGAGAAGCTTTGTGTCCAAAGTTATGACTTGAAAAACATTGACCATTAAAGAAGTTCCTGCGATTATCAAATATACTGACCTGGTGATTGTATTTTCTACTGATATTCATTCTTGAATAAGATTGAGTATAATTTACCTGAGGTTGGTTGTGGCTTATGTTCATCCTTGAAGTAAATTGAGCCTGATTTACCTAGTGATCTGCGTTATGCCTTTGCTGACGATTGTCAAACTGTTCATTGCTCTTTGCTACATCAAGATAGCTTTTAGTGGAGGTTGACGGCTTCTGTGCTTGAGATGCTTCTTCAGTATATCCAAGACCTATATTTATCAGAGGAGAACGCTGTGCTTTGATAATTTCATTTAAGGTTTCTGATCCTTTAGCAAATCTAATATTGAGAGCTTTTGTTTTCTCAATATCCTTTCTTAGACCCACAATTTCACATTCTAGTTTTTCATTATGTTTTTCTCTTTTAGCAAGTTGAAATGTCAAAGTATCTATAATCATATTTTTTCCTTTCAAAAAAATTTTGAGTTTAGATATTTCTTTATAAAGATCATCTTCATCTAAAGCATCCAAGGAATCATCATCTTCATAAGCCATCAGAATTCTATAGTCATTATTATCTTCATCTTCATCACTAATTGATAAGCCATCGCTATCTTCATGAGTATAGTAGTTCCTCTTACTTACACTTTGTTTTCTATTCCATTTTGCAAATTCCTTACCTTTATTAAATTTATCTTTATGAGGACTTTTGGTAGATAATGACCAACTCTTCCACAAGAAAAACATTTGAAAGGTATTTTACCTCTGAATCTTCTGGAACCTCGTTGAAGGTTCTTGACAAAGTTTGCTTCTTCTTCTCCTTCTGAAATATGTCCTAATTCATTGAGTTCTTCTTTTCCTTTTGCTGAAGCTTTAAATGTGGCTTCTCTCATATCTGATGGACCTCCTTTTCTCATCTCAAAGGCAGTTAAGATTCCGTGCAGTTGTGTCATAGTAATAGTCTGTAGATCCTGCTTTTCTTCTATGGCAGATACTTTTGATTCAAACTTAGCAGACAAGGATCTTAAAACCTTTTCAACTAAAGTAACTTCCTTTATCTCTTCACCAAGATTCTTCATGCAATTAACAACCTCATCTATACGTAAAAAATAACTAGCTATACTTTCATCATTGTGCATCTTGAGAGTTTCATATTAAACACTGAGAGTTTGCAGTTTAGCACGTTTTACCTGAGAGTATCCTTCATAGCTTAGAAAAATTTTGTCCCATATTTCTTTGGCAGATTTGAGCTGCATAGCTTTGACAAACTCTGATTGTGACAGACTTCCCAATAATGTATTGATAGCCTTGGCATTGGTTTCATATTTCTTTTTACCTGCCGCATCTGTAGGAATTGTTGATGGAAATGTATATCTTCCTTCCACGATTTCCCAGAAATCTGTTCCAAGAGATTGAAGATAGGCTGTGGTTCTTACCTTCCAATAAACAAAATTGCTCTTGTCAAAGATTGGTGGTTTGATGGATCCCACACTTTCTTGATTACTCATGATGATGGATCTTCCTTCAATCGATCAAGCTTCTTCTGAAGGACCTGCTCTAATACCAATTGTTGGAAATAATATTGAGAGGGGGTTGAATCAGTATTATCAGATCAATAATTTAATTTTCAAAACTGATTTGTATACGCTACTTTAGCTCAGTGAACTAGCATGTATACACAACTATACTTAATGAAACCATCGTATATGCAGAGATCTTTTGATTTACCCAGATTATCATCTAGTGAACTTTAATCAGTATATCAACAATTCATTAGACAGTGCAGTAAGAGGAGAATAAATCATCACACATAAACAACACACATAAACACCAAGATATAAGGTGGAAACCCAATGTGGGTGAAAACCAGCCGCTGCAATCATCTCTATCTTCTTTTAATAATAAGAGAATTCTGTTTACAATTTTTTTTTTGTACTGGTGCAGCCTTATACCAGTACGCAGGCTTTTACCTGCAGAAGGCTACAACCTTCTCTCGTTCTCCAGCTTCTACTGGAAGGGAGCTACAACCCCCTAGCTCTTGTACTACCTGATATGTTTACTAGTATGTAGGTGCTGACCTACAGAAGTCTATGACCTTCTCTTTTATTCCAAGGACCACGTTTCATAAATTTTCAGACTGGATCCATCAATAACATCATTCAATCATCAAATATATCTGCATCAATCAATCTCCTTTGAACCAACCAAACTGAATCACTCTAACAACCCTTCAATCTGATCTTTCAGAATGCTGTAACCAAAATATAGTAACCAGAACCCAGAACACTACAACAACAAACAGAAGCAGCTAAAACATATTTTATAAGGTATACGCTACTTCCATGTGTCGAACCTGCGTGCATATGTGCTTTCAAAAGGCGAACCTGCATACATATTTGCAAATCAAATTTATGATGTATATGCTATTTTTATATGTAGAACCAGTGTGTATACGTGCTTTCCTCAAGGCGAACCTACGTAAAGATCTGCAAATGATGATTTAAACATTACAACAATTCCAGACTTCAGTCATACCTAGATCATCATATTCACATACTACAACATGCGCCAGATATTCAGATAAAGATAATTCACTTCAATCCTTAAGATCCTGATACATCATTAGATCTTATCCTTCATCAAGCGCTAAGGTTCATCCTTGGTTCGAATCTAGCTATGCACCATAACCCAATAACTTGCATACTAGATTTTCCTCTTCATCAAATATTCAATCCTTGAGTGCCTTGGCCTAATGATCTTCTCCTCCTTTTATAGTCTTAGGCCTTACTCAATACCATGGACCAAAACCACTTAGGACCAATGCCTTGGACCAAATACTTAGGGTCAATACCTTAGACCATATACTTTGGACCAATACCATGGATCAAAATACCATGGACCAAAATACCTTGGACCAAAACTTAGTTTTCCAAGATATACGCGCTTTTCATTCTGTGAAAGTGCGCGTGTATGTATAAGCTACTTGTATACAGTGAACCCGCGTGTATACGCAGCTTGGCCAATGGTGAACCTATGTATACCTTTCTTTCTTCATTTTGTGAAGTCTGATCTGTAACTCTGTGTTGTTAATTTGCTAAACTGCGATCTGTCATTTGAGTGAGTTGCCATCAAGGACAACACCTGTGTCATAGTGCCAAATTTGTGTCATAATGCCAACACTTTGTACCAATCTAAGTCTCTAATGAATAAACTATTCCCGCGGAAAAAGCTATATAACTTGAGGATGAAAGATGGAGACTCGGTGACAGAGCATCTAAACACATTTAATATTGTGGTAAGTCATTTATTGTCTATTGATATTAAAATTTCAGATGAAGATAAGTGCATTAGTTTGTTGTGTTCTCTAACAAATTTGTGGGATAGTCTGGTTATTGCAATAGGTAGTAATGCAACTGCCTTGCAGTTTGATGAAATAGTCTCATCCTTGTTGACGGAGGAGATGAGATGGAAAAATATGGAGATCCAGAATGGTGATGCCTTTTCTGTATGAGGACGGTCCTAGAATAGAAACAAAAATAACTCATCGAGTGGGATATCTAAATATAGAGGGAGATCTAAATCTCCAGGAAAGCCTATAAAGGTGGTGTGCTGGAAATGCAGAAAGGAAGGGCACTACAAAAGGGATTGTAAATCTAAAGCTCCTGACAAAAGGAAGGGATCTGATGATGCTCCTTCTACAGAGGTGAAAACCAACTCAGGTGAAGGTGGGGATGTGTACTTGGCCTCTTCAAGTACACATGTAGATCATGAGGCATGCTTGATTGACTCAGGTTCATCCTTTCACTTCACTCTCCATAGAAAGTGGTTCTGCGAGTATGAGAAATATGATGGTGGTGATGTCTTCTTAGGGGATGATAGGAAGATAGAATCATTGGTCACGGAAAAGTAAAGTTGAAGTTACAAGGTGGAAGGATTAGAACACTTCCAGGTGCTGTCCATATTCCTGCATTGGCCAAAAATTTGGTTTCTATAAGCAAGTTGGATGATGCAGGTGTAAAAACAATGTTCGAGAATGATACCTGTGAGATGGTTCGAGGAGCACTGGTATTGATGTGGGGAGTTCAGATTGGAACTCTGTGCAAGCTGCAAGGTAGCAACGTTGTTGATGGGTGCAACAGTTATGTGTTTCCTGAAAGTGGAGCAGAAAATCTAGTGGTATCTGGAGAGAAGACCACGCTGTGGCATCAAAGGCTTGGATATATTGGAGAGAAGGGCCTTCGAATACTTCATGGTAAAGGTATGGTAGAAGGTATGAGTAATTTCTCTCTGGATTTTGATTTCTGTGAAAATTGTGTATATGGGATGTAGAAATTTGAATAATATAACACTTATTCACAGATATTATCCTGATTATACACTATTTGTGGAATGCATGCATAATACATAACCTCCTCTACCATTGATCATCAATTTGTGGAATTAAAAAAAACAATCGCATGCGCACATTGAAACATCAATCACACATATCAACACAGTATGTAATGGGGAAAGCATACAGCTGAAAACCCCCAACTATCTGTATATTATAATGATAGAGAACATGTGACAATACATAGTACAATACTCCTCACAAGCACTCAGTACTATCTCCACATGCTACACAAAAAACTAGCTCAGATCTGAACAAGTCACGGGTTCAAATCTCCTCCACTATTTGCCTGCCTCTACTGTGCAATCCAAGTTGAGAAATGATCAGATCCAACTTCGAATTTCCTTGGCTTGTACTGCGCAATCCTCATTGGCAATCTCAATCAATGATTGTGCAAATCTCATGCACAGCTATAGTCACAACTGATAGTAGTCTCACCCTTTCACCCACCTCTAACACTTGTCTCCACTGAACTGTCCATGCACTAAGTTAACTGATGTATTCTTTAGTTGATTTATGAGTTAATAATTAGTGAATTAATTAATAATTAATTCACATCACTCATCACTAGTGTATTTGGCAGTTAGACTAAATACAACTAGTTCAACTAAGTCAAACTGAACACAACTCCATCAACTCCTCAATCAACTCCACCAAACTCAATCACTTGAGTTCTAACTAAAGTCCATCATGCAATAGCTCAACTAACCGATAGGAAAAGCATATTTCCTTCTGGAAGTTGCATGTGCCACATCCATAGCTCGAACTGAAGTGTTACAAGAGGATAAGATAATGTTTATAGTCCAAATATTATTGAGAGCTAATAATATTCGACTGTTCTATTTTTTGACTGGCAGTCTAAAAATAGACTCCACCCATATGTCTAAAAAAAGAGGTCCATATATTTTTACCAACATGACCAATCATCCATAAATAGCATCCTGCAACTCATAGACCATGATCCATATGTCTAAAAATAGACATAGTCTAAAAATAGACTTTGTGCCAAAAATAGCCTGCGGGCCCACTTACTGAAGGCGACTTCTTTTCACTAAGCTCCATCATCTTGTTGCATTTTCAACACTCCCTCTCAACAAGATATGGATCATCTGCAACCCCTATCCTACCTCTGTGGTATTCGAATTTGCTCCTGGTGAGCGCCTTTGTCAAGATATCAGCATCCTGATCCTCCGTGGGGATGTATGAAAGTAACATGATTCTCCGCTGCACACAATCTCTGATATGATGGTACCTGATGTTGATGTGCTTGGATCTATCATGAAATACTGGATTAGCCAAGAGTTTAATGCAACTCTGGTTATCACAATAAATCACAGTAGGCTCCAAGTGTGACCCGAACAACCCGACCAGGATCTTCCTCATCCATATAGCCTCACATGCAGCCAAACTTGCTGCCATATACTTGGCCTCTGCTGAACTGAGTGCCACAGATCTCTGCTTCCTGCTGTACCAAGAAACTGTTGTCGACCCGATACTGAAGATCCCTCCAGATGTGCTCTTTCTGTCCATTGGGCTCCCTGCCCAATCTGCATCCGTGAAGCCACATAGCTTCACCTCATCCTCTTGTCTGTACCACAATCCATATCCCGATGTGCCTCTGAGATAATGCAATACATGCTTGCCTGCCTTCCAGAAGAGCTTGGTTGGCTTAACCATAGCTTGTGAAAGCTGGTTAACAGCATAGCATATATCGGGTCGTGTATTGACCAAATACATAAGCGACCCCACCAACTGTCGATAAACAGTGGCATCCACTACCTCTGCTGAAGTAGCATCCTCCTTCCTCCAACCTCCAAGAAGAGGAGTATCAACAAGCTTGCAACCATGCATGTTGAACTTCTCCAGTATCTCCCGGGCATACTTACCCTGAGAAACAAATAGTCCATCACTGCGCTGCCAAATTTCCAATCCCAGGAAATAATGAAGGAGGCCCAAGTCCTTCATCTCAAACTCTCTAGCAAGATCCTTCTTGCATGAAAGTATCAACAGCTCATATCCCGTCAAAATAAAATCATCTACATAAAGTACAATGATCAGCAACTTACCCTCCACCACAATCTGGTATAGGTTAGGATCCGCCTCACTCTTGGAGAATCCAAGTCCGGTGAAATAACTGTCTATCCGTGTGTACCAAGCACGAGGTGCTTGTTTCAACCCATACAGCGCTCTCTTGAGCCTGCACACATGCGACTCGTTGTTGAAAATATCGAAACCTTCGGGCTGCTCTATGTACACCTCCTCCTCAATGACTTTGTTGAGGAACGCAGTCTTCACATCCATCTGATGGATGTGCCACCCCATCTGTGCTGAGAGAGCAAGAATCGTCCATATGGAAGAATACCTTGCGACAGGTGCAAAGGTCTCCTCATAATCGATCCCCTCTATCTGTGAGAAGCCTCAGGCAACAAATCTTGCCTTGTACTTCTCCACACTCCCATCAACTACCTGCTTCACTTTGTAGATCCATCTCGAACCCACCACTGATTTCCCTTCCAGTCTTGGGACAATCCCCCATGCACTGTTTCTGACAATCGAATCATACTCTTCCACCATGGCATCTACCCATGCGGGATCCTCCATAGCTTCCTTGAAAGAGGATGGCTCAGTCACGACACATTTTCTCACAAGAGCCATGTATCCAGTGTATCGATTAGGTGATTGTCTCTGTCTGCGCTGTGCTGTAGGTGGTCCTACAACCTTCTCTGCATCTTGAGCCAGTCGCTCAGCTTCTGTAGTGCATTTTCGCCCTCTGATGGTTGGCGCTGCTTGAGTGGTCTCTTCCACTCCATGAACTTCATCTTGTGGCTGATCCACGTCCTGAAGCTCATCCTTAGGAACTAATAGCTCCTCATCTGCATGCAAGTGTGGCTCCCTCTCAAGCGAACACTTCATGGCTTTCCCCTCCTGAAATTTGATATCCCGTCGCACAACAGTCTTGCGACTGTCTGGCAAATACACATGATAGTTGTGGGGCGTATCACTGTACCCCACAAATATCCCAACCTCTGCGGTCGGCTCCAGCTTCTTCCTGGCATCCTTCGTCACATGCATGTAAACAGGAGAACCAAAAATCCTCAAATGGGAAATATCAGGCCTCTTACCAGAATAAGCCTCCTCGGGTGTACTCATGCCAAGTATCTTGTGAGGACAATGGTTCTGCACATATACTGCAGTATTGCATGCCTCCACCCACAAGTGAAGGGGTAGGCCCTGATCATGCAACATCGCCCGTGCAGCACCCACGATCGTTCTGTTCTTCCGCTCAGCAACCCCATTCTGCTGTGGGTTATGGGGAGCTATGAGCTCTCTTCGAATCCCTTTTGCACTGCAGAAGTCCTTGAACTCGCCAGAGATGAATTCACCACCATTGTCGCTCCTAAGAGCCTTCACCTTCTTCCTTGATTCCCTCTCGACCAGTGCTTTAAACTCACAGAACTTTGAGTATGTCTCGCTCTTCTTCTGCATGAAGAAGATCCAGCACTTTCGAGAGAAATCATCAACAAAGATCACATAGTACTTGTGCTTTGCTGTCGAAGCTACTGAGAAAGGTCCACACACGTCTGTGTGAATTCTTTCAAGAATCGTCATGGCGCGACTATCCTTCTCGTGAAAGGTGGCTTTCACAAATTTTCCCAAGGTACACCCCTTGCACTGATTTGACTGTGCAATAGTGCCTTTAGGAAGCCCAGTAGAAATCTGCTACAGTATCTTCAAGGCTCCATGGTGAAGGTGGCCCAATCTCCAGTGCCACAGCTCGCCATCATCCCAACTCACCAATCCTTCTACCTTGCATGCCATTGCTGTGCATCCATCTACATGCAATTGATAAAGGTTCTTGACTCGAACCCCTATCTTCCGGGTTTCTCCAGTTGTCTTATTGCGCAGGAAAGCCTTTCCCTCGTTGAAGACAACATCATATCCCTTGTCTTCTAACATCGCCACAGAGATAAGATTCTTCTTCAATCCTGGAACATGCATCACTTCCTTCAATACGAACGGTTTACCAGACTCCCTCTCAAAGGAAATGGTACCGATACCGGTCGCACTGTATCTACCATCATCGCCCATCTCGATGTGCATTCCAAGATTTTTCTCATCAAGATCAGAAAACAAATCTCGATCTCCTGTCATTTGAAAAGATGCACCACTGTCCAAGAACCAGACCAATCCCATCACGCTTGATACCAAGCATGCGATCAGCAAAAAATCTAGCTCAAACTGCAAGGCTAAGGCCTCTCCCACTGCAGATCCAGCAGCTTGCTTATTTTCTTCTTCTGTAGACAATTTGTGGCATAATGTCCGTGCTGGTGACAGTGAAAGCACTTCACCTTGGACATGTCCTGCTTCTTGCCTTTCGCACCAGAATGAGAAGCTTTCTTGTTCTTCCCCTTCTTTTCTTTCGCAGCCAAAGCGCAATTTTCTTCATTAGATGCCTTTGATGAAGATCCGTCCCTGGTATTCCGCCTGATCTCGTCTTGTACAAGATCAAACCAAAGTCTCTCCCATCCTGGCAATTTCTCCCGACCATTGACAGAGTCCTGATAGGAATGCCAACTCTTCGAAAGAACAAGGAGAGCCAAGCTCACCAAGTCCTCATCATCGACAGTCACCCCCACACTTCCCAGCTCATCCCGGCATTGGGTGAACTTCGTGAGATACTTGGGCATACTGTCTCCTTTCTCACACTTAATGTTTCTGAGTTTATCCTTGAGCACCAACTTCCTCTGGTCGCTCTTGATTTGGAATAAATATGTCAACGCTTTCCACATCAAGTATGGAGAAGCCTTTCCATGCAGGCTGGATACAATGTGATCCTTCACGCCCTCCAACAGAATTCTTCGACACTTTGCTGTATTCTTTTACCAAGCCTCAACTTGAGCAGCATCAGTAGGCTTTGGGACCTCAGCATCTATGAACTCCTTCAACCCATTGTCATCTAACACCACCTCCATCCTGTCTTTCCATGCAATATAATTCGAGTTGCCTTCAAGGGCATACTCCAATCACAATCCGTTGAAAGACATTTTAACTTCGACACTAAGAAAACACTGCTACAAATTCGAATTCCACCAGCTCAAAACTCAATCGCTTCTGATCTAAAATTCGTGAGAATAAAGTATTTCTCGTACAGAGATTGACTGTATGGGCATTTACCGAATATCTCACCTTCTAAAAGAAGGATGAATCCAGAGGCTACCTGGCCCGATTACAGACTCTGCCTGAAGAAATAAAATGTAATCACTTTCTGAATAATAGATCTGATGAACAACTTTGCTCCGATACCATGTAGAAATTTGAATAATATAACACTTATTCACATATATTATCCTAATTATACACTATTTGCAGAATGCATGCATAATACATAACCTCCTCTACCATTGATCATCAATTTGCGGAATTAAAAAAAACAATCGCATGCGCACATTGAAACATCAATCACACATATCAACACAGTATGTAATGGGGAAAGCATACAGCTAAAAACCCCCAACTATCTATATATTATAATGATAGAGAACATGTAACAATACATAATACAATACTCCTCACAAGTACTCAGTACTATCTCCACATGCTACACACAAAACTAGCTCAGATCTGAACAAGTCACCGGTTCAAATCTCCTCCACTGTTTGCCTGCCTCTACTGCGCAATCCAAGTTGAGAAATGATCAGATCCAAGTTCGAATTTCCTTGGCTTGTATTGCGCAATCCTCATTGGCAATCTCAATCAATGATTGTGCAAATCTCATGCACAACTATAGTCACAACTGATAGTAGTCTCACCCTTTCACCCACCTCTAACACTTGTCTCCACTGAACTGTCCATGCACTAAGTTAACTGATGTATTCTTTAGTTGATTTATGAGTTAATAATTAGTGAATTAATTAATAATTAATTCACATCACTCATCACTAGTGTATTTGGCAGTTAGACTAAATACAACTAGTTCAACTAAGTCAAACTGAACACAACTCCATCAACTCCTCAATCAACTCCACCAAACTCAATCACTTGAGTTCTAACTGAAGTCCATCATGCAATAGCTCAACTAACCCATAGGAAAAGCATATTTCCTTCTGGCAGTTGCATGTGCCACATCCGTAGCTCGAACTGAAGTGCTGCAAGAGGATAAGATAATGTTTATAGTCCAAATATTATTAAGAGCTAATAATATTCGACTGTTCTATTTTTTTACTGGCAGTCTAAAAATAGACTCCGCCCATATGTCTAAAAATAGAGGTCCATCTATTTTTACCAACATGATCAATCATCCATAAATAGCATCCTGCAACTCATAGACCATGATCCATATGTCTAAAAATAGACATAGTCTAAAAATAGACTTTGCGCCAAAAATAGCTTGCGGGCCCACTTAGTGAAGGCGACTTATTTTCACTAAGCTCTAGCATCTTGTTGCATTTTCAACATGGGAAGAAAAATTGAGTTAGTTTCCCCTCTGGTGGTAAGAGGGCGAAACATATATTAGAGCTTGTGCACAATGATGTGTTTGGACCTGTGAAGGTTTCATCACTGGGTAAGTTTGTGTACTATGTATAATTTATAGATGACTTCTCAAGGAATATATGGATATATTTCCTTAAGAAGAAATCTGAAGTCTTTGATAGGTTTAAAGAATTTAAGGCTCTGGTGGAAAACCAAACAGAGAAGAAGATAAAGGTGTTAAGGTCAGATAATGATGGAAACTTTTGCAGTAAGGAATTTGAAGAATTCTATAAGAACTGTGGTATAGCATGGAATAAGACTACTCCATACACACCTGAGCAAAATGGAGTTTCAGAAAGAATGAACAAGACATTGATGGAAAGGGCAAGAAGCATGATCAGTGGTGTTGGGTTAGGAAAGGAATTCTGGGTAGAGGCGGTGGAGACAACATGTTACCTGGTCAACATATCACCTTCATCAACATTGGAGGATAAGACTCCACAAGAGGTATGGACTGGTAAGAAACCCTTTCTTTCACATCTGAGGGTATTTAGATGTGATGCATATGTACATGTTCCAAAGGAGAAAAGAACCAAGTTGGATAGCAAATTTGGAAAGTGAATCTTTATTGGGTATAAGGATGGTTTAAAGGGTTATATGCTTTGGAACCCAGTAACAAGGAAGGTTGTGTACAGCCGAGATGTGGTGTTCACAGAGGTGAAAGATGTTATTAAACATTAAGTCCAACCAAAGGAACCTAGGAAGATAGAGTTTGAGCTTAAGGAGGAAGAATTAGACTCTATAGCAGAAGAGGAATTAGAAGATGAAGAGCCACAAACTCTGGGTGTGAGAAGATCAATTCGAGAAAGAAGGCAACCAGAAAGGTATGGTCCATCTACTTTCTATTCAAATTTTGCTTTATATATTATTGATGATGATCCCAGAACTGTGATGGAAGCAGTAGATTCAGAGGATGGAAAACTCTGGAAAGAGGCCATGGTTGATGAAATGGCATCTTTGCACAAAAATGAGGCTTAGGATCTGGTCGAATTGCCGGCTGGAAGGAAACTCATTAGTAGCAAATGGGTGTTCAAGAAGAAGAAAAATACAGAAGGAAAGGTGGAGAAACACAAAGATCGGTTCGTAGAAAAAGGTTATTCCCAGGTGCCAGGGATTGATTTTGGTGATATTTTTTCTCCTGTTTCCAAGGTAGCTTTTATTAGATTACTTTTATTTGTTATTGCTGCTTTATATTTTGAGGTAGAAAAAATGGATGTGAATACAACATTTCTTCATGGGGATCTGGAAGAGGAGATTTACATGAAGCAACCTGAAGGCTTTGCAATGAAGGGTAAGAAAGAAATGGTATGCAAGTTAAAGAAGTCTCTGTATGGGTTAAAAAAATCACCAAGGATGTGGTATCGGAAATTTTATACATTTATACAGGGACTTGGCTTCACCAGAAGAAAAGTAGATCACTGTGTGTATTTTAAATTAATTGGTGACCCTGTTATTTATTTGGTATTGTATGTGGATGATATGTTGCTAGCTGGAAATGACAAAGAAATTATCCAGGATTTGAAGACCCAATTGTCCTCCAAATTCAACATGAAAGATCTTCGTGCTAAAAACTATATTTTGGGCATGGGGATTTAAAAGAGATTGGGTAAAGAGGAAGCTCTGGTTAAACCAGAGGAAGTATGTCGAGACAATACTGCAAAGGTTTAATATGCAGGATAGTAAACTAGTGAAGGTTCCTATTCTTGTAGGTGTGAAGTTATCTGCTGAACAGTGTCCCAAGACACAAGAAGATGAAGAGGACGTGTCCTGTGTTCCATATGCAAGTGCAGTCAGTAGCCTGATGTATGCAATGGTCTGTACTAGACTAGACATTGCACATGCAGTGGGAGTATTGAGTAGGTTTATGTCAAAACCAGAGAAGGAGCACTGGACAGTAGTGAAGCGGGTTTTTAGGCATTTGCGTGGTACTAGTGATTATGGTTTGTGTTACCAAGGAAGACCAGGATCAGATAGAGTGTTGGATATTCATGGCTTTGTTGGTGCAAATTGAGCTGGAGATCTGGATCAAAAATGATCTACAAGTGGGTGTGTGTTTAACCTATTTGGAGGTGTAGTTAGTTGGATGAGTAAGAAACAATCTGTAGTGGCACTATCAACTATAGAGGTAGAATACATGACAGCCACTCATGCAAGCAAGGAAGAATTTTTGGTTACAGAGATTGTGTTCAAGTATGGGGTTAGTACAGGGAGCTATAAGGATGGACTGTGACAGCCAAAGTGCAATTTTCTTGGCAAATAACCCTGCTTATCATTCAAAGACAAAGCACATTGATGTTCAGTATCACTTTGTGAGGGATATGATAGAAGACAAAAAGGTGTTGCTGGTAAAGGTGGACACTTTGAAGAGTACTGCAGATGCATTAAAAAAATCTGAGTTCTGAGAAGTTCTCCTGGTGTAGAGAAACAATGGGCATTTCAGGGTTGGATAATGACTAAGCTATCCTGTGGCCCCCTATGGAAAGAAAACAACAAGTGGGAGAATGTTGGGATGTGTTATATTCTTTCCACGACTAGCTCCCCTAGTTAACTGAGGGGTTAGAGGGGGGGCATAGCCCCCCCTTCGTTGTGTCGACTGTGCAATGGGGGGGTCACAGGGGGTTTGAGGGGGGCGGTTAGGCCCCCTCTACATGGTTTGGGGCAGCGCCTAGGGGAATTTTTTTTGGACGCTATATTAGGTGGGGCGAACCTACTATGGTTTTGTGCATGGTTTTCACACATGGTTTTGGACGTGATGGTTTTTGGTGCATGGTATTGGATGCTTCGGGATGTATATATATGTATTGTAACATTGAAAGGAAGATAATGAAAAATCAAGTTGGTAGTCCTGGTTTTGGGATCCAGCGAAAAATCTCTGTGTATATGTGTTTTATGTGTTATGCTCTCACAATATTTATTTTCTGTGTTTTAGAATTCGTATGCAGGTAATTTCTGTACGGGGTTAAAATCTACATTTGGTATCAGAGCTGTTTTGGCTTTAAGGGGGTGCCTTTGTTGCTTAGGGGTTTCGTTCAAGCCTGTGGTAGACCCTGTTGAGTGGGAGATTTGCGAGATCGATTCTGGTGGTGAAAGAAGATGGCGAGCAGTGGAAAGATAGAGATCGAGAAATTTAATGGTCAGAGTTTTGAGTTATGGAAACTCAAGATAGAGGATCTGTTGGTAGATAAAAATCAGTGGATTGCGGTAAATCCGAGTACTAAACCAATGGGAGTGTCCGATGAAGAATGGAATAAGTTGGATCGAAAGACAAAGAAAAATCTATTGGAATTTTATTACTATCATATATATCATCAGAAAGGAGGTTTGTACCATGAAAACATATCAAATAAAATCATGAGATATTGACAACAAATATTGTTTGAAATCAAATCATGATATATTGACAATAAATATCATTGAAATTTGATTAGTAAAGAATAATTCTTATTTGTGAATTATAATTAGTGTCTAAATTATCTGGTGGAATTATGTTAAGGTAGACCAAATATAGAAGTTTTCCTGTTGTTGTAAGATGAAGAGAAACCAAAGATGTTACGAATGGACAATTATACATATAGTTGGAACTGAACAACTAAATAAGTAGTCATGATCAGCTGTACTTGTATATGGAATTAATTGCATACTAAAATTAACATAAATGATGGTATAAATTAATAGATTTTCCTTGGTTTTCTCAATCCTAAACCCCTATGTCCCCTGTTTCATATTTGTTTACATGTGTTTGATACAAACTATCCAAACCAACAATTAATATTAGAGTGTGATTCTGATAAATCTAAGAAGAAATAAAAATAGAAGCTCCGAATCTTGTTGAGGTGAAAACTCAACCCCCCCCCCATTTTTGACTTATTTATTTCAAATAATAGGGACCCTTTCCATAAATGTTTGGCTAAATTACCTTTTAATATTTTCTTTTGGTTAAGTATTTTACAATTTTGCCAAATTTTCATTTTCGTTAGATTTCTATTTTGATTGCTTCATTTAGTCCGACCTTTCGCAAGATTTCCATCGGTTCCCATTTCATCTCATTTGGACGCATGATTTGCAAATGGTGCTCATCTGAAGTTTGATAATTTTTACCGCTAAGGCTAAAAAATGCACAAAAAGCATATTATTTTATTTTTTGTAAATTAATTTTTAATATTGATTTTTATTTAATTTTTGCTAACAATCCTACAAAATCACCATAGAAAAATTGTAGAACAATTACAATTATATGTTTTGTGGATCTTAGATGTCTATTGCAAATCCCAAAAAATTATGACGATTTGGAATCCCGAAATTATTAAGTAGTTGTAGTTCGTTTTGTGAAATTTTTAATTATTAAGTGACTATAATTTATCATCTAGATTCTTTAATTAAGTGGTTGTAGCTCTTGAATGAAACTTAAAACATATTGAAAACCTTTATAAGTCCCGTTTCACATAGACCCACTTCACTTATAACCTCTGCAGCACCTTATCTCCGATACTCCACATGTTTATCACATAAGAGCATAAATAAAAAAAACATATGATATAGGAACTCTCAGATATTCCGATATGAGAAACCTCTGTTGGTTCAAAATATCATGCTCTCTTGGTATATGATATTGAAACCTTAGGAAATTTCTTACATCAACCCTGGGACTCCTGGGATCAAGACCTTGTTTTAAAAACCTCCGACGTGACTCAACATACGATGCCCGATGGTCTATTTAACTTTTCACTTCATATGAAAGATACGAAGAGGTGTGTGGTATGAAAATTTAAATATTTTTGTTTTAAATAGGTTTAATATTATTTTATTCATTTTGATATGGTTTGTTTAATATTATTTAATTAAATTTATTTTTTATATATAATTTAAGTTATTAGTTTAATTTGATAATTCAATAATTTGTAATTAGAATCTAATAATTGGTACAAAATTAAGTAATATAACTATAATTAATAACTGTAATTTATTTGTATTAAATACTAATAAATTTTTAATTAATTAGAATCAAATTTTTAATTAAAATTTCCAATTTTGGCATAGGTAATGATTTTTCCATAATTATAGAATTTTTGAGCTCATAAGTTGAGTTTTACTTGGCCAAATGAGGCCCATGACAACTCGATAGATAGATAGATAAAACCATGGAGAATATTTCTAAAGTGGTTGCATGACCATATTTAGTCATTAAATGAATTTAAAATTTAGCAAAAAATGAAGCTCTGAATTTGTAAACAAAACTAATTTTCTGAGTTTAATTTCTGCATTTTCATTGGTCCAAAGCCTTTGTTCAATGCAGATCTATTTGATTCTATTCTCTTTAATGAATAATATATTTACATGGATCAATGGAAAGCAAATTTATTTATTTATTTAATTAAAATTTGATTGTAGACGTTTGTTTTCCAGATTTGATATTTTTGATTTTGATTTGCATTTCAATTTAATTTTGATTGGTTTTTGGTAGAATAGTGGAGGAGATGAGGAAGAGAAGATTTGAATCAATGGAATTTCTCTAACAAGAGAAGAAAAAAAAATTTGACCAATGAAAATTGTTGGAGCAGATTTGTTCTTCAACAACTCTCCTATTTGGAATTCATTTTTGTAATTATAAATAGTGGTTTGTAGAATGGAGAAAGGGGGCTCCTCTTCTCTTCAATGAGAGAATTCTGAAGAACTATTGTAAGGGATTTTTTGAGCTGTAAAAGTAGGAGGAAAAGATCAGATCAGGGTTATTGGGATTTGTCTTTTTCAATTCTAGACTTTGTATTGGGAGCAGAGCTTGCACTATTGCAACTCTTTCTTTTAATGGTGAGGCTTATGATTTGAGAAAGATTGTTGGAGATAAAATCAAGGAACAGAGAAAAAGACCAGGTTTTAATCAATTTGTAATTTAAATATTGTTATTTTTAACGCAAATTTCATCTTTTTTAATGATAGATATGTGTAAAATACTTTTCATGTTGAGAACTATTGTTTAATCTAAAGATGAAGGTCTTTTAAATTAGCTATCTAGTTCATTAGCTTTGTACATTAACTATTAATTTTCTCTTTTGCTCTTACACTCAAATCATATTTCTGATTAACTATTTACTCAAAAATCTACTTTCTAAATTCAATTTAACTACCAATGACATTTAGCGGACTATTTTTCCTAATGTTATTGGTTAATCATTCATTGTTAATTGGTCTCTAAACAGAGCATGTTTTGGTAGTTATAATATTAGATAGTAGAACTATATCATTAGCTAGACATTCATCTAAAACCAAGCATGTTAAAATCCCAATCATTTAATTTCTTTGCTCTCGATTGGGTTAGATCTAAGTATTCCTAATCGAGATACACTTAGGATTTCTTTCCTTTTGATTGCATTCTAGCATAACTTTGCATTTAGATTAGTCATTACATTTCTAGAAGTCCTGTTATCAAAGAGGAAAATTTAGTTGTGGCTTAGCTAAGCCCTAGATCAACTTAAGGATCACTTTCATGCCTCAGCTCAACAAGAGAGCTAATCTGATGTATCTTATCTATTGGTAAGTAAAAGACATACTTTAAGCTAGTAGAGATAGAGAGAATGTCGCTAGATCTAGTTTAACCAGTTGGAACCATCATTCAAAATGAAAAAGGAGTTCCTGATTGGGTGGTCTCCTTAATAATGTTGAATGGTCATTTTGGGTCATCAACATTTTTGGCCCTAGAAGAAGGGCCATAGTAAAATTGTGTCTATGATGATTTTTCGCTTTAAGATTTTATTTTATTACTATGGCTCCATGTAAAAGACCTCCTTGGAGTTGCTTTATTGGATCTTATCTAGCAACCACTCCAATAAAGGCAGTCCAAACCTTGTCTTAGGTAAAATATAATGGTAAGGCATCTGATTTTAGTCATCTCCTTCAATTTAATTTAAGTTGCAATAATTTCAATATTGATGAAGGTGTTATTTGTAGAATTTTCATGGTTACTTTGATAGGAAAAGCGAAAGGCTAGTGCTTATCACTTCTTGTTTCCTTCGTACGTAGTTGAGACAAGTTTTCAAATATTTTCCTTCATGCATTTCAGGAATATGATTATGAAAAGGTGTGTGATCAATTAGAAGAATTGTGTATGATGGAAAGTGAGACTTTGAATATGTTTTATGTTAGATTTAAATTATTTTTTATGCAATTTCGGTCCAAAGATTTGCCTCCTCAGTTCCAATCAATTGGATGGTTCTGACATTTAGTGTCTATGTCCTGTGATAAGTATGAACAACAATAAAGTATATCTTTTATTGATAATGATTCAATTGCTCAAAAGAACAACCCACAATCTACTACTGAAATTAATTCACAACCTGCTGATAATAAATTGGAAATTATGGAGCAATTCAATAACAATTTGCAGATCGATCAAAAACATGAAGAATTTGAATTGTCTATTTTGGAAAATTAGAAATCATATATGCATAGAGAAACCTTCAGGTATATATCTTCAACTTCCTATTTTTCTCTCTACTGTGATATCTTTAGCAATAATAATATAATTCCTGATCAATTAGTAGTTCTTTTAAATACAGATTTAATTTTAGAAAACAAAGGAACTGATATTAATAATGAATTATTAATTTCTAATATTGGTAGAAAAATAGTAATTAACAATTCAATCAATAATCCCGAAGAATATCATAATTTGGTATTGAATTACTTCCCTGGTTCTGATTTATTTAATTCATAGGAAAATACCACTTATGAAGTTTCTGGTGATGATGACTTGGAAAGTGAAAATGCTCAATCTATTTTCTCTTTAGTGATGGTTTTTTCTGATTCGTTAGGTGAATCTATTTTTGAAGATAAAGAGAATTTTAATCATGGATTTATTCTGTTTCATTCTAATTTTCAAACACGCAATCACCATGGTAATTTTGGTATTCAAGAACATATCCCAATTTTTGATTCCTACGATGATGAAGTACCCGTTTTGGATCATAATCTTGAAAGCTTCCCATTCCCACAAAATAATGCAAACAATGAGTTTAGCTTTATAATTTATTTTGATAATTGTGGGAAAAAAATATTTGCAAATGAGTCCCAATCACGTTGTACCATTACTTGTAACATTAATGTAAATTTTAATTTCCTTCATTTTCAGTTCCCCTAGTTTGAATTCATTTTTCTTTTAGATTTCATTTTTAAACTTCTGAGCACATTGTGCTGGTACTTTGAGCATTCATGCATTCAACACTCATCAGTTGCATTAATAAATGCATGTGGTAATCAAGGGAACATTTTAACCATTCTTAACAACAAAATATTATTTCTTAATTTTTTTTTTTTGTTCATTTCATATCAACACATGCATTTATTTAAATATATTTTTTCACAAACTCTGGCACATGAGAGTGTAACATGAAAATCTGGCAAGCAATCTAAGTTTTCCATAGATCTTCTGAACTTTCCATTTAATTCCCATCTACATATTGTTAATTCATTTGGGAAAAATCTGAGAATTCTATTTTTTAAGATTTCTTTTCATCTACTCCTTTTGTACATAGTACCGCTAGTTTACAACAACTTACAAAATTTGAAGGCTTATCATTCAATGTTGGCCTATTGTTTTCTCTTCCTTTGAATTGCTTTCAAGTATCAATGGATATACATGTTATTTGTTATGACCCTGTGAGCATTTGGTTGAAAGAATTTCAAGGTAACAATTTTGTAAATAAGTTTATTTTTCTGAATTTTTTAGTTGTACATAGTAGGATGAATTTTATTTTAATAGTTTAGTTGCCATTTTAATTTTGTTGATTGACCTATACCTACATGTGGCAGTTAAAATGAGAGAATGGTTACATTGGAAGTATAACTATACTTAGTCATGTTTCCGTTCATTGTGTTAGGATTAGTAATAGATTAGTTTAGATCTAGTGTCCTTTCGTGTTTGCAAATATTTAATTTTCAATAAGTAATGAACCCTAAGTTTTTCCCTTGGCATTCCCCTTCATTTTCTGACAAAGTGGCTTAGAACATATCAAATTTCTTATATCATCAGATCATACACACTTGTGATTCACTTGATTGTCTTGCTTTTGCAAAACTTCATCACATTTTTGAAAACATTTTTGTTATAAAATCATATATGGTGAAGTTCCAAAGAATTTCTATGGCTTTACAATTTTTGAGAATACCAAATTTTCAATTCACAAGTATTTCTAGAGGTTCACTTTCACCACTCTTGTCCCTCAATGTAAATATGAAGCGGATGCAAATTGAAAGCTCATTACTTATCATTTTAATTTAGATTGAATAAGTAGATGATTTTGAACATATGAAAATTTTGAGAAACGCATGGGAGAACTTGAAGATTCATGAGGTAAATTTACAGTCAAAATTCTTCCAGGTATGCATTGACATGTTCATATTCATTTGTTGTCAATTTCTCTTTTTGATTTCTTATTTCTATTTTCTTCTTTTGCAGGTCTTCATTATCTTGACTTGGAGACTTGATTTTTACTTAGCTTTACAATAAAGCAAGCAGTCAACCCTTTCCAGACCATTGACATGTTCAAGGAAGTATTTGTTTTTCATCAAAATCTTGGTATTCTATATTGTTTATTTTTTTCTTATTTCCTTACTTCATAAATACACGAGATGAGCCAATAATCATTAAAAAAATTTAAATCAAAGTTTCCAAATCAATTTGAATCACCTCAATCGGGTATCATATGAAAAAGTTATTCTTGAAATATTAACTGCTTCTCGAAAAATCTGCATGGTGACAATTCTAGGTCTTGACTGTTCATTGGAATATTTAACATACCAAATCATCCTATTTTCAAAACATGTTTATATCGGAGATAGATATTCAAGTCTAGATAAATAGATAATTTTAGTCATCCCATTTGGAGGTCAAATGAAAAATACATGCTACATTTAATGACTACATGTCTTCAAATCAGCATAGTAAAACTCTGCCTCCTAGGCCTGTTCATCACCAATTTTGTGATATCAAACCTAATGATTTTAAAAAAATGTTTCTACTGGATATAAAAAAATGAATCTAATTTAATCTCCAATTTGAATCACATCGATCCAATATTTAACGAATAAGTTACACTTCAAATAGTGACTGTTGGTCTAGTAAAACATTCAGAAGCAACTCTATAAAAAATGGTACTCTTTATCATTTTTAGCATATCATTTCAAACCATTTTGAAAACTTGTTTATATTGAAAGTATCTATATGAATTAAATTTAAATTGGCTTTGGAATCACTCTAATTGGACATAAAACAAATATTTTGTGAACGAAATATGCTAGGAGGTCTAGGCTGGCCACCATTCCTCAAGGGGTAAACAAATGCACTTTCTTTGTATATCATCTTTAGACTTGATTTTAAAAAATTGCTTGTAATTATTTTACATATTTCTTGGAAGAAGAGAGACTGTACACCTCTCTTCCTCCATCATATAATATTGTATTACAGGAAAGTGCTATGTTTTTGCAGGTCCCCGAAAGATTTAAGAGGTCAATTTCATAGATGAAGGATTTTCAAAATCAATCTTTAAAAATTCATATCTACGAATATGAAATGAAAGTATTCAAGTGAAAATGAAGTGGGAATTCGCTTGATATTGAGTTCATCCAATGAAACTCAAATTTGTGAAGCTTGCTCTTAGTTGCTAACCAACAACACTAACAAACCCTACACCATGAATCGAGGTTGAGGAAAAATGAATGAAGCTAATCATCAAAAGAAGAATTCAAGTTTTGTACCATGAAAAGTCACATCCATTGCATATGATAAGCCTTTCATAAGCCATATTTTTCATGATTTCATCCATCATCCATATTGTATGTTAAGCTCCGTTATCATGCATGTTGAAGTCCAGACTTATTATCTATCCATTCATTATTAGATCATGACTTCAACCTAAACTATTTTCATAAGATTTCCATACTTCCCTACTCCATTACACCCCACCTTCATCTATAAAATAAAAGAAAAAAATTATAGAAAAAGATCAAAAATAAGAAAGGAGTTTGGTTGTCAAAATCCAAGAAACTGGCACAATACAAACTTGAATTCATATGGGAAAACCAACTAGTTTGGCCAATATGAATTCCCCAATTTCTTTTACTTTTTCTTCAGTCATTTTGCAGGATCATTCTCCACAAGACTTGAGGAAAAGTCTCAAGATCAGCAAGGGGGAAGATTCATAAATGTAAGCCATGCAATGGTTTGATAAGGGACCTGAATAAAGCACCTGCATTCACATTTATCAGTTAAGGGACCTGAATAAGGCACCTGCATTCACATTTATCAGTTAGGGACATGAATAAAGAACCTGCATCCACATTCATCACTGAGGAATGTGAACAAATACAATATAAAAGGGACCTGAATATTAGATGCAGAAACTACTGTCTACATTCCATCAAAGAATATCCTTGAAGAACCATCATCATGAGTAAAAAATGAACCAGCAAAGGACATCATCAGTTAGCATTGACATCAAGATATTATGGAAGTACAAGTACAGTAAGTGTAAAAATCAATTTCGCTTAGAACCTTTGGTTTTTTAAAAATTATCTAGAAATTGTTTAAAAATAATTTAGCTTGGATATGCATCTTGTCTTTCTACATTGACATCCTATAAACTTCATCATAATCATATCCATTTATATCCATACCTACACTCATTTTATTCATTACCCTACCATACCTATACTCATTATCCTATCCATCATAATCATATTTCATTCATTATATCCCTACATTTTCCTATAAGCATTTTTGATCCAAAATTGAGGACAATATTTTTGCCCTTAAGGAATTCTTTTGTTGCCTACAAAACACAAGGGTTAGAGTCATCATAAAAAAAATTTGATTTCAAAATGACCTATCCAATGGTCATTTTAAAATCAAAATCAGAAAAAATGAATAAAATGATAAATATATGTATGAAGGCAAAACTATAAGCAATGAAAAGGCACATATATATATCATTGCAAATACAAATGGAGCCATGAAATGATTGAAACCAAGATGGGCATACAATAGAATGAGTTAAGGCCTTATGAAACAAATTTTCAAATCACAGCAACATTGAAATCGACATCAGAGGGTCAAATCAAAACGATCAAATTTTCAAAGAGAAGTTTGTAGTTCTGAAACTCAAAGAAATACGCAGTTCTGAAACGATGTGAGTTGTGGAGCAGTGCTGATTAGCTGTAGAGGATACTTTGGGCTGTATAAGGATAGCTGTAGTAAAATTTGTGAGACTCTGAGCTATGGAAAGAAGAAAATTGTGTAGGAACAAAGTAGAAATAACAATGAAGAAGACTACCTAACAAATGCAGAAAGAAACCCTGTGTGGAGGAATCACTACGCTATGGAGAATAGCATGGAATTGGGTGAAGAAATTAAAGGACTGTGTGGAGAAATAAAGGGAAATAAATCAATTTAAATGATGAAGTTAGAGACCGATATTTGTTCTACGCCAAGCTGACCATTCTCTCCGGAAAATCCCAAGCGTTTCACAAGTGGCAGGAAAGAGTCAATCCCATAAATTTATCAACAGTTAGAGGATTACAAGGATAGTTAAACTCAGGATTTTATTCAAGAGGTGTCATAGTATGGAAAATGCGACTTCAGTTAAGGATTTGTCACCATAGATACACGCTACCACATGCTGCCACCTATAGATTTTGAAATGCTGAGAGAAGAGTATTAATTGAAATTGTTTTGTTAAACATGGTAAAGCAAGCATTTTTGTTACACTAAAAAATGTCACCATGACTATTTACAGTTAGTATGGCTCTATCAACAGTCATGCTATCCTCTTAGGCAAGTCTTATACCTCTGCTCTCCATGTCAAACTCCAAAAAAGAGAGAAAGTCTTTATAAATGTATTTATCTCTGGGTACGCAGGTTCTCTCAACCTTACCTGCGGGGACGCACCCAATGTTCACAAAAGCTGCGTCTTTGGAAACTCTGTATGTAAAGGGGCAGGTGCGTCCCCCTGTAAAGGTTAAAATGCGCAAGTTTCATCTTTAAAAAGTTACTTGTGGTCATTTCTAGAGCATTCTAGAAGGTTGTTCGACGTGTATTGAGCGCCTCCAGATGGTTCATGCACTCCTACCAAAGAGGAACTTATCCCATCAATAAGGGAGCTATCCCATCCAAAGAGGGGATTATCCCATTGATGGTGGACCTGATTAACTTCCTCTTGAGCACTATAAATACAGGCATTGGGCCAGAAGGAGAGGAGGTTGGAAGCTATACATTTCTAAGGGTAAATGCTGCAGGAATTAGGACTCCCATTTAGAAGCTTGTGAGGAGAGATTGCCATCTTTGCTTGTTCTATTTGGAAGTGGGTGAGCTTTGTCAAAGTAAAGGAGAACTCTTGATGGACCCTGGGAGGGACTTGCACAACACCAAGGCTCAGGTTGTATTTGTTCCTTTTGTTACCTATTAATGCAAATGAGTCCATTCTTCTCAATAACTTGTTATTTATGAGTTGTTTCATGTACTCCTTGGTCTATGTGTTAAATATGTTTTATTCTATGAGATTATCAAGTGCTATTTAATTGTTTGATTGTTAGTGTATGCAGGTTTCAAAGTGAAGGAGGAGCTCATCCGGATCAGCGGAGCTGGACTGCTACAAAAGCGTTGGATTACAGGTAGGATCTAAACACTTGATTTCCCATATAGTAAATGCATGTTTAGAGAAGGATTGCTCTTGTTTGTCTTGTTTGTCACTAGAGAGTCTTAGGCTCCTAGGGAGGTTGGTTGTGTCCGCACAATCGACTCTTTCCGCCTGACAAATTGGCGACTCCACTGGGGACTCCATTGATGTGAAAGTCTTTTCCTTTGTATGAACTTTGCTCTGAGAAAATTGGTTTATTTTTCTGGTTTTTGGCTCTGTGACTTTGTCTTTGGGTGGGTTAGCTTAGGGTTAGATTTATTTTGGTTTTTCTTGAATTTTCCAGTAGGACGCACCCTCTGAGTATTGCACAGTGCGTCCCTGGACGCACTGTCGCTGTGTGCACAGAGCGGGCCCGCACCTGTCTTAACGGGTCACCTGCGTCCCCTGCTAAAATTTGAAAAAATTCCATTTTTTGCATTTTTTCTCTTAGATTTTGCTTTTTCTTAGTTTTTACTGCCCAGATTCATTAGTCCCTTGTCAAAGATCTTCACCTGAACTTGTTTCGATAGCATTGAGTGTTTTAGTGGATTTCATAGAAGTTTAAGCCCTAGGGTTTGATTTTTGAGTAGGTCTTGTAGTGACTTTGGCGGTAGAAGTTGTCAAGCCTTAGATCTCTCTGGTTTTGTCAGCATTCTTAGAAGTCAGACCTGTCATAAAGTCTACCTGTGAGAGCAACTTACCATTGAGTTGTTTCTTTGGGCAAATTTCGAAGTGCTTGTTGATTGAGTCTTGAATTCCATTTTACAAAAAGAACAAAAAGATTTGAGTTTTGTTTTGACTAGTCTTTTGATTCTGCATTAGCTGGTCCTTGATTTGATTTTGGTCAAGTAAAACAACCTAGAATCATCTTTGTGAGCTTTTGCCTTGTTAGGTTTGCTTAGAGTAATTTCCCTTTTGATTTGCTTGTGAGTCAAGTTTTCATAGATTTTATAGCTTTTGAGATTGATTTTCGTTAAAATAGATTTATATGCTTTATTAAAAAGAGAAAATACAAAAACATCTCCTTTGAAAAGTTTTGTTTCAAGTAGCTTTGAAAAGTTTTGAAAGAAAAAGAGTTTTTCGTGCACGTAAAGAGTGGTCATGTTTGTATGCTTGAAAAGATAAAGAGAATTGTTTCTTTGATTGTCTTTACTAAGAAAGTTGTTTTCTATAAAATTTGCATCTCTCAACTCTCTTAGTTAAGAATTTCATTGAAAAAGGAAAGTAGCGTAAATCATCTTAGGTGCATCTTTGTAGTGGTTTGAGTCGAGTCTACACACCATTGGTTTCACTTCCGCTACCTTTTGTCTTTAAGAAAAACCATAAAATTAACGCTTAAAGTAAAATCGACGTAGTAACTTTTATTTACTAGGGCTCTGAAACACCAATTTAGATCAGGCTAGTGTCTTGGAGTAGGTGAGTAATTAACTCTCCAAGACAACAAAACCAAACAAGTAGCTTATCTTGTGATAGAATAAATCCAATTGTCTCATTTGTACTCTGGGAAAGCTCCTCTTAAAGGAGAAGCACGAGCTCGTGTCCGAACCAGTGAGGGGATCAATCCCCCCTCGTTGGGAACGACGCCAGACACGCACGTATTACAAACGGTAAACCTCGGATTAACCATTGTCGAGGAGCCAGGGGTCACTTGTCGGTAAACCTTGGATTATTGTCAAGGAGCCGGCAAGGGGATTGAGCTTGATACTCTGCCCTTGCGTGCTGTCGGAGTTTAGACTGTTCCCCCAGGTGCATTTGTTGCGGTTGGTAACCTTAGTGACCATTATCTTTAGGATTCTACCGAGGTGACGGTGGAGGGAAGATCCCACTGTACCTGGAGCAGACGTCGGCTAGACTCACTTGGATTTTCTGGGGGGTTCACTTCACTCGAGACGGTTAAAGTGGAGGAACTTGGTCCAGTCTATTCATTAAGCAGGTTGCCGGGGTAACTGTTCCACCCGCCACTTCTGTACTGAATCCAGCGATGTTGGGCTTCATCACCAACTAGCGCTTTCGGTCTGGAAGGCTACTGTTTGTGCTTGGTTTGACGCCCTAGATTCTTTAGGCGTGTGATTCAAATTTGTTTGGTTCTTTAGAGACTTTAGGTGGTTTGATTTGAAATTTTATTTTGTTTTCGTGTGTAGTAGTTAAAAGTTTTTAGCTGTGGCGGAATTACCGAGACAGTCCCGTAGACTTCGGGGCCAGTCTCCTGAAGTTGTTCTGTGGCCGAATTGTTGAGAAGATCCCGTAGACTTAGGGGATCACCTCCTCGAGACGACCCGGGTAATCTAGAAGGTTTAAAGGTCCTTGTAACTCCTCCTAGTGGCAGTAGAGTAGGTTCACCTGAAGAAGGAGAATCTTCCTTGGTAGTCCATTCAGATTACCAAGGCTTAGAGACAGGTTATAATCCCGAAGCTGTTACAGTTTCTGAGCTTGTTGGTAGTTTTTCGTCTGCTAGTGATACAGGCGAAGAACCTGAAATATCTGAACCTGTTACTCCAACTTCTAGTGTTCCAGATTCACCGAGAATAGAAAGAATTATCACCGAAAATCTTCCTACTGGTTTGATTGCTATTGAAGAACTTGCTCCAGAGGAAGAAATAGGCGTCTCTAACCTTGAAGATCAACTTACTATTGATCTAAGGGAGCGTGAATCTATCTTTTACAGTCCTCCTAGAAGTACTACTTGGTACCTTTCGTTAACCAATTATTTAGACAACTCAGGGATAGGTTTTTCTACACCTCGTACTCCTTTTCCACCTGGAGGTATTTATACTCCTGTAAATATGTCTGGTCAGTCGTCCGTGTTTACTCAAGCTCCTGAATCTTTCTTACACGGCGGTCCTTCTGTTCCCACTGGGTATCAATCACTTTCTGGTACCTTTGCGGGGGCATCTCCTCAACCCGTTGATCATGGGTTATTAGCTGGAAACAGTGGTAATATACCATTGGGTGTAGGAGACATTTACATGATGTCAGGTTCAGTTCCCGTTTCCCAACCTCAAGGTGGCCAATTACCGCCTGGGGGGCAGCCTCAGTTAACGCCTGGGGGGCAACCTCAAGGTACACAAATCGTGTCTGGGGGGCAACCTCAAGGTCAGTATGTACCTATGGTGCAATACATGCCTCAAGGTCAACCCCAGCCTCAATATGTACCCCAGGGTCAACCTCAGTATCAATATCAACCTCAAGGATGGCAACCTCAAGGGTATCAACCTCAAGGTCAAGGTCAACCCCAGTATCAGTATTTACCTCAAGGTTATCAACCTCAAGGTCAATACTCGAGTCAAGGTTATCAACCACCTCAAGGTCAGTCATATGTTCAAGGTATGGGAACTGCACCTTTCAATTATCAATCCTATCCTCAATCCGGTTATGGATCTCAGTATCCTCAACCTGTTACGGGTCAATACCCTGGAATGTTAGTGTGGGATCCATCACAGGGTCAACAGGTGTTGCAGCCAAGTATACAGTTGGTACCTCAAGCTGGACAACCCGTAGTTTCTGGTCCACCCCAGCAACCGCAACCTGTCCAGTCAAATGTTCAAACTTCTGTAACTTCGGTAGTTACTCAGCCGCCAATTGCACCTAGTACTCCATCTCAAACGGCTGCTGCAACTACCGCTACATCTACCGCACTTACTTCTGGAGTATCGACAGCTCCGGTTTCTACTGTCTCTGCAACCACTCCTCAGACATCTTTACCGTTGTCTGGATCTACGATTCAAACCACGGTCCAGATGCCTATAGGTCAGCCTGGTATAAGTACGGTTGTCACTACTCAACCTCAATTTGTTCAACAACCGTACCAGGGACAGTACCAACATGGGCAAGCTGTCCAACAACCGGTTTACCAGTATCAACCGTATCCTGGGTACACTTATCAACAACCTCAACAACCCCAGTACGGTCCGGTTAATCCTGGTTTTCCAGGAGGATATAATATCCCTAATGCGACTCCTGTTCCTAGTTATCCTGGATATCCTCCTCCTGGGGCTGGTCTTGTGACCCAGAGTTTTAGAGATCCTAACCGGCAGTTACCGTTTATCGCAACTTTGGATTTACCAGACTTGACGCGCCTAACGAACGATCCAATTCAATATCTTCAGTTCTGGCCGCCAATGCCAAATAAGTTGCCCAGTGATATACCCAAGTTCGAAGGTAAGTCTGGAGAGGATCCGTCCAATCATGTGATGACTTACCACCTCTGGTGTGCTTCAAATTCTATCTCGGATGATTCGATCCGCTTACGTCTTTTCCAGCGTACACTCATTGGTCTCGCGGCCAAGTGGTACATTGAGTTACCACGGGCCTCTTTTTACAATTTTAGCCAGTTAGCTACCTCGTTCTTAACTCACTTTCAGTTGCCGGTCAGATACGATAACGGCACGGAGTTATTAACTTCACTAAAACAATCGACGTCCACGTATATTTCTGATCACATTCATGAGTGGAGACGTCGAAGAAGGTTAGTGAAAGTTTTTATTCCGGACCAAATCTTAGCTGAATGGTTTGTTAAATCATTATTACCGAAGATTACTGAAGATGTAGCTAAGGCCGGAGTAGTTACTGAGGAGCAAGTCATTGCTCAGGCGCAATACCTTGACTTAGTTTATACTCAGTCGGGTACGTTACACGAGAAGATTCCAGATCTTCCAAAATCGAATCAAATCGCTGCTGCTCCTTCGGGATCTCATGCCGCTGATGGTATGATTGGTATCGTGAATACAAAGAGCAAGAAGAAGTCTTCCAAGGCTTCAACTACTCCTATAATCACTTTGCCTGATTCCCCGACAGGAGAGTCTTCTCCTGAACTTTCCGCCGATATTCACGCTGTAGAGTCATCTACGGCCAAATCAAAAAACGGTGGAAAGAAGAAAGGAAAGAAGAAGGCTAAAGCAGACAAGGCTCCGAAGGAGAAAACGGAAAAGTCGGAAACCAATGACGAAAAGCGCAAACCTCGATATCCTTGTCTTATTTGTGAAGAGGATCATTTTACGAGAGATTGCCCTCATCGGGCCGAGGTTGTGAAAATAGTCAAAGGTTCTCCCACTCCTGCTGTGTTAAAAAATCCATTTCCGGAGCAGGAGAATAAGATGATAGGTTCTTCCTCGAATGCCAGTGAAGAACCCATTTTGATGATGTCTCATGTGAGGATTGCGACTCGATCGCAAGATTATGGTAGTAAGAATCCTGTTGATGGTAAGGAAGCAGAATCTTCTCACTCTAACCCATCAACCTCAGCTCCTGGTTCCGATCCACTACAGATCGAAAAACCTAACCCGGACTTAGTAATTAAACCGCCCGCCAAGGGTGTACTTCGAAGGTCTGCTTTCAATCCACATGCGAGAGCAGCCCAGAATTACAACATTGTTGAGGACTTAGCTGTTTCACCCTCAGCAATGTCGGCGTTAGAAGTGCTGCAATCATGCCCAGCACAACGAAAATTACTTTTGTCGGCTATCGGAGCTGTTGATGTTCAGGACCCGAACCTGATAATCTTCGATCTAGAAAATAGTACACCGCGTCTACCCCATCAAATGGCTTTCCAAATTCCAGTGATAGTCAAAAACAGGCCTATTCATCGGACTGTGATTGATGAGGGAGCTTCTACGTGTATTATGTCGATTCAATGTTGGAGATCGCTTGGTTCTCCTTCGTTGAACCAATCCCCCACCATCCTTAAGGCCTTTGATGGCCGTGGGTTCCGTCCGTTTGGTATTCTACAGGAATTGCCTATAGGGGTAGAAGGTAAAACCGTTAGTCTGGATGTGGAAGTGGTTGATGCCCCTCTAGACTACAACCTTCTTTTGGGTCGAAGTTGGTCATATGCTATGACAGCGGTCGTTTCATCGGTCTTCAGAGTAATTAAGTTTCCACATAACGGTAAGATCGTGACTATTGATCAGCTGACATACTTTTCATCCGACCCAGCCTCTTCAGAGAGTATCCAGCATGTCGGTAAGACGACAATCCCTTATAGGGACGTTGGCGTAGGTTTAGTTAAAGATTCCGGTTTACTGGGAACTTTTCCTTTCCCTCCAATCAACGCAGACCCTTCATTTGCATCAATTCATATGATTACATCAGAAAACATTATTTATGATGATCCTTGGATTGTCCCATCTGAATCTGAGATAGACTCATTCGGTGATGCTATGCCTTTGAGTCCATATGAAATTGCTTATGAAGCTGTCATGTCTTTTACCGACTCGCGTTCAACCCAAATCGACCAAATGAATGTGGTCAGTGAAGAATCACTTTTCACCTCAACCTTAGAACGGATAGCGTTTCCCGAAGTCGTGTCATCTGACGAACAACTTCGCGAAATCCTAAGTGTAGACGATCTACCATGGGAAGATCTCCATCACAGATCTTCGTTTTTACCTAAGGATGATGCATTTGAAAATGATTTTTCATCTATCTTTACCGCTGAATATGTCAAAGACGCTCAGGATCCAACGAAACATTCTGATTCAGAGTTGAATTTAGGGAATATTTCTCGTACTATTCCCATTGATATTTCAGTGAAGCCCGGAATTGAGGAGAACATTCATATAGGTGCCGCATGTACAGAAGATGAAATCCAAACTTACAAGGCCCTATTCCAAGAATTCCGCGATGTGTTTGCCTGGTCTTACGAGGAAATGCCGGGAATCGATCCTGCCATTGTTGTTCATGAAATAAAGACCTACCCGGATGCTAAACCCGTCCGGCAACGGTTGCGTCAGATTCACCCTCGAAAAGCGGCTGCGATTAAAGCAGAAGTCGAAAAGCTGTTGAAAGCAGGTTTCATTTATCCGATCCCGTTAACGGATTGGGTATCGAATATTGTTCCGGTCAACAAGAAACAAGGAACAATAAGAATCTGTATCGACTATAGGGATATAAATCGAGCTTGTCCAAAAGACAACTATCCTACGCCTTATATCGATCAAATTATTGATGATTGTGCCGGAAGTGAAATGTTTTCCTTTATGGATGGTTTTTCGGGCTATAATCAAATCAATATTCTACCTGCCGACCAACCAAAAACGGCATTCATTTGTCCATGGGGGACATTTGCTTATTGCAAATTACCTTTTGGGCTTAAGAATGCCGGGGCCACTTTTCAACGGGCGATGTCTTACGCATTTCATGACATCAAGCACATTGTGCAACCGTATCTCGATGATTTGCCTGCTCATTCTTTACATCGAGCTGATCACCTTGTCCACTTACGAGCAATCTTTATGAGGTGTAGGCATTATCGAATTCGGTTGAATCCCCACAAGTGTGTTTTCTGTATAGAAACAGGTCGATTGCTGGGATTTGTTGTTTCAAAAGCCGGCATTCGCGTCGATCCCTCGAAGGTCGAAGCTATCATCAAATTGCCTCCTCCTTCGAGTTTGCGCCAACTCCAAAGTTTGCAAGGGAAAGCGAACTTTTTACGCCGATTCATCCCAAACTACGCCGAGGTCACTAAAGGTTTTACACGGTTGTTGAAACAGAACGCTCAATTCTTTTGGGACGAGATTGCCCAACAATCTTTTGATGCACTTAAACACGCGTTGACCCATGCACCGTTGTTGCATCCTCCCAACTACAACCAGGACTACTTCTTATACCTCGCAGCTTCGCATTCCACCATTGGAATGGTGTTAGTTCAAGAAGATGAATTCGGAGCGGAACATGTGATATATTATCTTAGTAGGACCTTAAATCCCACTGAGCTAAAATATTCGCATGTGGAGAAATTGGCCCTGGCAGCCGTTCAAGCTGTCCAGCGTTTTCGTCACTACATTCTTCTCCGTAAAACTACAGTTATTTCGGATTGCAACCCTATGATTTATATTTTGACAAAACAACTGCTAGGGGGCAAGTACTCTAAATGGATCGTTATCCTGCAAGAGTTCGACTTGGAGTTCGAGAAGTCCAAGTCTAAGAAATCCTTAGTTTTTGCGGAATTGATGTGTGATTTCCCGCGTGCTGACACAGAGACTGTGGCAGAGGAGTCCATTGCGGACGAATCTTTGTTTCTTATCAGTACTTTAGATCCGTGGTACGGGGATATAATCATCTATCTCCAAACCCAAACCTTTCGGCCTGAAGCTTCAAAGGCGGAACGTCGAAAAATTCGGTTTCAATCCCAGCAATACAAAATTATTGGAGATACACTTTATCGCCGGGGGGCAGACTTAGTTTTTCGACGTTGTTTAACTCACGAAGAGGCTGAGAGGGTTTTGAATGATTGTCACTCTGGAGCATGTGGCGGTCATATGTCTGGGTATGCCACAGCTCAGAAGGTGTTGCGCGCTGGCTATTTCTGGCCGTCTATGTTTAAAGATTGTATCATTGCAGTCCGGAAGTGCCACAACTGTCAAGTGTTTGATCGCAAGATGCGCGCACCACCTGCTCCTCTCCACCCTATAATTGCCGTTGGTCCATTCGCCAAATGGGGTATCGACTTTATTACTTGTAACCCTCACTCGGCCGGGGGGCATGCGTATATCATCCTCGCGGTTGATTATTTTACTAAATGGGCCGAGGCGATGCCTACATTCGACGCAAGCGGCAAAACAGCTGCAGTTTTCGTATTCAATCATATTATAACTAGGTTTGGTGTCCCACAAGCAATCATTACTGACCATGGGAGCCATTTTCGAAACATCATGATGACTGAGCTTACAAGCCAGCTTGGTTTGCGCCACGATAGCTCTACTCCTTATTATCCGCAAGCCAACGGTTTGGTTGAGTCTATCAACAAAGTTCTGGTTATCATGATCCGACGAACCATTGGTATTCATCGGTCGAATTGGCACAACATGTTATTTTCAGCGCTATGGGCATACCGAACCTCAGTGAAAACTTCAACAGGGTTCACTCCTTTCCAGCTAGTTTATGGCTTGGAAGCTGTGTTACCCATTGAATGCGAAATCCCATCACTTCAAATGGCTGTCGAATTACTTCCAGCTACTTCCGAAGAGGAGAAACGTTTATTGTACTTAGCTAAATTAGATGAGACTCGACGTGACGCTGCATTGGCAATCGAGACTCACGCGAAGCGAATGAAAGCTCAGTATGATAGAAATGTGACCCCTCGAAGTTTTTCGGAGGGAGACCTAGTGCTATTATATGATCAAGCTAACGATAAGCTAGGTGCTGGAAAATTCGTTCCTATGTGGCATGGACCCTACATTGTAAAGCGAAAGCTAGCAAAAGGGGCTTATGAGCTGGTAGATTTTGATGGGGACTCTTTGGGTAAACCCAGAAATGGACTTTACCTAAAGAGGTATTATGCTTAAATGGTGGGTATGGAGAATTTTTAGTTAGGTTAGGTTTTCTTTCTAGCTAGTATGTTTGTTAGTTTAGTCAGTGTGCTTAGCTTAGAGAGTGTGTTTTTCGTCGTTATTCTGGCTTATCTTGGTTTTACTCTTGATATTGCAGATGTCGACGCCTCTCCAAACATACATTGGATTTGCTGATGGT
The DNA here is from genome assembly GCA_031772625.1 of Pinus tabuliformis. Lineage (NCBI taxonomy): Eukaryota > Viridiplantae > Streptophyta > Pinopsida > Pinales > Pinaceae > Pinus > Pinus tabuliformis. The sequence continues at coordinate 928,279,805 of CM062813.1, forward strand.
GCTTGTCGTAGTACACGGAATATCTCTTCCGCAGCTTGGGTTATCTATTCACCCTCTGACGAGTTAGTTTCTATGCATGGGGTAAGCCTCGGTCAAACAACGAACAACATTGCAGAATACAGTGCAGTGGTTGAATTATTATCCGAATCTATTTCATTTGGAATTCGACGTTTGATAGTGAGGTTAGATTCTGAACTTGTTGTATTACAGCTTAATAGAGTTTATGCCATTAGAAATCCTGTGTTATTAAGGTTGTTTTTGAGAGTGCGTCTCTTGGAACGTGAATTTGATTACATTGAATATCAGCATATTCCAAGGTCTTTAAATACATTAGCAGATGCAATTGCTTCTCGAATGTTGGACAGACATTTACGATAATCATGCAAGTAAATTTAAAAACATTTCATCACATATGTTAAACAAGATAAGCCGGTAATAGTGATATATATATAGATAGGAGTGTGTCAAAAAATATACATCGTCTTCGATCATAGGTTGAAAAACACCTTATGATCGGCAAAAATGATAAGTACAAAAAGTCAAAAATGTCACATGTGTCTACAAAGTGACTAGCCAATCACTGGTGGTGCTCCCTATACGACACCACTGCACGGGCTACCTTACACAAAAATCTCCTAAACGGTCCAGGGACTGCGACTACATAGCGCTGAAGTCTGATAGGAATATCATCTATGGTAGTCTCAGGTATATCCACCGTCAGACGCTCTAGATCCTGCTCCAACTCAGCTAGTGACTCTGCAGCCGCGTCCTGTGGGGCCGGTACCGGTGCAACTGGATGTCTCCTCTCAAAAGGCCGGAGGTTGGCTGGGCGCTGTGGACCAACATCTGCATTTTGAAAATTTTTACTGTCAGTTTTGAGACGATATATATAAAAAACAAAAAATACATAATTTGAAAACTTGTGAAAAATAAAGTACCTCTGTCATCCCATTGTTCTCCCTGTGGAAGAACCATGTCCGGATCACCTCGAAAATCTACTCCGGCATACGGAAAGTCCTGGATCGAAAAAACCTGGTCCTCTAACCAGTGAAAATAACTATCAGAGAATCGAACAATCGCCGCGCCCTCGTCAGGATGCCGGGCCATCACCGTAACCCATCGTATCAGCTTTGGCTCCCGAGGACCCAAGATATCAACAGTGAGTTGCTGAGGGATCAGCATCGGAACTCTCTCTAAGGCAAAGCTCACAACTAGAGGCCCATATCCAAAGGTCTTCAGTCGTCCGTTCTTTGCCCTAGTCAGTTGGCTCTTCATATTAGCCGACACAGCATCACACCAGTTGAAAATGGTGCCTTGGTAACAGTCAATCGCCATCCGCATTTGGGACCCGGAGGCAATATGTAAAGCGGCTGCGCCGCAAATTCTGGTAACCGTGAAAGCTATAACTTTGAGTTCACGCAGAGAGATGTGTTTGATTTCCACGCCTTTCGCATGGTGTGCATTGGGTGTGCACCAATCTGCCCGGAGACTAGCAAGGGATTGGCCACCCGGCCTAGTCCCGGCTAGATTGAGTTGCTCGCCTCTATTTGGCAAGCCAGTGAGAAAGTATACATCAGAGGGCTCTATCTCGAGCTGGTGCCCTCCTATGTAAAAGCATTGCTCTTGAACGTTCCATCTCTCAACCAGCCATTCCAAGAATCTCACCTGAGCCCTCATGCCAGGTATGGCCCAGTATTTATATAGCCCGCATGCTTTTAGGGCATCAATGGAAGGTTGATGTTCAATTGCGGCTAAATCAACGTCCTCGTGCTCTCTTTCTCTCCAATCCAACATGGTGAGTGCCCTACACACCAAGAAACAGAGATTAGAATTAATTTGGGAAATTTTTAATGGTTATTTGTGGAGTTTGGGGTTTCAAATTCCGCCTTTCGCGGGGGACGCACCCCGCGTTTAGAACACAGGGCGTCGGGACGCAGCTGGCCTGAAGGTGGGCTGCGTCCCCCGACCTTTTTCCTGTATAGGAAAAAGTCGGGGGACGCAGGTCACCCGAAGGGCACCTGCGTCCCCGCAGAGCGCATTTTGAAACCCAAAACCCCCCAAAAATCAAAACTAAAACCTAAAACACAATTTTAATCGGATGAAATTGAAGAGGAGGATGTTGTAAAATACCTGGAAGAGACGGCGTTCGATTCTGACGGTCGGATTTTCCGCAGCGACCACGGGAAGTTTCTTGCCAAAAGCCCTTTTTTCAACCTCAACAGTAAAATGGTAAAAATGACATGGTAAAAAGTCTTTTTATAGGTTTTTTGGATGAATTTGTTCATTTTTCACCATGGAAGGATGTTTTTCGATGTATTTTTGCCTATCTTAAACAGGTATGAGTAATGTGTCGTTTTTGTGCAGGACAAAGGGATTTAGAGGGAAAATTGTCATTTTTCACGAACCAAAATATCAGAGTCATCTTTTAAGCCCTTTTCTGACTCCTAAAAAATGAAAAGATTGCCGAGCGTTTCTTTTACACTCGTTAAAACGGAATTAAAAGACGGTCCCCTTATAGCTCTTTTCTGACCGTAAAATCAGGAAAAGATTGCCGGGTTTTTGTCGTTTCAAACTCGATACGGAAATAAAACGACGTGTCCTTGATCGCTTTTTACTTTTCAGGTCAGTGGCACTAATTATGAAAGTACTCCTTGGTCGCAAGATCAAGCGGTTCCCCCAGGTATTATTTTATACTTTTTCGGGCTTGAGGGACACAAATCTACGAAAAAGTTCAACTTGGAGTCTTCTTAAGTTTTTCAGACTCTCTAAAATTGAAAAACGCCGAGTTTCTCCTATACTGGGCTCGTTAAACATTTCACAGTAAAGGACCTGTTCAATTACAAACAGGAACGAACCACTCCTTCCTAGGGTTCGAATCAAAACTAGGTTGGACTCATCCGAAGGATGAGCTTATAATCAAGCATATGTTATCCTCCTCAAGCTTGTTAAAAATAAAGAGGTACTTGCCAGAAATGGTGGGGGAAAAGAGAGAAGAATGAGCCTATTTGTTACCTTTTGTCTCAGAAGAAACTTTATTACCACTCTTGAACACGACACTTTTCATTCACCTGGGTTGGGAAATCCTTTACCTCACAGTTGATCAAACCACTTTGAAAGTCTTCAGCCGGGTTCCGGGGATTAACTTTGAGTCGTTTATCACCAAGCCATCTGTTGTGTCGTTATGTGTTCAAGAGGTCTGCAAGCAAAACTTTCATCTGCAAAATACTTGTCATCCATTTGACCATCCCTGAGTCAGTCCTTACAGCAACATTTCTTCAACTTGAACAATGATTTCGTGTTGCGGGCTTGCCTGCAACGGGTCGCTTTCTATCGACATCAGCACATTATCTAGAGAGATGACTTAGAAATCGTCAGTACCTTGAAGTCTGCATGCATCAATGGCAGGTTTCTCGCCTTTGACGTCAGTTTACATCATTGACTTTCGATCGAAGGATTCCGTGAAATGTTCGACATCAACTCATTCATTCACATCTCATGGATTGTACTGGGTACTTTGAGAACCATTGACATTACTGGTGGTCTCTCTCACGCTTGTTAACAGTTTACATCATCGACTGGTAATCAAGTGGTTTCTACCATGTTCGACATCAACTCATTTATTCGCATGGCTAGAATCGTACCAATTCGGGAAGTAGAAATGAAGACCCTGGATCTAGTTTCCACCATCCAGGCTGCGAGGAGTTTTGTATTCATTATCTAAGTAGACTAATCATAAACAGATGGCTGCGCCCATACTGTGTCTACAAAAGTCTATGATTATGATGTACTGCAAGATCATTCCTGTATCAGAGTAGTTAGTCTGTTAGTTAAAGTTTTAATCTGAGTATGGGAATGCCTACCTCAGTGATGATATAATCTTATACATGTATTTTGTGTTGAAAATTGCAGGTTCTGACCAGGCTCTCCACGAGATAATCCTTGAAATGATAAAGCGCTTCACCCTTCCTAGATAATACAAAACCCTAATCTATTACAGGCTTCGCACTTTAGGGGGCAATCTGTTACACTAAAAAATGTCACCATGACTATTTACAGTTAGTATGGCTCTATCAACAGTCATGCTATCCTCTTAGGCAAGTCTTATGCCTCTGCTCTCCATGTCAAACTCCAAAAAAGAGAGAAAGTCTTTATAAATGTATTTATCTCTGGGTACGCAGGTTCTCTCAACCTTACCTGCGGGGACGCACCCAATGTTCACAAAAGCTGCGTCTTTGGACGCTCTGTATGTAAAGGGGCAGGTGCGTCCCCCTGTAAAGGTTAAAATGCGCAAGTTTCATCTTTAAAAAGTTACTTGTGGTCATTTCTAGAGCATTCTAGAAGGTTGTTCGACGTGTATTGAGCGCCTCCAGATGGTTCATGCACTCCTACCAAAGAGGAACTTATCCCATCAATAAGGGAGCTATCCCATCCAAAGAGGGGATTATCCCATTGATGGTGGACCTGATTAACTTCCTCTTGAGCACTATAAATACAGGCATTGGGCCAGAAGGAGAGGAGGTTGGAAGCTATACATTTCTAAGGGTAAATGCTGCAGGAATTAGGACTCCCATTTAGAAGCTTGTGAGGAGAGATTGCCATCTTTGCTTGTTCTATTTGGAAGTGGGTGAGCTTTGTCAAAGTAAAGGAGAACTCTTGATGGACCCTGGGAGGGACTTGCACAACACCAAGGCTCAGGTTGTATTTGTTCCTTTTGTTACCTATTAATGCAAATGAGTCCATTCTTCTCAATAACTTGTTATTTATGAGTTGTTTCATGTACTCCTTGGTCTATGTGTTAAATATGTTTTATTCTATGAGATTATCAAGTGCTATTTAATCGTTTGATTGTTAGTGTATGCAGGTTTCAAAGTGAAGGAGGAGCTCATCCGGATCAGCGGAGCTGGACTGCTACAACAGCGTTGGATTACAGGTAGGATCTAAACACTTGATTTCCCATATAGTAAATGCATGTTTAGAGAAGGATTGCTCTTGTTTGTCTTGTTTGTCACTAGAGAGTCTTAGGCTCCTAGGGAGGTTGGTTGTGTCCGCACAATCGACTCTTTCCACCTGACAATTTCCCAGAAATTTCTACAAGTTTTCTTGCAGTTAATCAAAGATCAGTTAATCTTGCAATTTCCTCATGCATGGTTGTATGTGAAAGCACAGAGTTTTTGATTTTGATACATACAGAGAGAAATTTTTTTTCCTATTTTTATACACACACTAGGCATAATTTTTCCCCATTCTCATATATATACAGTGGCAAATTTGTTCCATACACGTGCACAATGAGAATTTTTGATACATGTGAAGATTTAAATGGAACTATGACAGAAATGTCTACTCATGAAAAGTTGTTGCATGATCAACCAAAGCTTTTGTTGCAATTTGGATTAGATCTTTTTCCTGTCCTAGTCCAGGTTTATGGCTCAAGCGTGAACACTCCTATTCGACACAAGTCTATTGCCATCATTAGCGAGTTGGTATATTTTAGCAATGCTGAAATGCTCATATCTTTTTTTTCACGTGACAAACATATCAAGTGTTTTTTTTTTGCCGGTGTTCTAGCATGGAAAGATCCCCATGTTTTGGTCCCTGCTCTACAAATAACATAATTTCTTATAAAAAAAAATTCCTGATGCTTTTCCCAAGTTGTTCGTAAAATAAGGGGTTGTTCATGTAATAGATACTTTGATATCAACAGATCTATCAAGTTCATCTTCAATACAGGTCATTGCCTCGCAGAAAGATTGTCTTTCAAGATCATCTGTCCCAAATTCCACATGTAATATTCTGCATTTGGATAGGTCAAACAGTGAAATAGCTGGAGAGGAAGAATCTAGAGGTTTAAATATTGGAAGAGTTGGTTCACTATTGCCTTCTGGAGATGAAACAACTCATGCGTAGTTTTAAAAATTCGAAATTGTTAAGAAGCCACTATTTTTTGTTGCTTTTTCTGAGCAAATGAAAATGAAATTTGAAAAAAAAAACATGGGTTTTCTTCAGAATGAGCCTAATTAGGCTCAATGGGGGCAGTTTTCTCAAATTCATTTCTATTTGGGATATTTTCTTGGTTCTTTCAACCCTTATTTTGTAAATTGAGTGGGGAAAATTGCTGAAGTCAACTCTGAGCTTAAATGGCTCTCCTGGTTTGGTTAATGGAAGACCATACAATGGTGGATGGATAGAAAAAGTACGTATGAATAATGTTGCAGACATGGACTCGTTGTTGGATATAGATCAATATACGACATTCTGTGAAAAGGAGGACTCTAGTCATTAAGCAACAACTTCTCTCTTTGATAAACCGTAATGATTTTTGGAAGTCCTTTGATTAATTGTTTCAAGAGGTTAGAGTCAAGAATTTTTTTCTAAAATTTCAAGGAAATGTATTTATTGTTTCTTCCTAGGAGTTCAAATAGTTCCCTTGAATTAAAGAATATTGATATGAGAATGTTTTTCTTAGAGAAGAGTTTAAAAAAAAAAATCAAAGTTGATTTGAAGGATAGAGAGAAGTATATTTTCCAAAATTGATTTTTAAAGAAACATAAAGGATTGTTTATTTCAGAATTTAAGGATCTCTAAAGGCAGAATAAGATTTGATTTGCAAGTATGGTGTTAATTAAAAGCAGAGAAGGTTAAAATTCGGTTTCTGAAACAAGTATGGTTTTGATTTTAAAAGTTGAAGGCATAGATATCCTTTTACAAGTAGCTCAATAGGAAGCTTCATATTCACGGGTTAGAGCCACAGGTACATCAATAGGCCAGTCAGCATATAGGGACAGAATATCAAAAAAACAGAGGAAAGCATGAGGACATGCTTGAACATCAACAAGGGGGAGATGTTGGCCCTCGATTTTGATCAAATTTTTCTTATTAAAATACACCTAATTTCCATCATTCTCAACCATATACCATCCATATACACCTTATTTTGACCAATTTATGCATATACAGGTATATAAATCAAGTTTTGCAAATTTTAGATGTTCTTATAAAAATTGGGTTTTAAGTGCATTTTTGGACATGATTAGAAATTCCCGTAATGGCTCCATTGAATTCATACTTGTAGGACACCTGGGCACGAGCTAAGCACATTTCTAGAAATATTGGGAACTAAGATTGAACGAGTTCCTATTGGTTCGGTCAAATTGAACTTAAACAACCCGATCAACTCTGGTCAAACATGGCCTGTTGTCGAGAAAATCCCTAGGAAATAGGTCAAAATTAGTGATATTTGGGATTTTTCCAAATTTTGTGTAACTGAATGGGTGGATTCAACCAGGATAGATAAGGTTTTTAGAGACTTTTTAGTCAAGTTTGTTTATTATTTCTTTATTTAAGCCAAGACTATTGAAGGCTTAAGCATGTAGAATTTATGTAACCTGATTTTGAGACTCTTTGAAGATTTAAAGTTAATTGAAGAACCTGTTTCATTTCAATTTTTTGTTCATGCTTGGTTAATTTACTGAAGTTGTTGTAGCTGATATTTCTTCAAGTGTGCAAGGCGAGGGTGGAGGGCCCCCACATCAAGCTAAGTGCACTTCTTGGTTAAATTTTCTTAGTTTTCATAAATTAGTTCTTGTTTCAAATGTATTTAGATGTGTGATTATTGTTGAATGGATATTGGTTTAATTCTAATCTACATATGAAGAGACACACAAGAACTTAAGTTAAATTCCCCTTTTAATTGATCTTGAACTAAAACTGAATTTCATTCTCCTTTTCTTATTTGAAGTTATTTCTGCATTTTTGGTTTGAAGAAATGGTGATTATGATAGAGCAAAATTGTGAAGAAGGACAATCTGGTCCTCCTTAGTTAGGAGCCTCTTCTTTTACATCTTCTGCATCATAAACCATTGTTAATTAGTGCTTTTAGATTTCTCTTCATGAAAATAGTATTGTAGGGAAGGACAACCTGGATCTCCTAAGTTAGGACCCTCATCCCTCACATATTACATAAGTGAATAAGAAATTACTTAATTAGAGTTTATATTTGTAATATGCATTTCTTTCAATATTTATATTTCATCTTCTAACATTGACTACCATTGAAATCCACAAACTTTGGACATGCTTCTAAGTTCTACAAACCCAGATTGATAATTAAATACTTGTGCTAATTTGCATAGTAAATTGACCCAACATACACTATAATGGAAAAATAGGCTTTCGCATTAATAAAAGAAATTAAATATTTTAGTGTATATACCCTTCATTCTCACATAATTGCTTATGTACCAAATGCTATAGCTATAGATATTTTGACACAGAATGGACCAGATGGCAAAAGAGGTAAATGGATTGCCATCATTCTGGAATATGATATGGAAATAAAGCCAACCAAGCTTATCAAAGGACAAGGATTAGCCAGATTGATGGATGAATCTAATTTTAATGCTTTAGATATGAAATTTGTAGCTAAATTGGATGATCAAGAGGAACATGCGACTCCACAACTGGATGAGGCTTTCCTGAATTCCCCTTGGTATGCATACCTTATGTTTTATTTAATTTAAATACTCCTACTGGTCTCACAAAGACAAAGGCTAGATTTCTGAAGCTAAAAGTAGTTAAATTTTTCATCATAGAAAATGTTTTATATTGGAAAGATGCTGGTGGTATTCTACTAAAGTGTCTATTGAGAGATGATCCAGAAAGAACAATGCAAAAATTCCATGAAGGTGACTGTGGCGGCCATCTGTATTGGAAAACCATTGCCAATAAGATCCTTCGAGCTGGTTTTTATTGGCCTAGACTTTTCTCAAATGTTCATAAGAAGGTGACCTCTTTCGATAAGTGTTAAATCTTTGAGGGGGAAATAAATCTTTTTCCTCTACCTTTGAAGCCCATATATGTTGAAAGCGCTTTCCAACAGTGGGGATTAGATTTCATTGGAGAAATCCATCCATAATCCTCTACAAAACATAAATGGATCCTTACTGCTACTGACTACTTCACCAAATGGATTGAGGCCACTCCTTCTAGACTAGCCACGAATGCTATTATCATCAAATTCTTATAAACCAATATCATGTCTAGATTTGGCTGTCCAAATAATCTTATTACAGGAAATTTCACAGCCTTTAGGTTTAAGAAAAGGTTATATTTCTGCAATAAATACCATATCACATTAGTACATTCAACTTCTTATTACCCACAGGGTAATGGGTTGGTTGAGTCTTCAAATAAAAGTCTGGTAAATATTATTAAGAAGTTTTTAGTAGTCAACAAAAGGTTATGGCACAACAAGCTGATAAATGCATGATGAGCCTCAACATTGGGTAATTATATGGGCCTTAATTCACCTCCTATCTTAGTAAAACCAACTATTCTCACAACTTTTGCATACTTTTGATTATATTTTGTTTATGAGATGAGTTAGAGTAGGATACTTTTCTTTGTGGTGTAATGTGCATTTAATGAAGGATTAAAGGATAAAAGCAAGGAATTTTGGCAAATACCTTGGTCAAAACTCAAATGGGACAAGACAGAGGAATTATAGGAGGAAAATCCTCCTCATTTACTACCCCTCCATTCAAATATCCCTCCATCATCTGAGAGTGTAAACAACCAAATCATGAGGACTAGAAGGCAGCTGAGCAAGTGAAGACAAAGCACTAGTTTTTCTTGAGTTTGGGAGCTGAGCCTGCCTAATTTTAAGGAAGTCAATGGAGACTTCAAATGTATAAGTAGAGAGGCCTAGGACCTCAGTAGGATTCGGATTTTTGATTGTAAAACTCTACTCTATTTTCGAGTTGCAAGACTTGTGACAATTTTTTATGTAATCCATTGTTTTGATAATAAGAACGAGTTTTGTTTTGAGCCAGCACTGAGTGAACTCAGAGGGCTGAAGTTCTTGGGTTAGGGCCCAACCCTAGCAGCCAAGACTCCTCTTTATTGTACATGTATGCTAGCATAGATTCATAGTTTAATTGTTCATTTGCTTAAGTAGCTGCATTTCCATTACACCAGTGTAGATTAGATTGGTTGTATGTTAGTTTTCTTCCATTTGTGCCTTTCTTTCAATTAGTAGCTTAGCAAGGAGAAAAAGGATCACCATAAGGTTGTTAGCAGATGTCTTGGCCTCACTTCCTCCCTCTGGGACCATGACTTGAGGAAGAGACCCTTCAACAACCCTAAAAAAAACACAAATTTCTAGTTCTTGCATGAGCTTTGGAGTTTTTTGTCTTGATTCAATATTTGGCTCATTTTATTGTCATCTTTTTTCCATTACTCTATTTTTGCAATAAGATATCACTCATGCTTTCATTCCCTTCAACATTTTCTTCATGCATAATATAGGCAATTGATTCATGCTTTTCTAGGTTATGAAAATGTATCTTGTTGCATAGTTCTTGGAAGACACACATGTTTTAAGCACAACATGTACTTCAGGAGGAGACCCAGACTTCATTACCAGTAGCCACCTTCCACCTCATCCATCTTAGCCTTCTCTTGTTCCACCATCACCCTCACTAGTTTTGTGTCATTTTTTCATTGAAATTCCCCTAGATACATTAAGTGAATCTAGCCATCTCTGATCTTGGATATTGACTCCTGAGTTTTCCTAGACCTTCTAACACAACATCCCACTCATCACACACATTTTCTAAGCTTCCTAACACCTCCAACACCTCACAATTAGCTCTCAGCCGTATCCTGTAGGTTTCCTATGATTCCTACCGGATCATCTTGTAGGTTTCTAGTACATCCTATAGGTTTTCCTAAGACAGCCTGTTTTGAGATCGATTTGATGGGGAACCTCTAGGAAGTCACAAAAAGCCTCCTAGGACCCTTCTACACCATCCAACCACTCCATAAGCCCTTTAGCCATCCTCAATCACCTTCCATTCACCTGTCACATCGACAAGAACAATTAATTTGCATACTTGATTTTGCCTTAAAAAACCAAAAAAGTGAAAACAGATTTAATTTAGTTTTCTTGCTCACACATTAGTATGGTTTGATGTTCTTTAATTTTGTCTCTTAGATAGCAGCATTAGGTTAGTGATGATTTAGCAATTCTGCTTAGCATAGCTATTTAAATGGTTAATTAGGATATGGTGTGATTTAGCATTTCATGTTGTTTTCCTCATTGCTGCAGTAGTGTAGCTCTCTTAGAATATATTTGCTCTTCTTCCATCAAAGAATCAAGCTTCTTCCGACTCTATAGAACTTTGGCTTGGAACCCTTGGGGTCTCTCACTAGATGAACAGTGACAATAGGCAGGACCTTCACTTTTACTTGTGAATATAGCACTATCACCTCCAAGTTTCTACGAACCTCGTGTTGATAAGTAAAGCTGGTAGCCCAAGAGTTGCAGCATCCTTGTTGCAATACTAATGCTCATCACCTTTTGGAACTGTTGCTAGGGAGGTGTCTGAGTAGAATGTGATTGCTACTTTATTTTCTTCTACTTCTTGTCTTCAATTTTCTGCCATTAGTTTATTTATGAAAAAGTAATCTAGTAGCTTCCTTTCTTTCATTTTTCATTATCTACTTTCCTTTCCATTCTGCAAGTAGAACTTCAATTCAGCAAGTAGCTTTCTCATTTTGTCTATGATTTTCATTGATTCAGCAATTTCATTTCTGCAAAGTACTTTCCAGCTTAAAAAAAATTGCAAAACCAACCCAAAAACATTTCCTTTCATGCCTCATAGGAATAGGGACAATTTAGGGAAATTTTTGCCAAATACCCCCACTACATCCAACATCCAACCTTCTCTCTTCTTTGGTGGTTGTGAACTAGAGGAACCTTTAGGTGAGAAACTTGCCATATTTGAAGAACCTACAGGGGAAGAAGAAGAAGAGGAACCCATTCCTACTGAACCAATGGCTGAAAACCGAAATGATAGAGGGAATAGAGAGAGATTTGAGGGTGCCTTCCCCATCAGGGAAACCAACGGGGATACTAAGATGAAGAATATAAGCCCCTCTACCCAACCTGATTTCCATGGCCTAACCACAAAAGACCCCGACACTTTCCTATTTGAGTTTGTTGTTATATGCTGAAACTATGACTATACGGATGATGAGAAAAAGTTAAAACCTTTTCCATCTACCCTTAAGGATGCAGCATTGTGCTGGTTCATGGGCTTACCTAGAGATAGCATCACAACCTGTGATTAGATGCAGTAGGCATTTAACAACAAAAATCGGAACTACTATAGGTCGAAGGATACTAAAGAAGAAATTTTCAAGATGACCATAGACCAGGATGAATCCTTAAAAGACTACGAAGAAATATTCCAGCTCAGTTACAAAAGGGCCAGGTGCACACTTGACCTTGAGTCACTAAAGTTGGTCCTGCTTAGTGGAGTAAGAGAAGACCTTCTGGATACCTTACACTTGTTATCAGGAGGAGATATCTACCACTTACCCTATGAGGATATCAAGTCTATCTTTAGAAACCATTCTAGGGTAGCCAGGAAAAAGGGTAGGGGTAGTCAACCCATGACCAGTACATCACCTTCCAGCTCATCCATCAAGGGTGAAATTGGAAATATGCTAGAAGATTTCAAAAGTGAGATGCTACAAACACTTGCCTTGTAAATGGACAGCATGAACATCAAAAGGAAGCAAGAGGAAGTAGAGAGAGCCTTGGCCATATTTTGTCCTAGATGCACTAGGAGGCATCCTAGGAACGAATGTCCATTGAACTGTATTGAAATTTTCTCGGTCTATGAAGAGAACCACTCCATAGACAAGTGCCCTTCATTACCCGGACTCAAAGCTATATATCAAGGTGCTGAAGGGGTCACTGAGCATCTTTGCTACATTAACCAAAGGAGGCCTCCTGGGCCTAGACCATACCAGCCGGGCATGCAAGGGTCATCCCATGCATATTACAACCCCAACCAAAATGCAGCTATACCTTCTTAGGGACCCCCTACTCATCCTTCCTGGTCTACACCCCCTCCTTGGTCTTATGCATCTCAGTATCATTCCCAACTATCCAACCAGTCATTTCAGCCTTACGCTCCACCACAACCTCAGTGGAATACACCACTCCAGGGGTGGAAGCCCCAATACAACAATTCTCCAGCTCTATTGCCTCCACCACCTGCCTAACCACAAGTCCTACACTCTGCTCCACCCAAGCAACCCCAGATGCCTACCCAGCGAAATCCGAACTCGAACAATAAGCAGGCTCAACAAGTATACAATGGAGAGACATCATATCTAGCTTATGTTGTGGAAATATAGGAGATTAACCTAATATCTAGGAGATTCCTCCCAGATAACCAACCTCCCCCTGCACATAGGGAGGTTGAGGAAGAAAGAGAGGAAAGAAACCTTAAAGTAAATCCACCCTTTCCTGAGAGATTAGCCCAACCACTCCATCCTACCCTAGAAGAAACTGAACTTCTGGAAGAATTGAAAAATCTATATGTAAAGATCCCCCTTCTCCAGGTAATAAAAGATGTTCCCATTTACAGTAAGTTAATTATGCAGAAATGCTTTAAGCATACAAGAAGAAGAAAAAGGGATGCCCCTACCATTAATGTCATTGGGCAGCTGTCTGACTTAATAATGGGGTAGATAATATGTCCAAAATATTTGGACCCTGGAAGCCCTGTAGTAGATGTGCACATCAATGGCACCATTGTCCCACACACTCTGATTGATCTTGGGGCTTCCATTAATGTGATGACCAAGGACACCATGCTCAAGCTCAACCTCCAAGGGTCATTGAGGAAGACCACAACAGTTCTACAGCTTGCAAACCATTCCACAATCATCCCTGAAAGAATTGGAGGATGTGATGGTCTCCATTGACTCCTGGGAGTACCCTGTAGATTTTCTAGTTCTCCAACCTAAGGCTAAGCTTACTGGTTACCCTCTCATCCTTGGGAGGCCATGGTTGGCCACAACCGATGCTTACATTAGCTGCAGAGCTGAGAATATGACCATCAAGAATGGGCATATGTCCAAGCAGTTAGTCCTATACCCTCCTGCTCAACCTTCTCTAAAGCATGATTTACCTTTATGGTTGGAAGAGGAGGAAGAAGATGAGGTTTACTCCACCCAACATTATGCTTTAGAAGCAACTATAGGAGGAGGACATCAAGATGAGGATGACTTGATTGAACCCCTGATCCAAATTCCAACTCCTAGTTCATTACCATTAGAAGAAGAAGTAAAGGAAACCTAGAACAATCATCCAATTGACTTATGCTTGGCCGATTCCAACCCACTCCATGTCAAAACCATAGAATTCAGCCCAGAGAAAACCTTTAAAATTAATCCATCCCTTTCTGCTCTCGAAGAGGAAAAGCTATGCAACATGTTAAATGAAAACCTAGAAGCCTTTGCTTGGAGTTACAAGGAAATGAAGGGAGTACACCCCTTAGTGTGTACTCACCACATATACATCAAAGAAGGTTGCAAGTCAGTCCGACAACCACAAAGGAGGATGAATCCAACTCTTAAAGATATAGTCAAAGAAGAACTGTGAAAACTGCTAGATGAAAGATTCATTTACCCTATCTCCAACAGTGAGTGGGTCTCCCATTTAGTGTTAGTGCCTAAGAAAAATAGTAAGTGGAGGATTTGCGTTGATTACAGGGAGTTGAGTAAAGCCACAAAGAAGGATCATTTTCCCCTACCCTTCATTGACCAAGTGCTAGATGGCCTGATAGGGAAAAAGTTTTTTTGTTTCCTAGATGGATTCAGTGGGTACAACCAAATCCAAATCTACCCAGAAGACCAAGATAAGACCACATTCACCTATCCTTGGGGTACTTTTGCCTATAGGGTCCTTCCTTTTGGCCTATGCAATTCTCCTACCACTTTCTAGAAAGAACTCTTGAGTATTTTCGCTGAATTAGTACATGATGTAGTGGAAATTTATATGGATGATTTTACACCTTATGACTGTGATTTTCAGGAAGCCCTGACTAATATAGGAAAATTATTGCACAAATACATTGAAATGAACCTGTCTCTTAGTCCTAAAAAATGTGAATTCTTAATGACTGAAGGGACCATGCTAGGTCATTCAATATCTCCGCAGAGACTGCAGGTGGAACCAAACAAAATAGCGATCATCCAAAGGGTCGCACCTCCGAAAAATTAGAGAGATGTCAGGAGTTTCTTAGGGTTAGCTGGATACTACTGAAGGTTCATAAAAGACTTGAGCAAGTTGGCCTCTCCTTTATTTGGGTTGTTGGCCAAAGATTCCGAGTTTATATGGTCGAAAAGCTGTCAAGAGGCCTTAGACATTCTGAAGGATAAGTTTACCACTACACCAATTCTCCGAGGCCCGAACTAGGCCCTCCCCTTTCATATTCATGTTGATGCCTCACATAAAGCCATAGGAGCAGCCTTAGGTTAGGTAGAGAGAAAAATACCTTATGCCATCTATTTTATCAGTAAGAACTTGTCAAAGGCTGAGCTAAATTATACAATGACCGAAAAGGAATTCCTGGCTATTGTGCATTCATTAAACAAATTCAGGCATTACATTACAGGCTATCAAACATTTGTGCATACTGACCATGCTGCAATCAAATATTTAATTAACAAACCAGATGTGAATGCTTGAATTATAAGATGGTTGCTTTTATTACAGCAGTTTGATCTAACCATTGTTGATAAGCCTGGTAAGGAAAATGTTGTTGCAGAATTTTTATCTAGGGTGAATATGCCTGTAGGTGAAGAAGGAATGGTGGATGACCAGTTACCAGACGAGCACTTGTTTTCTATTTCAGTTCTCTCTCCATGCGTTGCTGATATAGCAAACTATTCAGTATCAACACAGTTCCCACCAAACTTTCCCTCCAAATAAAAGAGCAAGATAGCTAGGAAAAGCGCACCCTTCACCTGGATCGGGGGAAATATTTTCAAACTTGGCCCAGATCAAATCTTGAGAAGGTGTGTAAGGGAAGAGGAAGTTTTTGACATCCTTCTAACCTGTCATGATGGGCCTTGTGGAGGTCATTTTGTAGCAAAGAGGACAACATTCAAAGTGTTACAAGTAGGCTATTATTGGCCTACTCTCCATCAGGATGTGAAAATGTACACTAGTCAGTGTGATTGGTGCCAGAGGATGGGAAAGCCTATTCCAAGAGATGAAATGCCCCTACAGCCTCAAGTGAATTTCGAGCCATTTGACAAGTGGTCCATGGACTTCATTGGGCCTATCAACCCTCCTTCAAAGCAAAAGAAATACATTATTGTGAGCACTGATTATTTGACTAAGTGGGCAGAAACCAAAGAAATCAAGGCAACAACAGAAGAGAAGGTGGCTGAGTTCCTAAGGGAGAATGCATTCTACAAATTTGGGTACCCTAGAGAGCTAGTCACAGACTAAGGCAACCAATTTACCTCCAACATGATTGAAGAACTGCTCAGCCATCAATAAATCAAGTGTAGGACCCCCACTCCCAATCATTGACAAGCTAATGGGCAAGTGGAGGTGACCAACAGGGCATTGGAGGGCATCTTAACCAAGGTAGTGAGAAGCAACAGGAAGGGTTGGGTAGAGAGACTAGTTGAGGCCACCTGGGCCTATAATACCACATGGAAGACCACCACTACACCCTATGAGCTAGTCTATGGGAAAAGGGCCTTGCTATCCATTGAGTTGGAATATAACACATTGAGGATGGCAACCCAACTATATTTGGATCTTATTCATGCACAAAAAGAGATATTATTCCAATTGAATGGCTTGGATGAATTCAGAATGTAGGCCCTCCTACATACAAAGATAGTTCAGCTTCAGAGGAAGATATGGCATGATAAACATATTAAGGAGAAGCAATTTCAGGAGGGCGATTGGGCATTGTTATATGATTCTAGGTATAAAGAATTCAAGGGAAAGATAAGGAAAATATGGCTCAGACCTTATGTTGTGGAAAGATGCCATGACAATGGTTCAGTGCAAATCAGAAATATAGATGAAGAAGCCATTCCATTGCTTGTTAATGGGCACCAACTGAAAATGTACAAGAGAGCTTTATCAAAACAAGATTTCATTGACAATATCAATAAAATAGTGATGATGGTGGAGCAAGTTCCAGCTCCTCCCTCATCAAGTCACTAAAAAAGAAAAAAAGAATAAGGACTCAGGTGAAAACCTCCATGAGGTGCCTGAGTCCCATCTTTGGGTTGAAAACCTCGTGAGGTGGCCCAATGATGAAAAAAAAAAGAATAGAAAAAAGAATAAGAAGATCCCTAGGTGAAAACCTCCCTTGAGGTGCCCAGGGAAAACAGCTAGGGTGAAAACCTCTTTGAGGCAGCCTAGTTGTTTTTCAAAAAAAAGAAAAAAAGAGAGAGAGAAAAAGATAAAATTGTTATTTGCAGGTGGGCGAGAAAAACAGTCAAGGAACAAAAAGAGGATCAAAAGAAGACCCTACCTCACACATATTCATCTCCCCCACAACTCACCATGCATCCCTCCATCATTTCTAGTGTTTTTCCACTCCATTGCTTTGATTTATGTGAAGACTGTGTTTTCTACAGGATCCCATGTATTCCTATAGGATCTGCTGAAAACCCATAGGATGATCCTGTAGGAATTATAGTGGTCAAGAAAACCTACAAGAAGCAATTCGAGGGCACATGGTAGGTTTGTTGGGCCCCTAAAATTCATCCTAGGAATGATATAACACCTCACCTCATCCACCATCATCATCCCTACACTCACCATTCAAAAAAAAAAGAATAGTTTCAACAGTTTCTGCCAGTCATAGAAAAAAAGAAAAAAGAAAAACAAGGAGGAGTAAGAGTATTACCTAAGTGTCTTTGCTCTACACACACTCCTACTCCCTCTGTCCATTCATTTCACCATCCTCGTAGCCCTAGCCAACAACTTGGTTAAAGAATTCTGAGGGAGAAGCAACTACAGAAAATCCTGTAGGAAATCTTGTAGCAGCCTATCCAACAGAATGCCAATAAACAGCTACAATTCTTCACTAGGATGATCCAGGAGCTCAACAGTAGTAGCAACATCAGATCTTCAGTTTAAGATACTTGCAAAAGCTAAGAAACCATTAGCAGACAACAAGAGGAGGAAGAATAATGGCATGCACTAAATAAACAACGCAACACCTATGATCTTCAACAATTGCAGCATGGCATCGAAACCACAAGTAAGTATCCCGCTCACTCACTCATATGCATCATTTAATCAAAAGTTGTAAGGGTTATGAGATAGTTGGTTTATAAGTGAAAAGGTGGCCAGTTAACTTGGCCACCTTTGTTTAGTCAGCACATGCAAACTGGGTGTCCTCTCACACGTGGCTACAGTCAACTCAAAGACATAGAAGGAGTGGGACAAGAAGTGGTTAAAATACAGATCTACAAGGTTGGAGCTGATTACGAGGAGTGGGAAATGTTGAGGTGGTAGTGGGGAACAATAGTCCAAAAATGGCAACGTACCTCTGCTACCATCACACCACCTCACACCGAAGCACAATAAAGGGAAATGAAACATCGTTTGCATGCATTAGTGCATTCCACCTCCTCGAAAATACCTCACTCAAGTCACTCTCATGACCCACCAGAAGCAAGGATCCATTGTTCTACACAGGAATTCCTACAGGAGCATGCACAGGAATTCCTACAGGATACAGTCTACAAGATCGGTCTATAGGATACACAAAGGTAGTCTACAGGATAGGCAAAGAAGAGTTCAAGAATGGATATCACAAGAATTGTCCACTGCCACCATTCTAAAGAGGTAGGCACTAAAATTACATCCCCATGTACAATCAAATGAACCAGAAAAACTCTAAAATATAGTGAATTTAGCAACTCTGAGAGGTGAATTACATACACAGTCAACTCTGTTTTCCTCCTGAATTAAAAAAATTTGTGTCAACCCTCTCATTTTCTCCTCAAGTCTCATAAGCTGTTAGGATATTCCGACACATAGGAAATAGTTAAGTATAACTTGGTCTAGTATAGAGTTAGGTAAAGTGTGTTTCTTTACTATGTACATTTTGTAACTTACAATCCGACGGTCACGATATGTAGTGATCCGACGGTTCATTCTCTCCTCGGTGTTACCGACACTTGATCCGTGGCTTAACACCCGATTGGTCCATGATCTCTATTTAAAGAGCATGGAGGGTCATTTGTAGGTTAACCGTTCATGAGAGAAGCTTATGTAAATTTTCATTCTTTTATTAATAAATTGCCTGAAGTGGCCGCGTTGGCTCAGGCCGTGGACTGTTTCCCTCTTTGAGGGTTTTAACCACGTCAAAAGTACTGGTGTATTGATCTATGATCTATTTGTGAGTGGTGTCCTTTAGTGTTCTGTTTGAGGAACTTACCCTGTAAATTCCTACATGGTATCAGAGCTATTTGAGGGCCGCATCTGTTGGTGATCTAAATTTGAAGCCGGTAGAACTGCATCCGACTACCGTTTCCTAGATCTACTGTTTCTAACTACTTTCGGACCGAGAGGACTATTCTGTTGTGTTGGGAGCATCTGTTCCAGTGAGTAACCCCTTTCGTTTCACGTGAAAAGGTTTCCGGTAGCCCTAGCTGCGTCATTTTTTAAGATCTGGAGGTATACAATGTTTATTTGCAGTTTACAGTCATTTTCTCTCTGTTTATTTCGGTTTTGGTTTATTTAGCTTTTTTTATTACCGGATCTATACCTTTCATTTCTGCATATGCTCTTTGCCCTGCGACTCTGTGCGATCTGGGCAAATCAGAAACAGAAAGGAAGGATTTTTCTCATGCATATGCTCTTTTCCGCTGCGCCTTAGTGTGTGTTAGCCTCCTATACCAATAGGGTATCATTTTTCATGATTGACAATGGAAGGGCCAAAAATGTTCATCTTTGATGATACAGAGGTTCCATTTTTGTGAAAGAAGCAGACAGTTAAAAAATGTAAAGAGGGTATGCCTTAAAAGAATAAGCAAAAGGCAAGAAAATGAAATGGTCAGAAAAAATAATTGAAATGAACCCCAAACAAAGACCATGAAAGTGGTTAACCAAAATGCCACTTCTATCTTGATGGATGGTCCAACAGTTCAAGCTGGGCCATGCCATGTTTTAAATTTCCTGTTCTAGACTAGAGAGAGAGAGTACCTGCCCAAACAGTTCAAGCTTGGCAGATGACTAGTTGGATAGAGAAAGGAAGGAGCCCAACTGCTTAATCTGGGCCCTTGGAAGACATAAGGGTAGATTTAGATAGGAAGGCAACAAAAAGAAAAGAGGATTATCAGGGTTTGCAAGGCTAAGTGCACCCATCCAAAAGAAGAAAAAATGTTAGGCCTATTAGGCAGGGTAGGCAGTTGGAGGTTGCAGAAAACAAGATCTAAACACATGATATATGGAAAATCATATCTGATCTCACCAATAGGAGAAAGGCAAGAACAATGATCTATATGGCAAACCATCAAGCATGTCTAACTTCCCTCATTCCCTTCAAAAGCTTTCTTACTAACATCCCCTTGAGGACTTTAGGATCTGCCTAAACAGTCCTCCTTGCATTTCTCATTTGTGAAATTCATGACAAGTTGTGACCTTCTTCTCCGAAAAGAAGCCACATTTCTTGTCTAAAATCATTTCTCACTCTCATCTGCTTCTAAATCTAAGTTTACTCCTTAAAACTTAGCTCTCTGTTCCTCTTTCACATCCCAAATTCATATTAACTTCTAAACTTACTATATAGTTCCCTAAGTCCCCCCCTTCCCCTTACTATTATAGCATTTTATGCAAAAACCCAAAAAATATGTAAATATTCCCCCCCCCTTCAGCATTATAGCTAAGTAACATTGTCATGGGAGACATTAGTCCATCTGGGACTATAGTCAATCCTTAACTAGGAATTAATCTAACCCCTGGTTAAATTAATAACCTAAAAACCACCATTCACCTGAAAACCCTTGCAAAATAATCCCCCCTAAAAGTTAGAACCCAATGTTTTGCTAAAAGTGGTTAAAAAACCTTTTTTATATGGTGGCCCCATCGCATACGCTAATTTAAACCCCAAAAACCCACCAAAACTAAGGTTGAAGGCCCGCGCCATTAAATATCATTTAAAAATCGGGCGGGTCCCGCTCTCAAACCTGCACGCCACTCCACAGGCCCCGCCAGCCGTTGATTTCCCGCTGCGTTTGATCCAATGGTGGGCGGGTGATGTGAGCCCCGGATGTGCCGACATATAACGTCCAGGGGATGGGTGGTTTTGGCTGCCGTACCCCCGCCACGTGTCGACAGCCGGGTGTTATAGACATTTTTGTGCCTTACAGCTCTGAGCATGAAATTTCCATAAACCAAGGGCTCCTAAGTCCTTAAAAGTGTTGTTATTACTCCTAAAGGAACAAGGTCAACAAATTACAGCTTCTCCCAGAAGTTCTCCACCAGAAACGGCTCAGAACTAGTCAAATCAGTATCATTTCAGCTGCTTCACTAGCTAGCTGCGTTGCAAAGCACCTAAATACACTAGCTAGGTGCGTTGCAACGCACCTAAATGCACTACCAGGGTGCGTTGAGCAGGAAATGACAAGTGGCAGAGTCATTCCACGAGGTGGAGAGACAATGGAAGCTTCCAGAATCTTCTCCAATGACACTTGCCTCACTGAATTCGACCAGTGATGAGTAAGAGGCTCTCAGTCTCCAAGTGGAAACAAGAACTGACAGAGAGAAGCCACTAATAAATTCATGAGCTGACTCATCCTCTTTGCATACATCTATAAATGGATCCCTCATCCAAGAGATCCAGAGGCTGGAATATTGTACATTGCAGAGAATTGTTGTTGGTTTTGAGATAGATATCAGAGTATTGGGTGATTTATGCTTTGTTGGAGGTGAAGAGGGGCTTCTCTCTGCTGGGAGGTTGATGCTGGATCAGGAATCATTGGTTGTAACTCCTCCTGGACCTTCTTGTTATATCAATAAAACTATTTGAGTTTCTCCTACATGCTTGTGTATCAGTGATGTTTGTTACATTTGTATGTTTAGCTTAAATTTGATCCTAAGCTTTTTATGAGTATGAACCCATGTCTTTGTATAGTTTCCTTCTTCTGTGATCTTGTAGGTATTTGGTGAAGCTGGGCAAGTAAGGGAGCAGGTAGCTGGAAGCTGTCAAAGAGGAGAGAGATTGGATCAAAGGACTAGTGCAAGACACAGGTTGGTTCATCCTATTTCTCTTTGTTCATAGTTCATAAAGAAGAATACAAAAGTAGTTTTCTCTATTTGTTTCTAAGGTCACTATCACACCTTAGTTGGATAGGGTCGTTCTGAATAGACACTTTTCCCGTTAACAAAATGGCGACTCCACTGGGGACGATTGTCTAGTTGGTTTGTTTGTGTTTCTCTTATTGTTTATCTCATAAACTTAGAAGTAGCAAATCGAACTGTATTTGCCATTAACAAATGCAAAGTAGACATCTGCTGCTTTAATCCATTCACTGGATCTGTTTATGATTTGAACAGCTGAATCACAAATGATCTGATTTCCCTCTGTGATAGCTCTTAGACCTCCTTTAAATCTACCCTCTGATTGTGCATTACTGATTGCTTTTACTCGGCCAAAAACCATAGATTAAACTGCAAACTGTGACCCAGAACCCGGATAGAATTCTCGTTTCTGCCCCAGCGCAGGCACTGTGAAGAGTTCCTGCATTTCAGCGCAGTTCCCGAGAGGGCAACCTGCGTTGCAATCCAGTTTCTCTGTGTAGCAGGTGCGTTGATTAGCCTAGCCCTGTGCAACTGAGGTTCTTTGCTCATTTTTTCTAGTTTTGCCTCTGATTTTTGCAGCCTGTGATCAGTGTGTGTGTTTCTGTCTAAAAACCCCTTTTCTTTGCTGATATTCCGCCTCAGTTGTATAAAAGAAATTGTAGATGTTTTTGTGTGTTTGTTACGTCATTTACAGTTTTCCATTGCAAAAGTAGAATAGTCATTCTATCGTCCTTTGATTTAGATCTGTAGCAAGTGTCGATTTTGATCATAGGAGAAAGTTTATTTGCTGTTGACAGTCGATTATGCTTTTACTTTTTCCTTTGGCTTGAATTTGTGACTTTCTAGTGTCGAAACGAGTGTTTATTTCAAAATCATAAAGTGTCGTAATCGTCTCTACCTTTTTGATTTCGAAAAGAAGCTTTTTTGTGTTTCTCACTTGAAAGCGAATTCATATTTGTACAACCACTTTCTTTTTAGGCATCAATATTAAGAAAGTGAAAAACAAAACACATGCATGTGCATTTGCATATTGACAGTCTGTTTGGCTTGATTTAGGAAAAGTGCATTTACAATGTGCTCTTTGCTCTTTGCGAAAATATTGTGTCTTTATTTTCCCTTGTAGCTAGGATTTTCATTGCTGAAAAGAGATAAAAGCTTGCTTATCATCTTTAGATTGCATTTTAGGAATTACATATACTTCTCGTGGTGATCCCAAAAGGAAAACTTCATAAGAAAGATCAACCTAAAATAAATTCAATGAACTTAACAACGCTTTGTAACTTAACGCACAACATTTAGAGGTCTAGGCTAGAGACGTATTCTGGCGTCGTAAAGCCTGGTAATTGTTGTCCTCACTGATGGTTGGGTGATTCCTCCACTTTGAGATGATAAGTGCCAATACGGACTTGTGCTCCCACGTACCGTCGAGTATATATTGGGAGACCCCTATAGGCTTAAAACCTTTTATCCATAGGAAGCCGTGTCGGCCGCCCTACTGATCGCAATGCAACAAACACAGCATTCGAGAAGATCGACTGCCGTACCGTAAAAAGTATTCTGCAGTTTTGCGATTGGTTTGGTACTCCATCTACCTAGACCTCCAGAGCAGTCCCTTTCGTTCCTTTTCAGACTCCTTAACGGAAAAGGTCCATCTGAGCACTTGTCACTTCAGGCTCATTAAAAATCGAAGGAGACTAGAGTCATCTTTTGTTTTTTCTCGACTCTTTAAAACTGAAAAAACAAGTTGTGTCAAAGCATGTTAAAATTTATTTTAAACGGAATAATCGTCCCCTTTTCCTACGTTGATCTTTGGGTTGAGAAAATGGAGCCTACCAACCAAGGAATTCCCCTTGGTGGAAATGCTAGTCCCTTCTCCTCTTGGGGAGATGTTGGTGTGCCCCATATGGCCACATTGTTGCTTCCGGGACTGACAATTGGCTTGCCAGTATGGCTCTTCTCAACCAATGTCGTTTAGAACACCACTATTCCTGAACAATCGAATCAGCAATTAGACGAGTCCAGAGTTACCCACCAGCCTTCTACTTCCTCTAATTCTTCCTCTCCTTCTTCTTCTTCGCTTGATGGAACTGGTAAAGCTAAAAGCCAAGTTCCTAAGGAGAAGAAGGGAAAGAAGAAGAAAGAGAAAAAGAAGAAGGAGCCAAAGGCGGATGGGGGAAAATGAGTGTCGTCTAACGAAAATCCACACACAGCACTGACCAGGCCTAAATCGCCATGTGTCATTTGCAAAGGAGACCACTTTCACAGAGATTGTCCTTGCATCCCCCGGATATTAAGGGACTGGTCTCCTCATTTTCACAATCCGGTGTCATCAACCTCTGGAGATCATGTTGAAAGCACACCGTCAACTAGTGAAAGTGAAGCCCCAGGACAAAAAGGGAAAGCTAGATTTCCTTGTAAACTGTGCGAAGGCAATCATGCCCTCCACCGTTGTCCCTTCTTAGACGAAGCTAAAAGAGTTTTGGGTGATCGTCCAGTTTCACCGTTACGACTTCCTCCTAGATATAAAAAACTCTTGCCGAGTCCGTCACTAGTTGAGAATCCAGCTGGCCCGCTCAGGTGGTCGGCTGAAGCGCCTATCATTGAAGATAAACCAACTGAATCCATACCAAACGAAAGTCAAAAGGTCGAGGCGGCAGTTGACCCGGTCTTGCCTTCAGAGGTTTTATCTTCGGATGATACAGTCACTGAAGAGAACAAGGATGACACCGTCCAAATTCTCTTCATCAACACAGACTCCGACGAACATGGGGGCAATCTACCCATTCCTTTACCACAGGAAGGAAGTTCGTCAGAGCCATACCCGGCCGTCTACTCGGTCCCACCTCCAAGCAACCTAGTTGTCTCCTTCGACTGGAATCAACTAGGTAGACCCCGTTTACCAGCAAGCATACCATTCCGAATTATCGTTCAAATATATAGAATGGTCATGGCTGGTACCATCATAGATTAGGGGGCTTCTATGAGTATCCTTTCCTCTACTGCTTGGAAAGCGCTTGGTTCGCCATCGCTTTTGCCTGAGATGAGAAATCTGACAGGCTTTTTCCTGAGATGGGAAATTTGACAGGGTCTACCTAATTGGTTGACCTTGTTCCTCTAGGGGTAGGAACAACACTCTTAGGGACTTAGGATCCCTTGGATTATGGACATTTCATGCTTAGAGCTGTAAGGCACAAAAATGTCTATAACAGTTGCCCACTAAAGTATGAGGCCGTTTATCGGGTGAAATGCTTTATTAGGAGGATCCGAAGTTCTTTCAATGCTGGGAGGAGACCTGTAATAAGATACAATACAATACATTATCTTCATACTATTTTCATGATCTAGCTGAGGCGGGCATTCCCATGCTCAGCTCTATAAACTCATTTTTATGTACACAGGACAGACAATCGTCTGATGGTAGACTGATGATTCTGATGGAGTCATCATCCTTTTAGTAGGATGACTATCTGTGCTGCAATGTTGTACATGTCAATGTTTTTATTTTTCCTGAATATATATCGCAGCCCGGATGGATGAAACTAGATCCAGGGTCTTCAATCTCGTCCGATCTTCACTCGAAGTACAAGTCGATCCATGTGAGAAATGTTTTGAAGTCGAACATGGAAAGACATCGCTTGATTACCAGTCGATGATGTAAACTGTTAACAAGCACGAGAGGAATCACCGATAATGATGATGACCCTCAAGGTACTGCAGTACAATTCACGTGGTGTGAATAAAGGACTTGGCATCGAACACCATGCAAAATCTTTCGGTCGAAGGTCATTGATGTATACCTGTCGCCGGAAGTGAGAAACTTGCCATTGAGGCATGCAAGCTTCAAAGTACTGAATGGGGTGTTCCTAGAGCAACTTCTTGGATAATGAGCTGGTGTCGACAAGAAGCGACCCGTCAAAGGAGGGCCTTAATGAATCCCACATCAATGACACGGAACAGAGCAAATGATTTTTATGGAGGTGAAAACGATCTGATGATATATGGTTCAGGATGGCGGTCATGAAGGAATGAAGTATAATGTATGGTAGTGGATGGAACACGGGTGACTTCTCTGGATGACTTCTCTTGAACATGTCGGTGACACTTATGTGATGGATTGGTAGCATTTACCCCAAATGTGGATGGTATGGCGTGACCATGGTGATGTGACCAGTGAATGAAACAACCCAACCCGACTCAGGCACGGAGTGGAAGTGTCATGTTCAAGAGCAACTTGCTACCAATAAAGATTTTTTGAGTTTCTTCCCAATTTTTCCCCAGTCATTGCTGACCAGTACCTCTTTATTTTTGTCAAGCTTGAGGAGGATAACATATGCTTGTTCTATAATTTTCCCTTCGGGCAAACCCATTACTATGTTTTAACAAGCCTAGCGATAGTGAAACTCGTTCTCGTCTAAAGACAAGTTTGTCGCTATTAATCTTTTTAACGAGTTTAACGACAAAGATAACTCGGTCCTTTTCATTTTTAGAGAGTCTGAAAAGGTACGTAAAGGTAACTCCAAGATTCCTTTTTCATCATCTAATCCCTTAAGCCCGAAAAAGTATAAAACAATACAGAAGGGATGAATTTTCGATAGTTTTAACGAGCCGAACAAAAAAGCGCTCGATCTTTTTGTGCAATAATCCCTCAGGTCCAAAAAGATTAAAATCTAGAGGAGGGATAACACTTCTGGTCGCTTTAACGAGCTGGAAGGCCAAAACTCGGCAATCTTTTCATATTTCACGAGTCAGTTGAAAAGAGCTTAAAGAAGACTCGTCTTTTGAGGAACGAGTGTTAAAATGGGTAGCAGCTGATTCCAGGTAAGGTTTGGAATTTTCCAATCATGGCAGTGTCACAAGGATGGCTAGCGAAATCACTCTTCGCAGCTGTTCCTCAAAATGGGTAAACAATCAAATGGAGGTGAATGATCGGCCAATGGAAAAGTGGAGGTGACGGTGCAAACACGACCAAGGCTTTAATGGCTGAAATCTTCATTCACGGTGGTTATTTACCGGAGGATAGTTCATTTTTTAATGAGCTTAAACGTGGGTGGAAACACTTGCTCATGTCTTATGTTTATTTTTTAACGAGCTTGAACTATGTGCTAAAACTACTTGGTTAGATGGTCTTGTTTTGATTTTTTACCATAAATAGCTTCGTCTTACTGTATTTTCAACTGCTTCATCAAACTAGTTAGAAATGAACAACATTTGCTTGAAAATGAGATTAAAACGCTAATATTTTACTTTGAACTACGTAAAAAGCAATTGAAAAGTGTTTTTACCTCTCATTTTACCATTTCACTTGAACTTGGTTTGTTGGAGCTTTGGAGGTGCTTTCTCCCCCTTGATTTTCATCAGCTAATTTCGGGAGATTCTGTGGACGATTCTCGGCGCCGTCTGGACCAGGTAGGAGCTAAACCCGAGCTCTTTCATTTCATGGTTTCCTTTTTGCATTCTGTGCTTCATTCTCTACTTTTCTGAGGCCTTGGGGTTTGATGGGTTCGTTCTGCCATCAACGCACCCTAAGTACATCGAAACCTGCGCTGAATGTTGGCCAGTATGAAGGCAGTTTGACATTCAACATAGGTGGAACACTGCTGCAGGTGTGTTGGGCACAGAAAAGGAATTTGTTGCACAGTTTTTGATGAAAATTTTTGCCTGTTTCTCATCAAAATTAGGATCTAACTCCTCTCTTGTTTGTTTTTCAAAGATCTTGGAGCAAGATGACCCTTACATGGCGAGAACGAGAACATGAAGAAGAGGACATGATTGCCCTACATGATCCGGTTACAGTGAACGCGCTGCGGAACTGTGGCTTGCTGAAGTTCTTCCTCATCTCTAGCATGAGACAGCAGATCAACCTACTGCAATATTTGCTCGATGCTTGGGATCCTATCAATCAAGTTTTCCAGATTAGGGGCAAATCTATCCCCTTGACTGCAGTAGACATTTACTTCTTGACTGGCTTGTCGAGGCGGGGTGCCCCCATCTCTTTGTCAGGTTCGGCCCGAGGAAGTGACTCTGTGAGAGATTATGTCCGCCAGTATTGCAGGGAAGGATCTCAGCCGAGTAAAGATGGCAAGATCATCATCTGTGATGTCACTGACAGGTCCCTTAGGTCTATCCTGTTTACTTTTGGTAGGATGGCCGGTAGTGCGTCTCTTCATGTAGCCAATAGATCCTATATGCAGCATGCCTTGGAATGCCTCCAACCAAAAATATTCAACTGGTGCGATGCAGTACTTCTTGTGATGAAAAATCAGTTGACCAAGATAAAGGACGGGAGGTTGAAGAACTTTGGGTTCGGTTCTATTTTGACCGCCTTTGCCTTGGAGAAGATACCACTGATGCAGCCGCAGTACATTGCACTCGACTTACCTTCTCCTACTGAACCACGTATGCAGAGATGGGTTGACCATATGTCTAGGCATGCTGGCGAGTCTCAGATTTCGTTTTCTGATACCTTCTTCAGGTGGTTTGATCGTCAGGAGATGGTTTATGCCGAGTATCCATATGCTGGCATGGACTTCTGGGGTGATCCAGATTTAGTACTGCCGGATGGCGAGCAGTGGGGCGCTATTGGTAAAATCTTTGACCGTATCACTGTTTACTGCTTTTTATGTATAATGTCCTTGTGCTTTATTCTATCAAGACTTTAATCAAACTCATGTGTGCATGCAGATGTTGGTCCTGTTCGTCCAGTAGTCCGCCCGAGAGTGCCGACCGTTGCCCCAGCAAGAGAGGCCGCCGGGAGGGTTATTCTTCGTGACCTTGATGTGGCCGAGACTCTCACAGCTGTGCAGGAGTAGGTTGAGAGCCTTACTCTCAGTATTCCAGATGTGAGGATCGACGAGTTACCTTTGCAGTTACAGCGGCATACTACTGGTGTGCCTAGACGATGGACTCGTCTCTTACGCATGATCGCACAGGCTGTGACTTGTTATCACGAGCATCATTAGACTAGGGTGCCCCCTAGCATTTTGAGTTTTTGGGTCATGTGACCGATTTTGTCTTGGTTACAGAACATTATATGTAAACCATAAACAGCTATATATATATTTTGATTTTCGGGGTTTTATTCTGGTTGAGCTACATGATCCACATGTAAAACATTGATGATGTGTTTCTTTTTATAAATGTTGCAAATGTCTATCTAACACATAGTTTGCTAATGAGTCGGTTAATGTGTTTAAGTTTCTGGAAATATGTTGGTATTTAATAAGATCAAATTGTCTTTCCAAAATCTTAACCCTTAGGAACATGCGATAAATAGCTGGGTTTCGGACCGAATATATACCATTGAGTTGTAGTATTACGAGTTGTGAGTCTAGCCTGACAATTAGTTGGTGTATACCATGGGTGATGGCATCAGAGAGAAGTTCTATCAACGCGCTATACTCAGCGATGTTATTCGTTGATTGACCAATACATACACCTCTGAAACTTACTGACTCGTCACTTGGATCAAAAATGGCCCAGGCTGCGGAGGACAGGTTCCGCGAACTACGACTCGCTCCGTCGGCATATCCAACACATGTCTCCAAAAGGTTTGACATCTGCAATAAATGTAAAAAGGTGGATT
Source organism: Pinus tabuliformis (assembly GCA_031772625.1). Taxonomy (NCBI): domain Eukaryota; kingdom Viridiplantae; phylum Streptophyta; class Pinopsida; order Pinales; family Pinaceae; genus Pinus; species Pinus tabuliformis. The sequence goes on from CM062813.1 coordinate 928,309,537, forward strand.
ACTCGACCAAAACGAACACTTTAGCGAAAACAAAATACAACAAAAGCATATTGGTTACTATTTAAGCATAGTAACGCTTGAGGTACAACCCATTACGAGGTTGCGCCAGTGGAATTCCGTCATAATCCATTAACTCGTAGGCTCCTTTTGCTAACACCCGTTTAACAATATAGGGGCCCATCCATAAAGACTTAAATTTACCTGCTCCCAATTTATCGGATTCTTGGTCGTAAAGCAAGACCAAGTCACCTTCTGAGAAGACACGGGGTTTGACATTTTTGTTGAAATGCACCTTGACTCGTTTCTTATGGGCTTCGTTAGCCAAAGCGGCATCACGACGGGTTTCATCCAATTGGATTAATTCCAAGAAACGAGCCTCTTCTTCTGAAGTTCCGGGGAGGAGATTGATTGCGAGTTTAAGAGATGAGATTTCGCACTGGACTGGTAAGACTGCTTCCAGGCCATATACCAGTTGGAAGGGTGTGAACCCGGTTGCATTCCTTACCGATGTTCGGTAAGCCCACAAGGCTGAGTACAGGATTAGGTGCCACCTTCTTTTGTGAACTCCGATCATCCTTTGCAACATGCGCTTCAGGACCTTGTTGATTGCTTCAACTTGTCCGTTGGCTTGCGGATAATACGGAGTAGAGCTGTCGTGAGACAATCCTAGTTTGGCAGCTAATTCGAGCATCATGTGATTGCGAAAATGCAATCCATGATCTGTGACTATAGCCTGTGGTACGCCGAATCTGGCGACTACATGATTGAAAAAGAAAAGGGCAGCTGTTTCACCAGTATTATCTAATGTAGGCATCGCCTCGGCCCATTTGGTAAAATAGTCAACTGCGACTATGATATACCCATGCCCCCCGGTCGAGGTGGGGTTACATGTCATGAAATCGATGCCCCATTTGGCGAATGGCCCAACAACAACTATTGGTTGTAGAGGTGCGGGTGGTCTTCTGGTTTTGCTATCAAAAATTTGACAAGCATGGCAACTTCTGACTGCGGTTATGCAATCTTTGAACATTGTTGGCCAGAAGTATCTTGCTCGTAATATTTTTTGTGTTGTAGCATATCCAGATTGATGCCCCCCACAGGCCTCTGAATGACACTCATTCAGGGCTTTTTCGGCCTCCTCATGGGTGAGACACCTTCTCAGAACTATATTGATACCACGACGGTAAAGTGTATCACCGACGATCATGTAGTCTTTTGCTTGGTATCAAATACATTTTTGTTCAGAGTGTGAGGTGTTAGGCCTAAAATTTTGGGTTTGGAGATAAATTATTATATCTCCATACCACTCATTGCTTGTAAATATCAGAAACAAATCTTCATCCACGATTGATTCTTCGGATGTTTCATCGTTGGACGACGATGGGAGATCGCATAATAATTCTGCAAAAACTAGAGCTTTCTTTGATTTGGATTTTACGAATTCCAGATCAAACTCTTGAAGGATCGCTATCCATTTCGAATATTTTCCCCCAGCAACTATCGCGACAATATATAAGTCATGGGGTTGCAATCAGACAGAATGGTAGTTTTCCGAAAGAGGACATAGTGTCGAAATCTTTGTATCGCTTGAACAGCTGCAAGCGCCAGTTTTTCAACGTAAGAATATTTGCTTTCTGTATCATTTAAGTTCTTACTTAAATAATATATAGGATGTTCAATTCCATCGACTTCTTGAACTAAAACCATTGCGATGGTTGTATCTGCTGCAGCTAGATACAGGTTAAAATCTCTTTGATAATCGAGGGCGTACATTAAAGATGCTTTCATTAGGGAATCTTTTAAAGCATCAAAGGAAGCTTGCACGACCTAATCCCAAACAAAGGGTACCTCCTTTTTCAAAAGACGTGTATAACCTTTAGCAAGTTTGGCGTAATTTGGAATGAACCTCCTCAGAAAGTTTGCTTTCCCTTGGAGTTTCTGAATCTGAAGCAAATTTGAAGGTGGAGGCAAATTTATGATTGCCTGGACCTTGCACGGGTCGAGACGAATCCCATCCTTGGAGACTACAAAGCCAAGTAAACGACCAGAACTAACACAAAATACACATTTGTGTGGATTGAGTCGTATCTTGTAGTGTCGGCAACGTAGAAATATCGCTCTTAAATGCTGCGGATGATCAGTCCGCTTTCGCGAATGAGCCGGAAGGTCGTCGAGGTATGGTTGAACAATGTTTTTGATGTCATGGAAGGCATAATTCATTTCCCTCTGAAACGTCGCCTCTGCGTTCTTCAAGCCAAAGGGTAATTTTCGATATGCGAATGTGCCCCACGGACAAATGAATGTAGTCTTTGACTGGTCCTGTGGGTAGATATCTATTTGATTATACCCGGAAAATCCATCCATGAATGAAAAGATTTCGCATCCGGCACATTCATCAATTATCTAGTCGATGAAGGGTGTAGGGTAGTTGTCTTTTGGACAAGCTTGATTTACATCCCTATAATCGACACACACTCTAATTGTCCCTTGTTTCTTCATAACAGGGACAATATTGGATACCCAATCGGTCAAAGGAACTGGGTAGATAAAACCAGCATGGAGAAGTTTTTCAACTTCTGCCTTAATGGCAGTGGCTTTCTTGGGGTGCACCTGCCTGAGCCGTTGTCGTACCAGTTTGACATCTGGATACATCTTAATTTCGTGTTCAACGATACTCGAGTCGATGCCTGGCATTTCACTGTATGACCAAGCAAAGACATCTCTGAATTCGCGAAAAAGAGCGTTATATATTTCCAGTTCTGAAGGAGAACAACATTTGCCAACATAAATATTCTCTACAACATCTGTTTTAGTCGAGATATTTATGGCTATAGTCTCTTCAATGTTGGATAAGTTTCGCTCGGAATCCACCGTATTTACAGTATTTGAAAGGAAATCGAATATTGATGGATGATAAAGGTCATGTTGAGTCTCTTCTTCACAATCCGGAAGAAGGGAACGATGGTGGGAATCATTCCATGGTGCTCCTTCAACTACCATAGCTTGGAGAATTCCTTCGTCGGTGACATGCACTTGCGACCAAGGATCTGAAGGAGTACCATATTCTCTAGACCTATCTATCCAAATGCTTGATGAGCGTTGATTTGGGTTTGCCTCCCATGCTAGAAACATTGATTGCTATAATATTTCTATTGGGCTTGGGGTCAAAACCATTGCATGATCCATGTTGATATCGTTTTCTGAGATCTTTGTAGAAGATATCATATTGCAGGTTCCTATCGACGCTACTTCCACCAGATTGATCGGAGGTGGAAAAGCGAAAGTTCCCATTAGTATAGGATCTTTTAGTAGGCCTACTCCGATATTCTGAAGCGAATGGGGGCTTCCATGGATCATGGGAATGCTTCCTATAACTTGAGAACCATTGGGGAGGAATTTTTGTTGATCGACGATTGTAATCCCTCCTTGAAAGGGAAATGCAATCTTTCTAAAATAGGTCGACACAACAGCTGCCATGGCATATATCCATGGTCTTCCTAGTAGGATGTTGTAATCAAGATTCCCATCGATGACTTCAACATCTATTTCTACCGTTTTTCCCCCTAGTTCAAATTTCAAGCTATTTAGGATACCATATGGGGTATATGTCCTTCCGTCGAATGCTTTTAGCGTTGTCGTAGATCGTGACAAGGTTGGAGATCCTAAAGTTTTCCAGCAACTCATCGACATAATACATGTAGATGCCCCCTCATCAATAATTGTTCGATGAACAGTTTTGTTGAGGGCTTTCACTTGAACAAGGAAAGCTAGCTGAGCCGGTAATTGAGGATCGTATCCTTTATGGTCGAAGGATACAAGATTGGAATCCTTAGGATCAATCCCACCAATGGCTGATAACAAAGCCTGCCTTTGGGATGGGCAATTTTGTAGTACTTCAAGAGTCGACATAGCGGATGGCGATTGGGCCAAAACTTCCACTATGTTATAATGCTGTGCCGTTCTAGCGTGGGGATTAAATGTCGACTTGTGTACTACTCCCTTTGGCGGTTTTATTGTTAATTCAGGAATGATGGGTGGTACAACTTCTGTCGAAGTTGTGGTCGAACTACTTGGTTGATCTTTATCCTTGTTGTTCGACAGCTGCGGATTCCCGTAATCTTTGTTCCTTGTCGAAATCAAAGCATCATTCTGTTGTTTCGAAATCGACAACATTAGCACTTGAGACGGGGAAGCATTTCCACTTTCAACCAGATTTGCTCCTGGATTTGGAAACGGATCAGTTAACACTGCTGAAGTTTTCGAACTCTTAAAGAATTTTTTAAGCTCAGCTCTGTGTGGACAATCTGCGGTCCAATGATCCCCATCACATATATAGCATGGATTTTTTGGTTTCCTATTTCCAGGAGGGTTTGAAGAAGATTTTTCAGGTGATGATTCATCCTGTTTCTTCTTCTTCCCTTTGCCTTTCTTCTTGCTTCCTGGTTGTTTGGTTTCTTTGCCCTTATCTGTCGATACGGCATTTACTTCCGAAGCAAGAAGTTCGTCTTTTGCATTTTGATCTGAAATCTTACGGGCCTTCTTAGATGTAGCCTTTGTCGATTTCGTGTCCGTTGTGCCAATCATGCCATCGCCGGCGTGAGAGTCATTGTTCGATTTAGGAGGAGGAGGAATTGAGAATTCCATTCTAGGGGCGTCAGGTATTTTGTCGTAGAGCGTGCCAGACTGAGTATAGATCAAGTCCAGATATTGCGCACGAGCGATAACTTGCTCTTCCGTTACGACTCCCCCCTTTGCCACATCTTCCATAATGGAAGGTAGTAATGACTTGATAAACCATTCAGCTAATAGCTGATCGGGAACGTACGTTTTTACCATCCTACGACGACGTCGCCACTCATGTATATGATCAGATATGTGAGTGGTCGTTGTCTGTTTGAAGTTGGTAAGGAGTTCTGTTCCTGTTTGATACCTTATCGGTAATTGAAAATGGGTTAAAAAGGTTGTGGCTAAGGTACTGAAGTTGTCGAACGAAGCTCTAGGCAATTCAATGTACCATTTTGCCGTCGGACCCGTTAACGTCCTCTGAAAGAGGCGAAGCCTTATCGAATCATCATTTAGGGTGTTTGATGAACACCATAGATGAAATGTCATCACGTGATTCGATGGATATTTACCCGGATTTCCATTAAATTTAGGAATATCTGATGGAAGTTTATGTGGAATCGCTGGCCACCAAGGGGCGTAAGCAATTGGATCGTTTGTTAACCGGTTTAAATCAGGTAACTCTAAAGTTGCCACGAATGGTAACTGCTGATTCAGATTAGGCGAAGCATACCCAGGGTAAGATGGGATTGCTTGAGCAGTTGGTCTTTGCATGCCAGCATAATGCATTTGATGCTGGTATGACTGATAAGGTTGGTGGACATGACCATTGTAAAATGGTTGATTTTGACTGTTTTGAATGTACGGCTATCCACTGTTCGCAAAGATTTGCTGCTCAGAACCTTGGTATACTTGTTGGAATTGTGGTTGTTGGTATTGCACCAGCCATGGTTGAGAAGCCATGTGTTGTTGCGCTATACTAACCGTTGGACCAAGGTGTGGGGTAATTGTACCCATCTGGACCTGTGTCGCCCCACTAGTTGGCGATTGTGGTTGAGTCACAGGGTCAAGGGGCTGTTGCATTACAACCTGAGAAATCTGAGGTTGACATACAACAGGTAGCGTTTGAGCTTGTGACACTGTCACAATAGCTGGTGTAGTCGGGATATTCGACATAGGTACACATTGTTGCATCGAATACACAACCCTTGGTTGTTGAGGTAGTATAGGTACCCAACCACTTGAGGTAATTCCAGTATAACCTTAATATTGCTGTGAACTCCCGTATGGATATCCTCCCGGAGGGGATAATGATAGGGTATACTACCCCCATATGGTGGTAATCCAGAACTCAAGGGGATTGTTTGCCCTTGGGGACCAGACTGCCCAAATTGACCTCCAAATGGATCAATTTGTTGAGACTCAACACAAGAGTTTCCGGATATTATTCCGGATGAACAAATAGGAACGGACCAGACTGTCGAAATAGCCCCTGAGTGGGCTCCTTCTAGCGGTTGAGAGCTAGTTGGGACAGATGGTATGCCGGCGAACATTGTCGGAGTGACGGCAGGGAGTTCTGCTGTCGCTGTGTCAATCGACACAGTCTTAGATGTTGACGGTTGTTCAGACATTTGGAGTCTATCCAAAAGATTACCTAGCGATTCTATAAGAACTTCCACTGGTGGTAGACCAACTTCTGATGAAGAAGGAAATAGAGTGACCCCGACTCCAAAGTGCGTTGGAGTACTTGTTTGAGGATCTTCTACAATTTCTTCAATCGCAATCAAACCAGGTGGAAGGGGAAGACCGTCAAGTTCGTAAAATATTTCTGGTGCCGAAGAAGGGGTGGAATCGACAGCGACAGATGTTTGAAGAGCAAGACTCTCCGAACCGGTTGTAGATGGAACTGGTTCGGTAACACAAGCGTTTACTCTCAGACTAGGATCAGTATCACTGTCCCTCTGTGGCTGTTGAACTTCTTCTGTAGAGGCAGGGTTTCCAGAAATGTTTGGAGTAACCGGAATCTCGGATGTTGTTGGAACACTTGTTTTAACTTTAATAGGAGATTTCGAACCGGTTAAACGAGTTCGCTTTGTCCGTACTGGTTTCGATTCCGGAGACAAAGACGGTTGACTCGTAAGCCTCCGCGAACGACGGGGTTTCAATTGACTTTCTTCCACGATTTCGGATTACTCGATCAACTAAAATAAAAATGGGAAGTATGTTTCCGAATTAAATGAATTTTAGATGCTTTTGACACAACTTGTTTTTTCAATTTTAAAGAGTCGAGAAAAAGCAAAAGATGACTCTAGTCTCCTTCGATTTTTAATGAGCCTGAAGTGACAAGTGCTCAGATGGAACTTTTCTGTTAAGGAGTCTGAAAAGGAACGAAAGGGACTGCTCTGGAGATCTAGGTAGAGGGAGTACCAAACCAATCGCAAAACTGCAGAATACTTTTTACGGTACGGCAGTCAATCTTCCCGAATGCTGTGTTCGGTGCATTGCGATCAGTAGGGCGGTCGACACGACTTCCTATGGATAAAAGGTTTTAAGCCTATAGGGGTCTCCCAATATATACTCGACGGTACATGGGAGCACAAGTCCGTACTGGCACTTATCGTCTCAAAGTGGAGGAATCACCCAACCATCAGTGAGGACAACAGTTACCAGGCTTTACGACGCCGGAATACGTCTCTAGCCTAGACCTCTAAATGTTGTGCATTAAGTTCCAATGCGTTGTTAGATTCATTCAATTTATTTTAAGTTGATCTTTCTTAGAAGTTTTCCTTTTGGGATCACCACGAGATGTAGATGTAATTCCTAAAATGCAATCTAAAGATGATAAGCAGGCTTTTATCTCTTTTCAGCAATGAAAATCCTAGCTACAAGGGGAAAAGAAAGACACAATCTTTTCTCAAAGAGCAAAGAGCACACTGTAGATGCACTTTTCCTAAATCAAGCCAAACAGACTATCAATATGAAAATGCACATATGCATGTATTTGTTTTCACTTTCTTAATATTGATGCCTAAAAAGAAAGTTGATGTACAAATCTGAATTCGCTTTCAAGTGAAAAACACAAACAAGCTTCTTTTCGAAATCAAAAGGTAGAGAAAATTACGACACTTTATGATTTTGAAATAAACACTTGTTTCGACACTAGAAAGAGACAAATTCAAACCAAAGGTAAAAGTAAAAGTATAATCAACTGTCAACAGCAAGCAAACTTTCTCCTAAGATCAAAATCGACACTTATGACAGATCCAAATCCAAGGACGACAGTATGACTATTCTACTCTTTCAATGGAAAACTGTAAATGATGTAACAAACACAAAAAGAACATCTATAGTCTTTTTGTACAAAGGAGGCAGAATTAAGGCAAATAAAAGGGGTTTTTAAACAGATACACACTGATCACGGGCTGCAAAATCAGAGACAAAACTGAAAAAATGAAGCAAATAACCTCAGCTGCACAGGGCTAGGCTGATCAGCGCACCTGTTACACAGAGAAACTGAATTGCAGCGCAGGTAGCCCTCTCGGGAACTGCATTGAAATGCAGAGTCTCTTCACAGTGCCTACGCTGGGGCAGAAACGAGACTTCTATCCGGGTTCTGGGTCACAGTTTGCAGTTTAATCTATGGATTTTGGCCGAGTAAAAGCAATCAGTAATGCACAATCAGAGGGTGGATTTAAAGGAGGTCTAAGAGCTATCACAAAGGGTAATCAGATCATTTGTGAATCAGCTGTTCAAATCATAAACAAATCCAGTGAATGGATTGAAGTAGCAGGTGTCTACTTTGCATTTGATAATGGCAAATGCAGTTCGATTGCTACTTCTGTGTTTATGAAACAAACAACAAGAGAAACACAAACAAACTAACTGGACACGATCCCCAGTGGAGTCGCCATTTTGTTGACGGGAAAAGTGTCTACTCAGAATGCCCCTATCCCACTAAGGTGTGATAGTACCTTAGCAACAAACAAGGAAAACTACTTCCGTATTCTTCTTTATGAACTGTAAACGAAGAGGAATAGGATGAACCAACCTGTGTCTTGCGCTAGTCCTTTGATCCAATCTCTCTCCTCTTTGACAGCTTCCAGCTACCTGCTCCCTTACTTGCTCAGCTTCACCAAGTTCCTGCAAGATCACAGAAGAGGAAAACTACACAAAGGCATGGATTTACATTCATAAATAGCTTAGGATCATATTTAAGCTAAACATGCAAATATAACAAAAACATCATTGATAGACAAGCATGTAGGAGAAACTCAAATAGTTTTATTGATATCACAAGAAGGTCTAGGAGGAGTTACAACCGATGATTCCTGATCCAGCATCAACCCCCCAGCAAAGGAATCCCCTCTTCACCTCCAACAAAGCATAAATCAGCCAATGCACTGATCTCTATCTCAAAACCAACAGCAATTCTCTGCAAAGTACAAAATTCCAGCCTCTGGATCTCTGGGATGAGGGATCCATATATAGATGTATGCAAAGAGGATGAGTCAGCTTATGATTTGACTTGTGGCCTCTCTCTGTCAGTTCTTGCTTCCACTTGGAGACTGAGAGCCTCTTACTCATCCTTGGTCGAACTCAGTGAGGCAAGTGTCATTGGGGAAGATTCTGGAAGCTTCCATTTTCTGTCCACCTCGTGGAATGACACTGCCATTTGTCATTTCCTGCTCAGCGCACCCTGGTAGTGCATTTAGGTGCGTTGCAACGCACCTAGCTAGTGTACTGGGGTGCTTTGCAACGCAGCTAGCTAGTGGAGCAGCTGAAATGATCCTGATTTGACTGATTCTGAGCAGTTTCTAGTGGAGAACTTCTGGGAGAAGCTGTAATTGGTTGACCTTGTTCCTCTAGGGGTAGGAACAACACTCTTAGGGACTTAGGATCCCTTGGATTATGGACATTTCATGCTTAGAGCTGTAAGGCACAAAAATTTCTATAACAATGCGTCCTGGTCTGCTTCGGCAGGAAAACTTCGGGTATAGGGTAGGTTTCCGCGGGAGAATATGACTAGTCTGTACCCCATCCGTTGGTGGAAGAGGGGTTAGTCTAGAATAAGATTCTCTTGTCAAAGTTATGTGAGTTGGCGGGCATCGTCGCTCACCTTTGTTTATCTCGGTAGACATCGTCGAAGAAGTGTTTTGTTTACGTCGTAAATAGAGCAATCTTTGGGTAACCTGTAAGAGGTAGTACCCTTCCTGATAAAACGAATGTTTTGTCAGCTCGAATAGAGGGTGACCCTTCCTGATAAAATGAATGTTTTGTCAGCTCGAATAGAGGGAGACCTCGAAACTCTGTTTTATACTTGGGGGCATGCAAACCTTTTGGAGTGCAAGCAAGGGGTGGCTATTTATTTTTTAAATTTTTAGGACCTCTAACCCTTTAAACGCGTAGGATTAGTCGTCACCCAACTTGCATAAAGAAAGGACGTGGGGCAAAAATCTAAAAATTGTTGTTTTTATATGAGACATTCTTATCATATGACTGGATTAATCGAGCAGTTTTAGCATATAGTTCAAGCTCGTTAAAAAATAAACATAAGACCGAGCAAATGTTTCCACCCGCGTTTAAGCTCGTTAAAAAATGAACTATCCCCCCCGGTAAATAACCGCCGTGAATGAAACATTTCAGCCATTAAAGCCTTGGTCGTGTTTGCACCGTCACCTCCACTTTTCCATTGGCCGATCATTCACCTCCATTTGATTGTTTACCCATTTTGAGGAACAGCTGCGAAGAGTGATTTCACTAGCCATCCTTGTAACACTGCCGTGATTGGAAAATTCCAACCCTTACCTGGAATCAGCTGCTACCCATTTTATCACTCGTTCCTCAAAAGACGAGTCTTCTTTAAGCTCTTTTCATCTGACTCGTAAAATATGAAAAGATTGCTGAGTTTTGGCCTTCCAGCTCGTTAAAGCGACAGGAAGTGCTATCCCTCCTCTATATTTTAATCTTTTTGGACCTGAGGGATTATTGCACAAAAAGATCGAGCGCTTGTTTTGTTCGTCTCGTTAAAACAATCGAAAATTCATCCCTTCTGTATTGTTTTATACTTTTTCGGACTTAAGGGATTAGATGATGAAAAAGGAATTCCAGAGTTACCTTTACGTACCTTTTCAGACTCTCTAAAAATGAAAAGGACCGAGTTATCTTTGTCGTTAGACTCGTTAAAAAGATTAATAGCGACAAACTTGTCTTTAGGCGAGAACGAGTTTCACTATCGCTAGGCTCGTTAAAACATAGCGATGGGTTTTCCCGAAGGGAAAATTATAGAACAAGCATATGTTATCCTCCTCAAGCTTGACAAAAATAAAGAGGTACTGGTCAGCAATGACTGGGGAAAAATTGGGAAGAAAACTCAAAGAAACTTTGTTGGTAGCAAGTCGCTCTTGAACATGACACTTCCACTCCACGCCTGAGTCGGGTTGGGTTGTTTCATTCACCGGTCACATCACCATGGTCACGCCACACCATCCACATTTGGGGTAAATGCTACCAATCCATCACATAAGTGTCGCCGACATGTTCAAGAGAAGTCATCCAGAGAAGTCACCCGTGTCCCATCGACTACCATACATCATACTTCATTCCTTCATGACCGCCACCCTGAATCATATATCATCAGATCGTTTTCACCTCCATCAAAATCATTTGCTCCGTTCTGTGTCATTGATGTGGGATTCATTAAGGCCCTCCTTTGACGGATCGCTTCTTGTCGACATCAGCTCATTATCCAAGAAGTTGATCTAGGAACACCCCATTCAGTACTTTGAAGCTTGCATGCCTCAATGGCAAGTTTCTCACTTCCGGCGACAGGTATACATCAATGACCTTCGACCGAAAGATTTTGCGTGGTGTTCGACGCCAAGTCCTTTATTCACACCACGTGAATTGTACTGCAGTACCTTGAGGGTCATTATCATTATCGGTGATTCCTCTCGCGCTTGTTAACAATTTACATCATTGACTGGTAATCAAGCGATGTCTTTCCATGTTCGACTTCAAAACATTTCTCACATGGATCGACTTGTACTTAGAGTGAAGATCGGATGAGATTGAAGACCCCGGATCTAGTTTCATCCATTTGGGCTGCGATATACATTCAGGAAAATAAAGACATTGAAATGTACAGCATTGCAGCACAGATAATCATCCTACCAAAAGGATGATGACTCTATCAGAATCATCAGTCTACCATCAGACGATTGTCTGTCCTATGTACATGAAAATGAATTTATAAAGTTGAGCATGGGAATGCCCGCCTCAGCTAGATCATGAAAACAGTATGAAGATAATGTATTGCATTGTATCTTATTACAGGTCTCCTCCCAGCATTGAAAGAACTTCGGATCCTCCTAATAAAGCATTTCACCCGATAAACGACCTCATACTTTAGGGGGCAACTGTTATAGACATTTTTGTGCCTTACAGCTCTGAGCATGAAATGTCCATAAACCAAGGGCTCCTAAGTCCTTAAAAGTGTTGTTATTACTCCTAAAGGAACAAGGTCAACAAATTACAGCTTCTCCCAGAAGTTCTCCACCAGAAACTGCTCAGAACTAGTCAAATCAGGATCATTTGAGCTGCTCCACTAGCTAGCTGCGTTGCAAAGCACCCAAATACACTAGGTAGGTGCATTGCAACGCACCGAAATGCACTACCAGGGTGTGTTGAGCGGGAAATGACAAGTGGCAGAGTCATTCCACGAGGTGGAGAGACAATGGAAGCTTCCAGAATCTTCTCCAATGACACTTGCCTCACTGAATTCGACCAGTGATGAGTAAGAGGCTCTCAGTCTCCAAGTGGAAACAAGAACTGACAGAGAGAAGCCACTAATCAATTCATGAGCTGACTCATCCTCTTTGCATACATCTATAAATGGATCCCTCATCCAAGAGATCCAGAGGCTGGAATATTGTACATTGCAGAGAATTGCTATTGGTTTTGAGAGAGATATCAGAGTATTGGGTGATTTATGCTTTGTTGGAGGTGAAGAGGGGCTTCTCTCTGCTGGGAGGTTGATGCTGGATCAGGAATCATCGGTTGTAACTCCTCCTGGACCTTCTTGTTATATCAATAAAACTATTTGAGTTTCTCCTACATGCTTGTGTATTAGTGATGTTTGTTACATTTGTATGTTTAGCTTAAATCTGACCCTAAGCTTTTTATGAGTATGAACCCATGTCTTTGTATAGTTTCCTTCTTCTGTGATCTTGCAGGTATTTGGTGAAGCTGGGCAAGTAAGGGAGCAGGTAGCTGGAAGCTATCAAAGAGGAGAGAGATTGGATCAAAGGACTAGCGCAAGACACAGGTTGGTTCATCCTATTTCTCTTTGTTCATAGTTCATAAAGAAGAATACAAAAGTAGTTTTCTCTGTTTGTTTCTAAGGTCACTGTCACACCTTAGTGGGATAGGGTCATTCTAAATAGACACTTTTCCTGTTAACACTGGGGTTGTTCGGAGCCCTCCCCCCCGAAACCACCTTCGCCCAAAGGCGGTGCAGGGAAACCGGAAACCGCCTCCCTCAAAACCGCCGCGCCTACTACGTCATCACCCAGTCAGCACGACGTCATGCCCGTCCCCCGCCATGACCCCACGTTGCCCACCACGCTGTCCTCACACCGCCACATTTGTGCCACCGTGTCCCTCCACACTGTCATCCCTGTCAGCATCCACGTCACCAGTCCGTACCAGGGGCCCGCTGATGACGTCATGCTGACGTCATCTCGGGAAAGCGCCAAAAGCGCATATGCGCCAAATTTGTTGTTAAAAAGGCCAAAAATGACCGTTTTTTGTCATTTTCATTGCACAAACGTAGCCGCGCTTTTTAGCTGGTCACCTCCAACTGCCTCCAGATTTCAAAATTCACCAGTTTGGATGCTGCCGCCTGCAAATTCAACGACATTCTCCGTCTTCAAGTCAATTCGGCGGCCCTCGGCGCTAGTTTATCCAGGTATTTCGCCAAATCCAACCCGTTTGCCATGATTCTTCCCATTCTCTGCAAATTTGCCACTGAATTACCTAAGGAACTCCTAAATTAGTGGTGTTGGCCTGTTAATGATTAGCCTAAAAAGATCTAAAGCACCCTCTGTTCAAATTTCACTGTTGCACAGTCGATTCTCGGGCTTAATTTCTGACTCACTATCCCACCTGCTCGGCATTGTTCCCATTTGCCGAAATTTTGATTGAAAAGCCTCATTATACCAACTTGTACTCTCCCTCTCCTCAGCAGTTGACCTTACTCTCTATAAATCCTGAGAATTCACCAGAAGAAACCAGAGTTAAGTCTACTCCTCCAAGTTGCTCCTTCCAAAAGGCAAATTTGGCCCCAGCTGCATTCATTCTGCCACCTCACTTCTAAAGCCTCATAAGCTATCATATTCAAATTGTTACACCAAGAAGCTGCACTCTATAGTCAAAGACCTGGAAATTTTACAAATGGCTACACCATCAGCTCTCAGTATCACTCCTATGAATCCACCAAACAAGGAGCTTGAGGCCATGCCTCTTGCTGACAGAGATTACCTCATCCAAGACCTTGTGGGTGACAGGAACCATTTACAGACCTTTCGCCAATTGAGAGACAGCTATTTGAGCAACAATGACACATATGGGATATGGGAGTCCAATCTACCTTACTATTTCCTTCCATCTGTTAATATTTTTCCAGAAATCATCCGCTTATGTGCTGAGAATTATGATCCAACTCAAAGAAATGTCAAGTCTCCATCTGGGAGCATACTCTTCCACATCAATCCTGACTCCATCAACCAAATGCTCAATTTCAAGCAAACTCAGCTGCTGTTTCCCTTCTCCATGAACTATTTACTGGATGCAGGTGCCAAACTTTCCACTGCTAACATTGAGAAGGTCACCAAGACATTCATGAGGGCAGACTGCCAGCCTACAGGGCCACCTCCTTACTTGTATGTCCATTTCACTGATATAGGCAAGCTCCTAGTTAACATGATCTCCTATGTGTTGGGCTACAAAACCAGTGAGCACATTGATGAGACAGTGCTGGTATTATTAGCTGCTTACAGCCCAGGCCAGCCTCCTGCCTACAAATATAACTTTGCCAAGTTTATAGCCAACAAAATACATGACCAGCTCTTGAAAGTGGATAGGGAGGGTGTGTTCAAATATTCATCATATATTTACCACTTGTTCATGTATTATCAGTATGATGTTTTTCAATGCCCCATCAAGAAGCTGGATTCTAGGGGAGAGAGGAGGTTTGTCATCTTCTGGTCATCAGTTTTCCACCAAGTTCAAGATTCACCATATTCTTACTGTGAATTTATTGACCAATTTGTTTACCCGGTCTCTTGCCTATTAATGAGATCCCCTCCTCCCAGACTGTCATTTGAAATCCAGAAAACTTTGCAGCTGTCTAAGAACTATAAAATAGGTGATTGGTACCTATACCAAAACCATACAGTCATCAGAATTTATGGCTATGAGCTCTGTCCATATAGGCTCCCAAGATATGTACCGATGAGAATGTTCGTGTTGGAATACTATAGGCAGCTCATTAACTCTGACCTCACCCACTTTCATAGTGCCAAGAAGAAAGCCCATCTCAAGTTCAAAGACCATATGGGCCCCTTTATCATGAATAAGAAAGAGGGTTGGAAAGAGGCTGACCAAATTCTCAGAGATAAATACAAACTAAAGAGAAGCTTCTAGTGGGTCCCCTATGACCCCGAAGGCTTCATCAATGCTAGAAGAGTCAAATACAGGCTGCTAGGGTATGAGCACTGTAAATATCCACAAATTGAGCAGTATGCCAACCAAGATGAATGGTTGCAAGGAACATTAATTGAGGAACTAACTCAAGAAGAAATAATGGAAAGAAATGTCAAGGATTTAGAAAAAACTCTTGACTTAGATTTTGTGCAGCAGGTAACTTTCAAACAGCCGCATCCAATTGGAGAAGGTACATCCACTGCTGCAACCGCACCAGTCACCCAGGGGCCATCTACATCAGCATCAGGTACAGAAAAAGGCAAGGGGATAATGGGTGCAGAAAAAGAAGTAGTGACAGAAAAACCTGCCTCCTCAATTGGGCAGCAGCAAGAGCAAACCCCTCCACCACAAACAGAGGCACCAACAGTGCCTGCCTTACAGACCCCTGCACATGAGGAAAGGGGGAAGAAACGGGATCGGGAGGAGTCCACACCTGCTAGTGGATCCTCTCAGCAACCCGAAGCCAAAAGGCAAAGGGTTGATTCTCCGGTCATAGAAGAAATTAGCGAGGAGATCCTTGAGAGCCCAAGGAAAGAAAGAGAGGACAGCCAGCAGACAGCCACAAGCTCTTTTCAACAAGAACAAGGAAGACAGCATGGCATGGAAGTGTCCTCCTCCACCCAGCAAAGCAAGAAGCCATCCAGCACTAAGGCCTCCTTCAAAGAAATTAAAGCACAAAATGAGCTGCTGAAAAAGCAGATATATGAACAATTTCTCAAGGCAACACCTGCCAAACAAGAAAGGTTGATGGCAGCTTATGACATCATAGAGGAAAATATGATCCTCACCCATTTTCAACCCAAGGTACAGTGGCCTCAGTCGGCTGCGGATTTTGTTAAAACAAAATTGGAGGTCATGGTAAAAGACATTCACCCCATGGATAAGATAGAACT
This sequence comes from Pinus tabuliformis, assembly GCA_031772625.1. Classification (NCBI taxonomy): domain Eukaryota; kingdom Viridiplantae; phylum Streptophyta; class Pinopsida; order Pinales; family Pinaceae; genus Pinus; species Pinus tabuliformis. The sequence continues at coordinate 928,325,754 of CM062813.1, forward strand.
GCATAAGAAAATAGGGGAAATGGTCTATGCCACACTGGTAGACAGGGCCACAATGGCCCATGAATTAAAAGATTCTATGAAGAACACCAATACTCAGCTGGACTTGGAGAGAATGTCCTCCACAGCCAAAGACAACAGAATCAAAACACTGGAGGACATTATTGTGGACCTAGGATAGATCCTAAGGATCCTAAGGGTGTGAGGGCCATTATGAAGAAAAAAGATGATGACATTGCTGCGTTGAAGAAGAGACTGAAATTGCTTCCTACTGAGCACCCTCAAACAGGAGAATTGCAGAAAGAAAAGGAAGCTGAGGATCAATTGGACCTAATAATGCAGCTGAACCAAAGAGTGATTGATTTGGAAGGGGAGCAGGAAAAGGCACTCCAAGACAAACAGGGAGAATCAACCTCCCAACCTCCTTAGTCTTCCCCAACGGCTACAACAACAACAGATGCGGCAGCAACAACTACAACAGCTCCTGAGTCTAGTTTAGACATGGATGAATTGACAAAAGTTATCAAATAGCTGGAGCTTCAGGCGACAGAAATCAAACAAGCCAAGGAGAAATTGGTAGAGCTGGAAGCTAAGTATGACAAATCCAAAATGACAGTAGCAGAGCAGACCAGAGAGATTAAGGCCCTGAAGGACAAAATAAAGGCCTTAGAGAAGGAACTAAAATTAGAAAATACTCTGGCAGAGATAAAAAGGATTCTGTGGGCCCGGATTGACCACTCCATTACTAGACAGTGGAAGTCAATCAAAACAGTGCATGAACAGATGGAATTAATAGGCCAAGCACAAGTTGAAAGCCAGAAGGCCAGAACAACACTAGGGAATAGGCCTGAGCAGGCCAACAGGATGATACATTTCCTCAATAATCAGACCAAGGAGGAGTTGGCAGCCCTAAACATCATCAACAGAACTGATGCTGTCCTAACAGTTAAAAATGTGCCGACCCTCAGAAACTTTGTGCAAACTGTGGAGAGAAAATGTCATGAAATGCAGGCCGAGGTGGATGACTACAAGCTTAAAATGGGAGCATTGCAAGACAGAGGATTACCCAGCCTATTGACCGGCGCAGGAAGACTGCTCACCCATGAGCAATATGCCACTAGGATGGCAGATTTTATTGAAAATCTAAATCACAGCATCCGCCAGTACTTCTGAAGAAACAGGACCTCCATTAGGGCAGAGCCTCTACGACAAACTTGAAAATCTATTCTACATTGAGCATGAGATCAATCACTTATTTGAGGTCCCACCAAATTTTTACAGGTATACAGAAGCGGTTGAAACCTTGATAAAGATACGAAGACACCAACTGCATAAGGAAGATTGGTGGTAGGCAATGCTGCAAATTTTGCCTCAATAAACTCGGTTTGGTCTGTCCTAATCAGCTGTAGGTCAACCAAATTCAAAAAGAAACGTGGAGACAACAGGCAGAGAAGATAAAAGAAGTGACGCAACCTGATACTACGACAGCAAGCCAAGACAAAGGAAAATGCGCAGATTTTGGGTGACATGGTTCCAACCGACTTAGTGGGTCATAAAGTCAAAATTCTCTGACAGTTTTGGACAGCTAATGCACTAAGCAGTTATTACAGCATTTACTCTCTCAGCTGTAATTCTTCAGGAGTTGGCACACTATTTATGAGCCATTAATTCATCAGCTAGATATTTTTGTATCTAAATTTTGTATATATACCTCCCCTTGTAACATATTTGGGGTTGGTGATTTTCTCTCTGGGACAATATATTGTATATTTTCAGATGATCTAATGCAAAAGGCTGGAAAAGTTCATTCTCTCCTGAATGTTTGATGTCTCAATGATGCCCTGCGTGCTGTTACAGAATTCCTATGCTGTCTATTGGAACAATAAGTCATCCTGAACTATGTTTTGTCTTCTTATGTCTACTTAAATCATATACATGTTTCACTAGTCTAACAATAGAGAAAAGGAATGGTATAGGAAATGTTTGATTACACCCTGTGCTCAATCTCTGTTGTTGAATACGTTTTCTTCAGAATTAATCATAAACATGAATTCTTAGTTGCTCATGTTTGTATTGGTTCTATCAACGTGAATGTTATTCAGGAATTCTTGAATGCTCCTAAGTAATGTTCCCACTGCTTTCCATATCAGCTTACTGAAAGATCCTTAGTTGCCTTTCACGCCCTGAGTTCATCCCATCCAATCACAGATTTAAAGAATTGTTCCATAGACACTTATCTGGCTCTGTAGCATCATTGGTGTTTCAAGACAGACATATCAAGCAATTAAACATCACGGACTCCATGCCCAATGGCCTAGATCACCCTGTAAAAATATACCTGTTCTGACTGAAATCATCATCCAGCAAATTTAAAACAAAACCTTGTGCATCATAACTAGCCTAAAACCTTATCAAAACAAAGTTAAATCATAAAGAGAGAGCCCTCTCTGGTTACAGGTAGGCTAGGACCTGTGGCCAAAAGATTGGTTAGTGGTTACCTCGGCCGTATTCCCTTAGGAGTCAAAGGGAACAACCTGAGTGTTAACATAATTGGCGACTCCACTGGGGAAAAGAACGAATTTTTCAACTGTTGTCTGCTTTAGATTGCTATTCCAAAATTTGAGCAGTTCCCTGACAATTCTGAAAATATTCTCAAAAATACCAAAAACAAATTCAGAAGCTGGCTCCTAAAAAGAGAACTAGGCATACCAGGTCAAATCCTGACCCCAATCCTCCACCTGTGTTCGATAATCCTAATTTGATTCCCAAGGCTCTGAGGAACCAAAAGGAACCAGAAGAATTTGCTGATTCTAGCCCTGAGGCAGTTCAGCAAAGTTATATCCCGACCCCTGCTAAGCCATCGGTTCATCCTCACATAACCCAATCTTCCCCTTCTTCCTCATCCACTTCCCAAAACATACTATTGACACCTCCATCCAATACACAAACTGCTATTGTTGTCCCTGTCGTTCCAGTTGTTCCCCTTCTACCTGTTGGCCCATTGATCCCTGCCAATATGGCAAATCGTTATGCTCCCCTGCAGTTACCTGGTAATCCTGGGGCTATGCCTCAGGACTACCAAAGTAAGATCACTTATTTTGATGGAACCAGTACCTATACTGCTTTACAGCATACCAAGAAAATGCAAGATTACTTCGAAAACTATGAAATAGACGATGATGATGTGAGGATGAAAATTTTTGTCCAAAGTTTAACAGGTGAAGTAAGAGCTTGGTTCAGAGCAACTGCTACAAATTCCATAGCTAATTCGGGCGCTCTATATCAATCCTTCTTGAACAGATGGGAAAAGAAAAAGGACCCTCTACATATTTTATCTAAGTATGACACCATAAAGAGAGGCCCACAAGAAACTGTCCTAGATTATTGTACCAGATTCAACACTGTTTATGATGCCATTCCCCAAAATCTTAGGCCTCCACCTGATTTAGCTTTGATCAAATTCCCGGATGGGTTTGATGCTGATATGGCATATCAACTAAGGGAAAGAGCCCCTGCGACCCTGGCAGACATGCAAAACATAGCTGTAAGTGTAGAGGCAAATCTGATTGCCAAAAGAAACCAGGCAAGCGCTGAGAGAAGAACCACTTTTAAGGAAGAACCCTCAGCATTTGAGCAAAAGCTAGATGAAATTATCAAAGGTATGGACAGACTTGGGGACAGGGTAGAAACCATAGAAAGAAAATCATCATGGGAAGGTCAACCAAGCACTGCTAGAAATCCAAATTTTAGAAAGAATCAAAATCCAAATGTTGGAAGGACTGATCTTGACCAGCATATTAGACCTCCTTTCCAAGAAAATTATGCTGAGGCCTCAACATCTAGCGAACCAACTGAGGAGCCTCACATCAACCTAATGGGTTTAGACAGTGAACATCAGGTCTTTTTAACACAAGAAGATCAAGAGGTTTATAATGTCAATCAATTTCACACTAAGTCGGTAGAATCATTTGATTTTAGGGAAGGTTATGATGCAACAGTCTATGAGGTACATAAACAGTATAAATTAAGGAGTAGAACTATAGATGTACCTGAACCTCTTAAACCAAGGGACAGTAAGCAGCCAAAAAAGACCAATGACAAGACTGTTCTTCCAGAATCTGCTGGCAACTCAAACCCACATACCACAGAAGTCACTATGGAGGATATCTCAGATCAACAGCCCTCTGAAAACCAGCCAGCCCCACCCCATCCTTCAAAGGCAAGGTCAAATACCATCCCTGAAAATAAATATGGTACCAATTTCACTCTAGATCATACCAACCAAGAAGAAAGGACCACTGAAAACCCAGCTGAAAAGGAAAAATCTGCTTCACTTAATGCCAAAATTCAAATGGAAAAGCCCTTTAACTTGGAAACAGAAATAAGTAAGCTAAAGATATCAGTCCCCCTTTCTGAATTGGCCAAACATCAAGTGTATAGACAACAGATTAATAGGTCACTCCAAATATCAGACAATAAGGATGCTGTGAATGTTCTAGATGATCAACCTGAGTTACTGTTTGGTCTTGAAGTTAACGGAAAAATAGCAAATGGAGGGGTTCCACCCTTCTATGTCAGTTTAAACATTCATGATAAGGTTCTACACAATGCAATGTTTGATTCCGGGGCCTCACACAACTTAATGCCCAAATCTGTAATGGAAAAACTAGACTTAGACATCACAAGACCTTATAAAGATCTATTCTCATTTGATTCAAGCCAAGTCAGGTGCTTGGGCTTGATTAAAGATTTATGTGTCTCCCTGGTCCAATACCCAACCAAAACAATTTTGATGGACGTAGTGGTAGCTGACATACCTCCTAAGTATGGTATGCTCTTGTCCAGATCTTGGGGGGCCAAACTCCAAGGATCTTTGCAATTAGACATGTCCTACGCTACCATTTCAGTCTTTGGACAACCAAAGAGATTATACTGCGAAACATTAATGAAATATGTGGTAAGCAGTCAAGAGAAGCCCCAAAACTTCCCAATCTACTCAATACACTCTGACATGGATTCATTTATTCTCTATAATGCTGACATCTAGAACAAGGCTTATTCTGAACTATTAATGGCAGCAGAGACAGAGGAATTGAATGAACAATGTGCCTCCCAAGACCAAAGGACTGTAGGTATAACTGATATAACAAAGGAGCATGATGTATCAAGTAACTTGCAAGAAACCAATCTGCCCATGATCCGACTTTCTAAAAATCTCGATCCAAATCTTGATCATGAGACCTTATGGTACTTAGAATTTGATGGTTCTGTAAACAAGTTAGGAGCTGGAGTAGGAGTCTGGATTCACAATATGCAGAATGACAGAGTTGAAGGTCATGCATATAGGCTAAATTTTCGATGCACAAATAATATGGCTGAGTATGAAGCCCTTCTATTAGGTCTCAAACTCATAAAAAATTTAGGTGCAACCAAAATTTCAATCTTAGGAGATTCAGATCTGATCATACAACAGATGAAAGGAAACTTTATCACAAATGATCTAAGGTTAAGAGCTTATAAAGGAGCAGCTATCCAAGTACTTGATACCTTCTTAGAATCCCAGTTAACTAAAATTTCTAGAGAGCTCAATCTACATGCTCATAGCCTGGCAACCTTTGCCAGCACTTGCAAGCTACCGTTCAAACCCAATCACACTTTTACTGTTGAAATCAAACATAGACATGCAGTCCCGGATGACATCAAGAATTGGCAAGTCTTCGAGAGTGACACACAGATAAATAACTTCCTCACTTTAAAGGAAGAATTTTCCGGCATAAACATTGATACTAGCACTAGAGATGATCAACCACAGGCATACACAATTACACAAAATATATCAGCTGAAACAACAAATCTGGTTTTGCATCCCACCACCTTTAACAACGAAAATATACAGGAGCTGAAGCAAACAGATTTTGATGAAATAGCTGAAACAGAAGCCGAAGTAATTGATCTAAAGGACAATTTTCTGCCCACAGGTTTAACCCCTTTAGAGGATTTGTTTGATTCAAATGATATCTCAAGAAAACCAAAAATGCAACCTCTAAATGCTGAAATTGAAGACTGTAACATTGGAACCACAGACAATCCCAAAATGATAAAATTATCCAAAGCATTACCAGCTGATAAGAAGTTGAAATACATTGAACTGTTCAAAGAATTCCAAGATATTTTCGCTTGGAGTTATGAGGACCTCAAGTCCTATGATACCACAGTCATCCAACACACAATATCTTTGAAAGAAAACCAAAAACCTTTTAAATAGAAGCTTAGGAGAGTGAATCCGGTCCTCCTTCCCCTCATCGAAAAAGAAGTTAAACGTATGTATGAAGCAGGAATCATTGCTCCAATCAGGTTCTCAGAGTGGATTTCAAACCTAGTGCCCACTAGGAAGAAGACAGGAGAAATTAGACTATGTGTTGATCTAAGAAATTTGAACCAAGTCTCTCTCAAAGACCATTACCCCTTACCAAAAATGGATCATATCCTACAAAGGGTAGTGGGAGCCTCTAGGATCTCATTACTAGATGGCTTCTCTGGTTTCAATCAGATTTTAGTACACCTTGATGATCAAGACAAAACTGCGTTTACAACACCTTGGGGGACTTTCAAGTATGTCAAAATGCCTTTTGGACTTAAAAATGCAGGGGCCACATTCCAAAGAGCAATGGATATTGCCTTTGCTAAAGAACTCCATGATTTCCTAGTTGTCTATCTCGATGATCTTACCGCCTTTTCAAAATCAGATCAAGAACACTTAGAACATTTGAGGCAAGTTTTCTTAATTTGCAGAAAATATGGCATATCTTTGAATCCAAAGAAATCGCTGTTCAACCTGGAGGAAGGTAAACTCTTAGGGCACATAATCTCAAGAGATGGTATTAGGATCGATCCGGACAGAATTCAAGCTATCCTTCAGGTTCCCCATCCAAGAAATATCAAAGAACTGCAAGGTTTTTTAGGTAAGATTAATTTCTTGAGAAGATTCATTCCTAATTTGGCCGAGCTCATAAGACTGTTGAACAATATGTTGAAGAAGGATTCCAAGGTCAAATGGACCATAGAAGCTAAACAAGCCTTTGAGGATATCAAAAGAGCACTGACAAACACACCAGTCCTAACAAGCCCTAGGTTTGATAGAGATTTCATCATTTTTTCTTTTGCATCTGAGCATACAATTGTTGTTGTTCTGTTACAAAAAGATGACCAAGGATGTGAAAAACCCATTGCATTTTTTAGCAGAGCCCTTAGAGATGCCCCCTTGAAATACAAGATTATGGAAAAGCAAGCCTATGCATTGGTGAAGGCTATCAAAGACTTCAGAATATATATTTTGTACTCTCATATAATTGCCTATGTCCCTAATGCAGTGGTTAAGGACATCCTGACCCAAGAAGGAATTGAAGGAAAAAGGGGCAAATGGATTGCCAATATCTTAGAATATGACATTGAAATCAAGCCTACCAAACTCATAAAAGGGTAAGGTCTAGCCAAGCTAATGACCGAAACCAATTTCCAAGTCCTCGACATTAACGAACTGGACAACGAACAGGAGATGGCGACTCGACAGATCAACCAAGCCTTTATGCAATCTCCCTGGTATACTGATATATGTTTTGTATTGTTAAACCTGCAAGCTCCTCCAGGGTTGTCTAGAACTAAGAAAAGGTTTTTGAAAATGAAAGCATCAAAATTTTGTATCACAGACAATGCTTTATTTTGGAAGAATCATGAAGGAATTTTACTTAATTGCCTAATATTGGATGAAACTAACAATGTCCTCAAGGAATTTCATGCAGGTGACTGTGGAGGGCATTTATACTGGAAATCCACAGCTGATAAAATCCTAAGGGCTGGATTTTATTGGCCTTCCTTGTTTACTGATGTGAGAAAATTTGTAATGTCTTGTCACAAATGCCAAATTTTTGAGGGCAAAAGAAAGCTACTGCCTTTACCACTCAAGCCTATCTCAACTGAGAGACCATTCCAGCAATGGGGTTTAGATTTTATTGGTGAAATTCACCCTCCATCCTCTGGCCAGCATAGGTGGATTCTGACTGCTACAGACTATTTCACCAAATGGATAGAAGCTGTCCCTTGCAGGCAGGCCAATGACTCCATCATTATACAATTCCTAGAAACCAACATCTTATCCAGGTTTGGCTGTCCAGACAAAATTATTACAGACAATGCCGCTGCCTTCAAGTCCAAGAAAATGATCAACTTCTGCCATAAATATCACATGACCTTGGGCCATTCCACTGCCTATTATCCTCAAGGCAATGGCTTGGCTGAGTCTTCCAACAAAAGCCTTATCAATATCATCAAAAAGGTCTTGGAGGAGAATAAAAAGAATTGGCATAAGAAGTTGGTGAATGCACTATGGGCAGACAGATTGACCACCAAGAGATCCATTGGCACAAGCCCATATGAACTAGTTTATGGAATGGAAGCAAGGTTTCCTTCATCTTTAGGTATTCCTGTAATCAAGTTGTTGCAAGAAATACAAGCTGAGCCCAATAACATTCAAAGAAGGATCAATCAGACAATTCACCTATAGCAAACAAGAGAGGAAGTCTATCAAAGAACCCAAGTACTGCAAGAAAAGCTCAAAAGAGTATTTGACAAAAGAACCAAAGCTGAAGACTTCTTCATGGGAAGAAAAGTGCTGAGATGGGATTCCAGGAGGGAGGACAAAGGAAAACATGGTAAATTTGATTTCTTATGGAAGGGACCTTATGTCATTTACGCTGTACAAGGTAATAACACATATTTTCTAAAGAGTTTGGATGGCTCAAACACTGAGGAAGGCCCAGTCAATGGGAGGATGCTCAAGCATTATATTGACCCCCTTTGATGAAACACTGCACAGTCATATGTTGTACATAAATATTTGTATTTTCAGTAATTTCATTTATAGCAAATAAATAAAGCACCGAGTGGAGCAGATTTTGAGAAAGATCAGGGTACTGCACCATTTTTTGATATATGTTTTGGTCCTATCATTGGAAAGCAAGAGAAAACACTTGGGAACTATCAAGGTGATGTCGAATACTCAGAGAAAGAAGCAAAAACAGAGCTGTAATTTCACAGCAAATCAGCTTAGTGGGTATTTCATACAAGTATCTAGGATTCAGAGCAATGATCTCCAACAAAAGACAAATTCAGACTGCAGCAAGAATGGAGAAATAAGGCCATCTGACCTGCTGTTCTTGGCTTTTCACCTCGAAAAGCCATCCCCAAGTGGAGCCACTGTTAGCCTCCTATACCAATAGGGTATCATTTTTCATGATTGACAATGGAAGGGCCAAAAATGTTCATCTTTGATGATACAGAGGTTCCATTTTTGTGAAAGAAGCAGACAGTTAAAAAATGTAAAGAGGGTATGCCTTAAAAGAATAAGCAAAAGGCAAGAAAATGAACTGGTCAGAAAAAATAATTGAAATGAACCCCAAACAAAGACCATGAAAGTGGTTAACCAAAATGCCACTGCTATCTTGATGGATGGTCCAACAGTTCAAGCTGGGCCATGCCATGTTTTAAATTTCCTGTTCTAGACTAGAGAGAGAGTACCTGCCCAAACAGTTCAAGCTTGGCAGATGACTAGTTGGATAGAGAAAGGAAGGAGCCCAACTGCTTAATCTGGGCCCTTGGAAGACATAAGGGTAGATTTAGATAGGAGGGCAGCAAAAAGAAAAGAGGATTATCAGGGTTTGCAAGGCTAAGTGCACCCATCCAAAAGAAGAAAAAAATGTTAGGCCTATTAGGTAGGGTAGGCAGTTGGAGGTTGCAGAAAACAAGATCTAAACACATGATATATGGAAAATCATATCTGATCTCACCAATAGGAGAAAGGCAAGAACAATGATCTATATGGCAAACCATCAAGCATGTCTAACTTCCCTCATTCCCTTCAAAAGCTTTCTTACTAACATCCCCTTGAGGACTTTAGGATCTGCCTAAACAGTCCTCCTTGCATTTCTCATTTGTGAAATTCATGACAAGTTGTGACCTTCTTCTCCGAAAAGAAGCCACATTTCATGTCTCAAAACATTTCTCACTCGCATCTACTTCTAAATCTAAGTTTACTCCTTGAAACTTAGCTCTCTGTTCCTCTTTCACATCCCAAATTCATATTAACTTCTAAACTTACTATATAGTTCCCTAAGTCCCCCCCTTCCCCTTACTATTATAGCATTTTATGCAAAAACCCAAAAAATATGTAAATATCCCCCCCCCCTTTAGCATTATAGCTAAGTAACATTGTCATGGGAGACATTAGTCCATCTGGGACTATAGTCAACCCTTACCCAGGAATTAATCTAACCCCTGGTTAAATTAATAACCTAAAAACCACCATTCACCCGAAAACCCTTGCAAAATAATCCCCCCCTCAAAGTTAGAACCCAATGTTTTGCTAAAAGTGGTTAAAAAACCTTTGTTATATGGTGGCCCCATCGCATACGCTAATTTAAACCCCAAAAACCCACCAAAACTAAGGTTGAAGGCCCGCGCCATTAAATATCATTTAAAAATCGGGCGGGTCCCGCTCTCAAACCTGCACGCCACTCCACAGGCCCCGCCGGCCGTTGATTTCCCGCTGCGTTTGATCCAATGGTGGGCGGGTGATGTGAGCCCCGGATGTGCCGACATATAACGTCCGGGGGATGGGTGGTTTTGGCCGCCGTACCCCCGCCACGTGTCGGCAGCCGGGGTTGTTCGGAGCCCTCCCCCCCGAAACCACCTTCCCCCAAAGGCGGTGCGGGGAAACCGGAAACCGCCTCCCTCAAAACCGCCACGCCCATTACGTCATCACCCAGTCAGCACGACGTCATGCCCGTCCCCCGCCACGACCCCACGTTGCCCGCCACGCTGTCCTCACACCGCCGCATTTGTGCCACCGTGTCCCTCCACACTGTCATCCCTGTCAGCATCCACGTCACCAGTCCGTACCAGGGGCCCGCTGATGACGTCATGCTGACGTCATCTCAGGAAAGCGCCAAAAGCGCATATGCGCCAAATTTGTTGTTAAAAAGGCCAAAAATGACCATTTGTTGTCATTTTCATTGCACAAACGTAGCCGCGCTAATTAGCTGGTCACCTCCAACTGCCTCAGATTTCAAAATTCACCAGTTTGGACGCTGCCGCCTGCAAATTCAATGACATTCTCCATCTTCAAGTTAATTCGGCGGCCCTCGACACTAGTTTATCCAGGTATTTCGCCAAATCCAACCCGTTTGCCGTGATTCTTCCCATTCTCTGCAAATTTGCCACTGAATTACCTAAGGAACTCCTAAATTAGTGGTGTTGGCCTGTTAATAATTAGCCTAAAAAGATCTAAAGCACCCTCTGTTCAAATTTCACTATTGCACAGTCAATTCTCAGGCTTAATTTCTGACTCACTATCCCACCTGCTCGGCATTGTTCCCATTTGCCGAAATTTTGATTGAAAAGCCTCATTATACCAACTTGTACTCTCCCTCTCCTCAGCAGTTGACCTTACTCTCTATAAATCCTGAGAATTCACCAGAAGAAACCAGAGTGAAGTCTACTCCTCCAAGTTGCTCCTTCCAAAAGGCAAATTTGGCCCCAGCTGCATTCATTCTGCCACCTCACTTCTAAAGCCTCATAAGCTATCATATTCAGATTGTTACACCAAGAAGCTGCACTCTATAGTCAAAGACCTGAAAATTTTACAAATGGCTACACCATCAGCTCTCAGTATCACTCCTATGAATCCACCAAACAAGGAGCTTGAGGCCATGCCTCTTGCTGACAGAGATTACCTCATCCAAGACCTTGTGGGTGACAGGAACCATTTACAGACCTTTCGCCAATTGAGAGACAGCTATTTGAGCAACAATGACACATATGGGATATGGGAGTCCAATCTGCCTTACTATTTCCTTCCATCTGTTAATATTTTTCCAGAAATCATCCGCTTATGTGCTGAGAATTATGATCCAACTCAGAGAACTGTCAAGTCTCCATTTGGGAGCATACTCTTCCACATCAATCCTGACTCCATCAACCAAATGCTCAATTTCAAGCAAACTCAGCTGCTGTTTCCATTCTCCATGAACTATTTACTGGATGCAGGCGCCTAACTTTCCACTGCTGACATTGAGAAGGTCACCAAGACATTCATGAGGGCAGACCGCCAGCCTACAGGGCCACCTCCTTACTTGTATGTCCATTTCACTGATATAGGCAAGCTCCTAGTTGACATGATCTCCTATGTGTTGGGCTACAAAACCAGTGAGCACATTGATGAGACAGTGCTGGTATTATTAGCTACTTCCAGCCCAGGCCAGCCTCTTGCCTACAAATATAACTTTTCCAAGTTTATAGCCAACAAAATACATGACCAGCCCTTGAAAGTGGATAAGGAGGGTGTGTTCAAATATTCATCATATATTTACCACTTGTTCATGTATTATCAGTCTGAGGTTTTTCAATGCCCCATCAAGAAGCTGGATTCTAGGGGAGAGAGGAGGTCTGTCATGTTCTGGTCATCAGTTTTCCACCAAGTTCAAGATTCACCATATTCTTACTGTGAATTTAGGACCAATTTGTTTACCCGGTCTCTTGCCTATTAATGAGATCCCCTCCTCCCAGACTGTCATTTGAAATCCATAAAACTTTGCAGCTGTCTAAGAACTACAAAATAGGTGATTGGTACCTATACCAAAACCATACAGTCATTAGAATTTATGGCTGTGAGCTCTGTCCATATAGGCTCCCAAGATATGTACCGATGAGAATGTTCACCTTGGAATACTATAGGCAGCTCATTAACTCTGACCTCACCCACTTTCATAGTGCCAAGAAGAAAGCCCATCTCAAGTTCAAAGACCATATGGGCCCCTTTATCATGAATAAGAAAGAGGGTTGCCAAGAGGCTAACCAAATTCTCAGAGATATATACAAACTAAAGAGAAGCTTCTGGTAGGTCCCCTATGACCCCGAAGGCTTCATCAGTCCTAGAAGAGTCAAATACAGGCTGCTAGGGTATGAGCACTGTAAATATCCACAAATTGAGTAGTATGCCAACCAAGATGAATGGTTGCAAGGCACATTAATTGAGGAACTAACTCAAGAAGAAATAATGGAAAGAAATGTCAAGGATTTAGAAAAAACTCTTGACTTAGATTCTGTGCAACAGGTAACTTTCAAACAGCCACATCCAATTGGAGAAGGTACATCCACTGCTGCAACCGCACCAACCACCCAGGGGCCATCTACATCAGCATCAGGTACAGAAAAAGGCAAGGGGATAATGGGTGCAGAAAAAGAAGTGGTGACAGAAAAACCTGCCTCCTCAATTAGGCAGTAGCAAGAGCAAACCCCTCCACCACAAACAGAGGCACCAACAGTGCCTGCCTTACAGACCCCTGCATATGAGGAAAGGGGGAAGAAACGGGATCGGGAGGAGTCCACACCTGCTAGTGGATCCTCTCAGCAACCCGAAGCGAAAAGGCAAAGGGTTGATTCTCCTGTCATAGAAGAAATTAGCGAGGAGATCCTTGAGAGCCCAAGGAAAGAAAGAGAGGACAGCCAGCAGACAGCCACAAGCTCTTTTCAACAAGAACAAGGAAGACAGCATGGCATGGAAGTGTCCTCCTCCACCCAGCAAAGCAAGAAGCCATCCAGCACTAAGGCCTCCTTCAAAGAAATTAAGGCACAAAATGAGCTGCTGAAAAAGCAGATATATGAACAATTTCTCAAGGCAACACCTGCCAAACAAGAAAGGTTGATGGCAGCATATGACATCAAAGAGGAAAAGATGATCCTCACCCATTTTCAACCCAAGGTACAGCAGCCTCAGTCGGCTGCGGATTTTGTTAAAACAAAATTGGAGGTCATGGCAAAAGACATTCACCCCATGGATCAGATAGAACTGCATAAGCAAACAGGGGAAATGGTCTATGCCACACTGGTAGACAGGGCCACAATGGCCCATGAATTAAAAGAGTCTCTGAAGAACACCAATACTCAGCTGGACTTGGAGAGAATGTCCTCCATGGCCAAAGACAACAGAATCAAAACACTGGAGGACATTATTGTGGACCTAGGACATGATCCTAAGGATCCTAAGGGTGTGAGGGCCCTTATGAAGAAAAAAGATGATGACATTGCTGCGTTGAAGAAGAGACTGAAATTGCTTCCTACTGAGCACCCTCAAACAGGAGAATTGCAGAAAGAAAAGGAAGCTGAGGATCAATTGGACCTAATAATGCAGCTGAACCAAAGAGTGATTGATCTGGAAGGGGAGCTGGAAAAGGCACTCCAAGACAAACAGGGAGAATCAACCTCCCAACCTCCTCAGTCTGCCCCAATGGCTACAACAACAACAGATGCGGCAGCAGCAACTACAACAGCTCCTGAGTCTAGTTTAAACATGGATGAATTGACAAAAGTTATCAAAGAGCTGGAGCTTCAGGCGACAGAAATCAAACAAGCCAAGGAGAAATTGGCAGAGCTGGAAGCTAAGTATGACAAATCCAAAATGACAGTAGCAGAGCAGACCATAGAGATTAAGGCCCTAAAGGACAAAATAAAGGCCTTAGAGAAGGAACTAAAATTAGAAAATACTCTGGCAGAGATAAAAAGGATTCTGTGGGCTTGGATTGACCACTCCATTACTAGACAGTGGAAGTCAATCAAAACAGTGCATGAACAGATGGAATTAATAGGCCAAGCACAAGTTGAAAGCCAGAAGGCCAGAATAGCACCGGGGAATAGGCCTCAGCAGGCCAACAGGATGATACATTTCCTTAATAATCAGACCAAGGAGGAGCTGGCAGCCCTAAACATCATCAACAGAACAGATGCTATCCTAACAGTTAAAAAAGTGCTGACCCTCAGAAACTTTTTGCAAACTGTGGAGAGAAAATGCCATGAAATGCAGGCCGAGGTGGATGACTACAAGCTTAAAATGGGAGCATTGCAAGACAGAGGATTACCCAGCCTATTGACCGGCGCAGGAAGACTGCTCACCCATGATCAATATGCCACTAGGATGGCAAATTTTATTGAAAATCAGATCACAGCATCCGCCAGTACTTCTGAAGAAACAGGACCTCCATCAGGGCAGAGCCTCTATGACAAACTTGAAAATCTATTCTACATTGAGCATGAGATCAATCACTTATTTGAGGTCCCACCAAATTTTTACAGGTATACAGAAGTGGATGAAACCTTGATAAAGATACGAAGACACCAACTGCCCAAGGAAGATTGGTGGCAGGCAATGCTGCAAATTTTGCCTCAATAAACTTGGTTTGGTCTATCCTAATCAGATGTAGGTCAACCAAACTCAAAAAGCAACGTGGAGACAGCAGGCAGAGCGGATAAAAGAAGTGACTCAGCATGATACTATGACAGCAAGCCAAGACAAAGGAAAATGCGTATATTTTGGGCGACATGGTTCCAACCGACTCAGTGGGTCACAAAGTCAAACTTCTCTGACAGTTTTGGATAGTTATTGCACTAAGCAGTTATTACAACATTTACTCTCTCAGTTGTAATTCTTCAGGAGTTGGCACACTATTTATGAGCCATTAATTCATCAGCTAGATATTTTTGTATCTAAATTTTGTATATATACCTCCCATTGTAACATATTGGGGTTGGTGATTTTCTCTCCGTGACAATATATTGTATATTTTCAGATGATCTAATGCAAAAGGCTGGAAAAGTTCATTCTCTCCTGAATGTTTGATGTCTCAATGATGCCCTGCGTGCTGTTACAGAATTTCTGTGCTGTCTATTGGAACAATAAGTCATCCTGAACTATGTTTTGTCTTCTTATGTCTACTTAAATCATATACATGTTTCACTAGTCTAACAATAGAGAAAAGGAATGGTATAGGAAATGTTTGATTACACCCTGTGCTCAATCTCTGTTGTTGAATACGTTTTCTTCAGAATTAATCATAAACATGAATTCTTAGTTGCTCATGTTTGTATTGGTTCTATCAACGTGAATGTTATTCAGGAATTCTTGAATGCTCCTAAGTAATGTTCCCACTGCTTGCCATATCAGCTTACTGAAAGATCCTTAGTTTCCTTTCATGCCCTGAGTTCATCCCATCCAATCACAAATTTAAGGAATTGTTCCATAGACACTTATCTGGCTCTATAGCATCATTGGTGTTTCAAGACAGACATATCAAGCAATTAAACATCACGGACTCCATGCCCAATGGCCTAGACCACCCTGTAAAAATATACCTGTTCTGACTGAAATCATCATCCAGCAAATTTAAAACAAAACCTTGTGCATCATAACTAGCCTAAAACCTTATCAAAACAAAGTCAAATCATAAAGAGAGAGCCCTCTCTGGTTACAGGTAGGCTAGGACCTATGGCCAAAATATTGGTTAGTGGTTACCTCGGCCGTATTCCCTTAGGAGTCAAAGGGAACAACCTGAGTGTTAACAGTGTGATCTCGGAAAATCAGAAACATTGAGGAAAATATTTAGTTTCCGGCTAAAACTAACTTCGAGCCGCAATGTTCATTTTTTTTTGTATGTCCGTGTTGGGTTTTGTGTTTTTTGTTTTGTAGGGAAAAAGAGCTTTCTCAAAGCAAGCACGCAACCCAAAGCTTCAACCCCCCCCCCCATCTCTCTCTCTCTCTCAAATTTTTTTTCAAAAAGCCATAACTTCTTCATCCGAAAGCCATTTTCAGAACTGTTTTTTTTTTAAACAGCCTAATTTTTCGAGATCTTTCCATTGGAACACTTAGTTTCAGCATCTATAGCTTTAGTTTCTATTAAAATGGGAAGTCCATGCCAAGTTATTCTTGACAGCACCAACTACTTCCAATGGTGGTCCTACATTGTGGATTTACTTAGAAGTAAAGGTCTTTACAAAATAGCCTCAGGCCAAGAGACCAAACCGAAAGATGAAGATAAGGCAGCTAAATGGGAAAATAGGTAAGACCAAGCACGTGGGTTGATAGGGATGTCTATTTCTCCAGATCTTAGATTCCATATTGCAGAAATTGATGCTCCTGATGAAGCAATGAAACAGATTACTAAAGTCTTTGGAATTAAAAATGAACTTGGAGCCCATCAACTTGAAAATGAGTTGCTTACATTGGACCCCAATAATTTTTCTTGCATTGAAGACTTTTTGTCCAAGTTCAAGACCCTTAGACTTCTCTTGGAAGGTGTTAAGGTTAAGAAAGAAGATAGTAACCTTATCTATTCCATTCTTACTAAGTTGGGACTAGCCTACTCTGTGTTTGTTTCCACCTTCCATTCTACAAGAGAAGCCTTTATTTCTCAAGGACAAGACTACAAGTCCCCTTCCTTTGATTCTTTAATAAGAGAACAAGAAAAACTCTTACACCTTGGTCTTCTTAATCTTTGAAACTCTTCTAAGAAATCGTTAGCCACCCAGCAGCAACCAAATCCAAAGAATCCTAAGAAGTTGTATCCTAAAAAGAATGGTCCTAAACCAAACAAGGGTCCTAAGCAATTTCAGCCTCAAAATGAAAAATCATTTCAACAAAATGATAAGACAAATAAAAACAAAGGGAATAAGACTGATAGACATTGCAACTTTTGTAATTGAGATGGCCACTTAGAATCCAAATGCTTTAAGAAGATGGAAGCCTTGGAAGCAGCAATGAAGAAGCATAACATCCATTTGGAGCACTCTTCAACTTCAACTTCCTCTTTAGGAATGGCACTTTCTGCATGTGGTTTTCAAGCATCTCGGTCTGGCTATGCACTAAATGTATCTTCTTCTTCTCATTCTCATGAGTGGCTCATTGATTCTGGAGCTTCTTATCACATGGCCAAAAACAAAGCCATGTTTTCTTCTTTAAATGATTGTAACAGCAAAAATATATATGTTGGTGATGATAGATCTCTTAGTGTTGTAGGGACTGGAACTGTTCATCTAGACAATGGTCAGTTTAATGATGTATTATGTGTTCCAACCTTATCCTGCAACCTTCTATCTGTATATCAGATAACCCATTCAGGCGAAGGTAAAATCGTTGAATTTTCACCTCACGATGTTGTAATTAAGGACCTAAGAGATCCTAGATAGATTTTAGCTACTGGCATTGCTAATGATTCTACAAGGTTGTATAAGTTTCACAACTTTGGGTCATCAAATCTTCCCTCAGTATTTGTTGCTCATAATGATGAAGTGAGCAAACTTTGGCATGAGCGATTTGGTCACTTAAACTATCGCTCTCTTCAGAATCTATGTAAAGAAAATATGGTGACAGGTCTTCCAATGGTATCTTGCAGAGATGGTGTTTGCTCCGGATGTGTACTCGGAAAACATCATCGGGACAATTTTGAAAAACGTGCCTCTTGGCACGCCTCAGCCCCTTTACAGCTCGTGCATAGTGATTTATGTGGTCCACTTCCAGTTGTTTCATTCTCTGGCTACAAGTATTTCTTAACTTTCATTGATGATTTCTCCAGACGCACTTGGGTATACTTCTTAAAACTCAAGAGTGAAGTATTTAACATGTTCTTGGCCTTTAAGGCCTTTGTTGAAAAACAATCTGGACATCAAATTCTTAAGCTAAGATCTGATAATGGCGGAGAATATGTTAACAACAAATTCATCAACTTTTGCACTGAGAATGGAATTCAAATGCAACATACTGTTCCATATACTCCACAATAAAATGGTGTAGCTGAAAGGAAGAATCACACCTTAAAGGAAATGGCTAATTGTATGCTTCAATCTAAAGGACTTAGTCTTAATTATTGGGTAGAAGCAATTAACTGTGCAAATTACATAATAAATCGCACTCCTACTAAGGTTTTAAAGAATATCACTCCAGAAGAAGCATGGAGCTCAATCAAACCAGATGTAAGTCACTTTCGTGTTTTTGGAAGTGAAGCATGGGCCCATATTCCAGATGAGAAACATAAAGCTTTAGAACCTAAGAGTGAAAAATGTATTTTTGTTGGATATTCTGAAGATGTCAAAGGATATAGACTTATTCCACTTAAGTCCAAAAATGTTATCATTAGAAGAGATGTAAAGTTTGTTGAAAATGTATCGGCCTACGAGCCTAGTTCGGCAGATGTGCCACCTCTCCCTATCTCTTCTACTTTTGAAAATATTTCTTCTTCAGATGATGAAAGAGAGGACGAAAATCCTCCCCCACCTTCTCAGGATCCTCCTTCAGCTCCTTAGCTTCCAAAATGGGTCCGTGCTACTCGGGATGCACCAGGTGATCTTGCCGGTGATCCTATAGATCAGCAACGTACAGGTTCTCAGTTTGATAGAGCCTCTTCTTTACTGGCTCAAGCTTTAGTGAATTATGATCCTGACACATTTGCAGAAGCTTCAGGCCATCCAGATTGGGAAGCAACTATGAATGAATAATATCATTCATTATTGGCAAATGATACA
The DNA here is from genome assembly GCA_031772625.1 of Pinus tabuliformis. Lineage (NCBI taxonomy): Eukaryota > Viridiplantae > Streptophyta > Pinopsida > Pinales > Pinaceae > Pinus > Pinus tabuliformis. The sequence continues at coordinate 928,345,149 of CM062813.1, forward strand.
TGGGATCTTGTTCCTCTACCAAAGGGACAAAAACTTGTTAGATGCAAATGGGTTTACAGAACCAAGTATGGACCAGATGGGAAAGTTGATAAACATAAAGCTCCTCTTGTTGCTAAGGGTTTTTCACAAGTTGAAGGCATTGACTACACTGAAACCTTCTCCCCTGTTGCCAAAATGAACTCTATCCACCTTGTTCTTTCCCTTGCTGCCTCCTTTAAATGGGAAGTCAATAAGATGGATGTTAAATCTGCCTTCTTGCATGGGGACTTGCATGAAGAAATCTATATGGAACAACCTATTGGCTTTATACAAATAGACTCTAGCCTTGTATGTCGGCTTAAGAAATCCCTTTATGGTCTCAAGCAAGCTCCTCGAGCTTGGTATGCCAAAATGGATAACTTTCTTTTAGAAAATGGCTTTTCTAGGTGTCATTCTGACAATACTGTCTACACCAAGAAAGTGGGCAAGTCCCTTATCATTCTTGTTCTTTATGTTGATGATCTTATCCTGACTGGTAGTGATCCCAACCTTATAAACCATGTGAAGTCTAGCCTTAAAAGGAAGTTTGAAATGACAGACTTAGGACACTTACATTATTTTCTTGGTCTTCAAGTCTTGCAATCCAAAGAAGGTATTTCCCTTTCCCAGTCCAAGTATGCTTGTGATATTCTACGCCGTTTTCACATGGAAGACTGTAAGCCAGCCCCTTCTCCCTTTCAGTTTGGAGTCAAACTTTCAGTCACTTGTACTTCTCCTGAAGTTGATGCTACCTTATACCGTCAACTTGTAGGAAAAATTTTGTATCTAACCCATACTCGTCCTGACATTTCCTTTGCTGTTGGCCTCGTTTCTCGGTTTATGCAAAACCCACGTGAAAGTCATTGGAAATCAACTAAAAGAATACTTCGTTATGTTCGAGGTACTGTTCAGTTTGGGATTCATTACAGTGCCGAAGCATCTCCTCTATTGGTTGGTTTCACTGATTCCGATTGGGCTGGTGACCCTGATGATCGGAAGTCTACTGCAGGTTATGTGTTCACTCTTGGTTCAGGACCTATTACATGGGCTTGCAAGAAACAAGGTGCCATTTCTCTTTCTTCAGCAGAAGCAGAATATCATGGTGCCGTAGAAGCTAGTAAGGAAGCCTTGTGTCTTCATCATATCCTTTCAGAGTTTGGCTTTCAGCAGCAACATCCGACTACACTTTGGTGTGATAATCAAAGTACCATTCAACTATGCAAAGATCCAGTCCAACATCAGCGCAGCAAACACATTGAACTACACATGCACTTCATCAGAAAGCTCATCCACGACCATGTTCTTGAAGTGCAATATTGTTCAATAGATGATCAAGTTGCAGACATCTTTACAAAGGCTCTCACAGAGGCAAAGTTCATTAAACTTCGATTTATGGTTGGAGTTCAGGAAGTTGTCACTAAGGGGGGATAGGCTTTAGTGCCTCCTTCCTTCTCCTATTGTGTCATATTTGTAAATCCTTCAATCCTATCCCAAGTTGTTCTTAAGGGGGGATGTTAGGATATTCCGACACATAGGAAATAGTTAAGTATAACTTGGTCTAGTATAGAGTTAGGTAAAGTGTGTTTCTTTACTATGTACATTTTGTAACTTACAATCCGACGGTCACAATATGTAGTGATCTGACGGTTCATTCTCTCCTCGGTATTACCGACACTTGATCCGTGGCTTAACACCCGATTGGTCCATGATCTCTATTTAAAGAGCATGGAGGGTCATTTGTAGGTTAACCGTTCATGAGAGAAGCTTATGTAAATTTTCATTCTTTTATTAATAAATTGCCTGAAGTGGCCGCGTTGGCTCAGGCCGTGGACTGTTTCTCTCTTTGAGGGTTTTAACCACGTCAAAAGTACTGGTGTATTGATCTGCGATCTGTTTGTGAGCGGTGTCCTTTGGTGTTCTGTCTGAGGAACTTAACCTGTAAATTCCTACATAAGCAAGATGACAGGAGGTTTTAATAGGAGAGAGCCCACAAACACTGTGAGGATACAACAACACCCCCAGGTTCTTGAAATCTTTACAAGACACAACTGGATGGGATTTTTCGAAAAATTCACAGGGTATGATGATGAGGTGGCTCAAGAATTTTCTCACTCCCTCAGTCCACACAGCAGAATCCATGCCATTGTTTTAGTTATATGACTCACTATAGATCTCACCCCAGAGCTCATCAATTGGGTCACAACACTTCCCCTAGGAATTCCATGGAGAAAAGAAGACAAAGGAGACACTCTGGTGGAAAAAAGGAAATTCTTTTTAGAAGGTGAAGAACCCATAGAGGATAAAAATGGAGTAAGAAGGGACAATCTCCCATACCCATGGAGTGAGGTAGGCTACTAACTCATCAAGGATATCTCATGTGAGGATAGATATAGTGTTGTTTATGGCTATCATTTTAGGACCCTTGAGGAATTAAGATTTGGGGTAGAAACACCAATTCACCAAAGACTTAGCATACCATATTTTTTTTTTATGCAATCACTCATAGACTCTAGCAACAAAGTGAAGGAAGGGAGTTCCCAACAATTGGGTCACCATGGGCTGATTAGGATCATCATTAAGGATGCCCTCCAAAACCTCAGAATCCCTATAACATGGTCAGTATTCAGAGACTTTCCAGCAGAGGATGGCATCAAAACCCTCACTTATGATGTTAGTCCTTTTGTCAGTGAGGAGGAGGAAAAATAGGAAGAGAAAGATACAGAGCTAGATGAGGATGAGATGGATGAAGAAGAAGTTGCAACAGAGGAACATGATGAAGCAGAAGAAGAAGAGGGAGAAGAGAAGGATGATGATGATGAAACAAAGGAGGAAACTAAGGAAGGAACTAATGGAGATGAGGAAGAACCACAAGAGGAAGAAGACAGGAAAAACAGAGAGGAAGAAGGCATTGAAACAGAAGGGAAAGAAAACAAGGAGGATTCACCTAGGGTGTCTCCAGAGGCCACTGAGAGGGAGGCAACAACTTCCCTCACTGCTCTCAGCACCCCAATAAAGCAAAAAGGAAAAAGAAGGAGGCAAACCCCACTATATTTCAGAACAAGGAAGAGCACAAGAATCAAACAAGGGAAGCCACAAATATCAACAAAAATTCCTATTGAGATTGAAGATTCCCCTACAGAAAGAGACAAAATTCCTTCCCCTAAGTCACCAATCACCTATGTAAGGAGGCCTAGTACTATATCAACTTCCTCAAAGGGTAAGGCCATCCTACAGGATCAACAGCAAAACCTACAGGAAGCAAAAACAGTCCTACAGGATACTCTGCAAAAACTACAGGAAGCACAGAAATTGGAAAGCAAGGTAGGGGAGTAGCAAGAAATAAAAGAAGAAGACCAAGAGATAAGGGAACTAAGCCCCCAACCTAACCTAGACTCCTACTACTGGTTTATTGTAGGAGGCAGGGTAATACCTCAAAAATTTTCCATCCCATTGTTTTTCGAACTTGAGAAGGAGAGAGACAAAACCCACCAATGGATGCAAATCACCAAGTCAAAAGGGGTGGAAGACATTGGGCACATGGAAGAGAAGCTCAAATACATGGGCAAAGGGCTAAGTGGCTTAAGGGACATAGAAGCAATAATGAGAGATCAACTTGAGAGGGAAAATGCGTGGCTAAGGGGACAGTTGTAGGAAAGGGAGAACCAACTAGCATGTATGGCCAACCTCTCCTTGGAGGCCATCCAGTGTAGGATGCTAGCTAAATCCTATGCTCTTTACCTCAAACAACAATGGCTGCAATTTTAGATTAAAATACCAGCACAAAGGGGCACCATGCCATTTCATGACTACAGGCAGTTTATTGATCTTTGTGATCAAAGTACATTAGAGGATAGGGCCAAAATTGCTGAGTTTTATTTGCACAACATGGCCCTCACATACATGAATGTTTGGGATCCTAATGCCAAGCTAGGAGATCTACAATTAATGGCTTTGGCATCATGGATGAACAATGAGGAGTCAAGGGCTGCAGAGATGAAAAGAATATTGGCCAGAGAGAAAAATGAACCTCTTTTCAGCAGAGTTGAACAATAAAATCCCATGGCCCTAATCAACACCCATAATTTGATTACAAATGACCCTCAGTTGGTACCTAGATATCTTGCTTCCCAAGAGCAAGCAATTTCACATTTTAAGGATATGTTAGGCTGCTAGGAGATGATAGTATACATGCTTGCCTAAGAAGATGGAACACACTACCACACAACTTGAAGATTAGACAATATCACTCCCCACAAAGGTTGAGAGAGGCACTCAATAGGACACCTATGTATAAGCAATCAATTCAAAGGTTGAAGGCCAATTGGATAGGCATAAAAATTAGTCCACCACTACTCCTAGGGATGCTAGAAGGGAGAAAAGAAGAAGAATAAAAGAGGTAGTGGGAAGAGGTAGAAAAAGAAAGCAGGCTTCTAGAACAAGAAGAAGAGACCACAACAGAGGCACGGGATGTCAGAGAGGCTACAAGAGCCATGAAAGACATGGAGATTGACTAATTTGCTCATAGGATGAGCAACACTTTCAGTAGGGGGTGATGATGAGCCTCATCATTGGGTAATTATATGGGCCTTAATTCACCTCCTAGCTTAGTCAAACCAACTATTCTCACAACTTATTGCATACTTTTGATTATGTTTTGTTTATGAGATGAGTTAGAGTTGGATACTTTGCTTTGTGGTGTAATGTGCATTTAACACAGGATTGAAGGATAAAAGCAAGGAATTTTGGCAAAGACCTTGGTCAAAACTTGAATGGGACAAGGGAGAGGAATTATAGGAGGAAAATCCTCCTCATTTACTACCCCTCCATTCAAATATCCCTCCATCAGCTCGAAGTGCAAACAACCAAATCATGAGGACTAGAAGGCAACCGCGCAAGTGAAGACAAAGCACCAGTTTATCTTGAGTTTGGGAGCCGAGCCTCCCTAATTTTAAGGAAGTAGTTGGATAATTCATATGTATAAGTAGAGAGGCCTAGGAACTCAGTAGGATTTAGATTTTTGATTGTAAAACTCTACTCTATTTTCGAGTTGCAAGACTTGTGACAGTTTTTGATGTAATCCATTGTTTTGATAATAAGAATGAGTTTTGTTTTGAGCCAGCACTGAGTTAACTAAGAGGGCTGAAACTCTTTGGTTAGGAACAACCCTAGTAGCCAAGGCTTCTCTTTATTGTACATGTATGCTAGCATAGATTCATAGTTTAATTGTTCATTTGCTTAAGTAGCTGCATTTCCATTACACCAGTGTAGATTAGATTGGTTGTATGTTATTTTTCTTCCATTTGTGCCTTTCTTTCAATTAGCAAGTTAGCAAGGAGAAAAAGGATCACCATAAGGTTGTCAGCAGATGTCTTGGCCTCACTTCCTCCCTCTGGGACCCTGACTTGAAGAAGAGACCCTTCAGCAACCCCAAAAAAAACACAGATTTCTAGTTCTTGCATGAGCTTTGGAGTTTGTTGTCCTGATTCAGTATTTGGTTCATTTCATTGTTATCTTTTTTCCATTACTCTATTTCCGCAATAAGATATCACTCATGCTTTCATTCCCTTCAACACTTTCTTCATGCATAATATAGGCAATTTATTCATGCTTTTCTAGGTTATGAAAATGTATCTTGTTGCATAGTTCTTGGAAGACACACATGTTTTAAGCACAACATGTACTTCAGGAGGAGACCTAGACTTCATTACCAGCAGCCACCTTCCACCTCATCCACCTTAGCCTTCTCTTGTTCCACGATCACCCTCACTAGTTTTATGTCATTTTTTCATTGAAATTCCCCTAGATACATTGAGTGAATCTAGCCATATTTGATCTTGGATATTGACTCCTGAGTTTTCCTAGACCTTCTAACACCCCATCCCACTCATCACACACCTTTTCCAAGCTTCCCAACACCTCCAACACCTCACAAGCCGTATCCTGTAGGTTTCCTATAATTTCTACAGGATCATCCTGTAGGTTTCTAGTACATCCTGTAGGTTTTCCTGAGACGGCTTGTTTTGAGGCCGAATTGATGGGAACCTCTAGGAAGTCACAAAAAGCCTCCTAGGACCCTTGCACACCATCCAACCACTCCATAAGCCTTTTAGCCATCCTCAATCACCTTGCAGCCACCTGTCACATCCACAAGAACAATTAATTTGCATACTTGATTTTGCCTAAAAAACCAAAAAAATGAAAACAGGTTTAGTTTAGTTTTCTTGCTCACACATTAGTATGGTTTGATGTTATTTACTTTTCTAGCTTAGATAGTAGGTTAGTGATTATTTAGCAATTCTGCTTAGCATAGCTGTTTAAATGGTTAATCAATATTTGGTGTGATTTAGCATTTCATGTTGTTTTCTTCATTACTGCAGTAGTGTAGCTCTCTTAGAATAGATTTGCTCTTCTTCCATCAAAGAATCAAGCTTCTTCTGACTCTACAGAATTTTGGCTTCGAACCCCTAGGGTCTCTCGCCAGATGAACAGTGACAACAAGCAGGACCTTCACTTTTACTTGTGAATATAACACTGTCACCTCCGAGTTTGTACAAACTCCGGGCTGATAAGTAAAGCTTGTAGCCCAGGAGTTGCAACATCCTTGCTGCAATACTGGCACTCATCAATGCACTTTGGGCTAATAGGCTCACCACAAAGAAATAAATTGGCATGTCGCCATACCAATTGGTTTATGGAATGGATGTTGTCTTTCCATCCTCTTTTGAAGTTTGAGTCATGAATTTAATTCAAGAATTACAGGCTGAGACAAATGACATTCAAAGGAGAATTGATAAGAAAATCCAGCTGCAACAATCTAGGGAAGAAGTTTATAATAAGGCTCAGGTCATCCATGAGAATATCAAGAAGGTTTTTGACAGAAGGACAAAAGCAGATGATTTCACCTTGGGTGATAAAGTATTAAAGTGGGATTCTAGAATAGAAGACAAGGGGAAGTATGGAAAAATTGACAATTTATGGATGGGACCTTATGTCATTTATGCTTTCAGAGGGAATAATGCATTTTTTCTCAGAAATATAGATGGGACAAACTTACATGGTGGACCTGTCAATGGCAGGATTCTCAAACACTATTTCTCTAAGCAATAGAAGTTTTTCTGGCATTTATCATTTTAAATAACATTGTCCTTGTTATTTGGATTGGGTGACCTATTAACAGAAGTTGAAGCCCACAGAGAAGGCCCTAAGCTTCTATTGATGTGTTACCATAAGCATTGCAACAAAGAAATCAGAGGTGGATATTACTGAAATAGAACACTCAAGGCTACTGATTAAATGTTCTTGGCACCTCATAGGGGGAGTGCCATCCTCAGCTGGAGCCATTGTTAGGGTCCTATAATTTATAGGATCTCAAGGTAATTGAGTATTGTATCTCAGGAATCCTTTTTGTAAATACTTGTCAATCTACCAATGATTTCCAAATAAAATAAAAATTAGAATAAAAAATGAAAAGAGGGTATAAATAAGAAAAACAAAGAGAAAAACAGGAATATTGAAAAATAAGAAAAGATTGAACCCCACCGAAAGAAAAAAAATTTAAAAAAGGAATAATACTAAAAGTGTTGCAAGTATAAATGCCACTACTTATAGATAGTTTTTTTTCATCACTGAAAAATAAAGTTGTGTGCAGCTTGTTCAAAATGCCACAATCACTAGTTTTTAGTTTAATCATATAGTGTAATCATGATTAAACTCCTTTCAATTTTTGTAAATTAGATTAGATAAAAAAGATTTGTCCAACAGTTTAATCTGGGTAAATCAATAGTTAGGTAGAGAATTACATTGATTCAACTATTTAATCTAGATCAATATGAGAAATAAGGGATAGGCTAGGTAGTTCTTTTATTCTGCAAGAAAAGAGAATAAAGTGGGTTTGCTAGTCTAAGTGCACCCTAGAGGAAAGAATAAAAAATGCTAGTTTACTCATGGGTAGGTAGATTAGATGATTTTTCAAATATATGCATATGTGATTTTTATACTAAGTTTAATCATATGGAAAAGAAGGCCAATGTATGTGTTATTGGTGCACTAAGATGTCTTATTACAAGCAATATTATTACCTACATTAATCATCAACCCAGGGCAAGTCTTTTTATTTCAAGAGTGTCAGCACTGTATATGTAGTGAGTTCAGAGGTCAATTCATAAAGAGTTGGAATAGTTGTGATTGCTAATATCTATCTCTCTAAATTCAATCCAAACAATTCTGAAAGAAATTCGTAACACACTTTCAAGTCTACTTAATCTATTCTACAAGAAACTGAATCATAATGCAAATAGAAAGAACCACTCTCAACAATCTAACTGGTATTGAAACTAATTCATTTAACATGAAGGAAAGCTATAACAATTGAACAACAAATAACCATATAAACATCTCATGGAAAGCAATCAACTCTAGCTTTGAAATCTGTGATAGTGTTACTTTAGAATGAACAACAATCTAATGTTGAAATTAACATAACCAATTCAATAAAGAGTATCACACATATGTAACACACAACTAAATCTAGAATCTTGACTAAACAACAAATGCAAACCAGAATCATCAATCCTCATGGTAATCAGAATGGTGCTAACTTTACAAACTAACAATAATAAACAGTTATAAGAATAAACAGAAATAATTATAACACAATTGAAGCAAAATATCTCCTATTGACTGGGCCCAAAGTCTCTAGAAGTCCCCACTGTTAGATATTCAGAATACGATTATGGATGAAGCACAGTCTTCTTCATTAAAATTATTAATAGAGTTACAACATCACCATGATGAAAGTATTATATGTCCAAAAAGAATAGTTACAATCTGTGAATTCCTCACTAGCTGTTTAGTTTGCCTCACAACTTTATATAAATTTTGGAAAAGAAAATGGATAGAAATGAATCCTGAGGATTTCACAACACTCGATCTGATTTCATCATAGAATAGCATTGGTCCTCCTGGTCTTCCGCTATCTTCCATACTCAAGACACTATCTTTTTTCCTTTACTGGCAACTATTGTTTTGTCGATTAAACAACAATCGTCCAATCTGCATCCTTGCATATAAAGCTAGTGAAAGTAAGTTTTTCATGCCCATATTTATCTAATTTGTTGTTAATTGATTTTACCTAGTTTCTGCTGTTGTTTCCTCTATTTTTATTCATAAAACGAAGATAAACATGTGAATACAAATGCTTAATTGAGCTATTTACGAGGAGAAAACATACCTTTTCCTCGCTCCAACATACTCCCATGCTTACCTTTTTGCATGTCCTCATTGTTATCGGGAAAACTAGTGTCTATGCAGAGCTGCTAGTCCCACTAAGGCTGGTAGCTACCTTAGAAACAAACAAACTAAAAACTACTTTCGTTTTCCTTTATGAGAAATAGATAAGAGGGGAATAAGGAGACCAACCTTTGTCTTGCGCTTGGTTCCTTGCTCGATTCCTCTCCCTTCTGATAGGTCTTCGCCACTCGCTTCCTCGTCTACCCAGCTTCAAAGAGCACATGTAGAATCAAAGCAGCATAACACTATCCAAGAACATAGATCTATTATCATAAACAATATAGGACCAGATATATATTGACCACACAAATGTATATAACATCAATCATACAAGAATGTGGAGGAAAACTTGAATAGCTTTATTGATAATTAAGAAAGAGAAAAGAGGATTACAACCAATTGTTCTGACCCAGCATCATCCTCTCAGCAAGAAAGCCCTTCCTCACCTCATGAAAAGCTTAGATCACACAACACTATGATATTGCACCAAGAAATCAACAGCACTTCCTTACAAGATACAAAATTCCATCCTCTGGATCTCTAGGATGAGGGATCCATATATAGATGTTTGCAAGGGAGGTGAGTCAGCTTCTGAGATTTGATTGGTGTCCTCTCTCTGATAGTTCTTGATTCCACTTGGAGATTGATGATCTCTTACTCATCCCCAGGCGAATGCAGAGAGGCAAGTGTCACAGGAGAAGTTTCTGGAAGATTCCATGATCCTCCACCTCGCGGATTGACCCTGCCATTTGTCCACTCTTGCCCATCACACCCCATAGAAGGGATTTTCAACATGCATCGCACCTACTATGTGTAGGAAGGTGGGATGCAATGCACTTTTACCATGGAGTAGCTGAAATGGTCCAGTTTTGACCAGTTCTGAGTAGTTTTTCATGGAGAACTTCTGGGAGATGCTGTAATCAGTTGAACTTGTTCTTTTAGGGGTTGGAACAATACCTTTAGGGACTTAGGAGCCCTTGGTTTATGGACATTTATGATTGGGGTTGCAGTGCCCAAAAATGTCTATAACACTCATGCAATAATATGGTTAAAGTGCAGTTGAGTTAAGGAACAAGCAGGATATATTTCCTCCTTATACAGGCTGAAATCGTTTTTTTTGTTTGAGAACTGCAAAAGCTTGGTTCACTTGATGATCTGGCAAGTTATAATCACTGTGGTACCCATATGGAGGATACCAAATAGTTTGACTTCTATATCATCACCCTATCCAATCAAGGTCCATGCTTAGGACCATATTGTTGTATTTCTGTAAGTGAGTGGAGGCAAATTTGAAATTTCTAAATCCAAATCGCTCCCTGTTCCTGACATTATTGTTGGAGGCTTCCCATCTTTGTCTGGCTGCAGACAAAGATTCTTCTTTGACTTCCTAGAAGTATTCCTTCCCTTCCTATATGATGTCTGTGTGGAGCGGTCCTAATTGACCCACAACACCCGTTCATTTCATGAACTATTTGTGTTGGACATATAGGTGCAGGGGATTTGTGGGTTCTCCCCTAACCCATAAGTCTATGCCATATTCTCTCTTTTGAAAAGTATTATGGCTTTAGCTTATTTGATATGATTAGTGGCAAAGGAAATAAAATCTTGAAATTGGTTATACCCTATGAAGGGCCCAGGATTACTATTTAAGGCATCCTCTAAGAAACAAATTTGCATGTACAATTCACACAAGAGGCACTGTACCTATTCATTCTATTCTTTGAAACACTTAACAAAGTCTGGGGTGGTATTAATTTCCATCAACTTACCAACCTTAATATATTTAACCTTCAATAAGAGGTATCTTTAAAAAAGGAACAATGCATAGTTGGTGGCAGGAGCTCGGCATGACAAGGCATCTCAGTAAAGAGAGAAAAAGTCTCCATTTTCTCCTTCGCCTTCTGCGACTTGACCTGTGCTTTTTTGAATTTCTTTTGTTCATCCTTGTAATAAGTGAAAGTCTCATCCTCTGTGACATTGAGTGCCTCAAATTGTTTTTGTAATTCCTGGTGTACTCGTAGGGGCACTACCTCCTATTTATGCCGAGTCAATTCCTGCTGAGTCTTGGCTAGTTCATTCTGTAATTTCCTGATGATCGCTTCCCTTACCAGGGGAATGTAGCCAGACATCTCCTCTGTCTAGACCTCTTCATCCTGTGTTACTGTTAGGTTAGTTTGAATGATAGCCTTAACCGCTTCTCAGGTCATACAACAATAAACTTGGGTGTTTTCTTCAGTATCAGTTTGAATAACAACTCCAGTTGTTCCTTGGGTCATATGGTAGTCTTCCTGAATATTCTCTACAAAATTTGTTTGGGCAACAACATTAGTAGTGGGGAAGTCCATTTGGGTTTCCCGTGGGAAAACACAAGGATATTCTGTCTGCATTCCACTATTTTCTAAAAGACATTTCTCTGTTTGGGTTTCTTTTGAATAAAACAAAAGGGTCTCAGTATGGGTTTCAATATCTTTCCTAGAGCAGTGTTCTATTTGGGTCCCTATGGTCTCCAATTAGGTTCTCAATTTTATAACCCTAACTACTTCCTTCAACCACTCTCTCAGTTGCTTAACTTTTTTCTTTTGCTTCCTGTACTTTTTAAGCAACTTCTTGAGTATGTCCTTGTATGTTTTCTTTTTCATGAGGTCTTTGATCAATGGTGGTACATCTCTATTTACTTTAGGTTTAGGTTCAGGTGGAATTGTGTGATATCAGGATGGGGTTCTAATGGAACTGTGTGTCTCGATGGATTTTCACCTTCCAGGTCTCTTTCTTCATGAGCTTCCCTCTCAGGAGACTCCAATGGAATGGTGTCTCCTAAGTGATTATCACTTTTAGGGTCTTCTTCTAGATGGGCCTCATCCTCTGGGGACTTCATAAAAATAGTGCCCCATGGTTGATTTTCACCCTCCAGGGTTTCTTCTTTTTAAAGCCTCAGATTTATACTACTCCAACATGGGGGATAACCACCCAATCTGGACCTTAAGACAACTCCTTTTCTGTTTAAAGTGGTGGCTCCGAATGGGGATGATGGGACCATTTTCCCAGTGTGGGTTTTAAAATGCGAGTGGGTGGTTTTTAAGTGATTCCGGTAAGGATAGTGATAACTAAATGGCCTATTCCATCATGAAAATCTCTAGGTAACTTAATCTAATATAAACTCGGGTATTTTGTGCGATATGCGATCTAAAAAGAGATCTATTTGACATGTGATAATAAATATCAATCACACATTAAACAGAGGTGATAATGTGTAAAGCTAATTTCTTTGACTGAGTAATTACTCAAGGAAATGTATAAACTATATCACATATATCTAATGATTATATATGAAAATAAATAATTTTAGCTAGGCAACATATAGGAGTGCAATTAATGCTTAACATAAAGAACATATCTCATATACAATTCATGAAAATGAAGTGTTATCACTAATTAAATAGAAACAAAACTAATCATACAAGATAGAAGCACCATATGTGTGAAGTTCTGCTCATTTGACAAATAACATAGATCAACTCCTTTCTTTAGATCAAATTATCTTCCAAGTATACAATAGTGCATCAACAAAGTAAAGTAGTTTAATATTTAAAAGAAACAACTGTTCCATAATTTCATCCAGGAATTCACAAACGTACATAAGTGCATTCTTTGCAAATGTTTTTGATAAAATTTTGGACCCTTCTCTAAATGAATGAGAAGGGTATAAATACTATTCTAAATAATGTTCAAAAATAGATTATACAAAAATTTGAGGAGGTTTCAAACAACCTTCCTCCTAACTAGTTAACTAACTCTAAAAATAAAAGTGACTTGATGAGTAGAGGTTATGATGATGACTTGTTGTCTGCTAGCTTCTCTTTTAAATCGCATATATCGGCCATCGGTTTGACTTGAGGAGGTGCCCCAAACTATGTTCTGACCTATCGTGTGAAAATAACATTTGTGAGAGGTGGCATCATCCGCTAAGTTGAATGGAGTGAGTAGTTGACAGTCATGATTTGGCTGTGTGGCTTGACAAGGTATTGCCAATACACCTCCTAGTCAGTCTTTGCTAACTTGCAATCACTTCCCTTTGGATTTCCACTCTTTCTTCCAGTTTTTATGCAAGTCATTTAAATCGGGAAGTATTTTCAGGTTTCCTTCTTTCACCGGGTTGGTGGCATGCAATGTGTGGTTTACCACTTTCACTATGTTCTTTGACACCCCTGCTTCTCTTTCCACTGCTAACTCAACTTGCTTGATCCTCGCATCCCAATCCGTGAATAGAATGTCCTTATGTGTCTCCTTGATCTCACGAATATTAGCCCTCCTTCCCTCTTATGCTTCTTGCCACTTAATGAATTGTGAGATTGTTGTGTTTAGATTAGTAAACTTAGTTATTTGGTTAATCATCTTATTTGTTAGCTGGTCACTAGTGATCAGATAAGTAGTGATATGTGACATCTTTTGGAAAAATTGTTCATGCTGTTTTGATAGGAGGGAATTTAACTCTAGTGCCTCTTTGATGAATTCCTCGATAGTAGGGACATCTTCATATTTTTCCATGGCCTCTTGCAATTTCTAAACTTGCATGTTCTTCACAGAAATGTCTACTTCATGGCTTATCTTTAACACTTCCATATTCTATTGCAATTGAGCGATTTGTTCAGCAACTTGCTGGTTCACATTTTCTTTTTCAACTTGCAAATATTGCTCAAGCTGCGTTATCTTCTCGTCCTTTTCCCTTAACAAAATAGATATTTTGGTGGCTTTATCCATGGTGGAAGTTACATATGCTCCTGTAAACTGTGACAGTCTGGTCAAATTTTCAGCTGGGTTGGAAGGAATATCCTTCCAGACTATGTCCATTAGCTCATTCCCAAGTGGGATCTTGGGTGTCTCTATCATTCTTCTTTTCCTTTGTCTCCTTACTACAACCTTGTGAAATGGGCTGTAGAACAAATCTAAAGGAGGAATTTCAGTCACATTTAGGACAATTCCTGATGTGGGCAAAGCAGGAATGATTTCTGTTTGGTGCGAACTTGTCCCTTGCTCATCCATCGGCTCAGACTCAATAATTTTCTAGGTATGCAGAGGAGTGTGATATTATGTGTTTACCTGAGAATCTGTTGCCTTAGGAGTGTCTTGTAGTTTTTGATTTTATAGGTCCCACTCCTAATACAAACTACTTCTTTTGATCTCAAAACTGGTATCTTTAGTTGGGTCACTCATAACCTACTTTTTGACTGACCTCCTATTGGATTCCACTGTATTCTCGGTGTCTTGGGCCTTCCCAATATCCCGTGCTTTCCTTGTATCCACTTGAGACTCTATGTGAGAATTTTTCCCTTTTCTGTTGACAGTGACACTGGGTGTAGGTTTGTCCTCAGTTTTTAACAAATGCAACATAATTATTTCGAACCTTTTGTTTCTGAATTCCTGAAATCTTTCAAAATATTTAGGACTCAGATTTTCCCTTTCCCACTCAAATGCTTGCTCGAATGATTTAGCTAACTGTTAAAGGTCTTCAAAATTATTAGCCTCATGGTTGAAGGGCTTGATATTCACTGTAGCAGTAATATTATGTGTGATTTTGTCTGGATCAAATGGCCTTTTTGACAGAGTATGGAGCCTGAGGCTCTCTAGGCTTACTAATTCCTTGGTCACATGGTTAAAATTTTATAATGAAAAGGAACCGCATCGAATGGGAAAATATGGCCACAATGAGTTTTTGTTGTCTTTTAGGGTCTTGGTCAAGCCTTTTCCCACAGTCTGGCGGGCTAGCTATTTCTCTTGCTAATAGTTTATCAGAGACATACAAAGGGAGGACATGCTGGTCCATTGTACTGCCAAAAACCCTGATGTATGTAAACCATTATTCAACAAAATACGTACCTACCACAAGAAGGTTTGTAGCGACTTCTTTGGAAATCCTAGGGGGTTTCTTATTAAAAATCAATTGATTCAATGGAAACATAACAACATGGCATATTTTATAAAAATGGGGTATATAATGGGATTCCCAAATCTGTTTATGGCTGAGATGGATAGGGTATGGGTCTTGCAATGTCAATTTCCAACCCATGATTGGAAATTTAGTGTAGAAACAGATGGCATCCATGATGTATGTGCTGAAATAGAATGGAGGAAGGTTCTTTGTGGAGGCAGATCTCTTCTGACGATACTTGGAGATGGCAGTGGCTAGGTTATCAGAGAGGATAGTGGCCCAATTCATAATGTGGTAATTGACACAGGCATCAATCGAAGGAATCCATTCTATGGAAAAGTTAGCATTGTTAGGTAATCCATATAGCCTACGTAACATAGTATTTGCGTATTTGTATGGGTTTGCTAAGGAGGCTATAGGATACATACCCGTTTTATGAAATTTGAACTTGTTCTCCAGTACCCTCCAACCTTGGATCATATTGAAAGGTTCTTCATTTCTCTTTACAAAGTTGGCGAGGTATGAGTTATCATATATGTCCTGAGGGTTAGGTATATGGTATATTTGCTTAAGGTATTCAACTTTGAATGACCCCATGAGCTCCATCCTCGAGTTCCTGAATTGCTTGTCTTCAATAGTGAGATTTTCCACCACCCACCTAATCATATCAGTATATGGGAGTATTTTCTCTATTGCTCCTATTATTTGAAGGAAAGAATAGGCAACATCTTTGAATTGGACTCCCGAAGGTTTTATTGAGTCAGTTGTTGCCTTTACGGCAGTAATTTTGTGACGCTCATCCTCAAGCCTGTTGTAGATGACTTCCCATGCTGTTGCTCCCCCATCGGTACTGCAAACTTTATCAGAAAATATAGGAGACATTTATGATATCTTAGACTCTGTAATGCTCTTCTTTTTCTTCTTTTTCATCACCTTCTGCAATGACATTTCTTTTGAAGCTTTCCTAGAATGGAAGAGATATATCAGTGCAGGCGATATAGGGCAATTAAGGTTGAAATCTCTCTGAAATGACTTTGAATCATGGGATGATTTTGAATGAGATATTCAGCATTAACTATCCATAACTTGAAACATCATTACCTCTCCTCGGGCTGCTAAACATTAATTACCCTTTCAAACCATTCGTTATTATATTAAAACACAGTAACTTCCCACACTTCCCGCTTTATTCACGCATCGCAACTTTTAAACATTGTAATATAGCGTTGCCTAGGGATAATGCGAAAGGCAATTGCGAAAATTGAAATATCACATTTCACAAATTGTTAAAGGATGACACAATGGCCTACATTATTTATTTGCAAGTCTATGAAGTGTGATCACGTTTTCTCAAGGCATTCTAATTGGAATATCGCAGTGGGGGGTTTCATTGCATATTTCAATTCAGGACTTACTTAAATATGTTTATAATTATCTCATGGAAGACTACGAAATGCGATTTACGATAAAGATCCTAAGCTTGGGTTGTTTTCTAAGAGTTTTCAAGGCATTTTCTTAGAGCTAGGATTTATTTTTCAAAGACTAAAAATTTTAAAAAGGGTCCCCATTTATATATCAAGTATCAACTATTATTTGTATAAATGGGGGGGTTGTTACATAGTACAACAACTGCCGATTCACTTGGGAGAACCAACTATCTCTGATTGATCTTTTAAAATTTCTAAAAACTTTCAAAATAAGAAAAGTTATAGGGATAATAATTACATGAGTTATAACCTAAACAATATTCCTCTGAAATCATCATCACTTACTCGATCTATCTATTCAACTACTTTATCCTTGTGGTGATAAAAATACAAATGTTTGGATCAGTCAATTCTAAGATTTTAAAGAGATATAGAAGGTGCCTTCTACAGATTAGTTTTTTGGTTTTCTCATTTATCACATATAGAGCCTCTACTTCCAGTAGGTGTTCATAGCCTCAATAGGGTTACCTTTTAACCAACAATGAATCATTGTCCCATCTGAAGAAATTTTCAAAATTCAAAATGATATTCATTTGATTTTTCTTTTTCCTTTGGACCTTGCTTTACGTTTCTATGTAACATTCTTTTGAAATTTAAAAGACATTATCTGGGCTTGGTAACCCAATAATGACAATGCCATTTACCAGTTGTAACTAAACTGAACAAGCTGGGTCTTGATGAGACCCATTGTCCTTTGATTGAATAGATCATTGGATATTACCCTGTTTTGATATGCAGTTTTGGTAATATCAGTTTAATTATTCCCCTATGATCATGGTAAAGAAGCTTGTGATGAGACTTATTATCTTTTAATTTTTGTATATTTTAGAATTACACTATGAAAAAAAGAAAATTTTATCTGATGGGGTGAATCACTGGCCCTTTTAAAGAGTTTTGGATGATAATGATAGAGTTTTGAGATACTCATCCGTAGAAATTCCTTACTAGGTTAAATATTCTTTTCATTTACTAATAACATGTTATAGCTCTGATACCACTTGTTATAGCTTTGATCCCACTTGTTATAGCTCTGATACCACTTGTTATAGCTCTGATCCCACTTGTTATAGATTTGACCTGAAAATATATGAGAATATAAATATACCCAGAAATAATAAGATAGAAATAGATAGAAATGCTTCACTTTATTGATCAAATCCTTAAGGTAGGGCAACACCATACATTCACTCCTTAAGGAAGGAGAACACTCCACAAGCCATATGCTTGTTAATACAATATTCCTTGACATCCCTCAATGTGGAGTCTCTAGCTTCTATATAGGCCTCATACATACAATACCATGGGTCATTACCATGGTTCCCTCATACCATTGAACTAATACCATGGGCCCATTACATTATTACTAACTACTTGTGGTCCCTTACATGATATAGGTTAACCACCTTATTTATTACTATGGCCCATTATTCCCTTGGGTACCTCCCTTTGTACCCTATATTATCCCCCCTAGGTATATAACATTCCACCCCCCTTAGCATGTTTCGTCCCCAAAACATGGGAAGAACACAAATAATAAGATCTACTCAAAAGAGTAGTCCACTGGTACCATGCACGTGCATCTAGCCATCCAAGAGAAAGGTGAACCCTCAATCTCATTGGTGCCTCGCTCGCTTGAGATGGAAGTTGACCGTGGCAACTCTTTTGTGTTGATGTGTAGAAGGTGGATCTTCACTCCTCTCTATCTGTCCTGCGGGGGTTGTTGTCCTTGTGGCTAATTGGTTGCCATCTTGTTGGTTTTTGTCTTGCGGGGTGATGTGGGTGATGATATGTTGAAGTTCTAACCCACGGTATCTTTTTCTTTAATTCACCCCTTACTGGAGCCTGACTGTTATCTGGTGCATGTTGTGGTGCATGTTGTGGTGTCTTATCTTCCAATATTACTTCAACCACTGAGCCCTCATCTGATGTATCAACACCTGTAACCTTTTCTGCTTCAGCCTCTGTTTGTGTTTGATTGCCGATCATCACTGGCTCATCATTTGATATGTCAGTCCCTGGAACATCTTCTGCTTCAGCCTCCTTGGACTCTACCTATTTATTAATGGAAATATCTTGTAATGTAATTTTCTTCTTTTTATACCAGAGCTTCGGGAATTTCTTCTGCACATTAATATTGATAATAACAACTGATTCCATCCAAGGGTATCCCAAAACAACATCCATGTTATCCATATCTGAAGTATAAAAGTCACCATGCAACACATACTTATCCATAGAAAGATTCAAATCCTTATAAACTTGAACATCCTCATCATCAGCCTGTGTGTTTTCAATGTGTTTGGCTGGAACTTGCAATTTTTTTGCCAAATTAACATTGATAAAATTATGCTTGCTACTAGGATTTATAAACACAACAATATTCTCCTTCTAAATCAATCCATGAACCTGCAATAAGGAGACACCCATAGAAAATAACTCTTTACGTGTCTCATTCTCTTTTTCTAGCCCAAGACCATTTGTCTAAAAGGACTCTTCCAAATTTTGCATCTGAAAGTTTGGTGAACTGCTTGTTGTCGATTGAGAACCACCATTTGGTAGCCTCATCATGGAAACCAAACCATACTAAATTCTTCCAATCTTTCCCATATATGATCTTTCTTTTTTTTATGACTTCTTCAATAGTAGGACCATTATCTTTCCCTGTAAAATATAGCATCTCCATGAAGAGGGTTTGAGAAAAATTCACTTACTTGGCGAAAATTTGAAATGGCCACAATTCCGTCAGTATTGCTCAGAATCTCTATTATGACCTATTTTCGGAAATGGAACAACCATTATGCATCTTTCCATGTGGTAGAAATCCAGATTTAGGCACTGGAATTTTAGATCCACACTGCAACTCTCCCACCGTCACCAAAAATTCTGAAAAAAAGAGCTGATTTTAAATCAGCGATATCTCCCTCCTCTGGACTCTGATTCGACTGATTTTTTTTTTGAAATCGGGTATTTTTTCACAAAGAATCCAGATCTGCAATTAAATTTTGAAAATTTTGCACCAAGATGTATAGATCTGATCTGAAAACTCGTCACCCCAAAATATTCCTGCAAAAAATAAAAAAAATTCTCCACTTTGCCGAAAAAAGTGCTCTGATACCACTTGTTATAGCTCTGATACCACTTGTTATAGCTCTGATCCCACTTGTTATAGATCTGACTTGAAAATATATGAGAATATAAATATACCCAGAAATAATAAGATAGAAATAGATAGAAATGCTTCACTTTATTGATCAAACCCTTAAGGTAGGGCAACACCATACATTCACTCTTTAAGGAAGGAGAACACTCCACAAGCCATATGCCTGTTCATACAATATTTCTTGACATTCCTCAATGTGGAGTCTCTAGCCTCTATATAGGCCTCATACATACAATACCATGGGTCATTACCATGGTTCCCTCATACCATCGAACTAATACCATGGGCCGATTACATTATTACTAACTACTTGTGGTCCCTTACATGATATGGGTTAACCACCTTATTTATTACTATGGCCCATTATTCCCTTGGGTACCTCCCTTTGTACCCTATATTATCCCCCCTAGGTATATAACATAACAAGACATCTATACTTTATAAAGATAAGAGCTTGTTCATTGAACAAATGTTTTTAACAAGGTCAAGTTTTTTCAAAGAAATAAGGTTCATTTTGATACTCAAATGCTCTAATTATTTCTTTAACTTTTCCTACTCATAGAAGCGAAAAATCAAAAGATTATCAGAGATTTTATTTTGAGAAGCCAAAAGTAAATACTACATTAACGTTTATTTTCCTATGAATCTTAAAGGTAATATGATAAAAAAATAGAAGAGGTTGTTTTCTAGGAAAAGTATTTTTTCATAATTTGCCCATTAATGGGCAAGGAATCCACTTTACTTGACAAGTCTTGCAACAAAAATGCTGATTGACCAATTTTCTTAATCATTTGGAATGGTCCAAGCCACAGTCTTTGGAAGTTGGTATGCTTACCTTTTTCCTCATGTGCTTTGTCCCATTTCAAAACTAGATCATCTACTTCAAAAATTTTATGACTGGAAAAAGTTGTATCAAAAGAGGCTTTGACTAACTGCTGATGATGAGAATGGGTAGCTTTAGCCTTTTCTCTTTCTTCTTCGAGTTTAAGGATCTGGAACTGTCTTGCTTGAAGAGAAGAGGAATGATTTTCATTGATAAACCACACTAGGGCGAGTGATGGGATTGCTATGTTTGTGGGGAGAACTGCTTCTTTTCCATAAACTAAAGCAAAAGGAGAAGAACTGATTGAGGCCTTCTGTGTAATTCTATCCGCTGAAAGAGAAAATGTCAATGCTTTGTGACAATTCCTATGATTTTGGTCTATAGTCCTCTTGATGATTCTTATAAGGTTTTTGTTTGTTGATTCAGCTAACCCATTACTTTGTGGGTAATACTTGGATGAATACTTCAATTTGAAACCTCTTTTCAAAGCAAATTCTATCATAGTATTTCCAAAAAAATAAGATGCATTATCAAACATTAAATCTATGCGTAGGCCAAACCTGGTGATTATGTACTGATCAATGAAATCTGTAATACTTTCTGTATTAGCTACCTTTAGTGGGATAACCTCTACCCATTTTGTGAAATAATCAGTAGTAAGGATGTACTTGTGCTGCTTGGAAGAGTTAGGAACAATCTCACCAATTATATCTAATCCCCATTGTTCAAATGGTTGTTGGATATTAGCTGGCCGCAAAGGGAATGCTGGTTTCTTTTCTCTTCCAGCTACAGTTTGACAATTTTTGCACTTTCTTGCATAGTCATGTGCATCCTTGAAGAGTGTTGGTCAATAATAACCTGCGTATAGGATTTTATGGGCTGTGGTGTTTCCTTTGAAATGACCTCCAGCTACTCCATCATGTAACTCCTGCATAACCTTTTCAGATTTAGGTTTCTCAAGGCATCTTAATAACACTTAATCATAATTTTTTCTAAATAATACATCATCGACCACTTGATACTGATTTGATTTCAACATTAAAGCACGTTTTGTTTTGTAATTGAGATTCATAGGAGCATATGCATTCTTCAAATAAAACTTCAAATCAGCATACTGTGATTGTGTATCACTGACACTTACCTCTTATATTTTCACTTCATTACCTTGGTATTCTTCTGTTGATCAGTGGGAAGCTCCAGTTAGCATCCTGCAAAAACCTTGGCCTCTAACAATTTTAGTTGGCTGGATTTCTACATCGTATTCTTGAAGTGCAGTGACCCAATTGGCTCTCTTTTCCTCCACTTCTCTTTGAATCATTAGTTGCCTTACTGTAGGGTAAGGTACTATTATTTTTGTATGGGTTTTGAGGAGAAAAGGTCTGAAATGTTTCAAGGTTTTAAAGACAACAAAAGCTTGTTTCTCAATAGTTGAGTAGTTTAACTCAACACCTTGTAAATTTGAACTAAAAAAAGAGATAGGTGCTTCTATGTTTTGATCGTTTAGCTGTGTTAAAACTGCCGCATATGATGTACCATATGAAAAAGTGTACAACACAAAAGGTTTGAGAAAGTCTGGAGTGGTTAAAGAAGGAGCATTGATGATGGCCTTTTTGATTAACTCAAATGACTCTCTTTCATTTTTACCCCATTTGAAGACTACATTTTTTCTTATCATTGATTGAAGGGGTAAAATAATCTGTGAGAAATCTGGAACAAATATTTTTACAAAGTTGATCTGGCCTAGGAATGATTGCATGGTCTTTTTGTTATGTGGGAGTGGAATCTTTTCAATTTCTTGGATTCTATCAAGATCAATATAAATTCCTTTCTTGTGTTGGGTGTGGAGCCTGATTATCTTCTATATTCAAAGGTATCGCCACATAGGACCCCAGTTGCCGCCCGTAAAATGTTCGCTGCAGGGGGGGTCCAGGGGGGGGTGGCTGCGACCTTTGGGAGCCCCCCCCTGGCGGGGGGTTTCGGGGGCAGCGCCCCCGAAGCTAAAAACAGCTGCAAAATTGCCTTGTAAAAGTATAGTAATTTCTAGTCAATCTGGGCCGTTCATTAGGTGGATGATCTGACGGTAGAACTTATGTTTAGTTTAGGGTTTTTTGCCCTAGAAGGCAACCCCTCTCTTTGTATGAGGGTATTGTATTTGAGGCTGTGTGATAGATGTGTATTCAGTGAGTGAGAAACAGAGAGGTGAGACTGTGAGAGAAAACAGAGGATATTACAGCAGATTTGCTGTAGGTTGTGTCTCTTCATTTTGCTGGATAATAAAAAGGAAGGGCTGGCTGTTCGGGGTGGACGTAGCCCAAACTGGGTGAACCACGTATATCTGTGTCTCTCTTGTTTGTGCATTTTTCTGTGTTTATATTTCTGCAATATTTTATGTGTTCCATTGCTCCGTAATATATAATTTTCTAACAACTGGTATCAGAGCCGAAGGTCTATTTGGATGATAAACTCGCAGGAAAGAAGGGTTCCTGGTTCGAGTGGGAGCAATGGCGGAAGATGGTAAGTTTAGGGTCGAGAAATTTAACGGCCAAAACTTCTCGCTGTGGAAGATGCAGATGGAAGATTATCTGTATCAGAAAGATCTATACCTACCATTGGGCGGAAAAACAAAGATGCCGACGGGTATGAAAGACGAAGAATGGAACCTTCTCGATAGAAAGGCACTCGGAACAATACGGCTGTGCCTTGCTGCGTCAGTCACTTTCAACATTTCGAAGGAAACCACGACAGCAGGTTTGATGGAGGTGTTGTCGAAACTATATAAAAAACCCTCGGCCTCGAACAAGGTATTTCTTATGAAACAGTTATTTAATATGAAGATGTCGAAAGGTGGATCTGTTGCAGACCATTTAAATGATTTTAATACAGTTACAAGTCAGTTAAGTTCTGTAGGGGTAAACTTTGATGATGAAATTAGAGCTCTGTTATTCTTGTGCTCGTTACCAGAAAGCTGGAATGGTTTGGTAATGGCCATCAGTAACTCTGTTTCTGGATCTAGTACTTTAAAGTTTGATGATGTTGTCGGTGCTATCCTTAGTGAGGAAATGCGACGGAAAAGCTCCGGTGAGACATCGGGAAATGCTTTGAGTGCAGAGTCTAGAGGAAGAAAAATGGAAAGAGGAAAGAGCTCAGGATATCGCAGTAAATCAAGGAAAGGCAGATCCAAGTCTAGATCGGGGATAGTGTGCTGGAAATGTGGAAAGAAAGGACACCTAAAGAAAGACTGTAGATCTCGGAAGGGAAAAGAAGGAGATGCACAGCAAGAAAACAATCATGAAGCAAATGTGACAGGTGAGGTGTTACAAGATGCTTTGATTCTTTCTTTCGAAAATATTACTGATTCCTGGGTGGTAGATTCAGGGGCTTCATTCCATGCCACACCTGATAAGAAATACTTTCATGACTATGTTCAAGGAGATTTTGGACAAGTTCATCTAGGTGATGATAAACCCTGTAAAATCGTTGGAATGGGTAAGGTTCTTGTAAAACAACAGAATGGAAACCAATGGCTACTAAAGGAGGTAAGGCATGTTCCAGATCTAAAGAAAAATCTGATTTCAACAGGGCAGTTAGGCAGTGAAGGTTGTGTGACAACTTTCACAGATAAAGCTTGGAAGGTCACTAAAGGAGCCCTGGTAATAGCAAAAGGTGAAAAGGTTGGTACATTGTATTTATGCAATGGTATTTCTAACTCTGTTAATGCTTTAACTTCCAGAGGAGCAGATGCAGCATTATGGCATCATAGGCTCGGACACATGAGTGAAAAAGGGATGAAGATTCTTCACTCAAGGAATTTGTTGCCAGGTTTGAAGAGTGTTGATTTGGATTTCTGTGAGAACTGCATTTATGGAAAACAGAAGAGAGTCAGATTTCTCAGAGTTGGGAAAGAAAAGAAGAACGAAAAATTAGAGCTTGTGCATACAGACGTATGGGGACCTGCTCAGGTATCATCTCTCGGTGGCTCTCGTTATTATGTTACCTTTATTGATGATGCAACTAGAAAAACTTGGATTTATTGTATTAAGAATAAATCTGATGTATTTGATACTTTCAAGAAATGGAAAGCTTTGGTTGAGATTGAGACAGGAAAGAAATTGAAGTGTCTTAGATCAGACAATGGAGGTGAATATTGCAGCAAAGAGTTTGATAGGTACTGTTCAGAGCATGGAATTCACAGAGAGAAGACAGTTCCAAGAACACCACAAGAAAATGGTGTGTCAGAAAGGATGAACAGAACAATCATGGAGCGTGCAAGGTGCATGAGATTGCATGCAGGATTGCCTTTACAGTTTTGGGCAGATGCTGTAGATACTGCTGTTTATTTAATAAACAGAGGACCTTCAAGTTCCTTGGATGGTGGTGTTCCAGAGGAAGCATGGACAGGGAAAAAGGTAAACTACTCTATTTTAAAACCTTTTGGTTGTGAGGCCTTTGTCCATATTGATAAAGAAAATAGAACAAAGCTTGAGGCAAAGTCAAAGAAATGTACCTTTATTGGATATGGTGTTAATGATTTTGGTTATCGCTTATATGATTATGAAAATCACAAAATCATTAGGAGCAGAGATGTAATATTCAATGAAAAGGTCTTGTATAAGAATCAGTTGCAGGAAAAGAAACAAGAAAAAGAAAACAAGGAATACGCAGTTCTTGATGAAATTACTGAAAAAGTAAAGGTGCCTGAAAATAATAATAATCAACAACCACAACAACAGCAACCATCACAACAACAACAGGCACCCCAAACACCTGAAAGTGGTGTTAGAAGATCTACCAGGACAAGTAGACCTCCTGAACGATACTCTACTTCATTATATTATTTATTGTTGACTGATTTCGGTGAACCTGAATGTTATGAAGAAGCAATGTAGGTTGAAAGCAAGAAGAAGTGGGAGGTAGCCATGGAAGAAGAGATGGACTCCTTAATGCATAACCAGACTTGGGATTTAGTCAGGTTGCCTGCAGGAAAAACTACATTGAAGAATAAATGGGTTTACAGGCTGAAGGAAGAAGATGGAGGAAAGCAAAGGTACAAAGCTAGACTTGTGGTGAAGGGGTTTGCACAGAATAAAGGTATTGATTTTGATGAAATATTTTCTCCTGTTGTTAAAATGACTTCAATCAGAACTATTTTAAGTCTTGTAGCAGCTGAAGATTTGCATCTTGAGCAGTTAGATGTAAAGACAGCCTTTCTCCATGGGGATTTGGAGGAAGAGATATATATGCAGCAGCCACAAGGATATGAGGTGAAAGGGAAGGAGAAACTTGTGTGCAGGTTGAGGAAGAGCTTGTATGGTTTAAAACAGGCTCCAAGGCAGTGGCATCTAAAATTTGACAAGTTTATGTCTGAACAAGGTTATACTAGATGTCACTCTGATCATTGTGTTTATCTGAAAAAGCAAAATGATGGCAGCTATATTATATTGTTATTGTATGTAGATGACATGCTTGTTGCAGGATCTAACATGCAGGATATAAATGTGCTCAAAAGAAAATTGGCAAATTCATTTGCAATGAAGGATTTGGGTGCTGCAAAACAAATCCTTGGTATGAGAATAACTAGAGACAGGAAAAATAGAAAATTAACATTGTCTCAGAATGAGTACATACAAAAGGTGTTGAAAAGATTTAACATGCAAAATGCAAAACCAGTTAGTACACCTTTTGCTAGCCATTTCAAACTTAGCAAAGAAATGTGCCCAAAGACCCAAGAAGACATGGATTATATGTCTAAAGTTCCATATGCATCAGCAGTTGGAAGTTTAATGTATGCAATGGTCTGCACAAGGCCTGATATTGCACATGCAGTGGGAGTTGTAAGCAGGTACATGAACAATCCAGGAAAGGAACATTGGATGGCAGTGAAATGGATTCTCAGATATTTGAGAGGTACCAAAAATCAGGCATTATGCTTTGGTGGTTCAAACATATCTCTACAAGGATATGTTGATGCAGATATGGCAGGTGACAGAGATAATAGGAGGAGCACTACAGGATATGTATTTACTGTCGGAGGAACAACTGTCAGTTGGGTTTCAAAAATCCAAAGTGTTATTGCACTCTCAACAACAGAAGCAGAGTATGTTGCTGCTACAGAGGCTAGTAAAGAAATGATTTGGTTACAAAGGTTTATGGGTGAATTGGGTAAGGAGCATGATATGGGCACGTTATACAGTGATAGCCAAAGTGCCATTCATCTTGCAAAGAACTCAGTGTTTCATTCAAGGACTAAACACATACAGCTCAAGTACCATTTCATACGATCAGTGTTGGAAGATGGAGAGTTGAAGCTGGAAAAGATACACACTAGCCAGAATCCTGCAGATATGCTAACAAAAGTTGTAACCAGGGAGAAACTGAGAATATGCTCAGTTTCAGTTGGTCTTCAAGGATGACGATGAAGATGAGAAATAGCCAGGTCCAAAGAGGAGTCATTGTCCAGCAAATGGAGCAGTGGTGGAGTTGCTACAATCAGTCTCCAAGTGGGAGATTGTTGGGTGTGGAGCCTGATTATCTTCTATATTCAAAGGTATCGCCACATAGGACCCCAGTTCGAAATGGGGGCGACAACGCCGCCCGTAAAATGTTCGCTGCAGGGGGGGTCCAGGGGGGGGGCAGCTGCGACCTTTGGGAGCCCCCCCCTGGCGGGGGGTTTCGAGGGCAGCGCCCCCGAAGCTAAAAATAGCTGCAAAATTGCCTTGTAAAAGTATAGTAATTTCTAGTCAATCTGGGCCGTTCATTAGGCGGATGATCTGACGGTAGAACTTATGTTTAGTTTAGGGTTTTTTGCCCTAGAAGGCAACCCCTCTCTTTGTATGAGGGTATTGTATTTGAGGCTGTGTGATAGATGTGTATTCAGTGAGTGAGAAATAGAGAGGTGAGACTATGAGAGAAAACAGAGGATATTACAGCAAATTTGCTGTAGGTTGTGTCTCTTCATTTTGCTGGATAATAAAAAGGAAGGACTGGCTGTTCGGGGTGGACGTAGCCCAAACTGGGTGAACCACGTATATCTGTGTCTCTCTTGTTTTGTGCGTTTTTCTGTGTTTATATTTCTGCAATATTTTATGTGTTCCATTGCTCCGTAATATATAATTTTCTAACATCTTGGACACTATGAACCCAATAATCTTGCCTTCTGCTAAAACAAAGTATGACTTTTTGGGATTCAAAGAAATGCCATATTTCTTGCATATTTCAAAGATATGTTTTAGGTCATTCAAATGATTGTTTCTATTCCTGGAGTAGACTGTGATGTCATATAGGTAAATAACAGCTGATTTATTAATTAGACCTTTAAAAGAAAATCCATGGCACGTTGGAATGTAGCACCTGCATTGATAAGTCCAAAAGGCATCTTCTAATAAGCATGCGTTCCCCACTTGTTCCTAAATGTTGTTTTTAACCTGTCATCTAGATGTACAAGGATTTGATTGTATCTTGAAAATCCATCTAGAAAAGACATTAAATCAGAACCTGAAAATGATTGCAATATTTGTTCCATGGTAAGCAAAGGAAAGTTATCCTTTTGACCCTATTCAGGTTTCTAAAATCAATACAAATCCTAATATCACCATTATTTTTTATTACAAGAACCATATTTGATACCCATTTTGAGTGTCTAACAAGAAATATTATTTTGGCTTTTAGAAGTTTGTTCAACTCAAATTTGATTTGACTTTCAAGGTTTGTATGAATCTTTCTTAGTTTCTGTTGAACTGGTTTCTCGTTAGAAGTCATTGGTATAATATGCTGAATTACAGAGGAATCAGGTCTTGAGATCTGAATAATCCCAGGAAAAGACACTTTTATATGTTTTTAACAAATTAATGAATGATATCCTTTCTTTAGGTGATAAACCAAGACCTAGGTTGACATTTTGAGGTTTTTCAGTTGTGCCTAGGTTTACCACTTTAAATCTCAGAGTAGGACTCTGAGTCTTGGAGTTGGTAATCTTCTTAAATCTGTCTTTCAAATCATAAAGATCTTCCATTTTGGCTACATATTTTTGAATTGGGTTTTGGTCTTGTTTATGGTTGATTTGCAAGTCATGCTTGTGTTCATTTATGATTTGTTCCTCATAATATCCTTCTGATGTAAGGAAATCGATTATATCAACATCGTTATTAAAAACTCTCCAATTTGTTACATTATCAGGAATGGATGGTATAAAAACTAACTCTATGGAAAATCTATCTGGATTAAATTCTTCTGAAGGTATAAGTTTGGATGCTACATTGGCAAGTAAATCAGCACTTGCATTTTCTAATCTAGGGACTGAAGAAATGTTAAAAGCAGTGAAATAAGAAGTAAGATTCTGGGCTAAATATTGATAATGTTTGAGATGCCCAGACATGCAATGGATTGTGTTTCTTACCTATTTAATAATTATTTTTGTGTCTCCATATACTTGCAAATACTTGACATTAAGGCCAATGGCTTTGTACAACCCTTGAATCAAAGCTTCATATTCTTCAGTATTGTTAGTGCATTGAAATTCAAGCTTGCAGGCTAACATGGTTTTTTCTCCTTGCAGGTTGATTAAGATGCATCTTGCACCTACACAATCTTCAGACTTGGAACCATCAAAATAAAGAGTCCAAAATAGTGAATTATTTACAGCTTTATTAACTACATCTACAGACTTGGAAGCATCTGCTTGTGAAAAAATTTCTATTTGAGATATTACAACATTATCTGGAAAGAGAGATCTTTGAGCATTAAAGGATCCCAAGAATGACTCAGCCAAGTAGTTTCCAATAATTTTATTGGTGAAGGCTACAAGTTCATTGCTTCCTTCGATATTAGTGACTGTGTACTTCATGAATTTTTCACGGTCTACTCTGATTTGGTTTGGTTTACCATTGTGAGAACCACATGTGAGACCAATCTGTTGCAAAGTATCCGTGCAACTTTTCAGACCAATCCCTACTTAGAATTAAACAATAAAATTCAGGGATATCAAGCACTAGAATATCGATTATCTACGAAATTTTTGGATTAGAGGAAATTCTGATTGAAACTGATGTTATCTCTCCAAGTACCTCTACTTTAGTTATGTCCAGTTGAACTATGTGTACAAAATATTTTTGAGGTGTAATATTCAATTTGGTGCACACAGTTCTTGGCATAATATTTGAAGAGGTTCCTGAATCAACAAGAAAATTATGGACATTTCTATTGAAATATCATAAGTAAGAAGAAATGGAGGTGTATGAGAAGTAGACCTATCACCTGTTAAAACTAAATCTGAGGGATTTACTTTGTCTGAAAATGAAGGGGGTTTTCCCATATCATAAGCATCTTGAGTGACCACGATGGATGGTAGAGGGGCTATAGGAACTGCTTTTAACTCTCTAAGTAGAATTTTTGTTGTTGTTTGAGTTTAGTCAGCTCATGTAATGAAATATTTGCTCTCGTATTTTTCATATCTTTGACTATGTTATATTCTACTGTATCCAAGATCACTAATGTTTTGGAAGCAGTCAGAGGATATAGTGGAATAGAATCAGTTTGAGTAGTCTTAGATTTCTTACTTACTATCTTCTCCTTTACATGAGTAGCAATTTTTTGTTTCTAGATTGTTGTAGACATATCAGGAGAGTTTTTACTTCTAGTAGTTATTGGCATTGCTTGTGTTTCCTCTTCAGTTGGAAGAATGAAGTCCCACATTTTGTTTAACTCGACTTCTTGTTCAGTTTCAGCTTCCTCTTCGGTTGGTGAGTCTTCTTCTGTTTCTAGATCAGACTCAGTATTAGAAATAGTATTTGGTGGCTGAGATGTAGAAGAAGGATTTCTTTTAAATGAGCGAGAAGGTTTCTGGGGAGCAGATGATTCCGCAACCTATTTTTTGATTCCGACCATTTCATTGGACATGGTATTTAACACTTTCTGAAGGCCTTCAAGGTCGAAAGGGTCCTTTGGAGTTTTCTTTTTTAAATCATCCTTGAATGTTACTTTCTTTGATTTTGTTTCTTTTGTCTATGACCTCTTTTCTAAAGCAATGATTCTTCTTTCTATAGACATAGCTTCCTTCATGTTTTCTACAAGGGTAGCCTTATTGGCTCTATCTACCAAAATTGCAATATTAGAAGGGAGGGAGGATATTTACCATTCTATTTGTACATTGACTATAGGTTTTGAGGTAGCTGGGATTTTGTTTAGTAACTTGTTAAATCCGGAGTTGAAGTCTTTGATCCTTTCATCTAAATTTTCTTTTAAGTTGGAAAGATCATTGATTAAGGATGCTATGGTCTTGTCATCACCAAAGTTTGCAAGAAATACTTCATGAAAAGTATCCTAGTCTCTTATTGAGCCTGTTGGAAGGGAAAAATACCAAGATCCAGCAGATCCTTGGAAAGTGTAAGGAAACAGTATGATTACAACATATTCGTGTCCAACTCCATTAAGATTCATGGCTAGCATAAATTTATTTAGATGTTCTTCAACAAGAATACCATCATCAAGATTTTACTTAGGTAACCATTTTTCTGGGCTTGTTGGGATAGCATTTGGATTAGCAATCAGAATAACACTAGGATTTGTCCAAGGTTGAGTGGGTTGATTGGCCATAGCTTGAGTCGAAGGCTACAAAGATGGGAAGGATGGTCTAGAATTAGGTATAGATGGCGAAGAACTTACTACTAGGTTAGTACTACTAATAGCAGTACTAGTTGGAGAAGTGGCTTGTTGAGAAGAGGTGGATTGAGTAGAAGTGAATGGATGGAAAGGTGAAGTGATCTCACTGATAAGTGATTCAGATCTTGATGTGATAAATTTCATACCCTGTGGAGGAATGGGAAACTCAAAAGGAGTTACTCCAAGCCTTTCACTTTGTAATCTAGTTAATACACCAGTTTCTCGTAATAAGGAAGTAACACTTTCTTCAAAAGCTTTGGGCCTCTCTAGTTTCTCGGCATAAATGGATACCTGTTCCAATTTTTGTATCAAAGAGTGAACTTCAGGAGACTCGGGAGTGTAATCTAATAGAGGTGGTTGTCTTATTGCTTCAGGAGAAAAGGGAGATGTTTCTACAACTTCAGATTTCTGATCTGGAGATTTTGAAAAAGTTCTAGAAGGTGTAGAAGTTATGGAGGGGTTTTGACTCTTATGAATGTTTTTCGATTGATATTTAGGTTTATATGCCATTCGTAGTCGGATGGCCCTCCTTCTAGCACCAAAATGTTGAATCCTTAGATTTCTGTTGCTCCAACATGGGGGATAACCACCAGGTCCAGACCTTAATACAACTCCTTTTCCGTTTAAAGTGGTGGTTATGAATGGGGATGATGGGACCAGTTTCCCAGTCTGGGTTTTAATATGAGAGTGGGTGGTTTTCAAGTGATTCAGTAAGGATAATGATAAATAAATGGCCTATTCCATCATGCAAATATCTAGCTAACTTAATATAATATAAACCCAGGTATTCTGTGCGATATGCGATCTAAAAAGAGATCTATTTGACATGTGATAATAAAGATCAATCACACATTAAATAGAGGTGATAACATGTAAAGATAATTTCTTTGACTGAATAGTTAGTCAAAGAAATGTATAAACTATATCACATATATCTGATGATTATATATGAAAATAAAAAATTTCAGCTAGGCATCATACAAGAGTGCAATTAACGCTTAACATAAAGAACATATCTTATACAATTCATGAAAATGAACTGTTATCACTAATTAAACAGAAACATAACTAATCATACAAGATAGAAGTACCATGTGTGTGAAGTTCTTCTCATTTGACTAATGACATAGATCAGCGCCTTTTTTCAGATCAAATTATCTTCCAAGTATACAATAGTGCATCAACAAAGGAAAGTAGTCTGATATTTAAAAGAAACGACAATGTTCCATAATTTCATCAAGGCATTAACAAACTTACAGAAGTGCATTCTTTGCAAATGTTTTTGATAAAATTCTAGACCCTTCTCTAAATGCATGAGAAGGGTATAAATACTATTCTAACTAATGTTCAAAAATAGATTATACAAAAATTTGAGGAGGTTTCAAACAACCTTCCTCCTAACTAGTTAACTAACTCTAAAAATAAAAGTGACTTGATAAGAATAGGTTATGATGATGACTTGATGTCTGCTAGCTTCTCTTTTAAATCACATATATCGGCCATCGGTTTGACTTGAGGAGGTGCCCCAAACTATGTTATGACCTTTCATGCGAAAATAACATCTGTGAGAGGTGGCATCATCCGCTAAGTTGAATGGAGTGAGAAGTTGAGGGTCATGATTTGGTTGTGTGGCTTGAAAAGGTATTGCTAATATGCCTCCTAGTCAGTCTTTGCTAACTTTGTGATCGCTTCCCTTTGGATTTCCACTCTTTCCTTCCAATTTTTATGAAATTCATTTAAATTGGGCACTCCTTTCAGGTTGGCTTCTTTCACCATGTTGGTGGCATGCAAAGTGTGGTTTATTGCTTTTACTATGTTCTTTGACACCCCTGTTGATCTTGCCACTGCTGACTCAACTTGCTTGATCCTCGCATCCCAATCTATGAATAGAATGTCCTTATGTGTCTCCTTGATCTTAGATAGATTAACCCTCCTTCCCTCTTCTGTTACCTGCCACTCGATGAATTGTGAGATTCTTTAGTCAATCACCTTATCCATTAGCTAGTCACTAGTGATCAGATAAGGAGCAATATGTGACATCTTTGGGCAAAATTGTTCTTGTTATTTTGATAGGAGGGAATTTAGCTCTAGTGCCTCTTTGATGAATTCCTTGATAGTAGGGACATCTTCATATTTTTACATGGCCTCTTGAAATTGCTAAACTTGCATGTTTGTCTTAGAAATGTCTGCTTCATGGCTTATCTTTAACACTTCCATATTCTGCTGCAATTAAGCTATTTGTTCAACAGCTTGCTGGTTCACATTTTCTTTTTCAACTTGCATCTTTTACTCAAGATGCGCTATCTTCTCGTCCCTTTCCCTTAACAAAATATATATTTCAGTGGCTTTATCCATGGTGGCACTTGCATATGCTCCTATCAACTGTGACTGTCTGGTCAAATTTTCAACTGGGTTGGAAGGAATATCGTTCCAGACTATGTCCATCGGCTCATTCCCAAGTGGGATCTTTGGTGTCTCTATCCTCTTTCTTTTCCTTTGTCTCCTTACTACAACCTTTTGAAGTGGGATGTAGAACACATATAAAGGAGGAATTTCAGTCACCTTTAGGACAATTTCTGATTTGGGCAAAGCAAGAATGATTTCTGTTTGGTGTGAAATTGTCCCTTGCTCATCCAGCAGTTCAGACTCTGTAATTTTCTGGGTATGCAGAGGAGTGTGATATTTTGTGTTTTCCTAAGCATCTATTGTCTTAGGAGTGTCTTTTAGTTTTTTATTGAATTGGCCCCACTCCTTATCCAAACTGTTGCTTTTGATCTCAAAACCAGTATCTTTAGTTAGGTCGCTCATAACCTGCTTTTCGGCTGAACTCTTGCTAGATTTTGCTGTATTCTCAGTGTCTTGGGCCTTCCCTATTTCCAGTGCTTTCCTTGTATCCACTTCAGACTCTATGTGAGAATTTGATCCTTCATTGTTGACGGTCACACTAGGTGTAGGTTTTTCCTCGGCTTTTAACAAATGCAACGAAATTATTTTGAGCCTTTTGTTTCTGAATTCCTGAAAACTTTCAAAATTTTTAGGACTCAAATTTTCCCTTGCCCACTCAAATGCTTGTTCAAATGATTCATCTAACTGTAAAAGCTCTTCAAAATTATTAGCCTCATGGTTAAAGGGCTTGATCTTCACTGCAGTAGTAATATTATGTGCGATTTTTTCTAGATCAAATTGCCTTTTCGATAGAGTATGGAGCCTGGGGCTCTCTAGGCTTACGGATTCCTTGGTCGCATGGTTAAAATTTGATAATGAAAAGGAACCGCATTGAATGGGAAAAGATGGACAAAATGAATTTTTGTTGTCTTTTAGGGTCTTGGTCAAGCCTTTTCCCACAATCTGGTGGGCTATTTCTCTTGCTAATAGTTTATCAGAGACATACAAAGGAAGGACATGCGGGTCCGTTGTACCACCAAATCCCTGATGTATGTAAACCATTCTTCAACAAAATACTTTCCTAATATGAGAAGGTCTATAGAGGATTCTTTGAAAAACCTGGGGGATTTCTTATTAAAAATCAATTGATGCAATGGCAAAAGAACAACATGGCATATTTTATAAAAATGGGGTATATAATGGGATTCCCAAATCAGTTTATGACTGAGATGGATAGGGTAGGGGTCCTGCAAGGTCCATTTCCAACCCATGATTGGAAATTTAGTGCAAAAACAGATGGCATCCATGATGTATGTGCTCAAACAGAATGGAGGAAGGTTCTTTATGGAGGAAGATCTCTTTTGACGATACTCAGAGATGGCAATGGCTAGGTTATCAGATAGGATAGTGGCCCAATTCATAATGTGGGAATTGACACAGGCATCAATCAAAGGAATCCATTCTATGGAAATCTTAGCATTGTTAGGTAATCCATATAGCCTACATAACATAGCAACTGCATAGTTGTAGGGGTTTTCTAAGGAGGCTACATGATACATACCCGTTTTATCAAATTTAAACTTGTTCTCCAGTACTCTCTAGCCTTGGGTCATCTTGAAAGGTTCTACGTTTTTATTTGCAAAGTTAGCAAGTTATGAGCTGTCATATATGTCCTAAGGGTTAGGTATATGGTACATTTGCTTCAAGCCTTCAACTTTGAATGACCCCATGAGCTCCATCCTCGAGTTCCTGAATTGCCTGTTTTCAATAGTGAGATTTTCCACCACCCACCTAATCATATCAGTATATGGGAGTATTTTCGCTCTTGCTCCTATTCTGTGAAGGAAAGAACATGAAGAATCTTTGAATTGGACTCCCGAAGGTTTTATTGAGTTAGTTGTTGCCTTTATGATAGTAATTTTGGGACTCATCCTCAAGCCTATTGTAGATGACTTCCCATGTTGTCACTCCCCCATCAGCGCTGCAAACTATATCAGAGAATATAGGAGACATTTCTGATAGTTTAGACTCTGTAATGGTCTGTTTTTTCTGATTTTGCATCACCTTCCGTAATGACATGTCTTTTGAATCTTGCTTGAAATGGAAGAGATATATTAGCGCAGGCGCTATAGGGAAATTAATGTTGAAAACTCTCTACAATAACTTTGAATCATTGAAGGATTTCGAATGAGTTATTCAGCGTTAGCTAGCCATAACTTGAAAAATCTTTACCTGTCCTCAGGCTGCTAAACATTAATTACCCTGTCAAACCATTCATTATTATATTAAAACACAGTAACTTCCCACGCTTCGTGCTTTATTCGTGCATCACAACTTTTAAACGTTGTAATATAGCATTGCCTGGGGATAATGCAAAATGCGATTGCGAAAATCACAATTTCGCATTTCACAAATCGTTAAAGGATGACACAATGACCTGCATTATTTATTTACGAATTTGCAAACTGCGATCACATTTTCTCAAGGCATTCTGATCGAAATATCGCAGTAGGTGGTTTCATCGCATATCGCAATTCTGGACTTACTTAAAGATGTTTATAATTATCTCATGGAAGATTGTGAAATGCGATTTGTGATAAAGATCCTAAGCTTGGGTTGTTTTCTAAGAGCTTTCAAGGCATTTTCTTAGAGTTAGGATTTATTTTTCAAAGAATAAAACATTTAAAAGGGTTCCCCATTTATATGTCAAATATCAATTATTATTTGTATAAATGGGGGGGATGGTTGTTACATAGTACAACACTTCTGTAGGGTTTTCCTTAGCTGGGGATTCTATTGGATCAATAGCTTTCGCTTGATTTACCTCCCTAATGGTTTCCTCTGCATGCACTTTTGCTTCAAAGGGCTTCTCCATAGAAGGAACTGGTTCCCTTTTTCCTTCCAAATTATTAGTAAATGGCAAGGTTTTATCATGACCAGGACTACCAACAAGGGCAAACTGGTTGGAGGCATAGCTTTTCCCTTCATAATTCCTATATAGCTCCCTTCCTTGACCAAATGTCCCCATATTCTCCAGTACTCAGGCAACCTCTTCTTCATAATCTCGCAAAGAGTCATCTTGTGGACTTGGAGGGGGCATGTGAGATGGCCCTGCCTCGTCTATTTGAATTGGGGTGTGTTGTTGCGACTTTATCCGCGCAAAGCATCTTCACTTTACTCGGCTCAAGGCCAATGAGAGATTCTTCCTTTTCTGTGTCCTTTTCAGACCTGTCACTCTTAGCCCCTGCTGTTCAGTCATTGGGTTTTCTATAGGTGGGGTCAAAGTAAGATTTACAAGGTTATCCCAGGTTAGCTGTTGTTGGGCCAGTCCATGAATGATGATTAATTTGATCAGCCCATGATGGTTGATGACTGTATGTGGGTCCTTTGCCTTTCTAACCCAATGAGCAATGCCATCCAATACAAAATTGAAATAAAATGGCAAGTTAACTATAATTTTCTGTTTCAAAATAGCTAACAGTTTAAGTTGACGATGTTTTACCATGTCCTGTCGTTTGTCACACATGATATACCTCTACAAAATGGCTGCCAATTCCTGCCATGGCTTTCTTAAATTTGTAGGATGAACCCCTTTTTCCTTTTCGCATCAATTTCTCGTAAGGGTCCTGAAATACTATGACTGCATCCTGCAGAAGAACATGTTTGTCCGTCCATCTCATTCCTTCTGCTGGAATTCGAGAGACTTCAGCTATGAATGCTTTGGAGACTGTTATGTTCTTTCCTTTCACTGTGGTGTGGCTGTTCTGTAAATTCTATAGAAATTCAAGTGAAATTTCCTCATGAAATCCCTATAATTTGGTCAAGTATTGTAGCCAGTCACCGCACTCAAGAATCACACAAGCCTGGTTTGATACCTTGAGCACTGTGGGTTCACTTCGAATGGCTTTCCCTCCCATGGCTATTGTTTTGTTGTCGCTGGTTAACTTGCGTGGACTTCTCTCACACTTTCACAGTTTGGAACAACACCAGAGAATGTTAAAGCTATTGACAGAAAAATGACATTATTTTGAGAGTTAATATCAAAAGCAATTATGTTATTTGTCTCATCAGCAATATTTGGCACAGGATCATAATCAATTCACATGGTATCCATAATGGTTGCATTATTCCCTCCAATCAAAAATGGTTTGATAATTATTACACATGCGCATTCATCATGTAGTCCTTTAACCAGAAATCAGTGTAATAATCATCACACAAACTATCCATAAATTGTCACACATGCTGTTCATACGTAGACCATCCCCCCTCTAATCAGAAAAGGGCGTCCATGCCCACCAAACATGTGAAAAAGGGAGAAAGCATCCATAAATCATAAATGCAGGCAACCAATCAATAAAAGTGGCTTAAAATACGACAACGGAAATCAAAGCCGTACACGTCAAAAGATTTGAAATGCCCCTTAAAATAAAACAAAGGTTTAAATTAGTATGTACATAGATATTTACCTTAGGTGGAAAAGTGAAAAACACATGACCAACGATAAATATTAATGGCTGTCAGTAAAGTGATTGGACAATAATGATATAATGCATATAAGATATAGGTTACCATGCTAATTAAATTAGAAATGTTGTTCAAATGAAAGATTTTCCTTTAGAAACAGATCCATAGGTGGTAATAGGATAGAGAGTATTTGGCAGTGTAACCATTAGGGAATTTTGAGGTCTAAAATGGGTCTCCTGAGGAAATTATAAAATAATAGTGGAAATAATAGAATAAGATTAGATTACATCATCAAATTTTAGAGGGAAAAAATAAAAAACTATTTTTCAACTCATATTTTCAACATATCTTCCTATGTGTTTACTCAAATTTTGATCAAAAACACTCGTTGGATGCAGAATTTGATTCCCCATCCAAGGAGTACCCATGTTTCATACTTTTGATGGATCCTGCGACACAAAAAATGAGAAATACATTAAAAACATTATTGCAATCATGTTTTTTCATGTATTTCTCATTTTTCGTGTAGCAGGGTCCATCGAAAGTATGAAGAATGGGTAATCCTTGAATGAGGAATTAAATTTTGCATCCAATGAGTACTCCTGATCAAAATTTGAGTAAAAACTTAGGGAGAAAAGTTCAAAATACAAGTTGAAAAAGAAGGTTTATTATTTTCTTGTTTTTTAATATTTTCCTTTTTTACTCCAAAAATGGTGAATCATCCCCCATGGATGACATCGTCAACTTGAATGATATTGGTTCTTATAAAGTTTATTTTGGTTGTACATTTTTCTTAGGAGGTCCATTTTAGACCTAAAAATTCCCCTAATGATAGTACTTCAATACCACAAGCAGAGCCACTGCTTCCAGCAGGCATCGATAGCCTTGACAGGGTTGCTTTTTAACCCCAAAAATGAGCCAGAGTCCTCCTTTTAGTATTTAGATGATTCTCCTTTTCTTGTTATAAAGAGACCACTATGATGGCATGGTAACCAGATAATCATAGTTCCATTCAATAGAATATAACAAAGTGGTTAGGTTGGCTCGTGATGAGACCTGCTATCCTTCCGACAGTTTTAATTATCAAGAAGGTCATTACCTTGGTGTGGTGGCCATAATGGAATATCACCCATTACATCCTTATGATCATGGTAGGCTGGCTCATATTGATACCCCCTTTCCTCTTTAACATAATGTTTGTTGCATTTTCATATTTTTATATTTTCATATTTTCATATTTTGATGCTTTTATTGTAAAGAGAGGGAGGCCCATTTACTCCTTACGAGTTAGGGATGGCATAAAAAGTAAAAAAAAATCCAATGAAAGATATGCTTTTACCCCCATATCGTCATATCGAAGGGATTTATCCATTTAAAAGTGTAAAAGATAAACCAACATGGTATTAAGATAGTAAATCATTTTATGATGTCTCCAAAGGGAATATATTCAGCCAGTCATTATAAAGATGCACCATGTCAGCTTTTGAATAAATATGACCATCAAAAGGTTTCATAAGTCATAATGGTATTAATATTATTGTTTTTCTTTATCTTAGGCACAAATCCAACCAGATGGTTTTTATTCAAAACATAAAAGAGAAATAAAATGGAAAAAAGAATGACTGGTGATGAAACAACAAAAAGAAATCACAACTATTCATTCTACTGAACAATGGTTGTTCAATTGATTGAACAACAACTGTTCAATTGATCGAACATCAAACACACAAAAGAAAAATCGGGGTTGTTCAATTGATTGAACAATAATCGTTCAATCGATTGAACAACATACACACAAAAATAAATTAGTGTTGTTCAATTGATTGAACAACAATCGTTAAATCGATTGAACAACAAAACACACAACAACAACATGTTCTTCCATAAATTTCGAAATTCAACCAACCTATATGGAGTCACTCTTCAACACAAAAACATGTCGTTCAATTGATTGAACAACAATCATTCAATCGATTGAATAGAAAAACACACAAGAAAGTGCTATTCAATTCGATTAAACAACAATTGTTCAATCGATTGAACAATAAAACACACAACAAGTGTTGTTCAATTTGATTGAACAAAAATCTTTCAAACAATTGAACGACGATCATTCAATCAATTGAACAACAATGCACACACAAAAAGTTAATGTTGTTCAATTGATTGAAAGACAATCGTTCAATCCATTGAACAACAAAACACACAAAAAAGAAATTAGTGTTGTTCAATTGATTGAACATCAATCGTTCAATTGATTGAACAATAATTACTAAACACACCCAGAAACAAGAGAAATCCTCATATTTACTTGGTGATGCCTAACTAGATTGCAACCAACCGTAAAAAAAGAAAATATATACATTATTTATAGCTGAAGAAAGATACATTTTTATGAGAGCAAAGCTACTGGGTCATCACTCCCTATAACTAGAATTTTGATAATGGGATCATCACATACCTGTTGACAAAAAGACTCTTTGGTGAGCAGTTTGTTATAAAGATACACTCGATGCCCATTCACCTTGAAAGAATGGCCAGACCCATCAATGGTAGTCAGAGTGAGAGTACCATTATTATTTAATTCTTGAATTTCATAAGGTCCAAGCCACCTTATCTGTAACTTTCCTGGAAAGTCTTGGAATTTGGAATCATAGAGGAGTGCCCAATCTCCTTTTTGAAATGTCTTATTTTTAATAAGACTGTCATGCCACTTTGCCCTTTGCTACTGAATAATTGCGGTGTGTTGTAGAGAAAGTAGCCGAGTCTTGTACAATTCATTTATTTGTTGAAGTCGTTTAGTTTGGGCCTCTGTTAGATCCAATCCCATTTCTTGAGCTATTCTGAGAGTCTTTATTTAAAATTCAATAGGAAAGATAGGTTCTTTTCCAAATACAAGTTGGTATGGAGAATATATATTAGTATTTCGCCAAGTTGTGCGATAGGCCCACAAGGCCTCTAGAAGTCTAGCAACCCAATCCCACCGATGTGTTGAGACGGTCTTGGTCAGAATTTCTTCGATGACCTTATTGGTGCTTTCAACCTGCCCATTCACCTACAGGTGATACGGGGAAGTGACTCTATGTGTAATGTGGTGGTTGCTTAGAGTGGCTATAATTTTGTGCCCTAAAAATTACCCTCCTTGATCTGTTATCACTTCTCAAGGTAAACCATACCACACAGATATCCCAAAAATGAAAGTAATTACAACGTCTCCTCTAGCTCTTGGAAAATCTACTGTTTCTACCCACTTTGTTACATAATCTATGGCAACCAATATGTAGGCCTCTTGGTTTGATGGCGAATGAAATGGGCCAACAAAATCCAATTCCCATCATTCGAAAGGTTCTATTACCAGTTGGGGCTACAACGACATTTCATTAGATTGACCAGGCTAGCCCATCCTTTGGCAGTTATCACAAGCTTGGGCATATTTCTTAGCATCTTTAAAAGGAGTGGGCCAATAATAGCCCATTTGTAGTACCTTATGCCCTGTTCTATGATCTGCGAAGTGTCCTCCATAGGGCTCATCATGGCAAGCCTTCAGGATGTCATAAATTTCATCCTCACGAATGCATCTGCATATACACATATCAGATCCTGTATGAAAAAGGTATCTGCCAATCCAAGAAAATTAGGCACTGCGCTGGACAATATATTTCCTTTCCCTTGTTGCTAAGTGCCTGGGCAGCTTTCCTACTGCTAGATGATAGTTTGCCACATCTGCATACCATGGCGTTTTGACTACTACGACAAACAAATGTTCATTTGGGAACTAGTCATCCACTGCCAATGGATCATTTATCCTTGGAACTTGAGACAGAGAATAAGCAACTTGGTTTTCCTTCCCCAGATGATATTTGATGGTGATATCAAACTCCTGCAAAAGCAACAACCAACGAGTCACTCGGCCATTTGTAATAGGTTTATTAGCTAAGTACCTAATGGCGGAATTATCAATATACAAAAAAACTTGATAGCCAGTTATTTAATGTCTAAATTTGTTTATGGCATAAATGATAGCTAAGAATTCCTTTTCTGTTACTGTATAATTAATTACAGTAGCAGTAAGATTTTTCCTGATATAATATATAACATAAGGTTTTTTGTCCTCCTCTTCATTGATGAAAACGCTATCCGAAATGGGATAAATGAAATTCACATCCAATAGCTTCTGTAGCTCTTCTTTTACAATGTCCTTAATATGCGGGATTCAATCTTCGCTGAGGCTACCAGATAGGATGAGTATCCTTTTTGGTGTAGATATGATGCGTACATAACTGTGGGTCTATGCCATTCATGTCAGGATAGTCCCAGGCAAAATTCCCTTTATATTCTTGTAGGACCTAAATGAGATTTTGTTGTTGGTCACTGTCCAGGCTATCATTAATGTTTAAAACCTTGCCTGGTTCAATTTCAATAGGCTTGTTGTTATGAATAGTAGTTGTCTGGATATGCTAATCATTAGTATCTTTCAAGGGGTCTTCCAAGGCTTCATTGTGAAGAATTGATTTTAACATTTGACATTTTACATTATTCACATTAGCTGGCTGATCGATAAAGTTGTTGATAACATCATCTTTAGTCTGATTCTTGAATTCAAGTGCCTCTGCTACTGTAAATGGTGAATTAATTCTTTCTTCCAAGCATGCGGGTGATTGTTTATGTATTTTTACAATGAAAATACTTGGTTTGGAAGGAGGATATAAAACAATATTTTTTATAGCATTTCCTTTAGAAATGGTCATGCTCCCCTCTTAGCAACCTATATAAGCATCAGATGTTGCTAGCCAAGGTCAGCTCAAAATCAGAGGATTCTCATCCAATCGACTCTTTCGGTTTATAATCAGAAAATCTACTGGATACTCCCATGAATCAACAAAGACCATAATATCTTGTAAAGTCCCCTTTGCTCTCACCACCGAATGATCAACAAGTTCTAGTAGGGTGGTGGTTGGTTCCAGGGTTGTAATACCAAGCATCTTACATGTTTCTACTGTTAAGATGTTAATGGCTGAACC
The DNA here is from genome assembly GCA_031772625.1 of Pinus tabuliformis. NCBI lineage: Eukaryota > Viridiplantae > Streptophyta > Pinopsida > Pinales > Pinaceae > Pinus > Pinus tabuliformis. The sequence continues at coordinate 928,388,377 of CM062813.1, forward strand.
CAAATGAACTAGTGTATTTGGAAAGGAGCGACCATATATTTTAACTGTAACTATGGGATTCCCAGGATATTCATACTTTACCGAAGTTTCCCCTCCCAAGAGAAAATCAGGCAAGGTCCCTACAATGTGAATAGTGGGTGAAGTTGTTGCTTTCCTCACAGGCTTCTTCATACATAGCTCTTTAATTGTTTTAGCATAAATAGGAATATATTGGATGGCCTAGAGGAGAGGAATTTTAATACAAAGATTTTTTAGTTCCCCTACAAGATCAAAGTTTGGATAAACAACTGGTTTAGGTATTGTTAACCTTTCGGGGAATGGGGGAGAAGTAGCTATTAGTTTTTCAGGGTCTTTATGCTCATCTATATCTTCTCCTTTTTTTATTTATGTGTCAATCATAGTCGATGGTGTATGTACAGGTGGGCTTTCTAACTCAATTAATGGCTGGTCTCTATTCTCCTCAGGGGTGATGATGTGTCTTGACCTCAATCTAAGTTCATTACATTCTTTTTGTTCAATCTCATAGTCTGAGCTTTCGACAATTTTCACCAGCTGAACTGGTCTGTTATTGGGATTCGGATTTGGTTGAGCTGGCAATTGAGGATGCAGAAGGGGTTGAGGATTTTGCTGTAATGGATATGGGGCTGATAATGTAATTTGAGGTTGAGGACCTACCCCATAGGTGTATTGGATATCCCTAAAGGTCACTGCCAATTCAGATACCAGTTTAGATTTTGTGAAGTAGAGGCAGGCCACTCAGATGGATATGGATTACATTGCCAAACAAGAGTAAAAGGAGAATTCAGTCAACCATTACCTGGAAAGGATTGAGTTGGCCATGACGTCATAGGAAATGGTTGGGATTTCCAATTCGAGTAAGGTGATTGACCTTGCCATGCTACCCCGGGGCTCTGTTATTGATTAAATGATGAAGAAGGAAAGAACTGGGATGTCTCTTGTGACATACCTGTGGTTTTTTCCTGTCGTTGTCGATGTTGGTTCATTACGTACACTAGTTCTGTCTCTTCTTTTGCTTCTTTGAAAACTGCTTTCAACCCTGGAAGTGATGGAAATTGTTCAGTGGCATGATCCTTGGTGTAGATGGCACATTTCTGGGCCATTTCCAATGGACACTCCCATTGGATGTGCTTCTTCTGGCAGCGTGGACAAGAAATGGCCAAGTTCTGTTTTGTTAAGGCTTATTTTTGTTTTTCCTACAGGACATCCAACTGCATTGTAAGGGTGCCCAAGATGTCATCTTGAGGTCTTCCAGGAGGTTACCGATTTCCATTCTTGTTACGCCTCCACTGTGTGGTTTGCTTCCTCTCGTCATAGGATCTCGGCTTCTTGACCCAGTGCGTGTGCTACCTCACGAACACCTGATACACAAGCAAACGATTTCATCATAATATTCTTGAAAATATCTCCCTTCCCCATTAAATTTAGTGTTTCTATCCATTCTTCTTTCATTACCTTAATTAAGATAGCTCTCAGGACTTCTTTCGGTAAAGTGGTGTGAGGGGAAATTTGCAAATTATAGTGAAAATGTTTGACATATTCTTCTAGAGTTTCGTTATCCTTTGCAACCATATTAAAGATTTCATCTTTTAATTCCCTAGTATTGCAAAAATCCTGGTATCTTGAGAGTAAATAAGTTTTCATGTCATCCCAGGAGTTAATAGTACATCTGCCTAAACCCATGAACCACCTCAAAGCTACTCCTTTTAGAGTAGAAGGGAAAATTTTCAATTTTTGAGGGTCGGTGGTATAGCCATATCCTCTACAGAGGACATCAAACTCGAATAAGAAGGCATCGAGATCCTCTCTGATCATCCCATGAAAAGTTGGGATGCTTTGCAAGGGAATAGCTTTCATCGGGGCATTGGCCACTTGGTCGACTATGGGGTATTCCAATGTCGAGGTTTGACCTTGAGGTACTTGGTTTTCCATTTGGTCGAAAATGTGCCAATATCCTTCAGGGATTTCAGGGGGTGTTATTCGGGTAAGCGGAGGATTCCCAACCTGAGTTGGTTTTGCAGCACTGCCTAGATCTGGGATCACAGGAGATCCTTGTTCAGATAAGTATGGTCCTGCCTTAGCATTTCCACTGGTTTCTCCTTCTCCTTCTCTTAGGTTGCATGATTTTTCCTCTTGTAGAGGATCAGAATGTAAATTTTTTGTAACCTGAAAACTCTGTTCAAATCCTACAATTTGGCTATGAATCTCAGCATTAGCTGCAAATAATGGTCCTGCTGCTTGAGGGATTATAGTAGGGCTTCTTCCAAATACCATCCAGAACCATATTGATGCTTGAGACTCTACTTTTATCACGATTTCGTCTATAAAAATTGTTCTCCCAAGGTTCACCGATCCCTTGGGTTTTGTGGATTTAGGTGGGGGGTTCTGATCTTTTTCTATCTTTTTATTCCTAGTCATTCATAAAAAAAAACTATTCCTATTTAACCTCTATGCAATTGCTGAAAAGTGGGCTGAAGAGCAAGCACTTTACTTGCTGGTTACACAGGTTCTTACCTCTCGTTTTTAAAACCCAATTCTTTTACAACAAGATAAAAAGAAATCACTTTGAAACACTCTCCCCGACAATGGCGCCAAAATGTTGGTGCACTAAGATGTCTTATTACAAGCAATCTTAATACCTACATTAATCATCAACCCAGGGCAAGTCTTTTTATTTCAAGAGTTTCAACACTGTATATGCAGTGAGTTCAGAGGTTAATTCATAAAGAAGTTGGAATTATTGTAATTTCTAATATCTATATCTCTAAATTCAATCCAAACAATTCTGAAAGAAATTCATAACACACTTTCAAGTCTACTTAATCTATTCTGCAAGAAACTAAATCAGAATACAAATAGAAAGAACCACTCTCAGCAATCTAACTAGTATTGAAACTAATTCATTTAACATGAAGGAAAGCTATAACAGTTGATCAACAAATAACCATATAAACATCTCAAGGAACGAAATCAATTCTAGCTTTGAAATCTGTGATAGTGTTACCTTAGAATGAACAACAATCTATTGCTGAAATTAACATAACCAATTCAATAAAGAGTATCATGCATATGTAACACACAGCTAAATCTAGAATCTTGAACAATAAACACAAACCAAAATCATCAATCCTCATAGTAGTCAGAATGGTGCTAACTTTACAAACTAACAATAATAAATAGTTATAATAATAAACAGAAATAATTATAATACAATTGAAGCAGAAGATCTCCTATCAACTAGGCCCAAAGTCTCTAGAAGTCCCTGCTGTTAGATATTCAGAATATGATTATAGATGAAACACAGTGTTCTTTATTAAAATCAATAACATAGTTACAACATCACCATGATGAAAGTATTATATTTCCAAAAATAATAGTTACAATCTACGGATTCCTCACCAGCTGTTTAGTTCGCCTCACGGATTTATATAACTTTTGGAAAAGTAAATGGATAGAACCGAATCCTAAGGATCAGGGGATCTTGAGGATTTCACAACAGTCAATCTGATTTCGTCATAGAATAGCATTAGTCCTCCTGGTCTTCCACTATCTTCCATACTCAAGACGTTATCTTTTTTCCTTTATTGGTTGCTTCTATTCTATCGATTGAGCAACAATTGTCCAATCCACATCCCTGCATATAAAGATAGTGAAAGTCAGTTTTCCGTGCGCAGATTTATCTAATTTGTTATTAATCGATTTTACCCAGCTTCTACTATTGTTTCCTCTATTTTTATTCATAAAGTGAAGATAAACATTTGAAGACAAATGCTTAAATCTATTTACGAGGAGAAAACATACCTTTTCCTTGGCCCAACATGCGCCATAGGATAAAGTGTTTCCACATATATTTCATATTTTATTTTATCCTAAGTCTAGAATGAAAAAGTGGGAAAGTGCAAGTGGAAAAAGTTATTTTTTTCGCTTATGATTAATGCACACCAGGTTGAAAGCCTCAGGATCTGCTCCCACTCCTCATCTACGACCCTCATCCACCTTCAGCCCCCCTTCTCCATTCTGCTTTTACTGGGGTGGTGGGGGGGGGGGGGTCTGAAAAGTTGTTTCCCTTGTCGAGCCCCATCTCCTACGTGTCCGCCTCTCGTAATTTCGCACCCCTTCACCAAAACCATATACTGCCCGCTACCCCCACTGAAACCACCATTCCCTCACCCACCTTACCACGCCCCACCAAAATTCCTTCACCACTCTCCTCTTGCCACATCACATAACCGTTAAGCTAATTAAATGTTTCCCTGAGTAAAGTGACCATTTTGCATTAAATTTGTAATTCCTATGTAACTGTTTAGGCCTAACAGTCCTACGCCATTTTCAACGAGACATTCGCTGCAATGTTTAAAGGCTTCTAAACCTGTCACTCTCATCCCTCTTCACTCCTTTTTTTCTGTTATTGACAGTTTTCCATAGTGAACACTCTCAAAACTATTCCGTGACCAAGTCACGACAAAAACCTGATAGTTCCCTGTTTCTTTTACCTGGCAGTTTGTTACGCAAACACTTTCCCATGTAAGATCTTCTATAAATTACTCCTATTCTCAGATTCTTATAGTCATGCCTCCAAAGACTAAAACCAAAGACACGCCTATTAATCCTTTGATTCCCCCTTCTATAGATTTAGATCATATACCTTTAGCCGATAGAGATTATAGGATCAATGAAGCCCAATGTGTCTGTGATTTTCTTGAGTTATATTGTTGGTTAGAAGATAAACATGCAGATAAGACCAATGAAATTGGGCTCTGGATGTCCAACATTCCCCGTTACATTTTACCCTTGACATTTCAAGCCCCAAAATCTACCAGAAGGTGTCAAGCATGTTATGTCCCTACCCAAAGAGCTATCAATGCCCCTACCGGTGACATTCTCTTCATGATCACTGCCGAGTCCATTGACCAAATGATGTTGGATTTCGCCACTAGAGCTAGAACCTTTGGGATCTTCTTGCATGAGAATGCCTAATTGCCTAAAAATAATCCTCCATATCCTTCCTCCATCTTCCTTGATCAAGCCAAGAAAATTATATCCATGATTTCCTACATTTTAGGTTATTATTTTGATCAATGGGTAGATGAACCCACTTTAGGATTCCTCTCCATATTTTCCATAGACTGGAAGCCTTCCTTGCTGTTTGATTTTAGTCAATTCTTGGCTGACAATATTCATGAATAGTTCATAAAGTTTCCCACAGAGCAGGTTTTTAATTACACCTCCATTTTGATTTACATGTTCCTTTACTATCAGGCAGACAAATTCAATTTTGCATTGCAGAAGCTTGATGATGCAGGGAACCAGCAAGCAGTGATCTTTTGGACCTCATTGGTCATGAGAGAACAACAGGAATTCAGTTATAAGCAGTTTATTGAATATTTTGTTCATCCAACCATGAACATTCTGAATAGTGCAGTATAGCCTAGGATCAGTGAAGAAATCAAGGGAATTTTTCACTTGACAGATCAAGCCAAGACCAATGATTGGTATTTATACAAAAATTACACTGAAATTAAGTGTATGGATGTGAATTGAAACTCTATAATCTACCCAAATACCTACCAATGAGGATTTTTTCCCTGGAGTATATTAGATAGATGTTGAATTCAGATGGCATCCACTTTGTAGTGGCCAAGAAGAAGTCACAATTCAGAATAAAGGCACAAGTGGGCTCGTTTGTGTGTAACATAAGAACAACAGGTGAAGAAGCAAACAAGATTCTTAAAGAAATGAAGTTTAGTCTGAGCTTTATATGGTCTTATAACCCCTATGGCATCATTTCAAAGCTCATAGTGGAGAATAAAAGCACTCCATACATTCATACTTCAAGGCTAGAAATAGAGAAGTAATCAAATCAGATGGAATAGACAGAAAACACTTTGTAGGAAGCTGAAGAACAACTCTTTTCCACTTCTAGTTTGTAGACTCCTCCTCAAGAAAAACCAAGAAAAATACAGAGGGAGGAAGGATCTTCATCAACAACTAGGAGTGAAGCTAAAGAATTCAAGATTAGCTACAAGAAGAGAACAAAGTTTACTCCTAGAGTAGAGTTAGATAAAGACACTTAGGAGAAGGCTGCCATCATAATCACAGATTCACCACCTGCAACCAGAAAATTCACAACATCTCCTAATGAACCTTCATCTTCACAGGGTCACAAGGAAGCTTAGTTAGAATCACAAAATTTCCAAACAAAAAAGGAGAAGACAGTTTTTGACAGGTACAGGGAGATTAAGATCAGAAATTAGATTTTAAAAAATAGTACCTATAACCAATTCTAGAAGAAGACCTCTAGCCCACAGAGTAGGTTGTTGTCAGTCTTTTACACAAAGCATGGAAAAATGCAGACGACCTTTCTTGAGGCCCAAATTCCATAGCCAAAATCAACAGCAGACTACAAGAGCACTACTTTTGAATTCAACACTAAAGACATACATCCCATTGATCAAATGGAGATGCACAAGAAAATTGGTGAAATGATATCCTCCACTTTGACTAATACTGCTATATCACTATCTAAATTGTAAGTTTCATTTGCAAATGTCCAATCACAGTTGAAGATGGAGAAAGTGTCCTCCTTAGCCAAAGATAATAGGATTAAGTCTTTAGAAGTCTTGGTGGTTAAGATAGGGTATGACCCTAATATGTCAATGCCACTGAGGAGATTATCAAAAAGAATAACATGGGAATTGTAGCCTTAAGAAAGCAGCTCAAGCTGCCAACTATAGAGGATACATTGACCAAGGATATTGAAGAAAGTGAAGCACAAAAAGCAAACATGATGAAGCTGATCATAGAGCATAATATACAAATTAGGAAGATGGAGGAAATGATGGATAGAATAATAAAGGAAAAAGAATAAAGTCAGAAGATGGCCATTGTCCCAATGGATTCCATACCTATTTCTCAGCTTCCAGCAACTGGTACAACCACTGCAACCACTTCTTCTACTCAGACTGTAAGTGTTGAACAAGTAACAAAGACACTAGAGAACATGTCACTCTAGTCAAAGGAGATTGAGACTTTGTAGGGAAAACTCAAAGATTTAGAAGTGAAAAAGGCCAAAGCTGAAGCTGCTCGGGTTACTGAAATGAAGAAATCCCAGAGACTATTGGAGAAGTTTCAGAAGGTAGAGAGAGACACTTCAATTGGCCAGACCTTGGCCCAAGCCAAGGAAACTATTTGGATGAATATACTAGACTCTATGAATGAGATTTGGCCTTCTATCCAAATCATATTTGAGCAGAAAGAGCTAATAGAAAAGGCTATAGAAACTATTGTGCAGGGAAGAGAGAAGATGGGAGAGATGCCCACAAAAGCCTCAAACATTATCAGGTTCTTGAACTCAAAGTCCAAGTATGAGCTTGAAGAAGTATGGATCAGTGACAAGACTGCTACCATTTTGGAAGTAAATAAAGTATTGACAAAGAGAAATCTCATTGATTAGTTGAAAGAAAGATGTGAAACCTTGGAGCTGCAAGTAAACAACTTCACTAACAGAACTGAAGCATTGATCCAAAAAGGACTTCCCAACATTTATGTAATAAACGAAAAATTGATTACTCAGGAAGACTATATCCTGAAGATGAAAGAAATGGCTAGAAGAAACATCAAGTTCAGTGGGATTAAGGGTAGTATGATAGAAAAAGGCATTATTGGAAACAATGTCAAATGATTTCTATGTAGAGAATGAGGTAACACACATTTTTACTGTGAAGCCAACTTTTTCCAAATACATAGAGGTAGATGAAATTTACCACAAGGTAAAAAAATTGACAATACCAGATGAGAAGAGGTGGGAAGAATTGGTCGATTTACTGGATTGAAGGATAATTAAGAAACAGTAAAACAATTTCCAGTGCAACGGCCAGCATGATGGTTAGTTCAGCAATGTAACATAGTTTCAGGTTGACTCGGCAACTGAAACCATCAAAACAGGGCCACCTTTCCTTTCAGCTACCTACGTGGCCTATTCTTCTGCAGGAATAGATCATATTGTTTGTAATTAGGCTAATAATACATTGCCAATTTGATAGTGATTTTGTAAAGGATTTTTGTAATTTTCATTATAAATACTTCACTGTTTGAAGTATTAAGGGTTGATTTCCAAATGTAATTTCTTCTACATATTGTATTTTTCAAAGTAATGGAGCATCAATAATACACCGACCTTTCACAGGATTCATGTGGTGTACTAAATAGTGATGTTTTTCTTCTATTTATTTGTTTAAACATTGTTTTTCTTTCTCTGTTATTCTGAAAATCTGAATTACTAAACATAAACTGTGATAAATAGGATTTGTTACCTAGAGCACCTATTTTAGCTATTGGTAATTTTAATGTTTTCCACTGAAGTCAAATCAAGGAATTATTAATTTCTCCTTGATTTCTATTGAACCTTACACTTCTACTATTTCACAATTCATTTAATTTCTGAAAAGATCCAAATCGTGTAACCTAGCTTTCCTTGTCAGAACTCCTCTAAAAATTGATGCAAAATCTAGTTTAATTTATAGATTCCATAGCCTAATGGAATTATAAAACTCAAATAAAACAAACCTTTCAAATTAAAACAAACAAGTACATTCATAACTGGTGAGCACCAGTATTGCAGCAATAATGCTGCAAATCCTAGGCTTCCTACTTTACTCTTATCAACCCGGTAGTTTGTAACAAACTTGGAAGCGTCGGTGTTGTATGCACAAGTACTAGTTCTCACTACAGGTTGTCACTTGGTCAGCCAACGCAAGATCACTAGGAACTCAAGCCAACTTATAGGGATTCCAGAAGAAGCTCTATATGTGATGAAAGAAAATAAAGATTACTCTACAAATGCTATTCTAATTGCAGAAAGGAGAAAGACTGAAATGTAAAGCAAACCTAGTAAACCCTAATTAACCAACTAATTCTACTTTTGCAGAAAGCAATATGAAAACCATAAAAGGAATGAAATTGCCTACTCAAGGAAGTAAACAACATCTAACTATGCTATTTCTGGAAGTAAATAAGAAAAAAACATACTTTTGGATTTTTATGTATTTTTATGTGAATTTGACATGCACGTAATTTATTGTGTGTGAATGTGGCAGCGAATAGGTGGCATTGAAGGGCAGTTTTGGGACTTGAGAGGATGTAGGATAGTGTGGATGGGTCCTAGGAGGTCTCAGGTGGCCTTCTAGAGGCTTTTCCACACTCGGCCTTCAAAAGAAAGCCTATAGGAAAATCTATAGGAGGACACAGGAAATCTACAAGAGGAAAACAAGGAAACTACAGGAAGCCTACAGGAGGAGGCCGAGAGCAGTTTTCATTATTTTTAGGGTGTGAGAGTGGTGAAAAATATTGATGGAGGTTTGAATGAGGTGTTAGATCACCTAATGTCTACCATGAATCACCAGGAGAGAGAAAGATGATTGGGTTTGCTCAAGGAGAGAGGAAGAATTTCTATGGAAAAATACAGGAAACTAGGGCAAAATTGAGGTGAGATTTGGGAGACCTATAGGGCATGGATCAGATGGAGGGTGTGATTGCTGATAAGCTAGCCTACTGCTAGAAGAGATCTGCTACATAGAAACTAATAGTCAACCAAGGAAATCAAGCAACAAGTGAAATGAATGCATTTAGGAAAAATAAAGTTTTTTATAAAAATGGTCTAAACTATGATCTATGAAAGGAAATGCTGAGAAATGCTGTAGGAAAGGAAAGCATGAAAGAAGACTATTGAAAATCAAGAAGTGATCATGATGAAGAAGATCTAAAGCAAAGCAAAGTTGGACTATTAACCTACTAAAAAGCTGCAAACACTAGAAGTCCTATGAATGAGGAAAATCTGTGTTTTTGGGGTAGCAAGAGAGCCTTTGCCTCAAATAATGGTCCCAGAGGGAGGAAGAGAGGTCAAGGCACTGTTGCTAGCCTTTTGAATCTTCTATTTATCACTGCTTAACCTGCTATAGAAAGCACAAATGGAAGTAAACTACTAAATCATCAAAAGTAACCTATTCTTAACCATAAGAGAAATACATCTAACAACAAACTAATATACAAACTGAAACAAGGCATACAAATACAAGTAAAGAGGAGCTTGGCTTCTTAGATTGGGCCCTAACCCAAGAGCTTCAGCCCTCTGAGGTAACTTAGTGCTAGCTCAAAAAGGATTCCATCTTTAGTTTGAAAACAATAGCAAGATTACATGAAACTATCACAAAAATAATAAGCTTGAAATTTGAGCAGCGTTTAACCAAAAATCTGACCCTAGTGAGGCCCTAGGCCTCTCTACTTATACAAATGAAGCACCAATAGATTCCTTAAAATCAGGGAGGCTTGGCTCCCAAAACTCGAGATAATCATCAATCATCCTCCACTTACTCGGCTGCCTTCTAGTGCATGATTTGGCTGCTTGTGCTCCGAGTTGAATGAAGGGGAATTCGAAGTGAGGAGTAATAAATGAGGGGGATTCCCTCCTAAAATTCCTCTCCTCTATCCACTTCGAGCTATTACTGCCATTTGTCCACTGAATCCTTGACTTTGACCTCGAAATCCATCAATAATTTTCATTAAATACATGTTAGACCACATGGCACAATAACTAACTCAACTCACTCTATAAGCATAAATATAATCAGAAAATCATACAATAAGCTAAGAGAATGGTTGACTTGACTAGGTTAGGAGGTAAAATGAGCCCATATAATTACCCATTTATGAGGCTCATCATCACCCCCTACTGAAGGTGTTGCTCATCCTCCGAGCAACCTAGTCAATCTCCTCAGCGTTTATGGCCCTGGTGGCCTCCCTAGCATCCCAGGCTTCTAATGTGGTCTGCTCTTCTCTACCATAGAATCTTGCCTTCTTGTCTATGTCCTTCCACTGCTCCTCCTCCTCTTCTTCTCTTCTGCCTTCTAGCATGCCTAACAGCAGTGGGGGACTCAGTTTGAGGCCAATCCAGTTGACCTTCAGCCTCTGCATGGAGTGCTTGTACATTGGCACTCTTTTCAATGCCTCCTTCAGCCTCATGAGGGAATGATATTCCTTGATATGCAAACTATGTGGTAAGGTGTTCCATCTCCTCATGCATGCATGCACATAGTCATCCCCAAGTAGCCTTTGCATATCCTCAAAGTGTGCAATGGCTTGTGCCTGATTGGTGAGACATCTAGGGGCAATCTGAGGGTCATTGGCAAGTAGGTTGTGTGTACTGATGAGTTCCATAGGATCTGATGGCTCAAATCTTATCATTAATGGCTCATTCTACTCCTTTATCATCAATAGTTTTATTTATGCTTCCCTCAATTCTTCATGGTTGATCCATGAGGCCATGGCCATTAATTGCAGGTCCCCTAGCTTGGCATTGGGATCCCACACATTCATGTCTGTGAGGGCCATGTTGTGTAAGTAGAATTCTACCATCTTTGCTTTATCCTTTGAGGTGCTTTGGTCACACAAATCCATGAACTACCTGTAGTCTTGGAAAGGCATTGTGCCTCTTTGTGCCAAAGTTTTTATTTGAAATTGTAACCATTGGTCCTTTAGGTAGAGGCCATAGGATTTGGCTAGTGTTCTGCATTGCAATGCATCCATGGATAAGATGGCCATGCACGCCAGCTGGGTCTCTTTCTCTTGCAGCTACCTCCCTAGCAATTCATTTTCAATTTCAAGGTGGCTTCTTGTAATTGCTTTGTTGTCTTTGAGAGCACTCAACTCCCTACCCATTTACCTGAGTTTGTTTTCCATATGGCCAACATCCTCAACTCCTTTAGATTTGGCTATTTGAATCCACCTACTTTTTCTCACTCTTTCTTTCTCCAATTCAAAAAATAGTGGAATTACAAATTTCTGTGGGAATATCCTTCCTCCCTCAACTAGATTGTAATAGGAGGCAAGACTAGGCTGGGGGTCTGGTTCTTTTAGTTCTTTTGCTTCTTCCTTCACCTCTGGTTGTCCTTCTATCCTTTCCTCAAGCTTTTGGGTCTCTTGTAGTTTAGACAGTGTGTCCTGTAGGATTGTCTCAGCCTCCTGTAGGTTTGGCTTTGGGTCCTATAGTACTGCCTTTCCCTTGTCCCCCTTTCATATGTGATGGGTGTCTTGGAAGGAGATTCTTTCCCTTTGGTAGATGGTGAATCTTCAATGGTAATGGGAACTTTTGAAGAGGGCTATGGTTTGCCTATTTTAATCCTTGTGCTCTTCCTTGCCATGAAATACATGGAGGTCTGTCCTTTCCTCTTCTGCTTTGGCTTGACTGGTGTACAGAGGGCAGTGAGGACAACTGCTGCCTCTCTTTCCAAAGTCTCAGGGGACTCTTCCTGCTCTGTTTCTTCAGCTCTCTCCTCCTCTATTTCAGTTCCTTCCCCCTTCCTTTCTTGTTTTTCTATGTCACCCCTGGCTCCACCTTCTCCCCCTTTCTGTTCTTCCTCCTCACTGCTAGTACGGCTAACATCATAGGTTAAGGCCTTTATGTCATCCTCAGCTGTCATGTTTTGGAAAACTTCCCATGCTGTAGGGAGTGTAAAGGTATGGAGGGCTTCCTCTACTAGGATTTTGATTAAGCCATGGTGAGCTAGCTACTCTAAACCTGCTTTTACCTTGATGCTATAGTTAATGAGGGACTGGAGGAGGAAGTAAGGGATACTGAGCTTCTGAGGTGTTGGAGTGTCCATGCCATACCTTAATTCTTGGAGGATTCTAAAGTGATAACCATAAACAATGTTGTACCTCCCCTCACAGGAAATGTATTTGATTATTTGATAGCTAACCTCATCCTAGGGATATGGTATGCTAGCCCTTCTAATGCCATTTTTATCTTCAACAGGGGTTTCATTATTTTGGAAAAAGTTCTTCTTGGCAGCCTAGCCAATTGGTTTCTCATCTTTACTCCAAGGCAGCCCAAGAGGAAGGGTAGTGACCCTACTGATAAATTCAGGGGTTATCTCCATGGAAAAACCTATAATGGTGACAGTGGCATGAGTTCTTGTGTGGGGGACCAGAGAGAGAACAAACTCTTGGGCAATTTCCTCATCAAACCCTTGAAATTTCTCAAATAAATTCATCCAGTTTGCCCTTGTGAAGATGCCCACCACTTGAGGATGTGCATGGAGCCCAGTGGAGTTAGTGGGCTCCTTTCTCATAAACCCTCCTATCATATTGTCTATACTCTTTTGGAAAACCAAATATGGAGGTGGAGACAAAGAATTTTGAGAAAAATAGAGAAACATAGGAGACTGTGTTTTTTTTTTAAATAAGCATAATTTTTTTTATGTATTTTCTCCTCTCCTAAAGACTTATTTCCTCCTCAAATTGAGACCACTTCTTTCATATATTGATATTCAACAGGGGGCATGCATGAACCCTACCTCTTCAGACTGAAAATCGTGCTAAAAATAATGTTTTCCCCTTTCAAAACGACTCACTACCCCTCCTATAGAAGCCTGCTCTCCCTCCTGTAGAAAACCTGTAGGTGCTCCTGTAGAAAACACCGAGAGCAAGAATATGGGAGAGATCAATGGAGGACGGTGGTTATGAGGCTGTGGGGGCACAAGGAGACTGTTGTAGCTAAGTTATGAGGAGAGAATGAAGGAAAAGGTGGTGAGAATGCTCGGGGAGGAGTACTTATTACCCTTTATGGATATTTTCAGTGATGAGTGCTGAGCTGGCAAGGTATACATTGGCCATATTTGGACCGTTGGTCCCCACTTGCTTGGTCATCATGGCCCCTCCTCGTAATCATCCCCCATTATTGCATCGGAGTTCACACTTCCTCCACTACCTGTTGTTGAGCGATAAAAAGGTGTTTTTTAACCCCTATTTACCCTACATTAATTATCAATCCAGGTATTATTTTTTTATCTCAAGAGTGTACTTAGTCTGAGGTGGTCACTTGTTAAAGAGTAATGCTTGTAGTATAGTGCTTTGCAAAAGTAAATGAATGCTAGAAATAAAATCTAATTGTAATGGCAAGAAACTTAAATGCTTTGTAACTAAATCATTCACTGAAGAAACTACAACAACCATCAGTGAAGGATACAGTAATGATAACTCTTTCCCCTGTAAACTGATGTAAATGTAAATCAATCATAGACAAGACCTCCAATCTGAGAACTTAGACAACAGTAGTCAATTTTCGTTACAGTTGTGGATCTTTCTATTCACACTAAAGCAAATACTGGAAATAAAAATTCGATTAACAAAAAAGAACAACAAATAAATCTATTGAAAAGATCAAACAGCAAAGCTTAATCTACAGAAATGAATTAAGCAGCAATCTTAACCGAAATGAATTGAACAACAACCTTAATTAATAAAGGAATTGAACAACAATCTAAGAAAGGAACAACAAACCGAATTAAGAATAACCACACAGCAAATGTGTTGGAAATAATACTGAGACGGGGTGGGGGGTGAATCAGTATTATCAAATCAATATAACTTTTTCATTTCCATACTCAGATTCATATACACTACTTCAGTTAAGGGAAACTGCGTGTACATGCAACTGTGTCTAATGCAACTAGCGTATATCCAGTAAACTTATGATTCAGTTAATCCATTAAATGTTGATCTTTAGTTAGTGCATCATAACTTCATTAACCATATGAACAGTAAACAGGTGCAGTAAAATAGAACAGATCATCACACACAAGAAGCACACATGAACACCATAATGTAAGGTGGAAACCCAATGTGGGTGAAAACCACCTGCTGCAAGTCGCCTCTATCTTCTTTTAATAAGAAACTTCTTTTTACAATATTTCTATACTGGTGCAGTCTTATACCAATACACAGGCTTCTACCTACAGAAGGCTACAACCTTCTATCGTTCTCCAGCTTCTCCTGGAAGGGAGCTGCAACCCCCTTAGCTCTTGTACTAGCCGAGCCTTTTACTAGTACGTAGGTGCCGGCCTACAGAAGGCTACAACCTTCTCTTTCATCCTTCAGGTACCACGTTTCATAAATTTTTAGACTGGATCTGAAAGGCCACATTTCATCCAATTTTCATACTGGACCCATCAATATCATTGAAGCGCAAAATCAATCAACACTAGCATCATCAATCTCTGAATCACCCAATACTGAATCACTGAAACCCTGTCAACAAAATGCAGTCACCAGAACACATAGTAGAACACTGAACTCTGCACCAATATTTAGAACCAACTATATCATCAAAAATCATGCATCAGAGTGCATACACTACTTAGATGTATCTAACCTGCATATGTACGTGCTTTTATCATAATCAACCAGCGTATATGTCTGTAAATATTCATTCATGATTTGCAGTTATTCCAAACTTGAGTTATACCCAGATCATAACATTTATAGAACATTACATGCGTCAGTATACAGATCTAGACTAAACAAGATCAAACCGTATGGAGATGATTCATTCCAAGCCATTAGATCCCGATCTATCCTTAGATCTTGTTCTCCATCAACCATTGAGATTCCTCCTTAGCTTAGATCAAGCAAAGCATCATGAACCCATAACCTGAATACTGGATCTCATACTTCATCAGATATTCAAGACTTTTTCCATGCATTTTCCTAATGATCTTCTTCTCCTTTTATAGTCTTAGGCCTTACTCAATACCATGGTCCAAAACCATTGAGAACCAATACTAGGGACCCAATACCTGGGTTCAACACTTCGGATGCAATACCAAGGACCAAAACCATAGGTCTAAATACCACGGACCCAAAAATAAGCTTTCCCAAATGTACGCGCTTTTCTGTGCATGAAAGTGTGTGCATACGCATACGTGACTTTTGATCAGCAATCCCGCGTGTATATGCGCCTTTGAATAGTGAACCTGCATGTATACCCTACTTGGTATATAGCGAACCTACGTATATACTCTTCTTTCTTCATTCTTTGTAGTTTGATCATCAACTCTTTGCTACTGACCTACTGCACTATGATTTGTCATCTGTGTGAGTTGCCATCAAGGACAACACTTGTATCATAATGCCAAAAATCTCCCCCTTTGGACTTGATGGCAAAGTTAACTTGTCGTACTGAGAACTATCATCTGATTCCTTTCTGTTGTCCCGCATCCCATGTATTCTGTCACATCTGATATCTCTTCTTTAGATTCATCTAGTTATATATAAGTGAGTTGTTCTTCTGCGAGTGGGTTTCCATCAAGTACAACACATGCATCATACTGCCAACAATCTCCCCATTTGGACTTGATGGCAACAACACCAAATCACTCTCCCCCTTTGACATCAAGGGAAAAGGGCGGACCAAGATATTCTCTTTCCTTGATAAACATTCCGCTGTCCATACTCCCCCTGAGTACCTGCTAAAATCTCTGAATGAGCTCCCCCTTTGTATATGCCAAGGTGTACCAATCTATCCATGCTCCCTCTGAGTACATGCTGAAATCTCTGCTCTACTGAAGTGTGTTGTTCATGCTCCCCCTGACTGTAAGCAAGGTCTGCAAAAAGATGTTCTACAAGAAAGAACATGACTCTATACATCATAAATGACCTTCCTATCACCAAAGACTCATACATACATCCATCTCCCAACCTAGTGGGGATATATCAATATTGAATCATCCACCCAACCAAGTGGGGATACACCAGATACCAAATGTTTATACATGACTAAAATATTACATCATCCTTCCCATGCATAGTGGGGGTACAAATTACACCATATGACCAAAGAGATTCATCAAATGACTACAATAGATAGAGACAAACTATTACATCAAGAGTCTTGTTATGACCTTTACATGACATTTATAGCAGAGACCAAACATGTAAATAAGACCATGATAGTCACAATGTATGATCTGCTCCATAAACATCTGTCAACAGCATCTAGACCAGCAACCGAATCATTCACACAATGCCATAGACATCTCATCAACATCAAGATCTGCATGATCTTATATATCATCCAAGTATCATCACTTGGGAACATCTGCATCAATCAACATATGTAAGTATCAACCTATCATCATATAGGTAATAAATCATCATCATCATGTCTCCAACAATGTAACTTTGAGTAATCATCCATGTATCCAGCACACTGTATATAGCACTATGTATCTTGAGCTCAAGATCTGTTGTCAAAACGTCTTGATATCATCAACAGCAACAATCCTCATCCATGTGAGCACCAAGAACTATAGGAATCCTGCATCATAACTGTATTATATGTCGACAGCAGCATATGACTGACTCATCATCAAGTAATGAAATTGTGTATTCAAGTTTTGTACTTCTCCTTATCCTTATGAAGATCACCATGTAAGCACCAGATATGCATCATCAGAGAATCAACCACAAATCTGATCTGAATACCAACTATGTAACCCCAAGAACCATATAAGATTTTGTCATGGAAAACTCATAACCATATCATGGAAATATGTATTATTTAGCATCATCACCAAGGACTACTAACCATAATTCCAACAATGCATTATTAAAAGCATATGCTCCCCCTGAACTTGTGCCATCTGTTCACTGTCAGATCTGATCATGTATATATTAGCAATAAGTATCAAGGCATCATCATCATCAAGTTAGGATCAAAACACTTCTAAACATCTTACAAGTATCAAGACATTTCCACACATCATCAGCAAATTGTAATCATTATAAAAAAGAGCAAGTAATGGACTGAATCATAGAAGACCCTTTTCTTGAGCCTGTCCCACTACTTTTCTCAAACTGACATATACGTGACTGTGCACTGTCAAACTCGCATATATACGCGGCTTCTCTTTATGAAACTTGCGTATGAGATTGATAACACTGAAGTTTTACACTTTCATCTTCCTCTGAGTCTGTTATGTCTGTACATTGTGTTGTGCCACATCTTTCTGACAGAACTTCCTTCTTCTTCCATATCTTCAATTGTGATGATGTTTTCTCCTTTAGGTATGGTGCCCGTACTTTGTTCCTGCATTCCTTTGCTATATGTCCAAGCTTGTTACATGGATAACATCTTACATGTTTCATATTCCTTCTGTAGCAATCAACAACTTTATGACCAAACATATTGCAAGAAAAACAATATCCCTTAAAGTACCTGGAACGTGATGATCTTTCTGTGTGATAGTCTTGAACCATTCTACTTCTGCATCTGGCTGCAACATGTCCAATATTATGACATACATAACATTCAACATTATTCATTGGAGGAGTAAAAGATTTTCTTTGAAGAATTTCTTTCCTTGGTTGTTGATGGGATTGACCTCTCATCTCCTTGTTGAGTATTTCAGATTGTGCATTAGAGTTCCTTGTCTTATTTTGTGAACTAGATTCACCTTCAACAGATTCATGAAAACCAAGACCAGTTTTGATAGTAGAAGACCTTTGACTACTAAGAATATCATCCAAGATCTTAGTACTATCTTGAAATCATAAGAGCTTATCCTTTTCTTCTAAGTTATCTTTTAGAATATTTACCTCAACCTGAAGTTGCTCTTCCTTTTCATGATACTACTTCTTCATGTTTTCTTCAACTTTTCTTCCTTCTTCCAACTGGTGTCTTAATTCAAGAACTTCATTTTCTTGTTTTTCAAGAGCTTGGAGTAGTTCTTTATTCTGCTTATTTGATTCTTCAAGATCTTCTTTTAGCGAGAGGATTGTGGCTTCAAGACTTTCATAGTAACTGGATCTTTCTCTGAGTTTCTTGATTGTTGTGCTCCTTTCATTTACTTCATTTCTTAATGATGTCACTTCATCCTGCAACTTTTGACATTTTTCCTTGAATAGCTTCCTTACCTTGTTTCCTTCCTCTAGTTGAGCTTTTAGTTTGGTAACTTCTTCTTTGGAGATACATTCCCTTTTGTGCAATAGATCTTGTTGATCTCTAATTTTGTCTGTAAGCCTTTTAAATTCTGCCTCTATTTGATATCTTTCATTCTCACCCATAAGAGAAAATTCAGTTGTTTCACTATCACTTTCATCATCTTCAAATGGATGAAGAAATGTATCACCAGAGGATAACAAATTCATACCTGATAGTTCTTTTTCTTGTTCCTCTTCATTCTGAAGTGATTCTGAATCTAAAGTGCTTCTTCCACATATTCCCCAATCGATTCTCCCACTGTCATAGTTCTTCTAATATGTCTTCTTCTTCCTAGGTGCTTTCTTCCTAAGCTTCTTTCCCATTGTTCTACGGATCTCCTTCAAGTGATCAAGCTTCTACCAAAGGACCTGCTCTGATACCAATTGTTGGAAATAATACTGGGGGGGGGGGGGGTGAATCAGTATTATCAAATCAATATAACTTTTTCATTTCCATACTCAGATTCATATACGCTACTTCAGTTAAGGGAACCCGCATGTACTTTCAACTGTGTCTAATGCAACTAGCATATATCCAGTAAACTTATGATTCAGTTAATCCATTAAATGTTGATCTTTAGTTAGTGCATCATAAATTCATTAACCATATGAACAATAAACAGGTGCAGTAAAACAGAACAGATCATCACGCACAAGAAGCACACATGAACACCATTATGTAAGGTGGAAACCCAATGTGGGTGAAAACCGCCTGCTGCAAGTCGTCTCTATCTTCTTTTAATAAGAAACTTCTTTTTACAATATTTCTATACTGGTGCAGTCTTATACCAATACACAGGCTTCTACTTGTAGAAGGCTACAACCTTCTCTCGTTCTCCAGCTTCTCCTGGAAGGGAGCTGCAACCCCCTTAGCTCTTGTACTAGCTGATCCTTTTACTAGTACGTAGGTGCCGACCTACAAAAGGCTACAACCTTCTCTTTCATCCTCCAGGTACCAAGTTTCATAAATTTTCAAACTGGATACTCCTGAAGCACAACACCATAATCTAAAAGGCCACGTTTCATCCAATTTTCATACTAGACCCATCAATATCATTGAAGCACAAAATCAATCAACACTAGCATCATCAATCTCTGAATCACCCAATACTGAATCACTGAAACCATGTCAACAAAATGCAGTCACCAGAACACATTGCAGAACACTGGACTCTACAACAATATTTAAAACCATCTATATCATCAAAATCATGCATCAGAGTGCATACGCTACTTAGATGTATCTAACCTGCGTATGTACGCGCTTTTATCATAATCAACCAGCATATATGTCTGTAAATATTCATTCATGATTTGCAGTTATTCCAAACCTGAGTTATATCCAGATCATAACATTTATAGAACATTACATGCATCAATATACAGATCTAGACTAAACAAGATCAAACCATATGGAGATGATTCATTCAAAGCCATGAGATCCCGATCTATCCTTAGATCTTGTTCTCCATCAACCGTTGAGATTCCTCCTTAGCTTAGATCAAGAAAAGCATCATGAACCCATAACCTGAATATTGGATCTCATACTTCATCAGATATTCAAGACTTTCTCCATGCATTTGCCTAATGATCTTCTTCTCCTTTTATAGTCTTAGGCCTTACTCGATACCATGGTACAAAACCATTGAGAACTAATACTAGGGACCCAATACCTGGGTTCAACACTTCGGATGCAATACCAAGGACCAAAACCATAGGTCTAAATACCACAGACCCAAAAATAAGATTTCCCACATGTACGTGCTTTTCCGTGCATGAAAGTGCGTGCATATGCATACGCGACTTTTGATCAGCAATCCCGCGTGTATACGTGCCTTTGTATAGTGAACCTGCATGTATAACCTGCGTG
This sequence comes from Pinus tabuliformis, assembly GCA_031772625.1. Classification (NCBI taxonomy): domain Eukaryota; kingdom Viridiplantae; phylum Streptophyta; class Pinopsida; order Pinales; family Pinaceae; genus Pinus; species Pinus tabuliformis. Next base: position 928,409,078 of record CM062813.1, read on the forward strand.
TATACCCTAATTGGTATATAGCGAACCTATGTATATACACTTCTTTCTTCATTCTTTGTTGTCTAATCATCAACTCTTTGCTACTGACCTGCTGCACTATGATCTGTCATCTATGTGAGTTGCCATCAAGGAAAACACTTGTATCATAATGCCAACAATCTCCCCCTTTGGACTTGATGGCAAAGCTAACTTGTCGTACTGAGAACTATCATCTGATTCCTTTGAGTTGTCCTGCATCCCATGTATTCTGTCACATCTGATATCTCTTCTGTAGATTCATCTAGTTATATATAAGTGAGTTGTTCTTCTACGAGTGGGTTGCCATCAAGTACAACATATGCATCATAATTCCAACAAAATGTAGAGTAACTGAATCAGTAATCTTATTCTAGCATATAGGACATTAACCACAGTTATAAAGGAACGACAATTGCAATTATAATTAAATGAAAGTTGAATGAATAGAAATCACAATTGTAAGTGAACCGTAGCTAAATGAACAAAAGTCGCAACTGTAAGTGAACAAAAATATCAATCTGTAAATGAACAATAGAATCTGAATTAGGCAGTGTAATATTATTTCAGAATGAATAGCATAACATTTCGGTCGTAAATAACAATCTTGCTATCCAATTATGATTTGAATATAATAGAGCAATTCAGTGAAATGTTTAGAAGAAAAGGATTACTGAGTAAAGAAAGTTAAGGAAATGCAAAGGAAATCAAACCACACATGACTGTAATCGTAAAATAATGATACAAGAAGCAAGTGATCCACTAGGGCCGGGTCCTTAGCCACCAGGGAAGCACTACTGCGGTTACTCTAGGATCAGATAATGGAACAGCAACTGAGTTATATATTAATCATAAATGGCAGAGTTACAGCTATAGCTCTTCAAAGAGAGTCGATGATCAAAGTTAAGATTAAAACAATAAGTTCTACAAATTGACAATAATATCCGCCCCTTGGGCTAGTAGTGCTATCCCTTTTTATAATGGCTAGGTGGAAGTATAACAAATACAGATAAGTCTTGATGCAGTGATCCCTCAGGATCAAAGGATCCTGAAGGATTTTCCATATCTTTGATCTCCAACTTATCATTTTGTCTTCTTGTGCTGATGCCACATTTTCTCTTCCTTTTCCTGGACCATGCGCTCTGATCTTGATCTCCTCATCTGGATATAGCTTCTTGTCAAAGGGATAGTAGTTTCTTCTGCTTTGTCTTTTCCTCCCGAATAATTATTTTCTCTTCCCTTCACTTTCTTCATAGAAAAAGACAATAATTAGTTATTTATCAATCACAAATCTCCTTAATTCTATCATAATTCTTTGACATATTACCATCTTAGAATGTAAAGGAGTTATGATTTAAAGGAAAAGATAAAGTAATAAATGGTAAATACATACCTTTTCCAATGCTCAACACACCCCCCTACTTACCCTTTTTCATGCCCTCATGAAAACATTGTAATTTGCATGTAAGGAAGTTAAGGAATATGCTGGAGAAGGATTTTCATGCAGTGGTCTAAAACCATGATGTGTAGCTAAAACTTCAAAAATATGCCCTGTCTGGCCTTCAAGCAATTCATATAGGGCCTTATACCCTGGTGTAGGATACTAGATAATTGGACTTCAAAACCTATAGCCTAACCAATACGTGCCTTCTCCCAGGATGAGGTTACTATAGGTAACCAGGCAATGAGCAGCTAACTTAAAATTTTCATAATTGAATGGCTCTCTGTCCTGAACATTCCGATTAGAAGTCTTCCATCGGAGTTTAGCTGCTGCTATGGAAAGGTCTTTGATGGATAGGAAGTATTCTACCCCTTGTTGGACAACTGCTGTGTGAATGGGTCCCAATGTCTGGATCACACCCTTCTTTCTCATTAAGCTTCTATGCTTATTCCATAGTTGTAATGGGTTTCTTGGTTCACCCCTTACCCACAGATCTAACCCATTCTCCTGTCTCTAAAAGGTATTATGGGCTTTAAGCCACTTTATCTGGTTAACAACAAAAGAGATGAATGCCTAGAGCTGAATATCACCCACAAAGGACTAGGGTTATCTTCCGTTTCATCGTCCAAGACAAGATTATGCAAATAAAACTCACATAGAAATCATTGGACTTTCATTCCATAATGTTTACAACAGTTTATAAAATCATCAATAGTTTTTAACTCTATAGGTACCCCTGCCTTGACAGCCTTAATTTTTAATTGTAAATACCTTTCCATAAAAAACAAAGCATAATTTTTGGCAAGTGCCCTACAGGCTACAACATCACTATATAGAGAACATAGGGTATCCATTTGACTCATAACTATGTCTAGTCTATTGGTTACCTTTTTAACTTTTTCCTCTACTCTTTGACATCTATCGAAGGCCTTACTCTCCGATGCATTGATGTTCTTTACTTGCTACTGTAATTTCTGATATTTCTCCTGAGGAACAATTTCCTCTATGAGATTTTCTATCGTTTTCTAGGCTTGTGCTAGATCCTTTTGAAGTCTCACTATCCTCGGATCATTGTCCATCAAAACATTTTTGGGCTGGAGATCTACCTGGATCTCCTTATTGCGACATCTGGTTCCTATAGTCTGTGTTTCCTTCTCATGAACTGTCCAATCGGTCGTGATGCTAGAGGACAATGCCTCTGTCTGGACGTCCTTATTACAGACTGGTGTGTTTTCTATTTGGGCCTCTGTGTTTGTAACAGCCGCATGCTATTCCTTGTGGTCCTGAATGATAATGGGTTTAGTTTGAGTTCTTTTGGTCTTCATTTTATGGGGTTTCATCTGGGTGGCTACATCCTTTGTTCTAGGGGTTCTTTTTGAGATTCTCCCCATTTTTAGGACCCTTATTTGTTTTGTCTGGTATGTTTCACTACATTTAGTAGTCTTTGTTGTTCCTTTCGTAGTCTTTTGATTTCATTCGTTTTCTTCGAAGGAACAACTGTTTCTTTTCTCAGGCTTGGGCTTTGTTCTTCAAGGATTGTACCCTCGCCTTGGCTTATCTCCATGTTTTCTGCTTGGAACACTTCTTCAGTGTTTTCGTCCTCCTGATTAGGTTTTTCAGGGGAGGAAACCCTGGTTTGATCTGCTATTTCTCGGGCAGCTTCTACTTCTACTTCTTCTTCATCATTCATTTCTTCGAATGCACTCTCACTGTGAGCAGAGTGTTCTTGTGATTTCCCTTCTTTTTCTTCCTCATCATTCAGCTCCTCAGATGCACTCTTACTATGAGCAGAGTGTTCCTGTGATGGTCCTGCCTCAATATCGAGGTTGAGTGGGTTGTGGGGCTGGATGTATTCACCCATATTGGCCAAAATTTGGGCCAATTCGTCTTCTTGCAGAGGGTTTTGTAATGGGCTTTCACTGGGTGGTTCTTCTTCCTCCCCTTCTTCCTTGCCGGAGTGCTCAGTTTCCTCTTCTAGTTCCTCTTCTTCATTTTCTTCTAATTCTTCTTCTTCATTTCCCCTCCTTCAAGTTGTGGGGGCTACTCGTTGTCTGAGCCATATATCTCTAATGGCTAGCTACTGTTTTCTTGGGGATTTCCCAACATTCCTCTGCTTCTCCCCAGTCTGGTGGACTATCTGCGTTTCTGCGGTCTAAGTGATGTGCTGGCAATTCTTTTTCATTTTGGGGTTGGTATGGCCAATCCACCATCTATTGAGAATACCAATTCTTCCCAACTACTCTACTGTTGAGTGAGACTATAACTGACTATTAGCCGAATTAAGCCGTGATGACTTACTACCATTTCTACATGACAAGATTTTCTCATACTTTGACCAGCATCATGCAATAAAGAATTTAAGTATGCGGGCAAATTCACAACACATTTTGTTTTTAATATAGCTAATAGTTTAAGGAGGCATGGTCTTACCATGTCTTTTCTGCCATCGCATGTGATGTAGCTTTGCACAATCCTGCCTAATTCTGCCCATGGTTCTCCCAGGGTTGTAGGTACGACTCATTTTCCTTTGATAGTAAGGCTCTGTCCTTCATTTCGGAAGATGGTTACAGCGTCTTGAAGTCTCACTTTTTTCTGGGTCCACACTAGTCCAATAGCTGGCAGTCCCGATACTTCAGCAATTATTGCATCTGTTACTGTTATTTGCCTCCCCCTCACCATGGAATGATATTCTTGCAAGTTCTGCAGAAATTCAATGGCCACCATTTCATTAGACTGTTGTAGTGAGTTAAGGTAGGCAATCCATCCTGCTCTCACTAAAATTTCACGTGCAGCGTCGGAGATCATTAACACCTGCAGTTTGCTTCGTATTGATCTGCCTCCCATTTTATTCAAGCTTAGCACACTGTTAATTTTTATAGAGCAAAAACATAGAAATGACGATGGAACAACAAGCTGTTCAAGCTTTAGCACACTGTTAATTTTTACAAAGAAAAAACACAGAGTTGACGATGGAACAACAAGCTGTTCAAGCTTTAGCACGCTGTTAATTTTTACAAAGAAAAAACACAGAAATGGCGATGGAACAACAAACTGTGCATATTGGGAAATATCAATACCATTAAACTTTCTATTCCTGAGTTTTGATGGAGTCATCGTACCTGCAAATAAGGAGTTGACACATATGCCAGTGTATTATGGAGGTCACCCACTCCCCCCTGAAATGTGACAGGCCATCCTCGACTAACAAATAAAGGAGCAGCATGATGGACTGCAGTCGTACAGTAAAATAAAGGAATGGCGTATATATCCATGACATGATTACAAAAATCAGTGGATTACTGAAATCGAGGCTTATGATGGAAATCGCAAATAGATATGGGAAAGATGTGAAATGATGCAAAAAATAGAGGATAGGACAGTTGACATAAGTAAAAGTTCTTATGCGGTCATTATCCACTTTAACCATTATGACCGATTTATAAATAATTTTTCATGTATAAAAGGTTCGAAAGGGTTATATAACATAATCTCATTTGAAATCAATATAAAGATATAAGAAAAAGGGTTTATAATGACTATTGGTGTATGAAAAATATGACTTCAATACCATCAGCAGAGCTCTGTTGCCCACAGGTGTCCATAACCTTGACAAAGTTTCTTGTTTCACCCTTGGAACCATAATCCTTTGTGTATGCCTAGGAAAGTGCTGTGCGATGTCAGAATGGAGGCCATTGTACTGGCTTGGTAACCAGATGAATCATAATGCCATTCACCAGGAAGGAGTGAAAGGTGGGTAGGCCAGCTCGTGATGAGACCTCCTATTCCAAGGAATTTTTATTTTTATTTTTCTGATATGCCTCTTGGATCATATCCCTGGTGTGGTGGCCATAGTGGGAATGCCACTTCACTTGCTTCCTTATGATCATGGTAGGCTGGCTCTTGATGAGACCCCCTATCCTTCATCTGACAAATCATGTTAGTAATCATATATATATATTTCTCTTTTTTTCTTTTCTTTTATATAGCACTTTCCTATTTATATATAGAGGATGGCTCAACACTCCTTAAGAGTAGGGATGGTGGAAGAAGTCTGAACATCGCAATAGAGGAAAATATGCGTTTATTCTTATTCAATAATAACGATCAAAGAGAATTATGAAGATTTAAGAAAGAACCAACATGATAAAAATAATCAATCAAATTGGTTTTAGTGAAAATAAAGACAGCAAAGTAATATAAATAGTTGTGTCCTTTCCTTTTTTTCTTATCGATTCAAAGCAATTTCTCTAAAGATAACGATTTTTCTTTGGTTTGTTGATTTCAGTATCCTCTAGTTTTTGTGTTCTTGCATAAATGTATAGTTGTGCCTTAAATGAACCATCATTCACAAAAATCCTCTAAATGATGAAACACACACTCACACAAAAACAAAAAATGTACTCAAAAAGCATTGTTCCTTAAATGGAACAACTGTTTTTCTTTAGATGGAACAGTTGCTGTTCCTTAAGAGGGACAACAAAAGAACATCTGCACACAAAAACCGTGGTTCCTTTAAGAGGAATGGCAAGAAAAATAAAAAAATACACTCGAAACTGTTGTTCCTTAAACGGAACGACAAATAAAGAAAGCGCGAAATAAAATACCACTCCTTTGGTGGAACAAAGTAAGATCATTCGAAATCAAAACTCATGTTCCTTCAGAAGGAATGGCAGAAAGGAAAAGAATGCCAAGGAGGGTTGTTCCTTTAAAAGGAGCGGCAAAAAAATCTAGCGGAAGTGCTATTCCTTCTGAAAGGAACGACAAAAATGCAGAAATGTCGTTCCTTCAGAAAGGAACAACAAAAAAAACGAATGTGTTGTTCCTTCAGAAAGGAACAGCAAAAAATGAAAGCGTTGTTCCTTCGGAAAGAAACAGCAAAAAATGAAATTGCTGTTCCTTCGGAAAGGGATAGCAAAAATGCGGAAATGCTATTCCTTCGAAAAGGAACAACAAAATGTGAAAGTGTTGTTCCTTTGGAAAGGAACAACAGAAAAACGAAAGTGCTGTTCCTTCGGAAAGGAACAACAAAAATGTGGGGATGCTGCTCCTTCAGAAAGGAACAACAAAATGTGAAAGTGTTGTTCCTTCATAAAAGAACAGCAAAAAAAAGAAAGTGTTGTTCCTTCGGAAAGGAACAGCAAAAGTGCAGAGATGTTGTTCCTTTGGAAAGGAACAACAAAATGCGAAGATGTTGTTCCTTCAGAAAGGAACAGCAAAAAGGCAAAAATGTGGTTCCTTCGGAAAAGAACAACAAAATGAAAAAGTGTTGTTCCTTCGGAAAGGAACAGCAAAAAGGCAAAAATGTTGTTCCTTTAGAAAGGAACAACAAAAAGGCAGAAATGTTGTTCCTTTAGAAGGAATAGCAAAATGAAAAAAAAATGCAGAAATGTAAAAATCTGTACAGAAAGTAGTTTATACAAGTAGAAAATAAAACTTATGTACAAAATTTAAGAACAATGAAATTACTTAGTGAACCAATGTCGAGGAAGGATTATTTTCTTCAGCAAGAATCTGCATATCAGAATCTTCTCAGAGCTGCTAGTAAAAGGATTCTCGAGTAAGTAGTTTATGGTACAGCCGCACTCAGTGGCCATTTGCTTTAAAGGTAGGTCCAGATCTGTAATTGTAGTCAAAGTAATGGTGCCATTGTCATGCACTTTCTGGATTTCATACGGTCCAAGCCATCGAGTCTGAAGTTTTCCCGAAAAATCCTAAAACCTAGAATCGTATAGGAGTGCCTAATCTCCTTCGTGGAAGATTTTCTTTTTTGATCAGGGCATCACGCCATTTTTCTCTCTGTTGTTGAATTAATGCAGTTTTTTGAAGATCCAAGAGCCTAATTTCATCTAGCTCGTTAATTTGTTGTAATCTGTTAGTCTGGGCCTCATTTAAAATCAGACTGATCTCTTGTTCTGTTCTTAATGTTTGTATTTTGAACTCTATTGGAAAAATGGGTTCCTTCGGAAGTACTAGCTGATATGGTGAATAACCGGTGGTGTTTCTCTACATTGTTTGGTATGCCCACAAGGCCTCCAGCAATCTTGAATCTCAATCACGCTTGTGTGATGCAATGGTTTTTGTCAATATTGCCTTGATCACTTTATTCATGCTATCTACTTGGCCATTTGCCTGTGGGTGATACGGAGTGGAATTTTTGTGCTGAATGTGAATTTTTTAATGTTGCAACGATTTTGTTACCTACAAACTGCAGTCCTCCGTCCATGATTATGTCCCTTGGGAGGCCATATCGCACAAATATTTGGAACAGGAAATGAATCATAGAGTCGTCTGTAGCTCTTGGAAGTGCCTCTGCTTCAACCCATTTGGTAACATACTATGTTGCTACTAGAATATATGTTTTCTGATTTGATGATGGGTTGATTGGACCAACAAAGTCGAGCGCCCAACACTCAAATGGTTCGATTACTAACTATAGGTTTAAAGGCATTTCGTCGGACTGTCCAAGGTGTCCTACTCATTGGCAACTGTCACAGGCTTGAACAAATTTCTTAGCGTCTTTAAATATTGTGGGCCAGTAATAACCTGTTTGCAAAACCTTGTGACCAGTCCTTTGATCTGTGAAGTGTCCTCCACACCATTCGTCATGACAAGCTTTCAGAATGTCAAATATTTTGTCTTCACGGATGCATCTTCTGATGTGCATATCTGCCCCTGTATGAAATAGGTAGCCCCCAATCCAAGAAAATTGGGTACTACGTTGCACAATTTGTTTTCATCCATTGGGGGTTAGATGCTTTGGTAATTTCTATACTGCTAAATAATTTGCAACATTAGCATACCAGGGTGTCTTGACAGTGACAAAAAACAAATTTTCATCTGGGAATTGATCTTCGACTTCTGCTGCGTCCACTGGCTTCGACATTTCTGAGAGAAAATCAACTACAGGACCTTCTTTCCCAGGTCGATCTTTTATTGTGATGTCAAATTCCTGCAATAAGATCAACCATCTTGTTACTCTACCATTTGTAATAGGTTTATTTGCTAAATATTTTATGGTAGAGTGATCTGTATATAAAACAACAGGATATCTAGTGATATAATGCCTAAATTTATTTACAACATGTATTACAGCAAAAAGCTCTTTTTCAGTAACGGTATAGTCTAGCTCAGCAGGAGAAAAATTCTTGCTAATATAATAAATTTCATATGGTCTTTTATCTTCTTCCTGCCCAAGGATTGCTCCAATAGCTGTGTCTGAAGCATCTGATGAAATTTGAAATGGCAGGTCCCAATTTGGGCCTCTGAGCACTGGGGTTGTTGACACAAGATTTTTCAGATCCTCAAAAGCATGGTCGCATTTATCTGTCCAAACAAAATCAACATTCCCTGTCAGTGCGTATAGAGGTGCAACTATTTGAGAAAAATGTTCTATGAATCTCCTATAATAACCAGAAAATCCTAGAAAACTGTGTACCTCTGTCTGTGTGGTAGGAGTAGGTATTAACAAAATTATTTGAATTTTGGCTGGATCTACCTGTATTCCAGCTTCTGAGATATAATGACCTAGGATGAGCCCTTCGGTCATCATCATATAGCACTTTTCATGGCTCAAGCAGAGCTTAGTGGCAATACATCGTTGCAACACCTTTTCCAATGTGTCTAGTGCTGGCTCAAAATCATCTCCGTATGGTGTGAAATCATCCATATATACTTCGAGCCCTTCATTTATTAAATCTGAAAAGATGCTGAGGATGGCCCTCTAAAATGTGGCAGGGGCATTGCATAGGCCAAAGGGTAGGACTCTGTAAGAAAATGTTCCCCAAGGACAGGTAAAAGCAGTTTTTCCTGGTCTTTAGGGGCAATCTAAATCTGATTGTATCCACTGAAGCCATCCAAGAAAGAAAATAATTTCTTTCTTGCTAATGTGTCTAATACTTGGTCAATGAATGGAAGGGGAAAGTGGTATTTCTGGGTTGCTTTGTTTAATTCTCTGTAATCTACACAAATCCTCCACTTTCCATTCTTTTTTGGCACCACTACCAGTGGAGAGACCCCCTTGCTATCAAAGATTGGATAAATAAAGATTACATCCAAAAGTTTTTGTAATTCAGCTTTCAAAATATCTTTCAGGTGAGGGTTGAGTCTCCATTGGGGTTGGCAAACAGGTCTAACATTTTTTTCTGTATAAATGTGGTGCATACACAACTAGGGATCAATTCCCTTAATGTCCGAATAATCCCATGCAAAAGCTTCCTTATATTTTCTTAGTAGTTGGACTAGCTTTTCTTCTTGTTCGGGAGTCAGGTTATTGTTAATGTTCAAGGTTTTTCCTGGCTCAATACCTATAGTTTTTTTGTTTGAAACTGAGGTAGTGGGTATTGTTTGATCATGAGTGTCTTTGAGGGGATCTTCTTCTAGTTCATTGTCAAATGCTACCTCTATCATGGGACATTGTACATGGGATCTGGATTTAGATTTGTTAATGAAGTTATTAATAACATCATCCTCTGTTTGATCTTTAAAATCGAGGGCATCTTCTATGGTTAATGGGGACCTAATGTTTTTTGTGAGGTATGATACTAGTTGTTTGTTAGTTTTTATTATTGTTACACTTGGCTCGGCTGGAGGGTATAGAGCTAGATTCTTGATATTAATCCCTCTAGTTATAGTCATATTGCATTGTCGACAACCAATGTAAACATCAACAGTCGCAAGCCAAGGTCTACCTAAGATTAACGGATGTCCATAGAGTCGGTTTTTGGGGTTGATTATCAGAAAGTTAGCAGGATATTCCCAGGAATCTACGGATACCATTACATCGTGCAGTGTCCCTTCTGGCCTAACCACTGATCGGTTAGCCAGTTCCAATAATGTAGAGGTTGGTTCCACTGATGTAATGCCAAGTTTTTGACAAGTGGTGGTTGTTAAAATATTAATTGCAACCCCTAAATCAACTAGGGAATTTGAAAAAGTTTGTCCATTGATTTGCACTATCACTATAGGATTCCCTGGGTCTTCATATTTGACAAGTGCTTCTCTTCCTAATAACAGATCAGATAGGGTGCCAACTACTTGGACAGTTGGTTTAGTTGTTATTCTCCTCTTTGGCTTTCTTATACATAACTCTTTGATGGTTTTTGCATATATTGGGATATCTTGGATAGCTTGGAGGAGTGGGATTTTTATACACAAATTTCTAAGTTCTCCTAGAATATCAAAGTCAGGATGTTCTATAAGGCGTGGTATGATTAATTGTTCTGGGAATGGGGAAGAAGACGTAGTTGCTTGGTCGTGAGTTTGTTGTCTGACCACATCCTCTTCTTGTAGTGGTTGTTCTGTGGGTAACTGATTTTCAACTTGAACATTTTTATCTCCCTCAGTTTCTATTATGCGCCCAGACCTTAATTGAAGGTCGTTGCACTCCCTTAGATCGGTTTCTAGTTCTGGTGTTTCGATTATTTGAACAAATTGAACCAGTCTATTATTTGGGTTCGGGTTGGGTTGGGCTGGGAGTTGCGGTCTTAAGTTGGACTGGGGATTTTGTTGTAGTGTATATGGCGCTGGCAGTGTGGGTTGAGGGAGTGGGATGGTTCCAGCTGGCTAATTCATTGGTCTTTGCCAGTTTGACTGCCAAGCTTGACTCTGCGAAGTGGGAGGGGACCATTGTGTTGGATATGCATTGTTTTGCCAATATGGTGGAGAGTAGGGAAAATTTGGCCAATTAGATTGGCTTGTTTGATTTGGCCATGGTGATGAAGGAAATGGTTGTTGTGACCAGTTTGAAAAGGGTGGCTGATTTTGCCACATTGTATTATATTGCTGAGCATGATATTGCGGAGGTTGGAAAGAAGAAGATGGATTGGAGGACATACCTAGTTGTCGAGGCTGCCATTGATGGCGTTGATTGAGTAGGTACACTAGTTTTGATTCTTCTTCTGCTTCTTTGTACACTTCTTTCAAACCCGGAAGTTAGGGGTAGCTCTCTATGGGGTGATCTTTTGTACAAATAGAGCGGACTTGAACTGCATCCAGTGGGCACTCTTTGTGGATGTGTTTCTTTCTGCATCTAGGGTAGAATATTGCAGATTTTTCTCTGCTTCTACTTGTTTTTGTTTCACTTGCATAATATTGAGCTGCGTTGTCAGAGTCCCTAATATATCAGTTTTGAAATTCTCCAGTAAATTCCCGATTTCTGTATGGGTTACTCCTCCACCGGAGATCTTGCTATCCCTTGTGAGCATGTCACGTTCCACTAGTTTTAGCCTTGTACTGCCTCGTGAACTCCTGATGCACAAATCAATAATGTCAGCAAAATTTTCTTGATAAATGTCACCTTTTCCCATAATATTTAGTGTTTCAACCCATTGTTCCTTCATCCCTTTAATTAATGTTGTTTTTAATACATTGTCAGGTAAGGGTAATGATGCATAAGGAGATCTTTGAAGATTATATTGAAAATGTTCAACATATTCTTCTAGTGTCTCATTAGGTCTGGCTACCATCTGAAATATTTCATCCTTTAACTCTCTAGACCTACAACAATCCTGATATTTCTTCAGGAAAGCACTTTTCATCTAATTCCAGTCATTTATAACACCTCCACCTAACCCCATAAACCATCGTAAAATTTATCCTTTTAATGTGGAGGGAAATAATTTTAGCTTTTAGGGATCGGTGGTGTAGTCATACCCCCTACATAGTACATCGAATTCAAACAAAAATGCATCTAGATCTTCCGATGTTAGGCCATGGAATGTAGGAATATGCTAGAGAGGAATGGCCTTCATAGGTGCATTAACTGTAGTATCTACAATGAGATATTGCAGTGCAGAGGTTTGAGGTGTTTGCTGGTTCTGGGCCATTTGGTCAAATATATGCCAATATCCTTCTGGGATTTCTAGGAGGGTATTCCTAGGCTGACTAGAAGGAGCAGGAATGGCCTTAACAACACTTCCTTTGTCTGGTATGATGAGAGTTCCTTGCTAATGTCTGGGGGGATCTTAGCTCTTTAGGTTCTTCAACTTTATTCTATATGATTTTGACAACACTTCCCCTATTTGGGCTACTTAGTGGCTGAACAATTCCAAGAGGATATCCTGGTTCTTCGATTTCCCCTGTTTCTCCTCCTCCTTCGTAGAGATTACTAAGGTTCCCTTCTTGTAACGATTTTGGGCTGGAATTCTCAATTTCTTGAAAATATTGCTCCTCTGTTTAGCTGTGCACCTCACCAAAGGCTACAGATGGTGATTTTGTGGCCCGAAGAGAACTAGTAGGTTGTCTAGACGTAACTTTTCTAGGGCCTACTGACGGCTGAGATTCTGCTTTCTTAAGGATTTCGTCTATAAAGGTCGATCGGCCAAGGGTCACCGGTCCCTTAGCTTTATCAGGTTTGGGTACTGGTATAGGATTCTTTTCAGGCTTTTTCTGCTTGGTCATGCACACAAATCAAATACATATTTCTATCCAGAATAACCAACAAATCTGCAAGAAAAAGGGCGGGGGAGTAGGGCTGTTACATGCTCCATACGCAGGTTCTTACCTTCCGTTTTTAAAGTCCAACTCTTTCCTAGCAGGTACTTACACTACTCTCTTTTCAAAAGAAACAAATGGCTACACTCTCCCCGGCAACGGCGCCAAAATGTTGAGCGATAAAAAGGTGTCTTTTAACCCCTATTTACACTACATTAATTATCAATCCAGCTACTATTTTTTATCTCAAGAGTGTACTCAGTCTGAGGCGGTCACTTGTTCAAGAGTAATGCTTGCAGTATAGTGCTTTGCAAAAGTAAATGAATACTGGAAATAAAATCTAATTGTAATGGCAAGAAACTTAAATGCTTTGTAACTAAATCATTCACTCAAGAAACTACAACAACCGTCAGTCAGGGATGCAGTAATGATAACTCTTTCTCCTGTAAACTGATGTAAATGTAAATCAATCACAGAAAAGACCTCCAATCTGAGAACTTAGACAATAGTAGTCAATGTTCGTTACAGTTGTGGATCTTTCTATTCACACTAAAGCAAATACTGGAAATAACAATTCGATTAACAGAAAAGGAACAACAACTAAATCTATTGAAAAGATCAAACAACAAAGCTTAATCTACAGAAATGAATTAAGTAGCAATCTTAACCGAAATGAATTGAACAACAACCTTAACTAATAAAGGAATTGAACAACAATCTAAGAAAGGAACAACAAACCGAATTAAGTGTAACCACAAAACAAATGTAGAGTAACTGAATCAGTAATCTTATTCTAGCATATAGGACATTAACCATAGTTATAAAGGAACGACAATTGCAATTATAATTGAACAACAGCTAAATGAACAACAATCACAATTGTAAGTGAACCGTAGCTAAATGAACAACAATCGCAAATGTAAATGAACAAAAATATCAATCTGTAAATGAACAACAGAATCCAAATTAGGCAGTGCAATATTATTTTAGAATGAACAGCATAACATTTCGGTCGTAAATAACAATCTTGCTATCCAATTACGATTTCGATATAACAGAGCAATTCAGTGAAATGTTTAGAAACAAAGGATTACTGAGTAAAGCAAGTTAAGGAAATGCAAAGGAAATCAAACCACACATGACCGTAATCGTAAAATAATGATACAAGAAGCAAGTGATCCACTAGGGCCGGGCCCTTAGCCATCAGGGAAGCACTGCTGTGGTTACTCCAGGATCAGATAATGGAATAGAAACTAAGTTATATGTTAATCATAAATGGAAAAGTTACAGCTATCACTCTTCAAAGAGAGTCGATGATCAAATTTAAGATTACAACAATAAGTTCTACAAATTGACAATAATATCTGCCCCTTGGGCTAGCAGCGTTGTCCCTTTTTATAATGGCCAGGCAGAAGTATCAAAAATACAGATAAGTATTGAAGCAGTGATTCACCATATCTTTGATCTCCAACTTATTGTTTTGTCTTCTTGTGCTGATGCCGTGTTTTCTCTTCCTTTTCTTGGACCATGCGCTCCGATCTTGATCTCCTCGTTTGGATACGGATTCTTGTCAAAGGGACAGTAGTTGCTTTTGCTTTGTCTTTTCCTCCCGAATAATGATTTTCTATTTCCTTCACTTTCTACATAGAAAAAGACAATAATTAGTTATTTTGTATCAATCACAAATCTCCTTAATTCTATCATAATTATTTGACATATTACCATCTTAGAATGTAAAGGAGTTATGATTTAAAGGAAAAGATAAAGAAATAAATGGTAAATACATACCTTTTCCAATGCTCAACACCTGTCCTCGACATCTTGTGTTGGAGTTGTTGAAAATAATACTGAGAGGGGGGGTGAATCAGTATTATCAAATTCTTTTTCAACTTATATAAAGATTAGCAGATCTGACTAATGAAACTTGTGTATACCTTCCAGACTTATAATTTAATTTATTCTTCAGATGTTGATCATTAATCTGTGTGTCAGAAACATATAACAGTAAGCAGGAACAGAAAAAGTAGAGCAGACAATCACACAAAAGAACACAAGATATAAGGTGGAAACCCAATGTGGGTGAAAACCACCTGCTGCAATATGTCTCTATCTTCCTTAAATTAGAAACTTCCTTTTACAATGATTCTGTACTGGTGTAGTCTTATACCAACACGCAGGCTTCAACCTGCAGAAGGCTACAACCTTCTCTCGTTCTCCAATCACTTCTGGAAGGGAGCTACAACCCCCTTAGCTCTTAAACTAGCTGAAGTACTAGTACGTAGGTGCTAACCTACAGAAAACTTCTCTTTTCTTCCAGGGACCACGTTTCATAAATTTTCAAACTCGATCCATGAATATCAATCAAACATCAAATAGATCTGCAATCAACCAACTTCCTTTTACAAATACTTAATCGATAACTTCTCAGAACACAGTACCAGTAACTAGACACCAAGTCAAAACCCTGAACACTGCAGAAATAGATAAAAGCAGCTAAAACATATTTCAAGGAAAAGTCTGCAACTTCACCAATAGAAACTTGCATACGTCCGCAGTATTCCCTTCTTTACCTTGTGGGTATCTGCACTTCCTCCGCATCGAACCTACGGTATCCGCACCTGCGCTGTCTCGAGCCTACGGGTATCCGCACCTGCGTAGTATCGAGCCTACGGGTATCCGCGCCTGCGCTGTGTCGAGCCTGTGGGTATCTGTGCCTGCACTGTGTCGAGCCTGCAGGTATCCACACCTGCGCTGTGTTGAGCCTGCGGGTATAGAAGTTTATCAGACTTCAATTGTACCCCAGATTATCAGATTTTCATATCTGATCATGCACCAAAGAGATCTCGACTCATCAGTAGATCTGTATTGTAATGCTCAGGTTTCTCCTTGATTCAGGTCCAACTATAACTCACCAACCGATCACCAGTATTTCAGATCTTGCTCATCTCAAGATATTCAACACATTAGTTGCTCCAGCCAAATGATCTCCTTTCCTTTTTATAGTCTAGGCCTTACTCAAACCATGGTCCAAAACCATAGAGATCCAATACTAGGGACCCAAAACCTAGGTTCAATACATTAGATGCAAAACCATGGACCAAAACCATTGGATCAAAAATGTCAGACTAAATACCATGGACCAACCATAAGATTTCCCACGTGCGTGCTTTTCTCTGCATGAAAGTGTGTGTACTTTACGTCCGCACTCTTTGTTCGAATCACCTGTGTACATGTCCGCAACTTTTGTTCGGTGCACCTGCGTATGTTCGCGGATTTGTGAACAAGAACCTGTGGGTATCTCATTTTCTACTATTTTGAGAGCTTGAACTTGTGATCTGCTATTTGAATGAGTTGCCATCAAGGACAACACTTATGTCATCAAGCCAAACTTGTGTCATAATGCCAACAATCTCCCCCTTTCGACTTGATGGCAACTCAAAGTTACTCAAAGTCTTTTCTCCCCCTTTGACATCAAGGGCAAAGGGTTATGCTCCCCCTGAGTACATGCTGAAATCTTTGCTCTACTGTGTTGTCCAAGCTCCCCGTGACATATAGGCAAGATTTGCAAGAAGATGTTCTACAAAAGAAATATGACTTTATACATCATAACTGGCCTTCCTATCACCAAAGATTCATACATACGACTCCCAACCAAGTGGGGATACATGATATAATAATCATATTACATTATCCATCCCAGGCATAGTGGGGCAACCAAGATAGGTCGTTACATGACCTTGAAAAAAGAAGCATAGAGACAAAATATCAGCAGCATCTGTCAATCATTATTCAGATCAGTATCCATGTTCTCCTTCTGCACTTGCTCCTCCTGAAATCAAAACAACTGAAGAATTGAACCAAGATCTTCTATGATAATGCCAACAATGCATTATTAGAAGAATATATGCTCCCCCTAAACCTGTGCCAGATGGTCTCTGACAGACCCATATCGGACTCTTCTCATTCTTGCTTTTCTTCAAGTCGACTGTACCCACATAAACCAACGTATGTACGCATATACCCCATATGAAACTCGCGTGTAACCTACAATATCTCAAAACAGACAAGATTCAATAGTAAGATGATGCATCAATTACCCCCAGCTTTTGTCTCAGGTATTCAAAGGCCTCCCTAGGCAGTGGTTTGGTGAGAATATCAGCAACTTGTTCCTTAGAGGGAACATACTCTAATTTGACCTTTTGTTCAAGCACTTGTTCTCGAAGAAAATGATACTTAATCGATATGTGCTTAGTCTTTGAATGCATGACAGGATTCTTTGAAATACTGATTGCACTTGTATTGTCACAGAAAATAGAGATAGGTGGAGTGCAAGTGATTTGAAGATCTTGCAATGTTTGCATCATCCAAAGGAGTTGTGTGTAGCAAGATGCAGCAACTACATATTCTGCTTCAGTTATAGATAATGCAATAGAGCTTTGTTTCTTGCTAAACCAAGATACTAATATAGGACTTGTGAATAATGCACCACCACTAGTGCTTTTCCTGTCATCCACGCTTCCTGCCCAATCCGCATCAGTGTATGCATGAAGTGTGAGATCTATACCTCTAGGATACCATAAGCCATAGT
The DNA here is from genome assembly GCA_031772625.1 of Pinus tabuliformis. Taxonomy (NCBI): domain Eukaryota; kingdom Viridiplantae; phylum Streptophyta; class Pinopsida; order Pinales; family Pinaceae; genus Pinus; species Pinus tabuliformis. Next base: position 928,426,552 of record CM062813.1, read on the forward strand.
TTTGAGTTCCTTGAAGATACTTGAAGATTCTATTAACTGCCTGAAGATGAGTTTCCTTTAGATTTGCCTGAAACCTTCCAACTATTCCCACTGCATGCATAATGTCTGGTCAGGTACTTGTTAGATAGAGCAAACTACCAATCATGGATCTATAGGTTGGTTGATGTACAGCTGCCGATTCATCATTTGTGCTGAGGCTGCATCCTGTCACCATAGGGGTATATACTGATTTCGAATCCTCCATCCCATATTCCTTCAAGATCTGCTTGAGATATTTGGTTTGTGATAGAAAGATGCCATCTTTGTTTTGTTGGACTTGTAAACCAAGAAAATATGTGAGCTCACCAAGCATGGACATTTCAAACTCTTTCTGCATCACCAAGGCAAAATTTTGACTCATGTCTTCTTCATTGCTACCAAAGATGATATCATCAACATACACAACAAGTATCAGCAACTTATCATTGTCAATTTTTATATATAGATTGCTATTAGTTGATCCTTTTATAAAAACTTGTTGATGGAGGTACTTATCCAATCGATAATACCACGCCCTTGGAGCTTGTTTAAGGCCATAGAGAGCCTTTTTGAGTCTGCATACAAGTTTTGGATCATTTCCAAGAATAAACCCATCTGGTTGTTCAATATATACTTCTTCATTTAAGTCTCCATTCAGAAAGGTAGATTTTACGTCCATCTGAAATACTTTGAGCTTCTGAAATCTAGAGAGAGCAAGGAACATTCTTATAGCCTCAAGTCTGGCTACTGGAGAAAAAGTTTCTTCAAAGTCTATGCCTTCTTGTTGTGCATATCCTTTACAAACAAGTCTTGCCTTGTTTCTAACCAAATCCCCATTTTCATTCAGCTTATTTTTTAAAATCCATTTTGTCCCTATGACATTCTTATCTTTTGGTCTAGGAACCAACTCCCAAGTGTTATTCTTTTCAATCTGCTCGAGTTCTTCCTCCATGGCCTTGACCCAACATTCATCTTTGCAAGCTTCTCTTACATTCTGCGATGCAGTGGAGGAGAGCAATGCTAGATAGCTTGAAGCTTCTGAAATGGTTCTTCTTGTTTGTACACCTGCCTCTTTCTGCCCCAAAATTTGAGATTCTGGATGATTCTTCTAAACGTATCTGGATGGAGTCTTTTCTTCTATCTTTATATGTTCTTCTGGTGCTTCATGGGTTTCTTCTTCGTCATGAATCTGATTTGATGTTGATAGATAATCTTCGCCATCTTCGAGATCTTCATATTTTACCTGCCTAGGAGTGTTTCCTTCTTCATCAACCACTACATCAATACTTTCAACAATTTTACCAAGCCTTTTACTGTAACATTTGTAAGCTTTGATGTGGGAAGAGTAGCCAAGTAAAATGCCTTCATCTGCTCTAGGTTCAAACTTGCCAAGATTTTCATCAGTTATTTTGATGTAGCATTTGCTTCCAAAAATTTTGAAGTATTTTACTGTGGGAGTCTTACTGTACCAAAGTTCATGAGGAGTCTGAGTGCTGTTTACCCTGACATTTGTCTTGTTGAGAATAGTAACAGCGGCAAATGCAACTTCACCCCAGAAGGTTGCAGGAGTTCCAGACTCATCAAGCATAGCACGAGCCATTTGTTGAACCATTCTGTTCATCCTTTCCACTACTCCATTTTGCTGAGGAGTCCTTGTAGCAGAATATTCCCTTCTTATTCCATGTTCTTCACAAAAATCGAAAAATTCATCTGAGGTAAATTCCCCTCCTCAATCAGATCTAAGGCATTTGATTCTGCGATCTAATTTGTTTTCAACCAAGGCTTTGAATGACTTGAACTTTTTGAAAGCTTCATCTTTATACTTCATGAGTCCTATCCAACACATCCTTGAAAAGTCGTCAATGAACAATATGAAATACTCTTCTCCTCGAGGTGAACACTTCCTAGTTGGACCACATATATCGGTGTGAACAAGTTCAAGTGGTCTACTAGATGATCCTTCCTTCTCAGGGAAATTAGTTCTGGTTTGCTTACCAAATTGACATGATTGGCATATTGTATTGTCTGGAATTTAGATGTCAGGAGGATCACGAACTACCTGATATTTGCATGCTTTCCTTATCTGAGAGAAGCTAAGATGCCCCAGCCTTCTGTGCCATAGCCAATGTTCATCATTCTTGCTTAAATAGCATTTTTGTTGTTCTCCCTTGAGTACGTATAAGTTATTTGGAGTTCTTATGCCTCTGATTACTATCTTTCCTGTATCAAGCTCACGAACAACACATCCATTTGATCGAAATATTACCTTAGTTCCTTGATCACACATTTGACTGACACTCAATAGATTATGCTTTAAGCCATCAACATACATAACATTACCAGCCTTCACCTTTTCTTTCAAACGAACAGAGCCTTTACCTTTTATGAATGCAGTGGTGTCATTTCCAAATGAGAATTTCTTTTCCTTTTCTAAGGCACTATATGACTGAAGTTTTTCTTTATTACCTGTCATATGTTTTGAGCATCCACTATCGATGTACCATTGATTTTCCTGTCCTTCTGCATATAAGGCTATCCCACATCTTTCCAATTGAGTTTATTTCCTTTTACATGTTTTGGAACTTAAGGAGGCTTGCTCCTTCTGAGTTGTTTGCCGAAACCTGCTTCTGCATTCAGAATCTTCATGACCGAAGTTGTTACAGATAGAACATTCTATTTCATTTTCAAGAGCAGAGAAATTATTGTAGGTTCTTTTCATGATTCCTGTCATACTCCTTTGTTTTTGAGCTTCCCTAGTCATGATGGTCTTGTAGGCGACACATTGAGCAGATTTATGACCAAATTTATGACAAGGGAAACATTTGCCATTGAAGAAATTCCTGCGATTGTCAAATCTACCAACCATATGATTGTTGTTTCCATCCATTCTTGAGCCAAATTGAGAATGATTTACCTGTGGTTGGTTGAGGCTTCTGTTCATCCTTGACATAGATTGCCCCTGATTTACTTGATAATCTTTGATCATTCTTGAAGAAAATTGTCCCTGATTTACCTGGTGATCTGCATTATGCTTTTGTTGTTGATTGTTAACTTGTTCACTTCTCCTTGTTGCACCAAGATAACTTTTGGAGGTGGATGGTTTCTGTGCTTGCTTCTAAGCTTGAGATGCTTCTTCGGAATATCCGAGACCAGTCTTGATTAGAGGAGAATGCTGCACCTTGATATTCTCATCTAGAGTTTCAGAACCTTTAGCAAATATGAGATTAAGGGCTTTTGTTTTCTCAATTTCTTTTCTGAGTCCCACAATTTCACATTCTAACTCTTCATTATGTTTATCCTTTTCAGCAAGTTGGAATGTTAGAGTATCTATAGTCATATTCTTTTCCTCTAAACAAACTTTAAGTTTAGAAATTTCTTCATAAAGACCTTATTCATTTATAGCATCCAAGAAATCGTCATCGTCAAAATCCATCAAAAGTCTATCATCATTACCTTGTTCATCTTCATCACTATTTGACAATCCATCACTATCTTCATGCGTGTAATAGCTCTTCTTATTTACATTCTGTTTTCTGTTCCATCTAACAGGTTCCTTACCTTTGTCTAGTTTATCCTTATGAGGACATTTTGCAGCATAATGACCGACTCTTCCACAAGCAAAGCATTTGAAAGGTAGCTTACCTCTGAATCTTCCAGTTCCCCGTTGAAGGTTCTTGACAAAATTTGATTCTTCCTCTTCTTCTGACATATGTCCTGCCTCATAGTAATCTCCTTTTCCTGAAGCCTTGAATGCAGCTTCTCTCCTGTCTGATGGTCCTCCTTTTCTCATCTCGTAAGCAGTTAGAATTTCGTGCAGCTGTGACATGGTAAGGCTTTGTAGATTCTGCTTTTCTTCTATGGCAGAAACTTTTGAATCAAACTTAGGAGACAAAGATCTTAGAACTTTTTCAACCAAAACAACTTCTTTTATTTCTTCACCCAAGTTTTTCATACAATTTACGATCTCATCTATACGTAGGAAATAGCTAGCCACACTTTCATCATTATGCATTCTGAGACTTTCATATTGAATTCTAAGAGTTTGTAATTTTTCTCGTTTTACCTGTTCATCTCCTTCATAGCTCATAACGATCTTGTCCCATATTTCTTTTGCGCTTTTGAGCTGCATAACCTTGACGAATTCTGATTGAGATAGACTTCCTAATAGAGTATTGACAGCTTTTGCATTTGTTTCATACTGCTTCTTATCAGCTTCATCTATAGGAGTTGCTGATGGAAATGTGTATCCAGTTTCCACAATATCCCAAACTTCTATACCAAGAGATTGAAGATAGGCAGTGATTCTTACCTTCCAATAGACGAAGTTGCTTCCATAAAAAATCGGTGGCCTGATAGATGCTTCTTTTTCATAGTTGCTCATGATGATAAATCTTCCTTCAAGTGATCAAGCTTTTCCTGAAGGACCGACTCTGATACCAATTGTTGAAAATAATACTGAGAGGGGGGGTGAATCAGTATTATCAAATTCTTTTTCAACTTATATAAATATTAGCAGGTTTGACTAATGAAACTTGTGTATACCTTCCAGACTTATAATTTAATTTATTCTTCAGATGTTGATCATTAAATTATGTGTCAGAACCATATAACAGTAAGCAGGAATAGAAAAGTAGAGGATAAAGTCACACAAAAGAACACAAGATATAAGGTGGAAACCCAATGTGGGTGAAAACCACCTACTGCAATGTGTCTCTATCTTCCTTCAATTAGAAACTTCCTTTTACAATGATTCTGTACTGGTGCAGTATTATACCAGCGCACAGGCTTCAACCTGCAGAAGGCTACAACCTTCTCTCATTCTCCAGTCACTTCTGGAAGGGAGCTACAACCCCCTTAGCTCTTGTACTAGCTGAAGTACTAGTACGTAGGTGCTGAACTACAGAAAACTTATCTTTTCTTCCAGGGACCATGTTTCATAAATTTTCAAACTGGATCCATGAATATCAATCAAACATCAAATAGATCTGCAATCAACCAACTTCCTTGTACAAATACTGAATCAATAACTTCTCAGAACACAGTACCAGTAACCAGACACCAAGTCAAAACCCTGAACACTGTAGAAATAGATAAAAGCAGCTAAAACATATTTCAAGGAAAAGTCTGCAACTTCACCAATAGAAACCTACGTACGTCCATAGTATTCCCTTCTTTACCCTGCGAGTATCTGCACCTACGCTCTGCCGGGGCTATGGGTATCCGCACCTGTGTTGTCTCGAGCCTGCGGGTATCCGCGCCTGCGCTGTGTCGAGCCTGCGGGTATAGAAGTTTATCAGACTTCAATTGTACCCCAGATTATCAGATTTTCAGATTTGATCATGCGCCAAAGAGATCTCGACCCATCAGTAGATCCGTCTTGTAATGCTCAGGTTTCTCCTTGATTCAGGTCCAGCTATAACTCACTAACCGATCACCAGTATTTCAGATCTTGCTCATCTCAAGATATTCAACACATTAGTTGCTCCAGCCAAATGATCTCCTTTTCTTTTTATATTCTAGGCCTTAGTCAAACATTGGTCCAAAACCATAGAGATCCAATACTAGGGACCCAAAACCTGGGTTCAATACTTTAGATGCAAAACCATGGACCAAAACCATAGGATCAAAAATGTCAAACTAAATACCATGGACCAACCATTAGATTTCCCACGTGCGTGCTTTTCTCTACATGAAAGTGCATGTACTTTATGTCTGCACTTTTTGTTCGGATCACCTGCATACATGTCCTAGCTTTTGTTCGGCGCACCTGCGTATGTCCGTGGCTTTGTGAATAGGAACCTACGGATATCTCATTTTCTACTATTTTGAGAGCTTGAACTTGTGATCTGCTATTTGAATGAGTTGCCATCAAGGACAACACTTATGTCATCGAGCCAAACCTGTGTCATAATTCCCATAGGAGTTGACTGTGTGCATGTGTGGGTGACATCTCGGATGAGTGGAGTTAGCTAGATGAAGGTGGCCAAGTTAACTGGCCACCTTTCCCTCATTCAACCTCAACCATCTCGTTGCTTTTGCATGACTTTTAATTATGCAAATGCAAATAGAGGAGTGACTTAGTTACTTACTTGTGATTTGAGTGTATTTGTTGTGAGGTGTTGTGGCTTTCTCTGCTGCATGCCTTTATTTCCATTTTTGCATGCTATCTCTACTTGCTGATGTGTGGTTGTGTGCTTGTGCAGGTTCTTCTCTGGTTGGATCTGAGCTTCAGGTGCCTTTTCAACCTTCATGTTTGCACTCTCTTGCTGTTGGTGCTGGACTTCTATGGGATTAGTTGCTACAGGAATTCCTACAGGAGCTCCTGTAGCTGCTTCTCCCCTTGAAACTTCAGCTTCTTCCTATGCTTGGAGCTTGAGGATGATGCCATAGGTGTAGATAAAGATGGAGAGGTAGTAGGTAGGCTTCAGGTGAGGTTGATGGTGCTTTTTCCTCTCATTTTTTGTTTTTTTTTAACTGAAAAACTGTTTTTCTATGTTTTTCTTGGACAGGAAGAAAAATGATGCTTGGGGTGTGATGCAGGTTTGGAAATGATGGCAAGGAGGTTTGAAGATTGTAGGAGGGATTATAGGTTCTTCATGAAGCTTCTTTGTCCCTCAAACTACCTTCTGTAGCCACTTTTGGCTCTCTGTAATTCCTACAGGAGCCTCCTGTAGAAAACACAGAGCCTCCTGTAGAAAACATAGTTTTTGAAAAAGAGGTACAGTGGGGTGAAAGAAATGCCAAAAATGATGGAGGAAGGTGTGGAGAAGATGAGATGGGTGCTGGTATGAATGTCAGGGTCCCCTTGGCACCTTCTTCTGCTCCCTGTAGTCCTCCTGCAAACCTGCAATGCAACAAAAAAAATCATTTTCTTTCTCCTTTTTCTCTTTTTTTTTTTGAAAACAACTAGGGTGCCTCAGAGAGGTTTTCACCCTAATTGCCTGCCCTGGGTGCCTCCAAGGGAGGTTTTCACCTAGGGATCTTATTTTTTTCCTCTTTTTTTTTTTTTGACATCACTAGGCCGCCTCAGAAGAGGTTTTCAACCTAATGATGGGATTCAAGCACCTCATGGAGGTTTTCACTTGAGTCCTTATTTTTTCTCTCTTTTCTTTAGTGAGTGGGTGAAGTGGAAGCTAAGGCATGCTCCACTACTATCACTGTTTTATTCAAATCTTCGATGAACTCTCACTTGGAGAGGGGTTTCCTGTAGACCTTCAACCGATGTCCATTGACAAGCATGGGGATGGATTCGTCATCAATGGTTCTGATCAAAACTAAACCATTGTCATTGCATTTCTCCACAGTGTAGGGTCCCAGCCATCTTTTCCTCAGCTTGCCTTTGAAATCCTTATATCTTGAATCATAGAGTAGTGCCCAATCTCCCTCTTGGAATTGCTTCTCCTTGATATTTTTTTCATGCCATATCTTTCTCTGACGTTGAACTACATCTGTATGGAGAAGGGCTTGCAATATGTATTCATCCAATCCATTGAGCTGAAGTAATCTCTCCTTTTTTGCATGGCTAAGGTCTAGGTCCAGTTGAGCTACCATCCTTAGTGTATTGAACTTAAATTCTATTGACAGCAAATCGTTCTTCCCATAAACTAGTTCATAGGGTGTGAAACTGGTGGTGGTCTTCCATGTGGTGTTGTAGGCCCAAGTGGCCTCAACTAATCTGTCCGCCCAATCTTTTCTACTTCTGCTCACTATCTTGGTTAGGATCCCTTCCAATTCTCTGTTAGTGACCTCCACTTTTCCATTGGCTTGTGGATGGTAAGGGGTGGAAGTTTTGTGCTTGATCTTATGATGTGTGAACAGGTCTTCAATCAGGTTGGAAGTGAATTGACTACCTTGATCTGTGACCAACTCTCTCGGATACCCGAACTTGTAGAATATGTTTTCTCTCAAAAACTCAGCTAATTTTTCCTTTGTCGCTTCTTTGATTGCTTTTGTCTCTGCCCACTTTGTCAGGTAGTCGATGCACACAATGATGTATTGTTTTTGCTTTGAAGGAGGGTTGATAGGCCCCACAAAGTCCATGCCCCACTTCTCAAATGGCTCAAAGGTCACTTGAGGTTACATGGGCATCTCATCCTTTGGAGTAGGTTTCCCCATCATCTGACACCGATCACACTGGGTTGTATATCTCCTCACATCCTGATGAAGAGTGGGCCAGTAGTAGCCTACTTCCAATATCTTGAAGGCAATTCTTTTTGCTGCAAAATACCTCCACAAGGCTCGTCATGATAAGTCAGGAGGATGTCAAAGACTTCCTCCTCCTTGACACATCTTCTCAAGATCTGGTCTGGGCCAAGTTTGACGAGATTTCCTCCAATCCAAGTGAAAGGGGCACTTTTCCTTACTATCTTGCTCTTCTCTTTTGAGGATAGGTGTGGTAGGAACTGTGATGAAACCAAGTAGTTTGCTATATCAGCAAACCTTGGAGAGAGTACTGATATAGCAAACAGATGTTCATCTAGAATTTGGTCATCCACCATTCTGTTTTGGGCAAATTTAGTGTTTCTTCAAATTACTAACCACTAGACCTAGTAACTGGTCTAGAACAATAGCTAAAGTAATTCCATTGCTTTTCCTATAGCTAACAGATAAAAGACAGAGGAACAAAAGAACCAACATGTATCTCTCGCTCGATCCCTCTTCCCTTTGACCGCTTTCTCCACTCCCTTCCGTACTTAACTCGCTTGGAAGGTACCTGCACATAAGCCGAGACATAAAACCATCAAAGCATACATATTGACCTGTTAACTAAACATATTATAGAATTGAAAGTACAGTATACATCATATAAACAAATGAATGGGAAAAAGCATAGAACTCCTTATCGATAAAGGAAAGATTACAACCCTTGAAGCCATGTTCGATTTAGTGTCTTCCTTCCATTTTCAAACCCTTCTCTCCTCATGAAGCAACAATTTGACATGATAACATTACTCTCTTTCAAGTCTCACTCAAACAACATTTCCTTAACTCAAGAAGTTCCAACCTCTCCAAGCCTTTGAATGCTTGGTCCATTTATAGCTGAATGGAGGAGGTTAAGCCATTAATGGCCCTCATGAATGCTTTGCCAAAATTGGGAAGTGGTTCCATGGAGGAAGGGATAATGGATTAAGGTTCATTCATCCTCTTCCTCATCCAAATGCGAGCTCCATCCATCTGGAAACTTCTAGAAGCATCCATTGGATGAGGAATCCAATGGATTCATTTCAAAAATTCGATGAATCTCACTCAGCGCAGGTGAAACAAAGGCTAAGTGTGATGCATTGCACCCAGTCAGTGTAGTTGGCTGCAATGCATTGCAGCCTAACAAAAGGCTCCCTGTGTTGATCTCCTTAGGGACATTTTTTGGATGAATGGTGTCATGGAAACTCTTAGGAGGCAAGCATGATGTAGGTTAACTTCATTAGGGAATGAAAACAACTGAATTAGGGGTTGATGGACCCTAATAATATAGATCTGGAAGTTGGGGTTGATGTGCCCAAATTTTCCTGTAACAGTTTCCCCCTAAAGCATGAGGTCAAAAATAAACATGTCAAGTGAGATGCTTTACCACTTGGAGAGAAGGTTTCAAAACAGAAGGAGACATGCATCAATTACAATACATAAATCATGATACTTTAATTTTTTCTCACAATTTAGCTGAGGGAAGGCACACCCATGCTCAACTTTATAAACTTTCATTACAATGTACAAATGTTGTCATCTATAGATATAAGCCCATGAATGTAAGGCCATTTGTACATTTGATATAGTACTCCTAAAAATATATTGCAGCCCAGATGGATGAAACTAGATCCAGGGTCTTCAATCTTGTCCAATCTTTCAGTCAAGTACAAGTCTAACCATGTGAATAGATGATCTGAAGTCAAACATGGAGAGACATTGTCTGATTACCAGGCAATGATGTAAGTTGTTAATAGACACGAGAGGAATCACCAATAATGATAATGATCCTCAAGGTACTGCAGTACATTTCACATGGTGTGAATAAATGATTTGAAGTCGAACACCAAACGAAGTCTTTCAGTCGAAGTCCAATGATGTCAACTTATCGGTGGAAGCGAGAAACCTGCCATTAATGTATGCAAGCCTCAAGATACTGAAGTGGTGTTTCTAAGTCAACTTCTTGGATGATGTGCTGATGTCGACAAGAAACAACTCGTTGCAGGAGGGCCTTGATGTATCCCACATCAATGACATGAAACGAGGTAAATGATTTTTGAGATGAAACATTGACTGATGACACAAGGTTCAGGAATGGTGGACATGAAAATGAAGGTTTATTGTATTGCAAAGGATGAAGTTTTGAGCTGAATGACTTCTCTTGAACATATCAGCGACACTGAAGTGAATTGGTAGCATTGACCCAAAACAAAGTGATGGATGGTATGATAGACCAATGGTGTGATATTCATCAAGCTAAATGACCCAACCCACATAGTCACGGTGATGAGGTGAAAGTGTTATGTTCAAAAGTGACCTGCTACCATAAAGTGTTCTCGGCTTTTTCCCATTTTCCCTAGTCATTTCTAAACAGTACCTCTTTATTTTTAATCAAGCTTGAGGAGGATAACATATGCTTGTTGTATAATTTCACCCTTCGGGTGAATCCATCGCTATTTGATTTTTAATGAGTCTAGCGAAGGTGAAACTCAGTCTTGTCTAGATGGACAAGTTTGTCACTATTTGATATTTTTAACGAGTTTAACGACAAATATAACTCGATCCTTTTCAAATTTAGAGAGTCTAAAAAAGTTCTTTTTCGTACATTTGTGTCTCAAGCCCGAAAAAGAGTAAAACAATACAAGAGAGAACCTATTGATCATGTTTGACCAATGAGTATCTTTTTCGTAGTTAATCTATCTCAGCCCAAAGAAGGGGTAAAACTATACAGAGTAGATATTGATTATAATCCATTAACGAGCTAGAAACGACAAGTGCTCGGCAATCTTTTCATGTGTGGAGAGTCTGAAAAGAGCTTAAAGAGGACTCCAATTTGAGGAATGAGTGATGTCTATGATAGCAACTGGTTCTGGTGATGTTGGAACTTCTCAAAACATGTTGATTTTATGTGAAGAGGCTGGCTAATAAGACCACTCATTGCAACTGTCCCTCAAAAAAGGGTAAAACAACTAAGTGAAATCGTATGATCGGCCAAAGGGATGGTGGCAATGGGATGAAAACAACCAAGGCTCATCTGATGAAAGAGGCTGATAGAATGGCAATCACGAGGGTTAAACTGGAAATGGGTTCATTTTTACACAAGCTTGAACCATAGGGAACTATGCTTGGATTCAATTTAATGTTTCTACAAGCTTGAAACAAAAAACTATGTTTGGATTCAGTTTCATTTTTATACAAGCTTGAAATGAAGAACTATGCTTGAATTGGTTTACATGCCCCCAGCATGATGAACGGGAGAGTCTTCTGTAACCAGATGGAAGTCGTTGTGGTGAAGCAGGATAGTTATCCAACACCTATTTGGCTTCGTCTAGATAGACAAAGGTGAATGAGGTGATTCCCTTCACATAACCTACAGGGAAACTTAACTTTACCATTAGGTACATGCCCCCAATATTCATTACATTCACGTAACTAGACTACTCATGGCTATCAGGTGGATGGGATGAAGGTTCTTTTACGAGATCAAGTGAAAGACTCGATTGGGATTTTACGAGATCTACTCAAAGACTCAACTTGGAACTTTGCTCCAGGGGACATTGTTTCATTTTTTAATGAGCTTGACACAAGACAAAGAACTCTGCTTAAATTCCTTGTTTCATCCTTTAACGAGCTTAACACAAGATAAGAAACTATGCTCATAGGCCTGTTTCATTTTTTTCACGAGGTTGACACAGTAAAAGAACTATCCTCATATTCCTTGGTTTCATTTTTTAACGAGGTTGACACAAGACAAGGAACTGTCCTCATACCCTTGGTTTCATTTTTTAATGAGGTTGACACAAGACAACAAACTATCCTCAGACTCCTTGTTTCATTTTTTAATGAGGTTAACACAAGACCAAGAACTATCCTTGAGCCCTTGTTTCATTTTTTAACGAGGTTGACACAAGAAAATGAACTATCCTTAGACCCATTGTTTTATTTTTTAACAAGGTTGACATAAGACAAGGAACTCTCCTCGTATACCCTTGTTTCATTTTTTAATTAGGTTGTCACAAGACAATGAACTATCCTCGAATTCAATCACAACTCATAAGAGGTCATGAAGGAGAGATCTGGTTCCAATGCCCCTAGTACATGATGTACAACATCACTAAATTGATCGTCAGTTGATGTAGGTATGGAACAGGTTGCCACATAATTAACCCGTGGTTGCGATGATACCATTGGTATAAATGGACCATTTATGAAGATGGTTGACTAGGAGCTATATTTGGATCGGGAAATGAAAGCTGGTCAATGGTGACAATTCTGCCTTCATGTGGGAAACAAATCACTTGAAAGAGTGTTGAAACAATAGCTCCCATGTCATAAACATAGTTGCACCCAAGAAGTAAATTGTAATATAAATGGCCTGGGACTACCATCACATTCAGATAAATGATCTTTCCCCCCAAAGTGGTAGGTAACTAAGGGAGGATCCCTAATGGTCGACTCGTTCCTCTGTCAAAAGCCAACAAATTCTGGGTAACTAGCACAAGCAACGACGAACTGAGTGCTTGCCAAATAGTTGAGGAAAGGATACTCACTGATGCACCTTCATCTATAATAGTCACTGATACAATCATATTACAAACTTGTACTATGATCTGGAAAGGCACATAAGCAGGAAGATGAAATCCTGCCAATCAATTCCAATCAAAGGAAGTGACTAGACTACTTGGAGGGGGTACCACAGAAATGAGAGAATTAACCCCTTGAGTTACGAGAACTGGACGATTTTCCTCTTGTCTTGATGGAATAGGAGGACTGCCCCCAAGCTCTTTTGAATCTGAAGAAACAAAAAGAACCTGTGTGGTATCATGTTCACTCTCTTCAGGAAAGGTACGATTTATTGAAGGTGAAATTGGGTTAACTGTTACCTCGACCTGTTGATTTGGGTCAGGTATAGACTCAGAGGATTCACTTTCAAAGAGAGTGAGTTTGACCAACAGTTGATTTTGGTCAGTCAATTTATCAACTACTTAAGAACTTAGGCAGAGTTTCTTGTAACCAGATGGAAGTCACTGCGATGAAGCAGGATGGTTATCCAACACTTTCTTGGCTTCATCCAGATAGGGATGAAGGTGAATGGGGTGATTAACTTCACATAACCTACATGGAAACTTAACTTTGTCCTTCTTGCCATGATCTTTATTGCCACTAGTTGATGGTGTGTTACCAACGTGATCTCCAGAAGTTGATGACACAAGATGATTTGAACAAGAAGACCATTCTTCTTGTTACACAGTAAATTGTCACCGTTGGTCACCGTCCCTATCGCCTCGATTTTAGTACATTGGAGGATGCTTTCCGGGACCTGTGAGCAGTGACATAGCCTAAAAACACTTGCACTATGTTCCCCTGAGTATGTACTTCATGTTCCCTCAAGACACCTTCTGCAAATTATCCCTGAAAAGTGCCCTTTTCCCATTGGCGCAGGTACCCAATGTCTGACCCGCGCCAATAACTCAGATCCTCAAAAAGGGGCGCGATCATTGGCGCTCTGTCTTAGAACAATGCCCGCGCCAGTCAAGTTTAGTAATGTTTTTTGCTAAAAGCACGACTGTATGATTTTTCCTCCCAGATCATGAGCTCCTTTGAGGGAAAAATCCATCTGATAAAGCTCGAGAGTCATCATATCTATCCACAGTAGCTTTTCATGGATGTTGCCAATTCACAATGGGTGTCCTGGTGCATTGAATCTTTCTCCCTTCTTCATCTATAAAAGCTTGTCCTCATGCATTAGACAAGCTAGAGTGCTAGTTCCAAGTTTATGAGTTCTGAAGTGCTGTAGCCTTGAGTTCTTGAGTTGTTGGAGTAATGCTAGAGAGGTTATGCTGCCGGAAGTCCGAGAGAGAGGTAGTCTACTGCAAGGCATATAGCTGCTCGCCCAGCCAGAGGAAAGGTTCAGCATCAAAACCTTGGTTGTAACTTTTCCTGTCTATTATTAATTAATGAACGACTGTTATTATAGTTCCAATCTCGTTGTCTATTATAGTGATGTTGATTTATTTCCTTTCTGACTGAAATATAGTTGTGCCTTGGTGGATTTTATGCTTGTATCTGTTTCTTCCTTTGCATGTGCAGGTGTCCGTTTGCAAAGATCGCAAGGATTGTGACCTGCCAGAGCGAGGGAGCGGGAACACCAACTCTGCTTCGACTATAGCATTGGATTCCAGGTTGGTCTTCTTAATTCACTTTTACTGTACAACTAGGAACTTGCGTAGCAGCGTGGATTGATTGTGGCTAGTTCTGTTTTAAGCTAGTGGGATCGCCTCTGTCCGCAGAGGGGATTTACCTCACCAACAATTTGGCGACTCCACTGGGGAGAAGCTATTTGGAGTTTGTCTTGCATGATTGGTTTTCTCTCGCTTGCCTGAGTTAATGAACTTTCTGGGTCAGTTTTGAAATTGCTATCTATTGTTTGGTTCTTCTGGGCACTGTCAGTCAGGGTCAGTAAACGCGGCTGGCGCGTTTTTTCTTCTGACAGTCGCGCCAGTTGGCGCATGTTGCTCCATAGGAACCCGCGCCAATTAATTGTTAGCGCGAGTTGCAGTTTCACAGTCGCGCCATCTCTGTGAATTTTGCCAGTTTGATAGTTGAAAGCTCCTTAAACTCGGATTTTTTGTTCTTCCCTATCTTTTGCTGCTTCTGGAAGTGTGTTGGACCTCTGTGTGACTGGTTGTTACTTTCATCCTTCAGTTGTTTGCTTATTTCTATCGATTTTGTATCCCAGCCCTAGAGTACCTAGTGGCTGTGCATGTCGAGCCTTCTGTGGGACGTTGTGGTTTGATCATCCAGTCAGCTTCTCGATTGTTTTCCACACTCATCTAGTGATTCACTTCTAGCTTGCTTGGATCTTGCTTGACTTCATTTGAACTTAGATCACATGGTTCATTGAACGTCTTTGTGTTTTCCTTTGCTTTGACAGTTCATCTTCATGTTTCTGAATTGGTTCTGTGTCCATTGAGTGAATTGTGTTTGTACTCGTGGATATCTCTTGAGGTTTGTTTACATGCATTATGCCATCTTAAAAATCAAAAAACAAAAGAGCTTTTTGCATTATATTAGTTAGCATTTATTGTTATTTGTCGCTTTTAAAAAGAAAAAGAAAAAACTTTTATTTCTTGTTATTAGCTGCATTAGGACCTTTGTTATTTGCTTGATGATCATTTTGTTTGTGTAAAAAAAAAATCTCTACTCTTCTGTAGGTAGAATTCATCGAATGCAACGATATAATTTTGGCATATAGATTGCATTTAGGAAGTTTGGAGAGACCACATACGGTAGGACCAAAAAACTGAAACATAATTGAAGATAAACTATAAAATAAACTCAATGAACCTAACAACGCATTGGAACATAACGCAAAAATTCTAGAGGTCTAGGTTAGAGACATGTTCCGGCGTCGTTAAACCTGGTAGCTTACCGTCGAGTGGTTGGGTGATTCCTCCACGGTGAAACGATAAGTGCCAATACGGACTGTGCTCCCACGTACCGTCGCGTATATATTGGGAGACCCCTATAGGAATAAAGCCTTTATCCATAGGAAGCCGTGTCGGCCGCCCTACGATTCGCAATGCAGTGAACACAGCATTCACGAAGATTGACCACCCGTACCCTAAAAAGTATTCTGTGGTTTTGCGAAAAGTTTGGCACACCCTCTACCTAGAATTCCAGAGCAGTCACTTTTGATCCTTTTCGGACTCCTTAAACGAAAAGGTGCCTGTGAGCGTCTTGTCACTTCGTGCTCATTAAATATTCGAAGGAGACTAGAGTCATCTTTTCATCCTTTTCTCGACTCTTAAAAAGTGAAAAGGTCAAGTTCAAAGTTCAGTGTCTTAAAATTTATTTGACCACGATCACATATAACCCGGTTAAATTTTGTTTGCGTCAGTCTGAGTAGGGTTTGGTCTCGTTAGACTCCCTAGGATTTTGTGAAGTCCCATCCTGGCGGAATTACCAATCTCGTCTCCCGAGATACCGGTTGGGAGTAAAACTCTCCCTATTGTTCTAAGTATACAACCGCTTAATTCTCGTGCTCCAGGCGACGAGAATTACCAATTCTATTCGAATCCTATTTGGGAACCTTCTCAAAACGGTATCCCTTTTTGGGAATACACTCCTCCTCGACAACCATTTCCTCCCGATATGGAAAACCCATCCCCTACTACGACTGACGAATCCGGTGTGCCAGGGGAAGAGATTCCCACCACAATGGAATCTACCCCTGTTAGTAGGGCTTCTGCTACTGCAGGACTACCCCCTGGCTATAAAGCATTGCGTAATGTTCTATCGTCTCCTTTTCCGACTTCTATTTGGTCGGCACCCATTTTTTCCAATACAACTGTTACCTCAGTCACAACCCCTCCAACAGTATCTGTGGCTTCTTCAACTCCTATTTTTAGTCGACCTTCCACCTCTTTATTCGCAGGTTTTGATTCTACATCAAATGTCCCATTTGAAGGGCAAAACGATCAGTATCTGCCACCCCTTGGGACTTGGACAGGTCAACCGGCTATAGAGGTTTCAGTTCCGCTGTCAATAGATTGGGGTTCCGCCTTTTTTCATGGTGGTCAAGCATCGTATGTGCAACCCGAACAACCACCTCAGCAAAACCTTCAAGGACAGTCCTTCCAAGGGAACCCTTTTGCTACTGATGGTCATTTTTCCACTTCTCATGTGCAACCTACTGGTAATCCAGGCCAACCTTCCACCCGACAAGCTCAACCTGGTATCCAGCAAGGCTCTCATACTGGACAAACCGGTCAATCATTTGTTAACCCAAATCAACCCAACGTCCAGTATACCCAAGTCTCTGGACAAGCTACCCAACAATTTGGTCAACCTATTGTCCAGTACACTCAATCTTCTGGGCAAGCCGGTCAGCCTCAAACACAGTTGGGCCAATCACTTGCCCAGCCCACTCAGCCATCTGGTATATTAGGACAACCTTCTGCTGCACATCAACAGGTAGGTCAACCTCAGTATCAGTAGGTAAGCCAACCTCAGTATCAGCAAGGTTATCCTTCTACTCAGATAGCCCAACCTTCAGGACAGCCTACTGGCGCTGCTCAAACCGGCCCTTGGCCCCAAGCGGGACCCCAGAATCCATCCGGTCTTCAAATGCAGGCTGGAGTTCAATCCCAAACATTTTATCAATTTGGGGTCCCACCACCGTATGGTTATCAACAACCTTAAGGGCAAATTTTGTTTACCCCCTATCAGAATTATCAACAACCATATGGTGCGTCTGCAGCATCCGTTGGTAATCCATATGCTGGGGGGCAAAACACAAATCCCTACGGCCAATACGCCATGGGGCCAAATCCGTCAGGGCAAAGCCCGTGGGGGCAACCTCCACCTGGTTGGAACCCGAGTGCTCCATCCTACCAGCAGCCCCAAATGCCGTTCAATCCTCAATTACCATTCTTAGCAACTTTAGAATTACCGGAACCAGTTGCTACCCTTTATACCACTCGTTCCTTCAGGACGAGTCACCTTTACGCTCTTTTCTGACTCGTAAAAAATGAAAAGATTGCCGAGTATTTTTTCCTTTTTGACTCGTTAAAGAGAATAAAAATGAAGGTCCGCTTTCAGCTCTTTTCTGACTGTTTAAAAACGAAAAGATTGCCGAGTTTTCCCTCTTGACTCGTTAAACGTTAATAAGGGGCGGTCGTTTTAAGTTCTTTTTGTCGACCGTTAAAACTTAAAAAGATTACCGGGTTTTTGTCGTTTCGGACTCGTTAATGGTTACGAAACGACGTGGTCTTGATCACTTTTTTACTTTTTCAGGTCAAAATCACTATTCATGAAAAGTACTCCTCGATCGTAATGATCGGGCGGTTCTTTCGGGTATTATTTTATACTTTTTCGGGCCCGAGAGACACAACTTTACGAAAAAGGACACCCCTGGAGTTTCCTTTTTGCGGTCTTTTCAAACTCTCTAAACATGAAAAGACGCCGAGTTCTTCCTTTGTCAGACTCGTTAAAACCTAATGACATCGGATTTTGTCGAAATGATGCACCACAAGCATATGCTATCCCCATCAAGCTTGGGGTACTCGCCAGAAATGGTGGGGGAAAAGAAATTTTGGAACCATAATTATTGTTGTGTTGGCAGTATGTCACTCTTGAACATGGCACTCCTCTGCTTTCGTGTCTGGGTGGGGACATCTCATCTTATTTTTCATTTGCCTCCGTGGGATTGGGTAATCCTATTTGACCTCTCATCTGCTCATTGCCTCGTCACTATGACCTCTGATCCGTCGATGTCAAATACTGCCAACTCCACTCTAGTGCCGCCGGTATGTTCAAGAGAAGTTGACCTTTGCAAAGAAACAACCTCCCTCTGATAGCTCATACAATTTTGATTCACAACATCATCTCTCTGTCTCGTGTCGATGATGTGGGAAACATTATGGCCCACCTTCGATCAAGGTCACTTCCTGTCGACTTCAGCTCATTATCCAGGAAGCTGATCTAGAGACTCCCTTCCGGTGCCTTGGAGCCTGCATGCCTCAATGGCAGGTTCTTCGTGTTCGACGCGAGGTTTTCATCATTGGCCTCCGATCAAATGATTCTACGGGTGTTCGACGTCAGATCACTAATTCGCACGCCGTAGATTGTACCGATAGTACCTTGAGGGCCATTGTCATTATTGGTGGTACCTCTCGCGTCTGTTAACAGTTCCAAATATTGACTGGTAATCAGACGATGTTCATGCATGTTCGACTTCAGCTCACATATTCGCATGCTTGAACTTGTACTTCTGTTCGGGTCAAGATGGAGCGCAAGACCCTGGATTGTGTCTGTTGTAATCCAGGCGTGATTCTTGATACATGACTCATTCACTGGATGGCTGCGACCATACCTGAGTCAATTCATTGATCCTACCCAGATGGCTGCGTCCATACTATGGATCTAAATTATCATGTACTCTCTTATGGATGGCTGCGACCATACCACGTACATCATGTATTTGAGCTATCAATAGTATCTCTCAATGCAGGTTCTCGGCAGCAGCTATATGTGTTCTTGCAAAGCATTTCACCCCTCTCTCTCGCTCGGGCCTCATGCTTTGGGGGGCATCTGTTACACAGTAAATTGTCACCGTTGGTCACCGTCCCTATCGCCTCAATTTTAGTACATTGGAGGATGCTTTCCGGGACCTGTGAGCAGTGACATAGCCTAAAAACACTTGCACTATGTTCCCCTGAGTATGTACTTCATGTTCCCTCAAGACACCTTCTGCAAATTATCCCTGAAAAGTGCCCTTTTCCCATTGGCGCAGGTACCCAATGTCTGACCCACGCCAATAACTCAGATCCTCAAAAAGGGGCGCGATCATTGGCGCTCTGTCTTAGAACAATGCCCACGCCAGTCAAGTTTAGTAATGTTTTTTGCTAAAAGCATGACTGTATGATTTTTCCTCCCAGATCATGAGCTCCTTTGAGGGAAAAATCCATCTGATAAAGCTCGAGAGTCATCATATCTATCCACAGTAGCTTTTCATGGATGTTGCCAATTCACAATGGGTGTCCTGGTGCATTGAATCTTTCTCCCTTCTTCATCTATAAAAGCTTGTCCTCACGCATTAGACAAGCTAGAGTGCTAGTTCCAAGTTTATGAGTTCCGAAGTGCTGTAGCCTTGAGTCCTTGAGTTGTTGGAGTAATGCTAGAGAGGTTATGCTGCCGGAAGTCCGAGAGAGAGGTAGTCTACTGCAAGGCATATAGCTGCTCGCCCAGCCAGAGGAAAGGTTCAGTGTCAGAACCTTGGTTGTAACTTTTCCTGTCTATTATTAATTAATGAACGACTGTTATTATAGTTCCAATATCAATGTCTATTATAGTGATGTTGATTTATTTCCTTTCTGACTGAAATATAGTTGTGCCTTGGTGGATTTTATGCTTGTATCTGTTTCTTCCTTTGCATGTGCAGGTGTCCGTTTGCAAAGATTGCAAGGATTGTGACCTGCCGGAGCGAGGGAGCGGGAACACCAACTCTGCTTCGACTATAGCATTGGATTCCAGGTTGGTCTTCTTAATTCACTTTTACTGTACAACTAGGAACTTGCGTAGCAGCGTGGATTGATTGTGGCTAGTTCTGTTTTAAGCTAGTGGGATCGCCTCTGTCCGCAGAGGGGATTTACCTCACCAACACTTCTATGACTTGAGGAATATCAGGACAATTTCGAAGAAGATGGTCTCCCAAGAAAATTTTGCATGGATATTGAACTTTGTGAGGCTTGACGGGTGGTCTCTCATCAGATGTTGCATTCAAAACAATGGTTTCTTGGTTTCCCCTCTACTAAATTTTCTTCTTCTTCTTCTTCTTCTTCTTCTTCTTCTTCTTCCCTTTCTTCTTCTTCTTCTTAGCCACCTGGTTACTAGTACCAATACTTTCACCAAGCAAGGAGGAAGAAGGGGAGAAAGAAACAATTGAGGAAGAAGGCAAAGGGTCAACTTTAGGATCAAATGGAGGTTGATTTTTTCCAGTTGGAGGTGTACTCGATTGCTGAGAAATCACGACATTTTGAACTAAGGAGGTTGAAAACAACCATACTGGAAAGCTAATGGTAAATCTTGGAAGGGACAATGTAGCCATATATGGAGCACCAATATTTCCAAATGGAGGAAAAGGACTAGGATTCCCATTGAAAGGAATTCCTTGATTAGTGGACTCCGGATTTGTCACCATATGTTTCAACCTAATATCAACTAAGGAGCGAGCATGGAGAATGTTATCCGTGGTCAATTAATTTTTTATGACACTCGAACAAAACTTTGCTTTTTCATTTTTAAAGAGTCGAGAAAAAACAAAAGATGACTCTAGTCACTTTTGATGTTTAATGAGCCTGAAAGGACAAGTGCTCAAATGAACCTTTTCTTATAAGGAGTCGAAAAGGAACAAAAGTGACTACTATGGAGATTCTAGACAAGAGGGTTTACCAAACTAATCACAAAACTGCAATATACACCTTGGTGGTAAATGAAAGAGAAATTACCAGGGATTTGTCGTACGACAGTCAGTCTTCCCAAATGTTGTGTTCGGTGCATTGTGACCGGTAAGGCGATAGGCTCGGCTTCCTAGGGATAAAGCATTTCAACCTATTAGGGTCTCCCACCATATACTCAACGGTACAGGGAACACAAGTCCGTACTAGCACTTATCGAATTAGAGAGGAGGAATCACCCAACCTCAATGGAAACGATAGCCACTATGTTTAAAGACACTGGAACACGTCTCTAGCCTAGACCTCTAGATGTCTGTGTTAAGTTCCAATGGGTTATTAGGTTAATTGACATAAATTTTAGGTTGATCTTGCTTAAAATTTTCCTTTGAGGGTTCACTACGAGATGTTTTCCGAAACTCCTAAGAATGCAACTAGAATGAGAAGCACTCTTTCCATTTATTTCAACAATGAAAATCCTAGCTATGAGGGATAGAGCATACAAGTACTTTTTGAGCAAGTGACAAAGAGCACAAACTATATGCAATTCCCTAAACCATTCCTTTCAAGCATTCAAAAACTTCAAAATTCAAATTACATGTATTTCTTTTCATTTTCTCTTAATGTGAATGATGCAATAAGAAAACTAATGCATAAATGATTTAGATCTTTTTTCATAAAAAATGATGATTTGTGACAATTTCTTTTAAAAGGAAAAGGAAGATTGTATGACTCTTTCGATTTTAAAGAAATGAAGATTTTTGACACTTTAAATGAAAGTACAAATCAAATGCACAAGTGAATCAATTGATTATATATGAAGGAAGACTATACGAGACTTCATTTTTCGAAGAAAATGACGACTTTACGACACTTTTCTATCGACAAAAATAATTGATCAAAAACTCACTTTGACTATTAGACTGATAATGAAAAAGAAAACATTAAAGAAACATTAATCAATCCAATCAAAGTAGGGCTAGATTAAGGAGATGAAAACATTGTTTTCAGAGATAAGGCATCATTTACATTCAACAAGCAATTCAAACTGATGAAAATCAACAAAAAATTTCAGTTCCTAGATGGGAAAACTGACCCTAAAGGGATCATCGCAGGTAGCAGTTAGAGACAGTGTGATGCATCGCACTAGATCTATGAAGGAAGTGCACTGCATCACACTGTGTCAGTCACAGAAGTGCGATGATTACTGAAGGAAATTTTAAACTTAAATTTAATTCAATTTTTAGTGAATTTAGACTTGAATTCAATAAATGACAGGAAGTACAGTATGTCAAAGTGTTTTAAGAGTTTGATAAGCTACTATAAGGGATAGGATCATTTCCCAGTAGAGTCGCCATTCTGTTTTGGGCAAATTTAGTGTTTCTTCAAACAACTAACTCCTAGACCTAGTAGCTAGTCTAGAACAATAGCTAAAGTAATTCCATTGCATTTCCTATAGCTAACAAATAAAAGAAAGAGGAACAAAAGAACCAACCTATATCTCTCACTCGATCCCTCTTCCCTTTGATTTCTTTCTCCGCTCCCTTCCGTACTTAACTCACTTGGAAGGTACCTGCACACAAGCCGAGACAGAAAACCATCAAAGCATACATATTGATCTATTGACTAAACATATTATAGAATCGAAAGTACAATATACATCATATAAACGCATGAATGGGAAAAAACATAGAACTCTTTATCGATAAAGGAAAGATTACAACCCTTGAAGCCATGTTCGATTTAGCGTCTTCCTTACAGTTTCAAACCCTTCTCTCCTCATGAAGCAACAATTTGACATGATAACATTACTCTCTTTCAAGTCTCACTCAAACATCATTTCCTTAACTCAAGAAGTTCCAACCTCTCCAAGCCTTCTAATGCTTGGTCCATTTATAGCTAAATGGAGGAGGTTAATCCATTAATGGCCCTCATGAATTCTTTGCCAAAATTGGGAAGTGGTTCCATGGAGGAAGGGATAATGGATTAAGGTTCATTCATCCTCTTCCTCATCCGAATGTGAGCTCCATCCATCTAGAAACTTCTAGAAGCATCCATTGGATGAGGAATCCAATGGATTCATTTCAAAAATTCAATGAATCTCACTCAGTGCAGGAGAAACAAAGGCTAAGTGCGATGCATTGCACCCAGTCAGTGTAGTTGGCTGCAATGCATTGCAGCCTGACAAAAGGCTCCCAACGTTGATCTCCTTAGGGGCATTTTTTGGATGAATGGTGTCAAAGAAACTCTTGGGAGGCAAGCATGATATAGGTTGACTTCATTAGGGAATGAAAACAATTGAATTAGGAGTTGATGGACCCTAATAATATGGATCTCAAAGTCAGGGTTGATGTGCCCAAATTTTCCTGTAACACATTCCTTCTTCGCCTGCAGGAAAATTTACTCTAGATAAAAAGTCAGCAACAACATTTTCTTTAGCAGGCTTATCAATAATGGTGAGATCAAACTACTGCAGTAAAAGCAATCATCTAATAATGCGAGCATTTACATTTGGTTTTTCCATTAAATATCTAATTGCAACATGATCAGTGTGCACAAAGGTTTGATAGCCTGTGATATAATGTTTTAATTTGTTTAAGGAATGCACGACAGCTAGGAGTTCCTTCTCAGTCACTGTATAGTTTAACTCTACCTTTGACAAGTTTTTGCTTATAAATTCTATGGCATAAGGTAAATTTTCATCAATTTTTCCTGAGGCTGCTCCTATTGCTTTGTTCGAGGCATCTGTGTGAATGTGGAAAGGTAGGGCCTAGTTTGGGCCTCTAAGAATTGGGGTAGTCACTAACTTTCTCTTCAAGGTATCTAGGGCTTCATGACAGTTTTCTGGCCATATGAACTCAATGTCTTTGCCTAAGAGGCCAAACAGAGGAGAGTCTAGCTTGCTAAAATATTTAATGAATCTCTTGTAATATCCAAATAAGCCTAGGAAACTTCTGACATCTCTCACCTTTTGAGGAGGTGGGACCCTCTGGATGATAGAAATTTTGTTGGGGTCCACCTGCAGTCCTTGCTGAGATATTGCATGAGCTAGCACGGTCCCTTCAGTCATCAAAAATCCACATTTTCCTAGAATGAGGGACAAGTTCATCTAAATACACTTATCTAGAGATTTTCCTAGATTAGATAAAGCTTCCTGAAAGTCAGAACCATAAGGAGTAAAGTCATTCATGTATATTTCTACTGCATCATGAACCAGTTCAGAAAATATACTCAATACCGCTCTTTGGAAAGTGGTTGGAGCGTTGCAAAAACCAAAAGGAAGGATCCGGTATGAAAAGGTACCCCAAGAACAAGTGAAAGTGGTCTTATCTTGGTGTTCTAGGTTGATTTGAATCTGATTGTACCCGCTAAACCCATCTAGCAAGGAGAAAAACTTTTTCCCTACCAGACCGTCTAACACTTGATCTATGAAAGGTAAAGGAAAATGGTCCTTTTTAGTGGCTTTGCTCAATTCCCGATAGTTGACACAGATTCTCCACTTACAATTTTTCTTTGGCACTAGCACCAAAGGAGAGACCCATTCACTGTCAGAGATGGGATAGATGAATCCTGCATCAAGCAATTTCTGCAGTTCTTCCTTAACAATATCTTTAAGTACTGGATTCATCCTCCTTTGAGGCTGCCTGACTGGTTTGCAATCTTCCTTGATGTATATATGATGAGTACATACTGAAGGGTGCACTCCCTTCATCTCCTTATAACTCTAGGTGAAGGAATCTAGATGTTTTCTCAGTAGGTTGCAT
Source organism: Pinus tabuliformis (assembly GCA_031772625.1). Lineage (NCBI taxonomy): Eukaryota > Viridiplantae > Streptophyta > Pinopsida > Pinales > Pinaceae > Pinus > Pinus tabuliformis. The sequence goes on from CM062813.1 coordinate 928,451,471, forward strand.
AGTTCCTTCTCCTAGGAAGTGGATAAGGATGAATTGATTTTTAATGTTCTTTCTGGGCCGAACTCTATATTTTTGACACGAACAGAAGTAGCATCAGCCACACAGAGATTAGTTGAAGGGTTGTGTTGGGTTTCTCTTACTATGTATTCTAATGGTGATACACTGAGAGGTGGATTCTGAATCAAATTTTCAATCATATCATCGTCGTCTTGCGGTTTTCCTCCCATGGTGATTTCTAATGCACAAAGTGATGTAGAATAAACTTCATCTTCATCTTCCTCCTCCAACTAGAGAGATAGATCATGTTTGAGCAAGGGTTGGACAGGAGGATACAGTGCTAACTGTTTAGACATGTGCCCATTCTTTATGGTCATGTTCCCAGCTCAATAGCTAATGTAGGCATCGGATGTAGCCAACCAGGGTCTTCCTAGAATGAGAGGGTACTCGGTGAGCTTTGCCTTTGGTTGGAGAACTACGAAATCAACAGGGTACTCCCAAGAATTAATGGAGACCATCACATCTTCCATAATCCCCTCAGGGGTCACTGTGGAGCGGTATACTAGCTGTAGCATTGTCGTGGTCTTCCTCAAGGAGCCCTGGAGGTTAAGTTTGAGCATTGTGCCTTTATCATCATATTAATGGCAAGTCCCAGATCAATCAAGGTATGTGGGATCATTGTGCCATTGATGTGGACATCAACTACCAGGCTTCCAGGGTCCAGATATTTTGGACAGATTATCTACCCCAACATCAGGTCGAACAGCTGTCTTATGACATTGATGGTTGGGGCATCTCTCTTGTGCCTTCCTGGATGCCTAAAGAACTTCTCTTTGATCAACCTATTGTAGATAGACACATCTTTTATGGCTTGGAGAAGTGGTATTTTTACACATAAATGTTTAAATTCTCCCAACAGTTCAGTCTCTTCTGGGGTAGGCTGGACTGTCACGGATAGTATCTCAAGAAAGGGTGGATTTGCTTTAGGTTTGCTTTTGTCTTTATCTTCCTCAACCTCCCTAGGAGGAGGCTGGCTATCTGAGAGGACTTTCCCAAATCTCAAGTGAATTTCTTGAATCTCTACAACATAAGTTGGGCATGATGGTTCCCCACTATACACTTGCTGAGGCTGTCTATTGTTCGGGTTCAGATTTGGCTGGGCAGGGATTTGGGGTTGCTTTGGTGGAGCAAAAGGTAATGGTTGTGGTTGGGCAGGTGGTGGAGGCAAAAGAGCAGGAAGAGAGTTGTATTGGGGCCTCCACCCCTGATGAGATGCATTCCACTGAGGTTGTGGCTGAGCATAGGATTGAAATGAATGGGCGGCTGGTTGGGCATGATATTGAGATGTGAAGGACCAAGGAGGAGGCATGGACCAGGAAGGATGAGCAAGGGGGCCCCAAGAAGGTATGGAGGTGACTTGGTTGGGGTTGTAGTATGCCTGAGATGTCCCTTGCATCCCTTGCTGGTATGGTCTAGGTCCATGTGGCCTCCTTTGGTTTATGTAATAGAGCTATTTAGTGACTCCTTCGGCCCCTTGGTATATAGCTTTAAGTCCGGGCAAGGAAGGGCACTTATCTGTAGAATGATTTTCTTCATAGACTGAACAAACCTCTATAGAGTTCAATGGGCATTCATTCCTAGGATGCCTCCTAGTGCATCTAGGGCAAAAAATGGCCAACGCCCTCTCTACTTCCTCTTGTTTTCTTTTGATATGTAAGGTATCCATTTGCATGAAAAGATTCTGCAGCATCTCACTCTTGAAGTCTTCCAGCATGTTTCCAATTTCTCCTTTAATGGATGAGTTGGAGGAAGAGGTACTAGCTATGGGTTGACTCCCTCTACCTTTCTTTCTGGCTACTCTAGAATGGTTTCTAAAAACAATCTTTATATCCTCATAGGATAGCTGGTAGATGTCTCCCTCGGCCACTGGATGGAGGGTGTCTAAAATGTCTTCTTGAATTCCCCTAAGTAGGACCAGCTTCAGAGACTCAAGGTCAAGTGTACACCCAACCCTTTTGTAACTGAGCTAGAACCTCTCTTCATAGTCTTCCAGGGACTCATCACTTCCTATGGTCATTCCGAAGATTTCTTCTTTGGTCTCTTTTGACCTATAATAGTCTCAATACTTGTCGTTAAAGGCTTTTTGCATCTAAGCCTAAGTTTTGATGTTATTGCCAAGTAATCCCATGAACCAGTGCAGTGCTTCATCCTCGAGAGTAGAAGGGAATAGTTTCAACTTTTGCTCGTCTTCTACATAGTCATAAGTTCGACAGATGATAGCAAACTCAAACAAGAAGGTGTCAGGATCTTTTGTAGTTAGACCATGGAAATGAGGTAGGGCTGAAGGGATTACATTCTTCATTTGGTGTCCCCATTGGTCTCCCGAATGGGAAAGGTACCCTCTATTCTCTCTTCATTCCCCCTAGCATTTTTGTTTTCAGCCATTGGCTCCAAAGGAATGTTTTCTTCTTCTTCTTCCCCTATAGGTTCTTCAAATATATCTGGCTGTTCACCTAAGGGTTCTTCCTGATTGCAGCCACCAAAGAAGAGAGAAGGTTGGTTGTGTGAAGCAGTGGCGGTGTTGGGAAAATTTTTCCCTGAGTTATCTCTATTCCTACAAGGCATGAAAGGAAATCTTTTTGGTTGGTTTTTTCTTTTCCCCACACTAATAGTACCTGCAAAAACTGAAATTGTGATTGAACAAAACAAACTGCAACTAGCTAAAATAAACTTGCTGAAATGCAATTTGCAGAATTGAAGAGGAAAGCAAGGAAATCAGAACTTGAAAGAAGAGAAATGACTAGTTTACTTTTGCTGAAATAAACTATTAGCAAAATGTTGCAAGAATAACTAGAAGAAAGCAGTAATCACAGAATACTCTGACACTTCCCCGGAAATGGCACCAAAAAGTGGTGAGCACCATTATTGTAACAATAATGTTGCAACTCTTGGATTGCCTACTTTACTCTTATCAACCCAGTAGTTCGTAACAAACTTGGAAGCGTCGGTGTTGTATGCACAAGTACTAGTACTCACTGTTGGTTGTCACTTGGTCAGCTGGTGCAAGATCACTAGGAGATCAAGCAAACTTCTATGGATTCCAGAAGAAGCTCTATATGTGATGAAAGAAAAGAAATATTACTTTACAGATGATATTCTAACTGCAAGAAGGAGAAAGACTGAAATGTAAAGCAAACCTAGTAAACCCTAATTAACCAACTAATTCTACTTTTGCAGAAAGCACTATGAAAACCATAAAAGGAATGCCATTACCTACTCAAGGAAGTAAACAACATCTAACTATGCTATTTCTGGAAGTAAATAAGATAAAAACATTTTTTTGGATTTTTATGTATTTTTATGTGAATTTGACATGCATGTAATTTATTGTGTGTTAATGTGGCAGTGAATAGGTGGCGTTGAAGGGTGGTTTTGGGACTTGAGAGGATGTAGGTTGGTGTTGATGGGTACTAGGAGGTCTCAGGTGGCCTTCTAGAGGATTTTCCGCACTCGGCCTTCAAAAGAAAGCCTATAGGAAAATCTACAGGAGGACACGGGAAATCTACAGGAGGAAAACAGGGAAACTACAGGAGACCTACAGGAGGAGGCCAAGAGCATTTTTCACTATTTTGAGGGTGTGAGAATGGGTGAAAAAGGTGGATGGAGGTTGGAATGAGGTGTTAGGGCACTAAGGTCTACCATGAATCACCAGGAGAGAGAAATATGATTGGGTTTGCTCAAGGAGAGAGGAAGAAGTTCTATGGAAAAATGCAAGAAACTAGGGTAGAATTGAGGTGAGATTTGGGAGACCTATAGGGCATGGATCAGATGGAGGGTGTGGTTGCTGATAAGCTGGCCTACTGCTGGAAGAGATCTGCTGCACAGAAACTGACAGTCAACCAAGGAAATCAAGAAACAAGTGAAATGACTGCATTTAGGAAAAACAGAGTTTTGCATAAAAATGGTTTAAACTATGATATATGAAAGGAAATGCTGAGAAATACTATAGGAAAGGAAAGCATGAAAGAATACTATTGTAAATCAGGAAGTGATCATGATGAATAAGATCTAAATCAAAGCAAATCTGGACTATTAACCTACTAAAAAGCTGCAAACACTAGAAGTCCTATGAATGAGGAAAATCTGTGTTTTTGGGGCAACAAGAGAGTCTTTGCCTCAAATCATGGTCCTAGAGGGAGGAAGAGAGGCCAAGGAACTCTTTCTAGCCTTTTTAATCTTCTCTTTATCACTGCTTAACCTGCTACAGAAAGCACAAATGGAAGCAAACTACTAAACCATAAGAGAAATACATCTAACAGCAAACTAATCTACAAACTGAAACAAGGCATACAAATACAAGTAAATAGGAGCTTGGCTACTTGGATTGGGCCCTAACCCAAGAGATTCAACCCTCTGAGGTAACTCAGTGCTAGCTCAAAAAGGATTCCATCTTTATTCTCAAAACAATAGCAAGATTACATGAATCTATCACAAAAATAATAAGCTCGAAATTTTAGCAGAGTTTACATAAGCAAAAATCTGACCCTAGTGAGGCCCTAGGCCTCTCTACTTATACAAATGAAGCTACCAACAGCTTCCTTAAAATCAGGGAGGCTTGGCTCCCAAAACTCGAGATAATCATTAGTCATCCTCCACTTGCTCAGCTGCCTTCTAGTGCATGATTTGACTGCTTGTGCTCCAAGATGAATGAGGGGAATTCAAAGTGAGGAGTAATAAATGAGGGGTATTCCCTCCTATAAGTCCTATCCTCTACCCACTTCGAGTTATTGCTACCATTTGTCCATTGGATCCTTGACTTTGACCTCGAAATCCATCAATAATCTGCATTAAATACATGTTAGACCACATGCCACAATAACTAACTCAACTCACTCTATAAGCATAAATATAATCAGAAAATCATACAATAAGCTAAGATAATGATTGATTTGACTAGGTTAGGAGGTAAAATGAGCCCATACAATTGCCCATTTATGAGGCTCATTAATAACTAGCCTGAAATTCATCCAAAACAAAGCTAAATTAAATAGAGAGATCCCTCTCTGAAGCTGGCAGGGCTAGATCCCATCTTCCAAAGTGGTTTTGATGTTGTCCTATGTGTTTACTGCTCAACCTCAAAAATACAAAATGACAACTCGTTCCACCAAGAATTAGTTACAAAATAATTCTAACATCCATGAAATTGAAATGACTAAAGAAAAATATTTGAAGGACACAAAGGGTCCACTTGGAAAGTGAACCTTTCTTTGGCTTTTAAAAGGAAATGAAAAAAAATACCCTTCATGCAGCTTGGCAAGAAAATGCATGCGAGACCTCAACGATCCACATGCATTGCACTACTAAAACAAACAAAAGGCATTATTCGTCATTGTTATGGCTACTCAAAATTCAAACATCCATTGGGGGAATATAATATCAACCGTCAGGCTAACAAGGGATGACAACATTGTGTATTATTAATTTTCAGATGCCTTGAGGAGGGTTTCCTACGACAAGAAGGAAAACTCTTCAAATAATGGTAGGATGAGAATTATATTTAGTGAGGGGTTCATTGTCTATAGGAGAGAAAGTCCAAATGAATTTTTAAAGACACTATCAGCAAAGAATTGGATATGGAGGTGGAAGGTTAGGGAAGAAAGGGTAGATTCTTCAAGGAAAAGATAAATGATCTCTACGGTGAATTCTTGAAAGGTTTCATGTATAGTTTAATGGTATTAATTGCATGGTTTTGTTCATAAGATTTAAGTTAACCTTATTATTGTTTTAGAAAGGTGTGTCTGGTTCTTATGCATCAAATATGGATTAATTATGATATTTTCTTGGAAAAGAAAAAGAAAAACTGCATGAGAACCTTGCATGTAAAAAGATAAAGAGCCATCATATTATTTTGAAAATAATGCATGTGAACCTTGCACATAAAAGATATAAATACACGTCACGTCTTGAAAAAGAAATATGCATTATATGCAGAAAATAATAGCTACTGTATTAGTTTTCTCTCGAGAAAGATTCTTTTGGAAAAGAGCATGTATTTTCATGTTATCTCTCTTTTTTTGAAAAGAACATGTAGTTGCATACAATTGTAATAGTTATTATGTAATAATAATTATAATAAAAAATGAACATCACAACATGTAGAGCTCTAAAGCACTGCAGATCTAGAGTTTTTTCATATAAGTCCTTTCTAAAGCTTATTTCTAGCTGGCTAGATCACAGACTTCTCCCTAATGGTCTCCTTCAACTCTCCCCATCCCAGTGTAGCAAGGGGTTTCTCCATGAGTGGCCCCTCGCTCAGGAGAGAGGGGCCTCCATCCTTCAAGGATGTCGTCAACTAAACACCCTTCTTTTAGGGCTCCAAGCCTTCAACAAGAGCAACTGCCTCATCCTCGATGGCCACAAAAACCAAAACTATGGGTGCTCAATGGAAGGCCAGAGGGGGAAAAGGTCTATGTATTCCTAAAGAAACCACAAACCCTAAATTTGTGATCCCCAACAATGAGCTAGACAAATCACGATGTATATATGAAGGATCATGGTATGATTTCCACATTTTTGGGCATATAGCCTAAGGAACAAGACATCTTGATGTGGACACAGAACAAATGGGCTCCTCGAGGACAGATCAAACTCCGCCTTAGAGCTAAGGGGTTTTTTACAGTTATTTTTAAATACCTGGAGGATAGGAAACACATATTTGAGAATGAGCCGTACATTATGGGTAGTGCAGGACTGTTCTTGAGATATTGGGAGGAATGCTACAACCTAGAAAAAGAATAATTTTAGGTGGCACCAGTCTGGGTTAGGCTCTACTCTCTACCTGATGATTTCTGGGAGCCAGACATCCTAAAAGGCATAGACAATGCCATTGAGCAATTTGTAAAAGTCTAAAAAATAACCAAGAGACGCAGACATGCAGAATTTGCCCACATCTATGTGAACATGAATATATCACAACCAATTCCCAAATCCATAGATATAATCTACCACAATTCAACATAGAATCAGCCCCTTGACTACGAACATGTTCCATCCAAGTGTTAGTGATGTCATGAGTATGAACATCTGTTTCGGGATTTCCATCTAACTATTGTTGAAGAATCCCACCAAGAATCCTAGCAATGAGATGAGGATGGGTTCTAACAAGCTGGAGGAAGGATATCTCAACCAAGTCATTCTCACTAAGGTCCCTCACCTGCATGCCCCCCTAAACTGACGCCTCCCCAGAAAACATCTGAAGAAGCGCCCTAACCACAAGGAAAATCCCAACCCGTGGGGGATGAAAACCCTTTTTCACTATTAGAGACCAATGATCAAGAGATGGATTAGCGAGTGGAAGTGAAATCCCTAATTAAACATCTGCTCGAAGCCATGGAGGTTGATAAACTTCTTCCCCTCCAAGGGGACAAAATGGCCTCTCAAAGAAAAATGCCAGAATTTAGAGAAGATGATAAAAAATTAAAGGAAATCTTGATCTAGACCAAAAAAGACTTGGAGACAAAAGATAAACACAATACACTAGGACCCGAAGAGCAAAAAAATGCTAGATATATTTATAATCTGGATCAAATCCGACATCAAAGACATCCCTACAAACCAGCTGACTCACTTTGGCCATATCTATAACTAGTGGAGTGCTAGATTTGGAAAGCATGAACTAGAACAGAAATTGGTAGGAAAGGGGAGAATTATTTTAGCCCTTACTATTTGAGGCCCAGGTACCCCAGATAAGGGAAAGAATGGCCACAAGACGATGAAGGAATTAATTAGGGAAGTTGGAGAACTCCTACTCAATTCAGGGCAGATGGGATAATTGACAGATTACTTTCCCAGATCCATCCCCCCTTCTCAATGAAGATTGTCTCCTGGAATATTCGGGGCTTAAAAAACAAAGGTAAGCTACGATCTCTTAAAGAAAAGATAACTAAGTACAATCCATATAAAGTTCTCCTATAAGAGACCAAGATGATGGACAACAAAATACTCGAGGCCAGTCAACACTGTTAGAAGAATAGCGAGTTAATGATGATAGATACTATAGGGTCGGCAGGGAGAATTGCAATCCTATGGGACTCGAACAAAGTTCTCTTCAAACACTGGATCAAAACATGCTTCTCCCTTTCAGGATCCTTCAACATTTTCAGCACTGATGCATGGATTAGTTTAACCGCTGTGTATGGTCCCTCCATTCTGTAATACAAGGATTTATCCCTTACGCAACTATGAGCCCTTGGCCATTCTTGGGCATTACCTAAGTGGATCATTGGGGGAGACTTCAACATGATCAAGAACCTGGAGGAAAAGCATGGAAAAATTCGTAGACTAGACCCCTCGTCCACGACCTTCAATGATATGATTAAGGATCTGCATCTAGGGGATGTCATCACTAGAAAGGGACTCCATACATTGAATAATTGGTACGGAGGACTTCACCAGGTGGCTATTCTTCTAGATTGATTTCTCTTATCTGAACACCTCATGATGAAAGATCAGGCTATAGAAGCAAATATCCTCCCCTCTATGGGATCATATCACTAACCCATCTGCCTCACCTTGACTTCTTATTCCATGCCCAAAAAGAAACCCTTCCTCTTTGAAAGCTTCTGGATATGACACCCAGGCTTTGTGGATAAACTAGAGGATTGGTAGAAACATTTAGAGGTGCCCTCCCATAATTGCATGCAGATATTTCAAAGGAAACTCAAGGCCTTAAAGCAATAGATAAAATTTTGGAATCGAGAGGAACGTGGAGATAAATTTTCCTAGAAACACAAACTTGAAGAGTGATTAGAGGCTATTCAAATGCAGATAGTTTGAAATGGACACTCCAAGAAATTAGCTGCTAGAGAAGGCCATTTGATCTTGGATTTGGAGGAATGGAAAATCCTAGAAGAAGCCCCATGGCATCATAAATCTTACATAAAATGGATCAGGGAGGGAGAGAGGAACTCAATGTTTTTCCACCACTCCATGGTCAATATTCGACACCACAATTGCATCACCTCACTAACATCACCCGAGGGCATCCACTTGGAATGACAAGAATATATTGAGCGAGAACTGATCTCCTTTTACTCCTCGCTTCTGCGCGATGAAGGCCATGACAAATTTGAAGATATAGTGAAGATAACTATGTGCATTCCCTTGTTGGTAACTCCAGCGCAGAATGAGGCCTTTCTTAGCCCAATATCCTATGTAGAAGTGGAAGTGGTGCTTAAAGCCTTCCCCTCAAATAAATCCTAGGGCACGAAAGGTTTACTGCAAAGTTCTTCAAAGATTGCTAGTCTTTTCTTGGGCCGGAAACCGTGGAAATGGTGGAGGAATCACATTGGCTCAAACATGTATGGTCTTGTCTTAATGCCACCTTAATTAAATTAATTCATAAATATTAAGAGGCCAGCTCGCCAAGTGGATTTTTTCCCATTTCCCTTTGCAATGTGATCTATAGGATTCTTTCTTCCTTTCTGGTTCAATGCCTTAAGCCCATCCTTCACCACATCATTAGACAAGAATGGTCGAGCTTCATAGAAGGGTGGTAGATTTTAGATGGTATAATCACAGCTCATGAAACTATTCACTCTGTCAAGATCCATAAGAAGTAGGGTATGATGCTTAAGATCAACCTATCAAAAGCCTATGATAGACTTAATTGGTCCTACCTACTAGAAATCATATGCACTTTCAGGTTTTGAGAAGAGTGGATTCACTAGATTAAATATCTAATCTCCACTCTGTTCTTGTCCCTCCTGGTGAATGGCACTCCTTCTGCCACCTTCAGATCCTCCAGGGGTATCCATTAGGGAGACCCACTTCCGCCCTTCCTCTTTATTATTGTAGGAGAGTGTCTTGGCAGATCAATCTCTGAAGCTAAAAGCAATAATTCTCTTTGAGGCATTCAATTGCCAAAAACCAATATATCCATGACACATCAGTATTTCGTGGACAATAACCTCTTATATGGTGAGGCCACCATCTAGGAAGCTCTCTAGATTGATGAAATTCTTGCAGAATTTCAGGCGTACTCAGGTATGCTCCTAAACAAAGATAAGTCCAACATCTATTTTTTTCATACTCCCCGCCCAGTTCAGTCATTTATGGCTAGAGTTCTAAGATTCACCATTAGATCTTTGTCGTTTAAATACCTAGGGGTCCCCCTTCTCACTAATCCCCTTCACATCGCTCCTTGGAAGGAATTATGCTAAAAAATATAAAAGAAACTATCAAACTAGACCTTCTGTGTGTTGAACTTGGAAGGAAGGGCCACTCTTCTGAAGATGGTCCTTCAGGTGATCCCCCTATATCATCTATCAACTATTCCTTCGCCAAAGTGTATTTATAGGGACTTGATGGCTATTTTCCAAAAAATCCTATGGAATGGAGAACCGCTAGAGAGAAAATGGCCCCTAGTTGCGTGGAACAAGTTGTCTCCCTAAGCTGCTCGACGAACTAGGCCTACGAGATGCAGAAGATCTAAATGAAACCTTGGGGGAAAAATGTGGTGGCATTGAATACAAGGGGGTGATGAGCTTTGGAAGTTGATCTGGACACAAAAGTATGGGTAGGGTAAGTCTCAAGAGACCCTTCTATGAGACCCTACCTTTCTGGTAGGGTTAGCAATATGGAACATAGCCAACCAACATAGCGACCTTATTCAAGATCATTTCTTCTGGAAAATTAAGAATAGCCAATCTTCTTTCTTTTGGGAGGACTCATGGGAACAACTCCCATGACTTTTTCAGGATCCAGACCTGACTTGTCTCTGCAATCTCTTTCATTCTCTCGGTAGGGTGGGTGGCAGATTATTGGGTGGAAGGGTAGAAAGATCAAGGAAGGAGATGCTGGAAAATGGCGTAAGATTGGCCAAGAGAAATACTCGATGACGAGTGTGGGCATATTGCCCTGCAACTCTCCCAATGCATAATTCCTTTTTCAAAAAGTAATGATAAATTACGATGGGGATATTCAAGTACTAGGAATTTTTCCCTCAAGGAAGCATATCTCATTAAAACAAATTCCCTTGACCATCCCAAAAGAACACTATGGCGTAGATTATGGACCAACAAACTTAAGCCAAAAGTGGCTCACTTCCTTTGGCTAGTGGGACATAAGCTGATAGTCACCTAAGACAGATTGTTGAAGCAAGGATTTGTGATTCATCCCAATGTCCTTTATGTGAAAATATTGAAGAAACAATGCATGACCTATTGGATGCATGTCCGACAACTTGAGAAGTATGGGAATTGTTTACCAATATCTTTGATCCCATTGACCACCACCCTCAGGATATTTGGGAAATAATGGAAGGTTAGAAAAAACACTATTTTAAGAATCCCATTATTATTCATGCCTGGTGGCTGCCAATGGGCTCCACCCTTTGGAATATTTGGAAAGGACATAACAATGAAATATTTCAGGATCAAACTCCCTCGAGTTCGCAAATCTGGACACAAGTGAAAGAGAACACGCAAGAAACCATACTCTCTGAAAAATGGGATTCGAATGATTGGAAGGCTGACACTGAGTAATCATAGATCCTCCTCTCTCTGAACCTCTCCTAGGTCATGGTCCATCCTTGTTTGTCTCCAGCGAGGGAAACCACCCCCCAAATCTCTCCATCAGTCCTCCTCAAGCCCTCAGATGGATGCATCCAATTCAACTTTGATGGAGACTGAGAAGGAAACCCAGATCTAGCAGGATATGACAATGTTATTCAGGATTCTAGGGGTAATCCATGGGGTATATACATGGGTTACTATGGCCACGCCAACAACAATGTTACTAAATTGAAAACCCTTGAAAAATGACTCATTTTAGTCCATTAGTAGTAGTGGCACCAGATCCACATTGTGGGAGATACCATTTTGATCATTTGAATGACTCAAAATATCATCAATGGATCGACTTCAGATAAGCTAGCCAAGAGTTGGCACCTAGAATCCAAACTTGAACACATTCAACATCTTCTGGATAACTTTGAATATGCTTCTACAAGACATTTTCTACGAACAGGGAATAAAGTGGCGGATTGGATTGCTAATTGGGGATCACTAAATCCACATAAAGTTTTCACTATTACATGGAGGGAGGTGAAGATAAAGGTAGATATGGACCCAGGTGAATTCCAATATCTACAAGATCTTCCATAGGTAGGCTCAACAGTCCCCGATGGGGGTGGGTGCTCGGCACAACACATGGTAGCAAGGTGGCGTACGAAGCCGACCTAGCCCCCACACGCCCCTTCAGAGCACCGTAATGAGTAAGGCTGACATTAATTTCCTATAGACATGTGACTCTCTCACTCACAGTGACGATATATTCCAGGTTAGGCATATGAATTTTATCAGTGTGGTGTTTTAGGCAATGAAGTGGGAGGTTGCAGAGGGAGTTGGGTTTATGCTCTAGACTACCATGCCATAATCATGACATCAGGAAAACAAGGACTATGGGGAATTGTATAATCTATAATGAAGGAAAGTCTTGGCCATGGATTTCCCGTGGGATCCCGACACATCAGAGGTGGCCAAGGATTTGAGCCCTACCCTTGGGTACTCTAGTCTATCCATCGAGTAGCTTGTGTTTTCAACATAGGATGGTTCTTGCCTCGACTCCCAGTATAATTCTTTATTTGTTAGTCTTCTTTGTCCCAGTTTCTACTCACCTTTCACATGGTTTTGTTCTAGGCTAAAGGTTCAGTGGAGATTTGTCTGGGTTTTCTATTTCCATGCTGGAGCAAACTTCATAGTGTTGGTTCTCACCAGCACTTGTCGTGGCCAAGTGGCCATCTTGTTCCTAGTTTGGAGGGGATAATTCTACATGGGAAAGAGTTGGGGTGGTGTCGGTGAACGACAAAAGAATTAGAGGAGTGTTTTGAGCCACGACATCTTTTGGTTTGGTAATTCATTTTTAGAGCTCATTTCTCTTGTACATTTCTCTATCAATTGGTGTTTCTTGTTGAGGGGGAGGTCTTTCTACAAGCCCCCTGTAAGGTTTCATTCTGGCTCCTGGGGGCATGGTGGTTCTTCCACACCCGCCTTTAGTTTTCCTTGGTTTTCCTCCATGCCATCATAGAGGAATCATCCTTGACAGTGGGAGGAATCACTTCGTCAGTACGCAAAGCAGAGGTAGAACGAGGGAAGCCACTCATCCTCGAAGAATGCGGCTAGCAAGGAAATGAAGGAGGATGTTGCAATCTCCCTTACCCACTCCATAGGCTGTGTAATAGCACCAGCTACCTTGGACTCTATGGTAACCCAGTGGCGCAATATTCAAATGAATATAGACATCATGCGGGAACAACGCTATGAGGGTCAAAATGAATTGGTAGCCTACATCAATGATGTTCAACATGTTTAGAATGAAATCTTAGACAACCTGGATAGCATCCAATGACAACATTAGTGCACTAATGACCACCTTCACACTCTGGAAGCAAGGGTGGAACACATAAACTTCCACATGCATGAACATGTAGGTCACTTTGCTTCTCCTCATGTCTTTCCTGCCAACCAGCCTCCTTAATATGTTGACTCCAGATCTAGTTTATGTTTAATTGTTTTTATATATGGGATGGCTAATAGGCCAATCAAAAATAAAGGTTGGCACCGAGTGTCTCTATTTACCTCCAGGCCCTATTCTCAAAACTTTTGTTTAGAATGAAAGAGAAGGGCTTGTTGAGACGAATTTTGTACTTAGTTTCTCTTTGATAATATAATGAAATATTGTTGATCGACAAAAAAATTGTAATAACTATTATGTGAGTTTCTTTTGGAAATATCATTATTGCATGCAAGTATAATAGCTATAGTGTTAGATTCCTTTGAAAAGGATTATGTTTGCATGCTAGAGTAATTACTATTATGGGAAATATTATATATTTTCATTGTGTATTTGTGTGCAGAGACCCATTTTGGAATCTGAAGGAGGATCTCGAGAAGGTGGGGGAGGATTGTCATCCTCAGGGAGAAGTACTCACTATGGCGGAGATTTAGGACTTTCTCCCTTGCCCGATGCGGACAAGCGACTACGTTCCTACGAGATTGGCCATTTTACGTTGGCGGCGGTTTGAACATCTTTCGATGGCGGCCTCCATCGAGAGTTTGCTTGCTCACCCTAGAAATATTGGCCATTTTACATTCGCGGTGTGTCATCATCTGAAGAAGAAATATTTTTAGAAGTAGAAGGGATAGAGAGAGGTGGCACATCCGCCGAACTAGGCTCATAGGCCGATATATTTTCAGCAAAATTTACATCTCCTCTAATGATAAAATTTTTGGATTTAGGTGGAAGAAGTATATATCCTTTGATATCTTCAGAATATCCAACAAAAATACATTTTTCACTCTTAGGTTCTAAGGATTTATGTTTCTCATCTAGAATATTGACCCATGCTTCACTTCCAAAAACATGAAAGTGACTTACATCTGGTTTAATTAAGCTCCATGCTTCTTCTGGAGTGATATTGTTTAAAACCTTAGTAGGAGTGTGCTTTACTATGTAATTTGCATAGTTAACTACTTCTACCCAAAAATTAGGACTAAGTCTTTTAGATTGAAGCATACAATTAGCCATTTCCTTTAAGGTGTGATTCTTCCTTTCAGCTACACCATTTTATTGTGGAGTATATGGAACAATATGTTGCATTTGAATTCCATGCTCAGTGCAAAAGTTGATGAATTTTTTGTTAACATATTCTCTGCCATTATCAAATATTAGATGAAGAATTTGATGTCCAGATTGTTTCTCAACAAAGGCCTTAAAGGCCAAGAACATGTTAAATACTTCACTCTTGAGTTTTAAAAGGTATACCCAAGTGCATCTAGAAAAATCATCAATGAAAGTTAAGAAATACTTGTAGCCAGAGAATGAAACAACTAGAAGTGGACCACATAAATCACTATGCACAAGATGTAACCAGGCTGAGGCGTGCCAAGAGGCACATTTTTCAAAACTATCCCAATGATGTTTTCCGAGTACACATCTAGAACAAACACTATCTTGGAAAGATACCATAGGAAGACATGTCACCATATTTTCTTTACATAGATTTTGAAGGGATCGATAGTTTAAGTGACCAAATCACTCATGCCAAAGTTTGCTCACTTCATCATTATGAGCAACAAATATTGAGGGAAGAGTTGATGACCAAAAGTTGTTAAACTAATACAACCTTGTAGAATCATCAGTAATTTCAGTAGCTAAAATATGTCTAAGATCTCTTAGGTCCTTAATACAACATCGTGAGGTGACAATTCAATGGTTTTACCTTCACCTGAATGAGTTATCTGATATACGGATAGAAGGTTGTAGGATAAGGTTGGAACACATAATACATCATTAAATTGAGCATTGTATAGATGGATAGTTAAAGTCCCTACAACACTAAGAGAACTATCATCACCAACATATATAATTTTGGTGTTACAATTATTTAAAGAAGAAAACATGGCTTTGTTTTTGGCCATGTGATAAGAAGCTCCAGAATCAATGAGCCACTCATGAGAATGAGAAGAAGAAGATACATTTAGTGCACAACCAGACTGAGATGCTTGAAAACCACATGCGTAAAGTTTTATTCCTAAAGATGAAGTTGAAGTTGAAGAGTGCTCCAAATGGATGTTATACTTCTTCATTGCTGCTTCCAAGGCTTCCATTTTCTTAAATCATTTGGATTCTAAGTGGCCATCTCGATTACAAAAGTTGCAATGTCTATCATTCTTCTTCCCTTTGTTTTTATTTGCCTTATCATTTTGTTGAATTGATTTTTCATTTTTTTGAGACTGAAAGTGCTTAGGACCATTGTTTGGTTTAGGACCATTCTTTTTAGGATACTACTTCTTAGTATTCTTTGAATTTGGTTGTTTTTGGGCTA
The DNA here is from genome assembly GCA_031772625.1 of Pinus tabuliformis. Taxonomy (NCBI): domain Eukaryota; kingdom Viridiplantae; phylum Streptophyta; class Pinopsida; order Pinales; family Pinaceae; genus Pinus; species Pinus tabuliformis. The sequence goes on from CM062813.1 coordinate 928,467,354, forward strand.
CTAAGGCTTTCTTAGAAGAGTTTCCAGTATTAATAAGACCAAGATGTAAGAGTTTTTCTTGTTCTCTTATTAAAGAATCACACAAGGCATCAAAAGAGGGGGATTTGTAGGCTTGTGCTTAAGAAATCAAGGCTTCTCTAGTAGAATGGAAGGTGGAAACAAACACAGAGTAGGCTTGTCCTAACTTAGTAAGAATGGAATAGATAAGGCTACCATCTTCTTTCTTAACCTTAACACATTCCAAGAGAAGTCTAAGGGTCTTGAACTTGGACAAAAAATATTGAATGGAAGAAAAATTATTGGGGTCCAACATAAGCAACCTTTTTTGAGTTGATGGGCTCTAATTTCATTTTTAATTCCAAAAAATTTATTGAGTTGTTTCATTGCTTCATCAAGGGTATCAAGTTCTGCGATATGGAATCTAAGGTCTGGAGAAATAGACATCCCTATCAACCCACATGTTTGATATTTCTTATTTTCCCATTTGACTTCCTTATCTTCATCTTTAGGTTTAGATTCTTGGCCTAAGGCTATTCTATAAGGACCTTTACTTCTAAGTAAATCCTCCATGTACGACAACCATTGGAAGTAGATGGTGCTGTCAAGAATAACTTGGCATGGACTTTGCATTTTAATATAAACTGAAGCTATATATGCTGAAACTAAGTGTTCTAATGGAAAGATCTCAAAGCATTAGGCCGATTAAAAAAAAAAGGCTTTGAAGATAGATTCTAGATGAAGAAGTTATGGATTTTTGAAGAAAAAGTTGTTGAATATGTCAATGAAGTATGTGAATGTGCGGAAGTGAATGATAATGTTATATTTAAAAAAAAAAACCCATATTTCTAGACTTAATATAATTAGCTCACTTTAAATAAAAAATAAAAAATTATGTGACCCTTTTTAATAAATAAGTGAAAGTCACTTTCACAATGGTACTTTATGAGATACCCACTAAATTGTAACTTAAATAAAAGATAAAGAGACTTTAGAATGATAAGTGACTCACATTTTATAATGAGTGAGAACAATTTTACATAAAGTAACTTTAAAACATAAGTTACATGTGCTTTTTGAAAAAGTAACTCAACAAAAAGAAAGACTTGAACCCAAGACCTCTATTCCCATAAAGTAACTTTGGACCAAGTTAGCTAGGTTAAAGGGTTAGTAATTTTTGGAAAAGAGCAAGGGGGGGTTTTTTGTTCTTTTGTTTTTTTTTAGTCACTGAACTTTTGGAGTGCGTTCTTACTTGAGAAATCCCTTTTTTCCTACAAAACAAAAAACCACACAACCCAAAACATACATGCAAAAAAACCAAACCTTATGGCTTGAAGTTAGATTTCACCAGAAACTAAATATTTTACTCAATGTTTCTGATTTTCTGAGATCACACTAAGGTGTGCTGGAAAAGAGCATACGCGTGAGAAAAATCCTTCCTTTCTATTTCTGATTTTCCCAGATCGCATATAGTTGCGGGGAAAAGAGCATACGTAGAAATGAAAGGAATAGGTCTGGTAATAAAAAATAGAGAGATAAATAAATCAAAACAAACAGAGAGATAAATAAGTAAAACTGCAAATAAACACTGTATACCTCCAGATCTTAAAAATGACGTAGTTAGGGCTACCACAAACCTTTTTGTGTGAAACGAAAGGGTTTCCTTACTGGAACATATGCTCCTAACACAATAGAGCAGTCCTCTCGGCCTGAAAGAGGTCAGACACAACAAATCTAGGAAATGAAAGTCGGATGTAGTTGTATTAACTTCGGATTTGGATCACCAACGGATGCAACCCTCAAATAGCTCTGATACCATGTAGGAATTTACAGGGTATGCTCCTTAGATAGAACACCAAGGGACACCACTCACAAATAGATCATAGATCAGTACACCAGTATTCTTGACGAGGTTAAAACCCTCAAAGAGGGAAACAATCCACGACCTGTTCCAACGCAGCCACTTCAGGCAATTTATTAATGTAAAAGAAATAAAATTTACAAAGCTTCTCTCATGAGAAGTCACCTTACAAATGACCCTCCATGCTCTTTAAATAGAGATCATGGACCAATTTGGTGTTAAGCCACAGAACAAGTGTCGGTAATACCGAGGAGAGAATGAACTGTCGAATCAATTCATGTCTAGAACATATCATAACCGTCAGATTATAAGTTAAAAAAGTACATAGTGAAGAAACATACTTTACCTAACTCTACACTAGAGCAAGTTATGCTTAACTATTTCCTATGTGTCGGAATATCCTAACAATAAATATCTATTATGGGATTGTTATGACAAAATATTGTGCCTTATTGCAAAGTGTTTCACAAGGGGCTAACAAAATGTAACATAGGAATACTACCACTATCACGTAAGTAATTACTTCCTCCTTTTAGTTGAATATAAGTCTAACAAGGGAGGCTTTCCTAGGAGACTCAAGGAATTGTTAGGCTAGACAAAATCATGTCTAGGGCCTTGTATACTAACAAATTATCACTGCCACTAAACTATAACATTCAAGGTAAGAAATCAAATGGTCTGTGAGGGGATTTTGGATATTTTAGCTTATGAACCTTCTAAGACAATTTTGGGATGTTTTTGAAATTAGCATAAGTGAAAGAGTAAAAAAAAAAACAGTACAAATGAAGAAAAAGATATATTTGTTTAAAAACTTGGAATTAAGATAGTATATTTTAGAACACAATTTATTACAACAACAAATAAATTGGCCCTTGAACTTGGATGCCAACTAAAACTAGGGCGAAAAAGAAAAATTAGACTAGATTTTAATTAACACACAAATTCTGAAAGTAAAAGGGCATATAAAAGCCCTAAGGTAAAAAATGTCCAACCCTACAAAGGTTGTAAAATAAATAAGCAGTACACGATATAATGAACAAGTCCATTTTTAACCATATACATTCTCATAAACCCTAGACATCTAGCTATTCTATGACTGAAAATAAATTTTTAGTTGTTATAAACCCCAATTTAATCCTGAAATAGAAAATAAAGAGCAAAACTATAAATTTTATGAAAATTTTGGATTTTATGATTGAATATTGGGAGAAAGACTAGTACCTATGTATTTTCAGGGCATATGAGGTTAACGAAGGACTCCTTTGGGAGAGTAAGATGATCTAGAAATATATCTAGGGTTGTTCATTACTAACCCTAGAATATCTACATAGTAGCTTACAAAATGTAAGAAATTTAATGGAGCGTTTCTCCACTAGAAAGCTTCCTAAGGTTTTAAAGAAGGGATTTTCTCAAAATAAAACAAGTGAATGCACCTTTTTCACTAGACAAATACAATTTATAAACAATAAAATTTTGAATTTTATGATTCACTAACATGCGAAATATTAGTACCTATTTTTCAAAACATAAGGGTTAACAAAGGACTCCCATGGGAGAGTAAGATTACCTAGAAAGCTATCTAGGATTGTTCACTTTTGACATTTATCACATAGTGTCCATCCTACTTTTGGTTGTTCACACTGCCCCTCTATTTTCTCATCACAATTCCTAACTGCACTCATAATCATGTTTTCTCCTTCCTTATTGACACCATTGGAAAATGTCCTCTCCTACTATGTCATTGTTACAAACTACCACTCTTTGTCTCTCTAAAGATTTGTTTTCTAACAAAAGATTCTTTGTGATGTCATCACTAAAATTTAAAAGTTTATGTTTTGGATCACAATTCATTTACACACTTGAGGAGCTTTGCACCATATACATAGGTGAGGCAAAATCAACATAATTTCTTATTTCTATTGTTCTTTTGTTCTAAAAAAGTTAGCATCATTGTTACTTGACCACCTACATAAACCTTCACCAAGTTTATTATTATTCTTTAAAGAATTCTCTAAACATTTTTGCACACACTCACTTTTAAGGTATGATAATGTTTTATCACCAATATTGTTCGTTTTCAAACAATTTTCATCTTCCTCTCATGTATACTTCTCAGTGCTCACCAATTTAGTTTATTGGTTTCCTCCACTCATATTTTTGATGTTTTTCCTTTCTTGGATTTTACCATATAGCTACATACTTTCCAATCACTCTATTTCAAATGATACATGTTTAACAGTCTTCTCTTCAACAAATATTGTGAAATATTCCAAACTGGAAAGCTACAAGTTTGTCTCCAAATTTTAGAGTTTTAATTTGAGTATTTTAGTAACATATTCCTTTAATCATTTGGTTTACACTTCACTGTAGGTGCCCTATATTTTTTTAGTCATATAAACAATGCCATCAACATTACATGTACCAACCAACTTCCAAGAAATAACAATATATGCATTCACTGTATGCACTCAGAAATTCATAAATACGTTGATATATAATAAGGCAACTGATAGAATAATTTTTCTCATTGAAATCAAGGCATGTAAGGAAGGAATAAGTAGCATGGAACATAACATTAGAAGCCAACCATTAAAAGAGAAACATACAACAATTAAAACTCATCTAAAATGATCGCTTGAGGCTTTGTTTGAGAGGATCGCTACCAAGAAATGGAAGCACAGGTCCACATGATATGGAAGCCTTTATTGCCACTTATTTCTTAAAATCTGGACTGAGATAATAAGCATGTCCTTATAGTAGCTATCCCAAGTAACTGAATGACCCACAATCACTTCAACATGGCTCCAAGAACTCGTGGGAAAGATAAAAAATTAAATACAACCCCCCTGAGAATAATATTCCACCTACAGTAGCTCATATAGTTTAGCCTCTCAGTGAGATGCAGCCCAGGTTGGACAAAGAACTGGAACCACAGTGAGACTAGCTTGGGACACTTGTTAGGTGATTGAACTATCTGCTGGATGAATGGAAAGGACTACTGGTTCCTTTAGGAAGCCACCACGAAGGGAATAGTCCCTACAAATGCATAGTCAACCTCCAATAACAGTCGAACCTCTGTTTCGTGCTCAGAACACAACTATATCATTGCTTCCTTAAAGTTTGAACTTCCAGAACAGTAAGAAATTAAATTTGTGGTAAAGTAACTCATTCCTTTTGATATGTTTCTAACAAATAACTGACCATTTTCATCTGCATCTAAAAGGCTTAATTAGCTTTGTAAATTTTATTTCCTTTGTTGCATATAGATACTCTTCAGTTTTCTTCCATTTACTTTTCTTAATTTTTTTCTTAGCAATTTCATCTTGAAGAGTATTTTAACTTCTTATTCTAACTTGTGAAACATCTAGAGAATATGGAAAATTTGATTTCTCTTTGAATTTACCTTTTCTCCTCTCTTTCCTTTTCCCTAATTCTTGTTCTCCAAATATTCCAGTAGGATCAACATGTGATTGCTAAAATCATATGATGGAATTCATTGTCCATGTATTTAGTTCTGCTGGTATGTAAACTCTGCATTCTCTAAAGTATGTCATATCCTTGAACTTCCTTCTGTTGGGATAGGTGTCATACCTCAAGAAAGTATGCCAGAATGTAAGCATGCTTTGGGAGGTCTTCACTTGCTCACTTTACGAGTAGAATTGAGAGGAGGGTTTCTGTACTCTGACCAATCATCCAACGTTTGTCTGAAATCAATAATCGTAGCCTTCAGTACTTTGCAGCAATTGGCATGCATTGTGCAAACATCGTCTAAGTATTGTATTCTTTGGCAGAATCCACCAAAGTATTAAGTGCTAAGGAACATGAACTTCATCCCTCTCCGAACAAACCCTCTTGTAAACTTTACAATGTTTAAAACTTCCTGCTTGTTTTGCCTAGGAAATCATCTTCTCGATAGATACCAATATCTGTAAAAGCTGATGGTGCACTTGTTGGAACGAACATACTTGTAGCCTCCATTGGGCATATTATGGACATCAAATGGCCTACCATTATATTTGTCGGAAGAAATATGAATATATGCATATGGGGAAAACCTTGTGAAGGGGTTCCATAACCACATTATATTAGCATCCTACACATACACATATCTTACTACGATTAGAAGAAAATATTATTTCTATGATTAGAATGTCGTTTGATATACACAGATAGATCCATCTTAACCTAGAATAATCAAGATTTAATACTATAATAAACAGAGAGATAAAGAAAACTTGAAGGGCCAACCTCAATGTTTTTGGTACTCCCACAAACATTAAAGGCTATATCCCCATGTGCAAAAATATTATATTTGGATGCTAACTATAGCATTGCATTTAAATATCCTTAAAGTTTAGAGTCGAGCAAGGCATCTTCCTAGGTTGAGTCTTCCCAGCTTACAATGGCATAGTAGATATAATCTGATATGTGCCCATTTTGTAGGGATTTGTTAATTAGAGTAAAATGTCTAAAAAAATTAAATTAATGTTCAAGTGCAAATAAGTTCCTAAAGAACCTTGGGAAATACTTTTATTTACAACAGAAATCTGAATATTTACACTCTGTATTACAACCTTAAGAGTAAATCCTAGTAAACAATAGTAAGACAATGCTATGTTAAATGGACTCGTAATAAAAACCTATCTTAATTAACACTCCTATTTAAATGACCCTTTAAGGAATTTCTTGTTATTACATTATTGCAAACCTATCTAAACCCAAGTCTAAGATGAACCTCAAAGTCACAAAGCAAAAGGTTGTATATCTTGAGTTACAATCTCTGATATTTACAACTTGGAGGTGGATATCAAGACCAAAATTTTAATTAGTGTACGAAAACACAAACACAAGCGCACGCATGAATTGGTGGGCACTTAAATATCACGTATTTTTTTCGCACATAAGAATTAATGGTGAAGATGTTTCTGAACTCCAAAGGCCTTAAGGTTTTTGCTCTTTGTCAATTAAAAACAACTTGAAAAACCAATTGATATTGTCATGACATAAATAATAGACACATATATGAATAGCATTTGGATAAAAGCATAGATGATGTGAAATCAAACAAATTTCACATCACAATAAGAGAAGCTTGATGAGTCAGAATTTTGTAGGCATTTCTTCAAATAAAGTTTGAAGGAAAAACAAGATGCCAAGTGACAAAAAATTATGTTCTATTTTATGTGACAATATGTCCATGGTTAATGCTTCACAAAATGGAGGCTAATGCATCTTGGATAATAGATCCCTACCTTGAAGTGAGGAGTTCTTTAGAACCATGGCATATAGAATGTTACATAGGCTTGCCAAACATTTTCAAGCATAAAATGATGGGATACTTACCCAAATATATAAAAATATGTCATTGCACTGGTTCAAAGTCCAGACTAGTTGCACAAGGAAGAATACACAATGTCAATTTACAAAGAAGATGGCAAGGGTAATCAACAATAATCAATAATGTTGGACAAACCAGGTTCTGAAACACTTTAAGTCACAAAAATTATTTTTTAAAATTCAAAATATACCACAAGTATTGGTAATAAACAAAATTTGAATGCTTTGGAGAACATTCAGTGTTGCTGTGCAAATTAACCTAAAAAATCCATCCAATATGATCACCCCATTAAAATGCAAAAAACTTTTGATTCAAGATATTGACAAGCAAGAATGGTTTGGAACCCCAGATTTTTACAAGGGCAAGGGCATAGAACGTACTACCAATTTTTGTATCTATATACATGATAAAAGAATCTGGCTCCTGGTCAATGTTTTTTCCTTGATTATAAGCTCAATAAAAGACATAGAAACTATAGAGAAAATATTTCTTATAATAGGCACTTAATCTTTGTGTAAACAGTAGGAATAACTGCAAAGAAATGGCATGGCAGATGTCCACAATGAAATATATGCAGGCACATTGGAATATTTGTGAGTATTAGTCTGGCCAATAAAAGTCTTTGTACTCTCATTAGACCACTCATTCTACCATTACCTTTCAATGGTCACTTTGGAAAGGAAAATAAAAAGATAACATCACTAATGAATTTATCCTGCTATAAAATGTATTTAAGTAAGCCATTTTATTTCTAATATAATTAAAATATAGTTACCTTATAGAGGGTTACTATCAATAATCATGAATCTCTACATATTGAGGTATGATATCTAATATAGAGCTTTCATAAAATACCATTGCAGGTACCTTAAGCAACGTTGAGGAAGAATTATGTGTATTTTTACAAAATTATTAACAAGAAACTAGACAGATTTCAATGCAAAGCAAAAGATACCCATTATTCTATTCATTCCAATTTAATATATGCTTGAATTGACCCTAATTCTACTAAATTCCTCTGTTTGTTTTCCATTGTCCCTAAAGTAGTCAATAAAGTGTGAACAAATTTGAAAAATATCTTAGTTGTTATCCTGCGTAAATGGATTAAATTTTGCATCCAAAGAAGGGCTTCCGTTGGTATAGAAATCCTTAGTCTAGGAATAAAAAGGTTTTCATGAAAGGGCATGTAACTAAGTGGTATGCTATGCTAACCAGCCTTGGGTTTGATACCTAGGCTATCCAAGCTTTAACATGGTATTATATTTCGTTAATATGGCTAGGATATCTAAAGCCTGCTAATGTGGCCTGAAGGTAGTGTTCTAGTAGTAATCCATTATTTGGAACAACAAACCAGTACTAAAAGGGAATGTAGCCCAGCAGTAGATGTTGGTGTCCAGGTATGAACGATTTATTCACCCTATTTCGACAGTAATTTATCAATCCAGGTACGTATCCTTTCAAGGCAATGCGCAAGGTATATGCAGGGGCAAAAGCACAATCCGTTCCAACCAAGGGTTCGCGGCTAAGATTCAAAACATTGTTGTAAGATTAAACTACATATAGAACTCTAGAAAACAATTACAAGAATTAAAGAACTGTAACAGCAAGCGTAACTAATAAATAACATACAAAGAAAGACACATCACCTGATCAAAAGAGCGGGCCTAGCTCTTTGATCAAGGTTGCGTTAGTCACAACGAAGATTAGAACAATAAAACAGATGATACTTTATTAATTTGAAACAGGCAATTACAATATCGATGGGGGAATCCCCATTTATCGGAACAATCTGTCTTTTATACACAGTGCGGGAGAACAACATCTTTCCCCAAAACATGGTAACCATATATTAAAAAGTATACATTAGTTGGAATGGCACCAAGTCCAGATAAACAAGATCAGCAAGAGGTCCAAGAATGGTTCAGGGATCTGTGCCTCCAGCTGCGCAGCCTCCTTATGGTTGGTCGTTGCTGGATCTGCTGCGAGATGCTGAAGCAATGGTTTCTGTTCTCCAAAAGTTGCGGTCAAACATACATTTTAGCACTACGAATAGGTAAGACTCCGTGATTTTACTTCATTAATAAAATATTCCAATAGGCAAGTCAGGGGTGTTTTTCTTGTAAATTTAGCATAACAAACATGGGTAAATAAGTGCAAAAATGTCAAAAAGGGTGATGGAAATGCAACAGAATGATAGCCTGATTTGGTGCCCAACATCTTCCCACCAACTAGCCTTCTGCATGCCCTCATGCAGTTCGCCACCTTCGTAGGTCTGCATTTAGCAAACTATAGGTTTCATGAAGATGAACGAGATCATATTCTACAGCCATCTCTGTCCCTAGAACATTAAAACCATCTGAAAGGAGGACTTCCTTCCACTAGTCTGCCAGAACATTATACGCAGGAGTGTAATTTTGTACAAGCAACCAAATAGTAGGAAACTGAAATTGGATCCCCATCCACTGGACCCCGCATGTTTGGACACATGCCACATATCTGGGCACTCTGGGGAGAACTCGTGCAAAATTCTATGCCCCAAAAGGTTCCCTGCTCGGGACAGCTGTTGGTGAAAGCATCCACCTTTTCTGACAACAATCCAAGGCCTCATCTTGAAATGTGATTAATTGCCTGACACAAAGATCAAGGCACCAATTTTGTGTCCTCAGCATTTTGTCTCTGTTCCCCTCAATCCCCCAAAATTTGTTGCGTTTAATGAACATTGTGATTGACCTCTCATGTTCTCCTCTTACTATAAATGGCTTTGTAACCTGATTGGATTCAAAAGTGTTAAAAGCCTTCTGCCAGTTGATTTGATTGAAAGTGTAAGAGGTGAGGGCCCATAAATGAATGTCCCCCACATATGAGACCAGGTTGAATTCTCTGTCCAGGTGCAGTAGATACCCATGCAGGTAAACCTCACACATCAAATGTTGAGTTGGCACGTCATGACTCCTCATTATTCAGAGAAATTGTACACATCTTCTATTTCATAACTAATCTTGTTTTTTATTCTCTCCGTGTAGAATAAAAGAAAACATTCATGCAAGAATAAAGAATAAGAAGAAGCAGGGGGGAAACATGCCATCACCTCTTGCACCAAATTGAACATCTGGTCCTTATCAGCTTTCATCTCTGCCACTTGCTTCTCTAGCTGCTCCATCTTGAGCTACTACTTTACATGCCTTAATCTCATGATATCTATGCACTCCACATATTCAAAAATGGTTGTGGAGGCGCGTTCCTGAGTTCTTATGACCTCATTTTGATACCGGGTGGTGGGCTCCAGTATTGCAGCAATAATGTTGCAACTCCTGGGACTCCCTTCTTTACTCTTATCAACGTGGTAGTTCGTAACAAACTTGGAAGCGACAATGTTGTATGCACAAGTACTAGCTCCTGCCGCAGCTGTCACTTGGTCAGCTGGCACAAGTCCACTAGGAGCTTAAGCCAACTTCTATGAGCTCTGAGAAGAAGCTTTCTAACTGATGGATGGAACCTAACTCAAAGGAGACTAATCTACTTGCAGAAAGAAACTGAAAAGCTAAAAGGAAACACAAACCCTAGCAAACCCTAATTTTACCAGCTAATCCTACTGATGCGGGAAAGAGGACGAAAGCTACTGAAAGAGATGCCATTGACTTCTAAGAAGGTGAAATGCATGTGTCTAAGCTACTTCTACAGTAAAAAAAAATAAAAAAATAAAAAAAAAAATCTTTTTGTATTTTTGAGTAAAGTGTCAGAATTGTCACGCATGTGCTTTAACTGGTTTTTGACTATGCAGAGGTGGATTGGTGAGAGGAAACGCTTGTAGGAGGTTGGAAAGGTTGGAAGAGGGCCTAAGGGGTCCCTAGCACCCTTCTAGAGAGTTCCACAGAGTTTGGCTATCAAGAAACCACTTTCGTGAGCTTCTACAGGAAGTCTGCAGGGGTTCTACAGGATGTTCAGAGATGGGATTTTGGAGGGTGGATGGAGAGAGAAAGGTGGAGAAGTGAGTATGGGGGTAGGATTGTTGGGTTGTGTTATATTCTTTCCACGACTAACCTACGTAGTGAACCGGGGGTTAGAGGGGGGGCGGAGCCCCCCCTTCGTTGCGCCGATTGCGCAGCGGGGGGGTCACAAGGGGGGCGGTAGCCCCCCCTGTCCGGGGGGTTTGAGGGGGGCAGGTAGCCCCCCTCTACGGGGTCCAGGGCAGTGCCCCAGGAAATTTTTTTTGGACACTATATTAGGTTGGGCAAACCTACCTATGGTTTTTGGTCCATGGTTTTGGATGTGATGGTTTTCGGTCCATGGTATTGGATGCTTCGGCATGTATAAATATGTATTGTAACATTGAAAGGAAAATAATGAAAAATCAAGCTGGTAGTCCCGGTTTTTGGATCCAGGGGAAAATATCTATGTATATGTGTTTTATGTGTTATGCTCTCGCATTGTTTATTTTTCTGTGATTTAGAATTCGTATGCAGGTAATTTTTGTACGGGGTTAAAACCTACACTTGGTATCAGAGCTATTTTGGCTTCAAGGGGACGCCTTTGTTGCTGAGGGGTTTTGCTCAAGCCTGTGGTAGACCCTGTTCAGTGGGAGATCTGCGAGATCGATTCTGGTGGTGAAAGAAGATGGCGAGCAGCAGAAAGATAGAGATCGAGAAGTTCAATGGTCAGAGTTTTGAGTTGTGGAAACTCAAGATGGAGGATCTGTTGGTGGATAAAGATCAGTGGATCGCGGTAGATCCAGGTACTAAACCAACGGGAGTGACCGATGAAGAATGGAAGAAGTTGGATCAGAAGGCAAAGAGCACAATACGATTGTGTGTCTCAGATTCAGTATTGCTAAATGTATCAGGGGAAGCTACGGCGAAGGCTTTGTGGGACAAGTTAGGGACTTTGTACCAATCTAAGTCTCTGGTGAATAAACTGTTCCTGCGGAAAAAGCTGTATAACCTGAGGATGAAAGATGGAGACTCGGTGACAAAGCATCTGAACGCATTTAATACTGTGGTAAGTCAGTTAGCGTCTATTGATATTAAAATTTCAGATGAAGATAAGTGCATCAATTTGTTGTGTTCTCTACCAGATTCGTGGGATAGTTTGGTTATTGCATTAGGTAGCAATGCAACTACTTTGCAGTTTGATGAAATAGTCTCAGCCTTGCTGACGGAGGAGATGAGACGGAAAAATATGGAGAGCCAGAATGGTGATGCCTTGTCTGTATGAGGACGGTCCCAGAATAGAAACAAAAATAAGTCATCTAGTGGGAGATCTAAATCTCCAGGAAAACCTGTAAAGGTGGTGTGCTGGAAATGGAGAAAGGAAGGGCACTTCAAAAGGGACCGTAAATCTAAAGCTCCTGATAAAGGAAAGGGATCTGATGATGCTCCTTCTGCAGAGGTGAAAACCACATTGGATGAAGGTGGGGATGTGTACTTGGCTTCTTCAAGTACACATGTAGATCATGAGGCATGGTTGATTGACTCAGGTGCATCCTTTCACTTCACTCCCCATAGAGAGTAGTTCTGTGAGTATGAGAAATACGATGGTGGTGATGTCTTCTTAGGGGATGATAGGAAGGCTAGAATCATTGGTCGCGGAAAAGTAAAGTTGAAGTTGCAAGGTGGAAGGGTTAGAACACTTCCGGGTGTTCTGCATATTCCTGCATTGGCCAAAAATCTGATTTCTGTAAGCAAGTTGGATGATGCAGGTGTAAAAACAGTGTTCGAGAAGGATACCTACAAGATGGTTCGGGGAGCACTGGTATTGTTGCGAGAAGTTCGGACTGGAACTCTGTACAAGCTGCAAGGTAGCACTGTTGTTGATGGGTGCAACAGTTCTGTGGTTCCTGAAAGTGGAGCTGAAAATCTAGTGGTCTCTGGAGAGAAGACCATGATGTGGCATCAAAGGCTTGGACATATTGGAGAGAAGGGCCTTCTAATACTTCATGGTAAAGGTATGGTAGAAGGTATGAGTAATAGCTCTCTGGATTTTGATTTCTGTGAAAATTGTGTATATGGGAAGCAGAATCGGGTGAGTTTCCCCTCTGGTGCTAAGAGGGTGAAACAGATATTAGAGCTTGTGCACAGTGATGTGTTTGGACCTGTGAAAGTTCCATCACTGGGTAAGTCTATGTACTATGTATCATTTATAGATGACTTCTCAAGGAATACATGGATATATTTCCTTAAGAAGAAATCTGAAGTCTTTGACAAGTTTAAAGAATTTAAGGCTCTGGTGGAAAATCAGACAGAGAAGAAGATAAACGTGCTGAGGACAGATAATGGTGGAGAGTTTTGCAGCAAGGAATTTGAAGAATTCTATAAGAAGTGTGGTATAGCACGGTAGAAGACTACTCCATATACACCTCAGCAAAATGGAGTCGCAGAAAGAATGAACAAGACGTTGATGGAAAGGGCAAGAAGCATGCTCAGTGGTGCAGGGTTAGGACAGGAATTCTGGGCAGAGGCGGTGGATACTGCATGTTACTTGGTCAACAGGTCACCTTCATCAGCATTGGAGGATAAGACTCCACAAGAAGTATGGACTGGTAAGAAAACCTCTCTTTCACATTTGAGGGTATTTGGATGTGATGCATATGTACATGTTCCAAAGGAGAAATGAACCAAGTTGGATAGTAAATCTGAAAAGTTTGTCTTTATTGGGTATAAGGATGGTTTAAAGGGTTATAAGCTTTGGAACCCAGTAACAAGGAAGGTTGTGTATAGCCGAGATGTGGTGTTCAGAGAGGTGAAAGTTGTTATTAAACATGAAGTCCAACCAAAGGAACCTAAGAAGATAGAGTTTGAGCTAAAGGAGGAAGAATCAGACTCTACAACAGAGCAGGAATCAAAAGATGAAGAGCCACAAACTCTGGCTCTGAGAAGATCAATTCAAGAAAGAAGGCAGCCAGAAAGGTATAGTCCATCTGCTTTCTGTTCAAATTTTGCTTTGTCTGTCACTGATGATGATCCCAGAACTGTGAAGGAAGCAGTGGATTCAGAGGATGGAAAACTCTGGAAAGAGGCCATGGTTGATGAAATGGCATCTTTGCACAAAAATGAGGCTTGGGATCTGGTGGAGTTACCGGCTGGAAGGAAACCCATTGGAAGAAAATGGGTGTTCAAAAAGAAGACAAATGAAGAAGGGAAGGTGGAGAAATACATAGCTCGATTGGTAGCAAAAGGTTATTCCCAGGTGCCGGGAATTGATTTTGGTGATATTTTTTCTCCTGTTGCCAGGTAACTTCTATTAGGTTACTTTTATCTATTGCTGCTGCTTTTGATTTTGAGGTAGAATAGATGGATGTGAAGACATCATTTCTTCATGGGGATTTGGAAGAGGAAATCTACATGAAGCAACCTGAAGGCTTTGCGGTGAAGGGTAAGAAAGAACTGGTATAAAAGTTAAAGAAGTCTTTGTATGGGTTAAAACAGTCACCAAGGATGTGGTATCAGAAATTTGATACATTTATACGGGGACTTGGCTTCACCAGAAGCAAAGCAGATCACTGTGTGTATTTTAAATTAATTGGTGACCGTGTTATTTATCTGGTCTTGTATGTGGATGATATGTTGCTGGTTGGAAATGACAAAGAAATTATCCAGGATTTGAAGACCCAATTGTCCTCCAAATTCGACATGAAAGATCTTGGTGCTGCAAAATATATTTTGGGCATGGAAACTAAAAGAGATCGGGCAAAGAGGAAGCTCTGGTTAAACTAGAGGAAGTATGTCGAGACAATACTGCAGAGGTTTAATATGCAGGATAGTAAACCGGTGAAGGTTCCTATTCATGTAGGTGTGAGGTTATCTGCTGAACAGTGTCCCAAGACACAAGAAGAGGAAGAGGACATGTCCCGTGTTCCATATGCGAGTGCAGTCGGTAGCCTGATGTATGCAATGGTCTATACTCGACCAGACATTGCACATGCAGTGGGATTATTGAGTAGGTTTACGTCAAAACCAGGGAAGGAGCACTACACAGCAGTGAAGCGAGTTTTCAGGTATTTGCGTGGCACTAGTGATTATGGTTTGTGCTACCAAGGAAGACCAGGATTGGAGAGAGTGTTGGATATTCGTGGCTTTGTTGATGCAGACTGGGCTGGAGATTTGGATAAGAGAAGATCTACAAGTGGGTATGTGTTTAACCTATTTGGAGGTGCAGTCAATTGGATGAGTAAGAAACAATCTATAGTGGCACTATCAACTACAGAGGCAGAATACGTCGCAGCCACTCATGCAAGCAAGGAAGCAGTTTGGTTGCAGAGATTGTGTTCAAGTATGGGGTTAGTGCAGGGAGCTATAAGAATAGACTGTGACAGCCAAAGTGCAATTTTCTTGGCAAAGAACCCTGCTTATCATTCAAAGACAAAGCACATTGATGTTCAGTATCACTTTGTGAGGGATATGATAGAAGACAAAAAGGTGTTATTGGTAAAGGTGGACACTTTGAAGAATACTGCAGATGCATTGACAAAATCTGTGAGCTCTGAGAAGTTCTCTTGGTGTAGAGAAACAATGGGCATTTCAGGGCTGGAAAAATGACTAAGCTCTCCTGTGGCCCCCTGTGGAAAGAAAACAACAAGTGGGAGATTGTTGGGTTGTGTTATATTCTTTCCACGACTAACCTATGTAGTGAACCAGGGGGTTAGAGGGGGGGCGGATCCCCCCCTTCATTGCGCTGATTGCGTAGCGGGGGGGTTTGAGGGGGGCGGGTAGCCCCCCTCTACGGGGTCCGGGGCAGCGCCCCAGGAAATTTTTTTTTGGACCCTATATTAGGTTGGGCGAACCTACCTATGGTTTTCGGTCCATGGTTTTGGACGTGATGGTTTTCGGTCCATGGTATTGGATGCTTCGGCATGTATAAATATGTATTGTAACATTGAAAGGAAAATAATGAAAAATCAAGCTAGTAGTCCCGGTTTTGGGATCCAGGGGAAAATCTCTGTGTATATGTGTTTTATGTGTTATGCTCTCGCATTGTTTATTTTTCTGTGATTTAGAATTCGTATGCAGGTAATTTCTGTACGAGGTTAAAACCTACAAGGATAAGGGTGTGAGGAGGTCCAGGACTTGGTGGATGGAGCTGAGGAGTCATGAGGATGGTTGGATTTGTCAAGGAGGAGTAGAGAAATGTTGCACAAAAATATGGAAATTAGGTCAAAGTGAGGGAACATAGCAAATGTGAGGCAAGAATCAGAGTTGGGGGATGGAGCAGATGGGTTTGATGGAGTACGGGTAGATGGAGAGGTATTACAGGCGCTCTGCAAGTTATTTCTCAAGCTGAACAAACAATGACTTGGAAAACCAATGACCTAGCTACCTTACTCTAATCTGACCTAAGTAACAACAAAGGAAATGAACAGAAGTTTATTTGCAATGAAATCACGTGAAATAGCTATGCAAACTAAGCAATCATGATCCTAAACGCATAACCACAACTGGTATCAACTTCTGCAAATGAGAACCTACACTAATAATTGCATGATGAAGCAAAGACAGTGTTTTTGGTAGCTGCAAGGACACCTTGGTCTCAGCTCATGATCCCACTGAGGGAGAGGTGAGATCAGAGGTGCTTGATGGCCTTTTTCTGAAGATCTTCCCTGTGATTAACCTATCAACTCAATCTGAACATAAAAAGCCTTTCTAATCATCAACAATGACCTAGGTAACCAGCAAGATTTTAATCTACTTAACAGAAATTATTTTGCAAAGACATGAAAACAAATAAATAACAGTACACAAAGGAAGCCTTGGCACTTGGGTTGGGCCCAACCCCAAGAGCTGTAGGCTCCTAAGAAAAACTCAGAACTGATGCCAAATAAAGCTGCTTTTCATTACTCAAAAATAACCATGTCACAAGAAATTTATACAGCAGTAGCTACGAAAATGAGCTGAGAAAATGACAACACTATAGTGCAAAACCCAATAGTTCAAAAAGTAACCTACGAAGGCTGAAATCCTTCCTATTTATGCACTACGAGGGTCCTCAGTAGCCCTCCTTAACTCAAGGGGCTCGGCTGTTCAAACTGCCAGTAAACAGTCACTTTTCACAAAGCTGCTCGACTGCCTTTAGGATTCGTTTTGGTGGCCTGCTGAGCTCCGAGTTGAGGGTGGAGATTTCGAGGAAGGGCCATTTAATGCAAGAGACACCCTTCCTATGAATCCTCACCCTTGGCTGTCATCTAGCTCATAATTGCTTGGCCTTGTTCCAAAATTTGTCCAAAAAACCTGAAATAACCACGTATTAGCCTTCTTGGTAAAGTGACCACCCTCATTCGTTCAAATAACATAAACATACTCAAAAAACATGCATAAATTATGAAAAATGGTGGATTGATGAAGAACAGTAGGCAAAATGAGCCCAATAAGTTACCCATTTTTTGGGCTCATCACCGGGCCGCAGTAGATTTCCAAGTTTGCACTTTGGTCGTCAAGGCATACTCATGGTCTTCAAACAATCACTCGACCGGGTCTATTTGAGTGGTAGTAGAGGTTGTGGCTACCTGGTGCATCTGAGTCTCTGCTTCCACTCTGACGACCTTGGAATTTTAGCTTGTCGCTTGTATTTCTTCATCCTCTATTGAATTTTGTGTACCTGCCTCCTTAGTTTCCTGACCTCCATCTTAAGTCGCATTGTCTCTTTAAACCGCTGCTAATATTTTTGTTTGACTGGGAGTCTTCATTGTTCACACAGCTTTACCCATTCCTGCTCAACCAACCCTTCCTCAGTTTCAGCAGCTGGAGGTAAATCCCCCTGGACGGCTTCTGTTGTGCCGACTATCAGGTTTTCCTCCTCTACCCATTCTTCTTCGATTATCTCTTGTTTCATGACCTTCTCACCTGGCTTTTCCATTGGCTCGTTCATCGGAACCGCTTCGCTTGGTCCCTCCTCTTCACCAATGGCTACTTCCTCTTGTTGCATGCTCATCGCGATAGGTGATGCCCTTGCGAGATGCTCTCCTGCTAATGTGTTTGTTAGAATCCTTCTCAGTTCCCCAGCCTCAAGGACCTCTACCTCTTTCCACCTTTTAGGCTCCGAAGTGCCTGTCGGCTAAGTAGCATCCACCCCACACGATTGTGGCCTCTGTGACAAATCCAAAGCTAGAGGAATGGTGAGATCTTCTTCTTTTCACCGAGGGGAACCAGTTACCCTTGCTCCTCGTGGGATAGAGGAGAAAAAGGAGAAATGGCACGAGTCTTCAATGTTCGGTCCCAAGTTCGACACTATTTCTTGTGGTTCAATGCCAACCTCACTCCCTAGCTCTCCCAGAGCTTCTTCCACAAGTCCCATGGCTTCCCCAGCTCCGAGCCCTTCTTGTCCTTGTTCCTCCTCTTCCATGGGTTCCATGGTCGAGGTGGTCACGACCTCTTCTTCATTCAGGTTATCCTCCTCCATCGGCTCCATGGTGGTAGGAGGTCCTTGTGGGGTACCCTCGGTCACCATATCGACCAATTCACCCACTCTTGCCTGTTGTGGTCCTGCCTCTATGGTTATCATGCTACCAAATTTCCCTGCTAGTTCCACAGGCGAGGCTGGTTCTTATGGGATAGCCTCGGCCGTGGCACTCTGTTATAGCAAAATTTGGGCACATCAACCCCAACTTCCAAATCCATATTATTAGGGTCCATCAACCCCTAATTCAGTTGTTTTCATTCCCTAATGAAGTTAACCTACATCATGCTTGATTCCCAAGAGTTTCATGACACTGTTCATCCAAAAAATGTCTCTTAAGGAGATCATCGCAGGTGGCCTTCTATCTGGCTGCAATGAATGGCAGGCACTACATTATCTGGGTGCTATGCATAGCACCTGGCCTTTTTTCCATTTGCGATGAGCGAGATCCATTGAATTTTTTAAATGAACTCATTGGATTCCTCATCCAATGGATGCTTCTAGAGGTTTCTAGAAGGATTGGGCTCGCTTTTGGATGAGGAAGGAGATGAATGAACCTTAATCCATTATCCCTTCCTCCATGGAACCACTTCCCAAATATGGAAAAGCATTCATGAGAGCCATTAATGGCCTAACCTCCTCTTTTCAACTATAAAAGGACCAAGCTCTCATTGGTTGGTCTAGGTTGAGACTTCTTAAGCTAAGGAAATGTTGCTTGGATGAGATTAGTAGAGAGAGTAATGTTATCATGTCAAATTTTTGTTTCCATGAGGAGAGAAGGGTTTGAAACTGGGAGGATGACGTTGAATCGAACATGCATCTACATGGGTTGTAATCTTCCTTTCTATGAATAAAGAGTTCTATGCTTTTTCCCAATCATGTGTTATGTGATGTATATTGTACTTTCAATTCTATAGTATGTTTAGTTAACAAATCGATATGTATGCTTTGATGGTTTTCTGTCTCGGCTTGTGTGCAGGTACCTTTCAAGCGATTTAAGCACAGAAGGGAGTGGCGAAAGTAGTCAAAGGGAAGAGGGATCGAGTGAGAGAAACAGGTTAGTACTTTTGCTCCTATTTCTTTTATCTGTTAGCTATAGGAAAAGCAATGGAATTACTTTACATGTTGTTCTAGACTTGCTACTAGGTCTAGGGGTTAGTCATTTGAAAAGACACTAAATTTTCCCATAACAAAATGGTGACTCCGCTGGGGATTTTCATTGAAATTAAATGGAAAGAGTGCTTCTCATTCTAGTTGCATTTTTAGGAATTTCGGAAAACATCTCGTGGTGAACCCTCAAAGGCAAATTTTAAGCAATATCAACCTAAAATTTACATCAATTAATCTAATAATGCATTGGAACCTAACAAAAACATCCAGAGGTCTAGGCTATAGATGTGTTCTGACGTCTTAAAACCTAGTGTGTTGTTTTCATTGAGGTTGGGTGATTCCTCCTCTCTGAACCGATAAGTACTAGTATGGACTTGTGCTCCTTGTACCATTGTGTATATAGTGGGAGACCCGAATAGGTTGAAATCCTTTATCCCTCGGAAGCTGAGTCTGCTGCCTTACCGATCACAATGCACAAAACACAACATTCGGGAAGACTAACTACCATACGGTAAATCCTTGTTAATTTCTAATTCATTTATCACCAAGTTGTATATTGCAGTTTTGTGATTAGTTTGGTAAACCCTCTTGCTTAGTATCTCCAGATTAGTTACTTTTGTTCCTTTTTGACTCCTTAAAAGAAAAGGTTCATCTGAGTGCTTGTCCTTTCAAGCTCATTAAACAATGAAAGCGACTAGAGTCATCTTTTGCTTTTTCTCGACTCTTAAAAAATGAAAAAGCAAAGTTAAGTTCCAGTGTCGTAAAAGTTAATTGACCATGGATAACATCCTCCACGCTTGTTTTTTGGTTGATCTTAGGTTGAAACATATGATGACAAATCCAGAGTCCACCAATCAAGGAATTCCTTTGATCGGAATCCTAGTCCTTTTCCTCCATTTGGAAATATTGGTGCTCCATATATGGCTACACTGTCCCTTCCGGGATTTACCATTGGTTTGCTAGTATGGTTGTTTTCAACCTCCTTGGTTCAAAATGTCGTGATTTCTCCGAAATTGAGTATACCTCCAACTGGAAAAAATCAACCTCCAGTTGATCCTAAAGTTGACCCTTTTCCTTCTTCCTTGGTTATTTCTTCTTCCCCTTCTTCCTCTTTACCTGGTGAAAGTATTGGTACTAGTAACCAGGTGGCTAAGAAGAAGAAGAAGAAAATTCAACAGAGGGAAAACCAAGCAACCATTGCTTTGAATGCAACATCTGATGATAAACCATCCATCAAGCCTCACAAAGTTCAATATCCATGCAAACTTTGTGTGGGAGACCATCTTCTTCGAAATTGTCCTGATATTCCTCAGATCTTAGAAGAATGGTCTTCTCGTTCACATCATTCTATGTCACCAACCTCTAGAGATCATGTTGGTGACACAACATCAACTAGTGCTAGTAAAGTTCATGAAAAGAAGGGTGAAGTTAAGTTTCCATGTAGGTTACGTGAAGGGAATCATCCCATTCACCTTTGTCCCTATCTAGACGAAGCCAAAAAAGTGTTGGATAATCATCTTGCTTCACCGCAGCGACTTCCATCTGGTTACAGGAAACTCTCCCTAAATCCTTCACTAGTTGATAAATTGACTGACCAAAATCAATTGTTGGTCAATCCCACTCTCTCTGAAAGTGAATCTCATGAGTCTATACCCGACCCAAATCAACAAGTCAAGGTAGTAATTGACCCAATTTCACCTTCAGTAAATCATACCTTTCCCGAAGAGAGTGAAAATGATACCACTCAAGTTCTTTTTGTTTCTTTAGATTCTAAGGAGCTTGGGGGCAGTCCTCCCGTTCCATCAAGATAAGAGGAAAATACTCCAGTTCTTGTAACTCAAGGGGTTAATTCTCCCATTTCTACGCTACCCCCTCCAAGTACTCTGGTCACTTCCTTTGATTGGAATTGACTGGCAGGATTCCGCCTTCCTTCTTATGTGCCTTTCTAGATCATAGTACAAGTTTGTAATATGATTGTATCTGGCACTATTATAGATGAAGGTGCATCAGTGAGTATCCTTTCCTCAATTTCTTGGCAAGCACTCGGTTCGCCGCCACTTGTGCCAGTTACACAGAATCTGTTGGCTTTTAACAGAGGAACCAGTCAACCATTAGGGATCCTCCCTCAATTACCTATTACTTTGGGAGGAAAAACTATTTATCTGAATGTGATGGTAGTCCCAGGTGCTTTAGATTTCAACTTAATTCTTAGGCGTGACTATGTTTATGACATGGGAGCTATTGTTTCAACACTCTTTCGAGTGATTTGTTTCTCGCATGAAGGCAGGATTGTCACCGTTGACCAACTTTCATTTCCCGGTCCAAATATGGCTCCTAGTCAACCATCTTCCCTAAATGGTCCCTTTGTACCAATGGTATCATCCCTGCTATGAGTTAATTATGTGGCAACTTGTTCCATACCTACATCAACTGATGATCAATTCAATGATGTTGTACATCATGTACTGGGGGCATTGGAACCAGATCTCTCCTTCATGACCTTTTAGGAGTTGTGAAGCAAAGGGTTCCCGAGGATAGTTCGTTGTCTTGTGTCAACCTTGTTAAAAAATGAACCCAAGGGTCCGAGGATAGTTCATTGTCTTGTGTCAACCTCATTAAAAAATGAAACAAGGAAGCCGAGGATAGTTCCTTGTATTGTGTCAACCTCGTTAAAAAATGAACCCAAGGGTTCGAGGATAGTTCGTTGTCTTGTGTCAACCTCATTAAAAAATGAAACAAGGGTCCCCAAGGATAGTTCTTTTACTATGTCAACCTCATTAAAAAATGAAACAGGCCCTTCGAGGATAGTTCGTTGTCTTGTGTCAACCTCATTAAAAAATGAAACAATGGTCTCTAAGGATAGTTCGTTGTCTTGTGTCAACCTCATTAAAAAATGAAACCAAGGAATATGAGGATAGTTCCTGGTCTTGTGTCAACCTCGTTATAAAATGAAACAAGGAGTATGAGGACAGTTCTTGGTCTTGTGTCAACCTCGTTAAAAAATGAAACTAATAGAATGATCATAGTTCCTTGTCTTGTGTCAAGCTCGTTAAAAAATGAAACAAGGAATCAGAGCAGAGTTCCTTGTATTGTGTCAAGCTCTTTTTAAAATGAAACAAGGTCCCCTGGAGAAAAGTTCTAAGTCGAGTATTTGAGTAGATATTATAAAATCCCAATCGAGTCTTTCACTTGATCTCGTAAGCGAACCTTGATTCCATCCACTTGATAGCCATGGGTAGTCTACTTAGGTGAATGTAATGAAGCTTGGGGGGCATACACCTAGTGGTAAAGATAAGTTTCCATGTAGGTTATGTGAAGGGAGTCATCCAATTCACCTTTGTCTATCTAGATGAAGCCAAAAAGGTGTTGGATAACCATCCTGCTTCACCACAGTGACTTCCATCTGGTTACTGGAGACTCTCCTTTTCATCATGTTGGGGGCATGTAAACCAATCTCAAGCAAAGTTTTTTGTTTTAAGCTTGGGTAAAAATGAAACTGAATCCAAGCATAGTTTTTCGTTTCAAGCTTGTGTAAACATGAAACTGAATCCAAGCATAGTTCCCTATGGTTCAAGCTTGTCTAAAAATGAACCCGTTTCTATTTTTAACCCTTGTGATTGCCATCCTATCAGCCTTTTTTCGTCAGATGAGCCTTGGTCATTTCATTCCACCGCCACCCTCCCTTTTGCTGATCATACACTTTCACTTGGTTGTTTTACCCTTTCGAGGGACAATTGCAACGAGTGGTCTTATTAGCTAACCTATTCACATAAATCAACATGTTTTGAGAAGTTCCAACATCACCAAAACCAATTGCTACCCTAGACACCACTCGTTCCTCAAAATGGAGTCCTCTTTAAGCTCTTTTCAAACTCTCTAAACATGAAAATATTGTCGAGCACCGTTTCTAGCTCATCAATGGACTAGAATCGATATCTACTCAGTATAGTTTTACCCCTTCTTCAGGTTGAGATAGATTAACTACGAAAAAGGTACTCATTGGTCAAACATGATCAATAGGTTCTCTCTTGTATTGTTTTATGCTTTTTCGGGCTTGAGAGACAAATGTACAAAAAAGAACTTTTGGAGTTTCCTTTTAGTCCCTTTTCAGACTCTCTAAATGTGAAAAGGACTGAGTTATCTTTGTCGTTAAACTCGTTAAAAACATTAAATAGCGACAAACTTGTCCATCTAGACAAGATCGAGTTTCACCTTTGCTAGACTCGTTAAAACATCAAATAGCAATGGATTCACCCAAAGGGTGGAATTATACAACAAGCATATGTTATCCTCCTCAAGCTTGATTAAAAATAAAGAGGTACTGGTCAAAAATGACTAGGGAAAATGGGAAAAAGCTGGGAACACTTTATGGTAGCAGGTCGCTCTTGAACATGACACTTTCACCTCATCACTGTGACTATGTGGGTTGGGTCATTTAGCTTGATGGTCATCACACCGTTGGTCTATCATACCGTCCATCACTTTGTTTTGGGTCAATGCTACCAATTCACTTCAGTGTCGCCAATATGTTCAAGAGAAGTCACTCAGTTCAAAACTTCATCCTTTACACTACAGTAAACCTTCATCTTCATGCCCGCCATTCCTGAACCTTGTGTCGTCATTCGACGTTTCATCTCAAAAATCATTTACCTCATTTCGTGTCGTTGACGTGGGATACATCAAGGCCCTCCTGCAACGTGTCGCTTCTTGTCGACAGCAGCACATCATCCAAAAAGTTGACTTAGAAACACCTCTTCAGTACCTTGAGGCTTGCATACATCAATGGCAGGTTTCTCGCTTCTGGCAATAGGTTGAAATCACTAGCCTTTGACCGAAATACTTTGTATGGTGTTCGACATCAAATAATTTATTCACACCATGCAGAATAGTACCTTGAGGGTCATTATCATTATCGGTGATTCCTCTCGCATTTGTTAATGGCTTACATCATTGGCTAGTAATCAGACGATGTCTCTCCATGTTCGACTTTAGATAATCTATTCACATGGTTAGACTTGTACTTGAGTGAAATATTGGACGAGATTAAAGACCCCGGATCTAGTTTCATCCATCTGGGCTGCGATATATTTTTCAGGAGTACTATATCAAATGTACAATGGCCTTACATTCATGGTCATCCATTCATGGGTCTATATCTATAGATGAATATATTTGTACATGTAATGAAAGTTCATAAGCTGAGCATGGGTATGCCTTCCCTCAGCTAATTATGAGAAAAAATCAAAGTATCATGATATTTGTGTTGTAACTGATGCATGTCACCTTCTGTTTCAAAACCTTCTCTCCAAGTGGTAAAGCATCTCACTCGACATGTTTATTTTTGACTTCATTCTTTAGGGGGCAACTGTTATAGGAAAATTTGGGCACATCAACCCCAACTTCCAGATCCGTATTATTAAGGTCCATCAACCCCTAATTCAGTTGTTTTCATTCCCTAATGAAGTTAACCTACGTCATGCTTGCTTCCCAAGAGTTTCATGACACCGTTCATCCAAAAAATGTCCCTAAGGAGATCATCGCAGGTGGCCTTCTATCTAGCTGCAATGAATGGAAAGCACTTCACTGTCTGGGTGCTATGCATAGCACCTGGCCTTTGTTGCACCTACGATGAGTAAGATCCATTGAATTTTTTAAATGAACTCATTGGATTCCTCATCCAATGGGTGCTTCTGGAGATTTCTAGAAGGATTGGGCTCGCTTTTGGATGAGGAAGGAGATGAATGAACCTTAATCCATTATCCCTTCCTCCATGGAACCACTTCCCAAATATGGAAAATCATTCATGAGAGCCATTAATGGCCTAACCTCCTCTTTTCAGCTATAAAAGAACCAAGCTCTCATTGGCTAGTCTAGGTTGAGACTTCTTAAGCTAAGGAAATGTTGCTTGGATGAGAATAGTAGAGAGAGTAATGTTATCATGTCAAATTGTTGTTTCCATGAGGAGACAAGGGTTTGAAGCTGGGAGGATGACACTGAATTGAACATGCATCTACATGCGTTGTAATCTTCCTTTCTATGAATAAAGAGTTCTATGCGTTTTCCCATTCATGTGTTATGTGATGTATATTGTACTTTCGACTCTATAGTATGTTTAGTTAACAAATCAGTATGTATGCTTTGATGGTTTTCTGTCTCGTCTTGTGTGCAGGTACCTTTCAAGTGAGTTAAGTATGGAAGGGAGCGGCGAAAGCGGTCAAAGGGAAGAGGGATCAAGAAAGAGATATAGGTTAGCACTTTTGCTCCTCTTTGTTTTATCTGTTAGCTATAGGAAAAGCAATGGATTTACTTTACCTGTTGTTCTAGACTTGCTACTAGGTCTAGGGGTTAGTCATTCGAAAAGACACAAAATCTACCCATAACAAACTAGTGGGCCCTTCTGTGTCAACTCATGCATCTTCCATTGGCTCCATAGTTTCGGCTTGCTCTTGGGGAGAAGCCTCTTCTTCAAATTCTTCTACTTCCATCTCCATCTCCATCTCTTCCGGTTCCTCCTAGACAACATAATCGTCTTCTCCTACGTTTTCTTCCTCCATTGCTTTTGGGTCCTCTTCCCTGGTAGCCACAGCGGCTGCTACTTCTTCCTCTGTAGAATCCCGAAACAATTCCCATGGATTGGAATTCATCTGATGGCATTCATTACTAACAGCTGAACCAGCCCATGGTGGGTGATGACTGCCAATACCTATCGCGACCCCTGAGCTGAATGTTCCATTAAGTCAAGGCTTCTCAAAAGGAAATAGGGCACATTCATTGAAAAAGCTTCTGCTTGGGGAAATCACAGGTGAGCTAGTATGCAAAGATGGTATTTGAATATGGTGGAGTATCTCCCTTCACAAGTCATATATTTTATGATGAGCTCTGCTACTCCTCCCCATGGATGCGGTAGCGAGTTTTGGTCGTATCCCTAACCCTTTTATGCGATATTTTCTCCCACTTGTAAAAAAGCTTTGGGAAACTTTGAAAGGGCAGTCCTTCTTGAGAACCATCACTGTCTGTTTTGAGAGAGCCCACTGATTTCTACGATGGCTTCCTCTGTCATAGGGATTTCAATTCCGCGGACCCCAGAGCTTTCTTCTTCTAAGTTGAGTGCGAATTCTACTATAGTTTCTTCATTCGACCCTCTCAACCCGTCAAAGTAAACATTCCAGCATGCATTCTCAAAAGCCTGCCATACCTCCTGGTTGTTCTGAACTCTCGTTGTATCCTCAGGCTCATGTCGCAAAGATCGTCCACCCATTGCTGTAGAGGTTGGATCAGCATGACGACTACAGTTGGCTGGCAGGGGAGAATGACAGGGCTCCAAACCGTTGGCAACTAAAATAACATCATGGTTGCTTTTGGGGAAAACGGATGAAACAATACTAGTACATTTGAAAATGATGACAGGTTATGGTGGTACTGTTAGATATTTTAGAAATTTAATGCAGCATGTTGGGGAGGTGATTGATTATGACTCTGCGCATACGAGTACGCATTCCAACACATCAAAGGTATGATTACGGAGTACCAAAATCATTAGATTCTGTTAGGTGAGGATTGTGTGTCATGAATTATTTTTCGAGGTACGCCGTCGTTTATTATGACGGTTCCCCCCCCCCCCCCCCCCCCCCAAACTTAATTATGGCCATCCATGACATGTTTTAATGTCTTTTTGGAATATTTTAATTAAATCTGTAAAATCAGCAGAGATGTACCTGTGGACCTACCTTATGGTGGAGTAACAACAAAATGTCTGACGGAGTAACAGCAACAGGGAATAACAAAAGCAAGGAGTAACAACAACGACGAAGTAACAAAAATGGCAGAGTAATGGCAGTTATGGAGTAACAGCACCGACAGAGTAACGACAACATCGAGTAACAACATTGGTGGAGTAACAACAGTTGCAGAGTAACAACACTAGCAGAGTAATGGCAGTTGCGGAGTAACAGCACCGACAGAGTAACAACAGTTGCAGAGTAACAACAACAGCGGAGTAACAATAGTTTCGGAGTAACAACAGTTATGGAGTAACAACAATTGCGGAGTAACAACACTGGCGGAGTAACAACAGTTGCGGAGTAACAACACACACTAGTGGAGTAACAACAACATCTTAATAGCAGTACTAGTGGAGTAACAGCGTCGAGTGTTACATTTCTCCTGGCCATCTTCCTTCATTATTCCTGCAAAATACAAATAAGTATGTAATGACAATATTATATATATATATATATATATATATATATATAGATATATATATATATATATTTTTAGAGAACAATGAGAGTGTTCTCTATTCTGATAACCATTAAGTCAGATGAATCAGAAAGGTGTTTGACAAAGGCATTTCTAGAGACTTGGCGGTGGCGTAGTTTTACACAGTGTCCATTTACTGAGAACAAGGTATGGTTGTCATCTATTGTAATTAATCTAACCGTTCCATTGTCAAACATTGCATCCACTTGATATGGCCCCATCCAGTGAGTGTGAAGCTTGCCTTTGAAATCCTTAAATCGAGAGTCATAAAGGAATGCCAAATCTCCCACATGAAACACCTTAGTTTTGATAAATTTATCATGCCATTTCATTCTATGTTGTTGAACAGCAGTAGTCTTCTGGACAACTACTGATTGAATCTCGTCCAACTCATTTAGCTATTCTAGTCAGTGTTTCAGTGCTTCTGATAGATCTAGGCCTACTTCTAGAGTTGTTATGAGTGTATTGATCTCAAATTCCACCGGAAACAAGGGGGATTTCCCATAGACTAATTCAAATGGGGAAAACCCAGTTGTGTTTCGCCATGTTGTCTTGTATGCCCATAAATCTTCTAGAAGTTTCTGTGCCCAGTCTCGGCGATGACTTGCTATTGTCTTTGCCAAGATATTTTCCAATACATTGTTTGTGCTTTCTACTTGTCCATTTGCCTGGGGGTGATAGGGAGTTGTCACTCTATGTTTGACCCCATATTTTTGCATCAACTTTCCTATAATGTGAGATGTGAACTGTGATCCTCCAGTTAAATACAATTTCCCGTGGAGTACCATATCGGGCAAAGATTTCTTCAAAAAGAAAGTCTGCCACTACTTGCTTTGTTGCTCTTGTGACCGCTCTGGCTTCCACCCATTTAGTTACATAATCAGTGCAGACTAGGATGTAAGCTTTCTAATGAGAAGGTGGGTTGAAGGGTCCAACAAAATCGATGGCCCATTTCTCAAATGATTCAAGGACTATCTAGGGCTGAAGAGGCATTTCATCTGCTTTCCCAAGTTGTCCTAGTCGTTGGCAGCTATCACACCTTCAAAAATAATCTTGAGCATCACGAAAGATGGAGGGCCAGTAATATCCCATTTGCAGCACTTTGTGACCTATTCTTTTATCTGCAAAATGCCCTCGACAGTGTCCATCATGTGTAGCCTTTAATATCTCATAAATATCATCTTCTTCCACACAACGCCAAATCTGTTGGTCAACCCTTGTATGAAAGAGATATCCTGCCATCCATGAATAGTCAAGTACTCTGGTGAATAATCTTCCTTTGCTCCTCATATGATAGATGACGAGGAACCTTCTTTGTAGCAAGATAATTAGAAATATCTACATACCATGGAGCGTAAGTAGAAACTGCAAAAGGATCTTCATCTGGAAAATCATCTTCGATTGGTGTACTCTTACCATCATGTTCTATCCTAGATAAGAAATTTGCAACCACATTGTCCTTCCCTGGTTTATTTACTATAGTAATATCAAATTCCTGTAGTAGCAAAAGCCATCTTGTAATGCGACTAGGGGTAACAGGTTTATTCATTAAATACCTGATAGCTGCATGATCAATATGCACAAAAGTAGGATACCCAGTAATGTAGTGCCAGAATTTGTTGATGGCATAAATGACAGCAAGGAATTATTTCTCAGTCACTGTGTAGATTAATTCAGCAGGAGCCAAATTATTACTAACATAGTAAACTGCATATGGTATTCTGTTCTCTTGTTTTCCCAATACTGCACCAATCGTTGTTTGGGAAGCATCCATATGAATATGGAAAGGTAATGCCCAGTCTGGTCCTCTAAGTATCGAAGCACTGCAAACCAATTCTTTAATTTTCGTAAAGGTTGCATCACAGTCACTTGACCACACAAAATCTGAATCTTTTGTTAGTAATTGAAAAAGTGGGTGTGCTAATTTCACAAAATTTTCTATAAAACGCCTGTAATAACCAGCACAACCAATAAAGATGCGTACCTGTGTGGGCGTTTTGGGTGTTGGTAAGTGCAGAATTACCTTTATTTTCACTGGGTCCATCCTGATTCCTTCAGCTGAGAGAAAATGTCCCAGAACGATTCCCTCCTCCATCATCATATGGAATTTTACTATACTCAGAGAGACACACGCTTGTATACACCTTTCTAAATTTTTCAGCCCTTCTAGAAATGAATCCCCATATGGAGTAAAGTCATCCATGTAAATTTCAACGCTGTCATCTAGCAGGTCAGAGAAGATCCGCAAAATTGCCCTATGGAACATTGTAGGAGCATTACACAAGCCAAAAGGAAGGACCCAGTATGCGAATGTTCCCCAGGGGCATGTGAAAGTGGTTTTGTCCTGATCCTTAGGAGCTATATGGATCTGGTTATAGCCACTAAACCCATGTAGAAAAGAGAAAAGCTTTTTGCCAGCCAATGTGTCCAAAACTTGATCAATAAATGGCAAAGGAAAATGATCTTTCTGCATTGCCTTATTTAATTCTCAATAATCCACGCATATCCGCCATTTACCATTTTTCTTGGGGACCATTACTAATGGTGAGACCCATTGGCTATCTGAGATGGGGTAAATAAAACCTACGTCTAGTAATTTTTGAAGCTCTTCTTTCACAACATTTTTCAACGCAGGGTTCATTCTTCTCTGAGGTTGTCTCACAGGACGACAATCTTCCTTAATGTATATGCGATGGGTACATAAATCAGCAGGAATCCCCTTCATGTTTGAATAATCCTAGGCGAAGGCTTCTTTATGTTTCCGAAGGACATCTACAAGTTGCTTCTTCTGGGATTCTGATAGGTTTGGATTAATATTCAGGGTTTTTCGCGGTTCTAATTCCAGTGGAACACTTTCATGGGGTGCATCAACAGGTGGCTCCTCTAATCCTTCTATTGTTTCAATAGTTTCCTGAGTCTCATAGCTTAGGATAGATTCTAGGATTTGTTGATTTGGCTCTGAAATGGAGCAAGGATCATCCATAAAGGAAGTGATTACATCATCTTCTGATTCCATTTTCAACTGAAGGGCCTGTCCAATAGTGAGGACTGGTCTCAATTCCTCATTTTCCATTTTGGGCTCTTCCCTAGATAAAGTTTTCTTTCCACCTGCTGGTTTTATGGATGGGTTTGGTTCTACAGGTGGGTATAACACTAAATTCTTAGTGTTATGCCCATTTGAAATAACCATGTTCCCTAAACGGCACCCAATGTAAGCATATGCAATAGCCATCCATGGTCTACGCAAAATCAAAGATGGCTGCCCACCAAAGATTGCATATGTAAAACCAAGAAATCTATGGGATAGTGCCATGAATGCACTAAAATTGTTACATCTTCCAACTTCCCTACAGGTTTGACTGTAGACCGGTCTGCAAATTCCAATACTATAGTTGTATGTTTCAAATTACGAAGGCCTAATGCATGCATGGTTTCAATGGTGATGACGTTGATGGCAGCACCCAGGTCTACCAGCACTTTTGGATTCTCTACCCCATTAATTTGTACTGTCAAAATCGGGTTCCCTGGATCTCCATACTTCACAGGCATTGGTTTTCCCATCATGAAATCTGATAATTTTCCCATAACATGAATAGTGAGGGGGTCTTTGGATTTCTTTGCAAGTTTCTTTGAACAATATTCCCTAAGAGTCTTTGTGTATATTGGCACATCCTTCATAGATTGTAACAAGGGAATTTTAACAAATAAGTTTTGCAATTCTCCTAACAAATCAAATTCAACTTGAGGGCTTGGTTTACTCAAAATTAGTCTCTCTGGATAACGTGGTTCAGATTGATGTTGTTTTACAAGAGGTTCCTGGTTTCTATGAGTTTGTTTTGGCTCTTTATTAATTAGTCCTGATTCCTTACCTTCACTATCACGTTGTTCAATGATAACTAGAGGAGGTTGACCATTGACTGTCCGCCCCGATCGCAAATTCATTTCATACAACTCTGCACTGGAGATGCTATATGAAGGTAGGTTAAGAACGTAAGCGTGATGAGCTCCCTTATTATTAGGATTAGGGTTAGGTTGTATTGGAAGCTGAGGATGGGCAGGTTGATTACTAGGAGGCACATTATAAGGCAGTTGGAGTTGCTGTTGTGGCATCGGCTAAGGAAACTACCCAGGAGAGGATCCTCGCCAAGTTGGAAACTATGGAGAGCTCGTACTGGCTTGAGGGTTCCACTACTGCCAAGGTGGAAACTAGAATTGCGGCCACATCGGAGGATAGGGCATGGTCTAAGGATTCATATTAAAATTATTGAAATATTGAGATGGATCTGAGTACATACCTTGATTTCCCATCGGTGGTTGAGGCTGCCATGGCTTCCTAGACCCCATGAGGTACAATTGCTCCATGTCTTCCCTTGTCCCTTGAAATACTGCTTTCAGGCCTAGCAAGGAGGGGCATGAACTTGTTGCATGGTTTAGCTCACAGATTACACATTCCTTTATGGAGTTTAGTGGACATTCCCTTTCCAGGTGCTTCTTTCTACACTTTGGGAAAAATATCGCCATGGTCCTGTCTAATTCCAGCTGCTTCTGTTTTACTTGCAGAGTATCCATCTGTGCCGACAGAGTGCTGAGGATATCCGTCCTCAAGTTGTCTAGTAGGTTTCCAATTTCTGCCTTTGTAACACCCCTGCCAGACCCCTTTGCTGAGAAAATCACTTATCTGTTTCATGCAAGCCCCCTCGAGCACTGAATACATAGTTCACATATAACTTCGAAGCTTTCCTTAGAGATGTCTCCCTTTCCGACAATGTTCAACAGTTCCATCGAGTCCTCACGAAAATCCTAGAGGAGGATAAGTTTTAAATTCTCCTTATCCAGGTCAGAGTGACCTAACCTCTGTAAGGTGTACTTGAATCGTTCCACACAATCTTCCAGGCTCTCATCTCTTTTTTGTGTGAACTTGAAAAGTTCCTCCTTGATGTTTCGGGATTTACATTAATCCTAGTATTTTTCCAAAAATGTTGTCTGCATATCATCCCATGTGGAAATAGACTTCCCTCCAAGGCCCATGAACCATCACAGAGCCATTCCCTTTAATGTAGAGGGAAAAAGTTTTAACTTTTGGGCATCTATTGTGTAGTCATACCCCCGACACACTATGTAAAACTCAAATAGAAATGTTCAGGGTCTTCTAAAACAATCCCATGAAAGTTTGGTAAGGCTACTAATGGAATAGGCTTTGTGGGCGCACTGGCTCCCAGATCCCTAATCAGAAAATTAATGGTGGAGGTTGTGGGAGCCATAAATATCTTCCAATAACCACTGGGAATTTCAACAGGCTCTATGGAAGATGGCTGAGGATTCCTTACCACTCGGATTCGAGTTGCTTTAGTAGCACTTCCCCAGTCTCTTGGTGATGCAAGTAATCCTTCGTTCCCTTCTCCTATGTCCTGATGACTTGATCCCTCAGGTACAACCTTCTTTCCTTTGCTGGAGTAGTCTGACCCTGTCGATGTTTTGCTTGCAACCTCTTCTCTTTCTATTACCAGCATAAATTTCTCCTCATCAGGTATACTGTTGGATGATTCCTCAACTGGTGGAGGGACCTGCTGTGTCGAACCACCAAAGAATGTTGTAGACAGCATTGGTTGATCTACTGATTGTTCCTCGGACTTCACTCTTCGTGCCCCTGGTCTCACAGCTACGCGAGAGAATGCTTCTGATTCAGCCTGTGCTATAATTTGCTGGATATAGGTCTTTCTTCCCAGACCTGGTGCTCCCCTCTTTGGGGCTCTCTCTCTGCCCCTCTTATTTAGTTCTTTATTCATACAAAAGTTGGTATGATGGAAGATCTTGGTATGAACCTACAATGTTTCAATCTTGAAGTAAGGTGTCAAAGGACCATTTCGTCCCCACGACGAAAGAACTTACAAAAAGAAAGGCAACTAAAAAAAAAACAAAAATCTAGCGTTCAAGGCCCGGAGCAGGGTGTCAAAGGACTCCTTCCTCCCCAAGGCAAGAATCAGAAACAAACACACACCTGGAGAAGACCTAATACTTCCATATCTGAAGTAGGGTATCACAAGACTCCTAGCTCCCCAGGGTAAACGCTAGGGTTTTCATGAAAAACACGCAATGGTTTTGAAAAGAAATAAATCTAACTCACGGCTTGGAGCAGGGAGTCAAAAGACTCCTCCCTCCCCAGGACAAGAGAGTGGCCCAAAATAAAAATAAAAACAAAAATAAACAAGGGGAAAGAACACCTACGCTCAGGACCTAAAGCAGAGTGAGAAAACTTGTTCTCTCCCCAGGACGAGAGATTGACCCTCTGGTTGGTCCAGATGGTTGTCTTGCACCATGTTAGCCTCCTCGGCAACGGTGCCAAAATTTTGGTGTCTAGGTATGAACGATTTATTCACCCTATTTCGACATTAATTTATCAATCTATGTGCGTATCCTTTCAAGGAAATGCGCAAGGTATATGAAGGGGAAAAAGCACAATCTGTTCTGACCAAGGGTTCGTGGCTAAGATTCAAAACATTGCTGTAAGACTAAACTACATACAAAACTCAAGAAAACAATTACAAGAATTAAAGAACTGTAACAACAAGCATAACTAATAAATAACATACACAGAATGATGTAGCACCTGATCAGAAGAGCGGGCCCAGCTCTCTAATTAGGGCTACGTGAGTCACAACGAAGATTAGAACAACAAAACAAATGATAATTTATTAATCTGAAACAGGAAATTACGATATCGATGGGGGAATCCCCATTTACAAGAACAATCTGTCTTTTATACACAGTGTGGGAGAACAACATCTTTCCCCAAAACATGGTAACCATATATTCAAAAATATACATTAGTTGGAACGACACCAATACTAGATAAACAAGATCAGCAAGAGGTCCAAGAATGGTTCAGGGATCTATGACTCCAGCTGCGCAACCTCCTTATGGCTAGTCATTGCTGGATCTACTATGAGATGCTGAAGCAATGGTTTATGTTCTCCAGAAGCTACGGTCAAACATACATTTTAGCACTACAAATAGGTAAGACTTCGTGACTTTAGTTCATTAATAAAATATTCCAATAGGCAAGTCAAGGGTGTCTACCCTGTAAATTTAGCATAGCAAACATGGGTAAATAAGTGCAAAAAGGTCAAAAAGGGTGATGGAAACGCAACAGAATGATAGCCCGATTTGGTGCCCAACAGTAGAGCACACCATCCACTAGCCAAACCTGAGTTTTACTACTAGCTTATCTAAAGTTTTAACAACTTTCCTAGTATATGTTATAGATGAATGAAAAGAAAACAGAATTACCGAGAAAAAAAAACTGTAACTGCATTTCAAAATATCTCCCAAGAATCCAAACCTTCTTCACATCATTTTCAGGTAATTGTCTCTCATTTACACTTTCTTTGAAGAGAAATCAACACCCCTTGTCTTCAAAGTATAGTAGTGTGGATGAATTCTGACATGCATGAATTTTCCTTTTCTCTCTGCTTTCATTTTCGCTAATTCTTGTTGTCCAAATATTCTAGTAGGATCAACATGTGAGGTTTTTGAAATCACATGATATAATTCATTGTCCTTGTATTTATTTTTGCTGGTATATGAATTCTCCATGCTCTAAAGTATGTGAGATCCTTAACCTTCCTTCTCTAGGGATTGGTGTTAGAGCTCAAGCAAGTATATTCATAGGGTGATGACCACTCTGTGTTTTAATGGATGGAAGATAAGCATAAAAGATTAGGAAACTAATCAATATCCATTCCTCCAAATTCATAATGACAAGCCAATTGATCTTACAAGAGGATGCTCAGTGCTTGGTACACATAGAGATGTTAGAAACAATAAAATTACAAAAAAATAAAATTGCTTAGCTACATAAATATCTAATATGAAATTTCTATGACAAAATATAGTGCCTTATTGCAAAGTGTTTCACAAGGGGCTAACAAAATGTAACAGGGGAATACTACCACTATCACGTAAATAATCACTTCCTCCTTTTAGTGAAATATAAATCCAACAAGGGAGGCTTCCATAGGAGCCTCATGGAATCCTTAGACAAGACAAAATCAAGTCTAGGGCCTTCTATACTAAAAACGTATTACTACCACTTAAACATAAAATTCAAGGAAAGGAATCAAATGGTTTGTGAGGGGAATTTGCATATTTTAGCAAATGAACCTTCTAAGACAATTTTGGATTTTTATGAAATTAGCATAAGTCAAAAAGTAAACCACAAACAATACAAATAAAGAAAAAGCTATGGTTGCAAAACTTGCAATTAAGATAGTATATTTCAGAACAAGTTATTATAACAACAAATAAATTGACCCTTGAACTTGAATGCCAATGGAAACTAGGGCTCAAAAGAAAGATTAGACTAGATTTTAATTAACACACAAATTTTGAATGTAAAAGGGCATATAAAATCCCTAAAATGTGAAATCTTGAACCCTACAAAGGTTGTAAAATAAATGAACAATAAAATATATAATGAATGAGTCCATTTTGAACCATACAAATGCTCATAAAACCTAAACATCTAGCTATTCTATGATTGAAAATAAAATTGTAGTTGTTATAAACCCTAATTTAATCCTAAAATAGAAAATAAAGAGTAAAATTTTAAATTTTATGAAAATTTTGGATTTTATGATTGAATATTGGGAGAAAGACTAGTACCTATGTATTTTCAAGGCATATGGGGTTAATCAAGGACTCCTTTGGGAGAGTAAGATGATCAAGAAATATATCTAGGGTGGTTCACTACTAACCCTAGAATATCTACCTAGTAACTTACAAAATCCAAGAAATTTAATTGAAATTTTCTCCACTAGAAAGATTCTGAGGGTTTTAAAGAAGGGATTTGCTCAAGACAAACCAAGTGAATGCACCCTTTGCACTAGAAAAATACAATTAATAAAGAGTAAAATTTTGAATTTTATGATTGACTAACAGGAGAAAGATTCTTCCCTACTTTTTTTCGGAGCACAAGGGTTACCGAAGGACTCCCATAGGAGAGTAAGATGATCTAGAAAGATATCTAGGATTGTCCACTTTTGAAACTCATCACACAATGCCCATCCCAGTTTTAGTTGTTCAAACTGCCCCTCTATGTTCGCATCACAATTCCTAACTGGAGTCATAATAATGTCCTCTCCAACTACGTCATTGTTGCAACCTACCACTCTCCATCTCTCTGAGTCTTTTTTTTCTAACAAAAGATTCTATTTGACGTCCTCACTAAAATTTGAAAGTTTATGTTTTGGCTCATAATTCATTTGCACACTTGAGGAGTTGTGCACCATCTACATTGGTGAGCCAACAACAATATAAGAATTAGATTGACGTTTTATTCCATCCAAGTACCCTATGTCTTCTTTCTGTTGTTCTGTTGTGCTAAAAGAGTTAGTATCATTATTACTTTACCAACTACATAAACCTTCACCTAGTTTATTATTATTCTTTAAAGAATTCTCCAAACATTTTTGCACACACTCACTTTTACCATATGATAATATTTTATCACCAATATTGTTATTTTCTCAAACAAGTTTCCTCTTCCTCTCACATATACTGCTCAGTGCTCATCAATTCAGTTTATTGGTTTCCTCCACTAATATTTTTGACATTTTTCCTTTCTTGGTTTTTACCATATAGAAGCATACTTTCCAATCCCTCTGTTTCAAATGATACATGTTGAACAATATTCTCTTCAAGAAATATTGTGAAATATTCCAAACTAGAAAACTACTGGTTTGTCTCCAAATTTCATAGTTTTGATTTGAGTATTTTAGTAACAAATTCCTCTAATAATTTGGTTTGCACTTCATTGTAGATACTCTATATGGTTTTAGTCATATAAATAATGCCCTCAACATTACATGTACCAACCAACTTCCAAGAAATAACAAAATATCCATTCATTGTATGCACTTAGAAGTTCATAAATACGTTGATATATGTTAAGGCAACCCATAGAATAATTTTTCTCATTGAAATCTGAGCATACAAGGAAGAAATAAGTATCATGGAACTTAACATTAGAAGCTGGATATTAAAAGAGAAACATACAATAATTATAACTCATCTGAAATGATCGCTCGAGGCTTTGTTTGAGAGGATCACTACCCAAAAATGGAAGCAAAGTTCCACATGAGATGGCAGCCTTGCTTGCCACTTATTTCTTCAAATCTAGACTGAGATAATAAGCAGGTTCTTACAACAGCTATCCCAAGTAACTAAATGACCCATAGTCACTTCAACTTGGCTCCAAGAACTTGTGGGAAAGATAAAAAATTAAATACAACCCCCCATGAGAATAATATTCCACCTACAGTAGCTCATACATTTCAGCCTCTGAGTGAGATGCAACCCAGGTTGGACAGAGAACTGGACCCGCATTGGGACTAGCTTGGGACACTTATTGGGTGATTGAATTGTCTACTGGAAGAAGGGAATGGACTACTGGTTCCTTTCGGAAGCCACCATGAAGGGAATAATCCCTAAAAATTCCATAATCAACCTCCAATAACAGTGGAACCTCTGTTTCATGCTCATAACACAACTGTATCATTACTTCCTTAAACTTGGAATTTCCAGAGAAGTAATAAATTCAATCAGTGGTAAAGGAACTCATTCCTTTTGAGATGTTTCTAACAAATAACTGACCATTTTCATCTGCATCTAAAAGCCTTCATTAGATTTGTAAATTTGATTTCCTTCATTGCATATAGGTACTCTTTTCAGTTTTCTTCCATTTACTTTTCTTCATTTGTTTCATAGCAATTTCATCCTGAAGCATATTTTCACTTCCTACTCTAACTTTTGAAACATCTAGAGCATATGGAAACTTTGATTTCTCTTTGAATTTCACTTTTCTCCTTGCTTTCCTTTTCCATAATTCTTGTTGTCCAAATATTCCAGTAGGATTGACATGTGAGGTTGCTGAAATCATGTGATGAAATTCATTGTCCCTATATTTAGTTATGCTCATATCTAAAGTCTCCATTCTCTAAAGTATGTTAGATCCTTGACCTTCCTTCTCTAGGGATTGGTGTCAGACCTCAAGTAAGTATGCCAAAATGTAGGCATGCATTGGGAGGTCTCCACTCGCTCACGTTCTGAGTAGAATTGAGAGGAGGGTTTCTGTACTTTGACCAGTCATCCAACATCTGTTTCAAATCAATAAGATTAGCCTTCAGTCCTTTGCAGCAGTTGGCATGCATTGTGCAAACATCATCTAAGTATTGTCTTCTTTAGCAGAAGCCACCAAAGTACTGAGTGCTAAGGAACATGAACTTCATCCCTCTCCAACCAAACCCTCTTGTAAACTTCACGATGTTTAAAACTTCCTGCTCGTTTTTCGTAGGAAATCATCTTCTCGATAAATACCAATATTTGTGAAATATGATGGTCCGCTCGTTGTAACAAACACACTTGTAGCCTCTATTGGTCATATTATGGACATCAAATGGCCTGCCATTATATTTGTTAGAAGAAATCTGAATATCTACATCTGGGGAGAACCTTGTGAAGGGGTTCTGTAACCACATTATATCAACATCCTACACATATGCGTATCTTACTATGATTAGAAGAAATTATTATTTTTATGATTAGATTGTTGTTATTTGTATACACAGATAGATCCATCTTGACCTAGAATAATCAAGATTTAATACTACTCTAAACAGAGAGATAAAGAAAACTGGAAGGGCCAATATCAATGTTTTTGGTATGCCCAAAGACATTAAAGACTATTTCCCCATGTGAAAAATATTATGTTTTGGTGCTAACTATAGCATCACATTTAAAGCTCCTTAAAGTTTAGAGCCGAGAATGGCATCTTCCAAGGTTGACTCTTCCCAGCTTAAAATGGCATAGTAGATATAATCTAATATGTGCCCATTTTGTAGGGATTTGATAATTAGATTAAAATATATACATAAATTAAATTAATGTTAAAGTGCGAATAAGTTCGTAAAGAATCTTGGGAAATACTTTTATTCACAACAGAAATCTGCATATTTACACTCTCTATTACAACCGTAAGAGCAAATTCTAGTAATCAATAGTAAGACAATGTTATGTTAAATGGATTGGTTGTAATAAAATCCCATCTTAATTAACACTCCTATTTAAATGACCCTTTAAGGAATATCTTGTTATTACATTATCGCAAACCTATCTCAACCCAAATCTAAGATGCACCTCAAAGTCACAAAGCACAAGGCTGTATATCTTGAGTTACAATATCTGATATTTACAACTTGGAGGTGCATATAAAGACCATAATTTTAATGATTGTACCAAAACACAAACACAAGCGCATGCATGAGATAGATCACCCCAGACGGAGCTAGGACATGAGTGTTTTTAGTCAATATAACCTTTCCTAAGTATTTTTGAGTTTATTTGGAAATACAATCTCCCACCTATGGTATTGGTGGCCACTGAACTATCACGTATTTTGTTTGCACATAAGAATTAATGGTAAAGATGTTTCTGAACTCCAAATACCTTAAGGTTTTTGTTCTTTGTCAATTCAAAACAACTTGAAAAACAAATTGAGATTGTCCTGACATAAATAATAGACACATACATGAATAACATTTGGATAGAAGCACAGATGATGTGAAATCAAAGAACTTGCACATCCACAATAACAGAATCTTGATGAGTCATAATTCTGTAGGAATTTATTCAAATAAAGTTTGAAGGGAAAACAAGATGCCAAGTGACAGAAAATTATGTTCTATTTTAAGTGACAATATATCCCTGGTTAATGTGTCACAAAACGAAGGTGAATGCAACTTGGATAATAGATCCCTACCTTGATGTGAGGAGTTCTTTAGAAACATGGCATAAAGAATGTTACATAGGCTTGCCAAACATTTTCAAGCATAAAATGATGGGATACTTACCCAAATATATAAAAAGATGTCATTGCATTGTTTTAGAGTCTAGACTAGTAGCACAAGGAAGAATACACAATGTCAATTTACAAAGAAGATGGAAAGGGAAATCACCAATAATCAATAAAGTTGGACAAACCAGATTCTTAAACACTTTAAGTCACAAAACTTATTTTGTAAAATTCAAAATACACCACAAGTATTGGTAATAAACAAAATTTCAATGTCTTGGAGAACATTCAGTGTTGGTGTGCAAAGTAACCTACAAAAGGAATCCAATATTATCAACCTGTTAAAATGCAAAAACATTTTGATTCAAGGTCTTGACAAGAAAGAATGGTTTGGAACCCCAGATTTTTAAAAGGGCAAGGGCATAGAATGTACTACTGATTTTTGTATTTATATACACACTGAAAGAATGTGGCTCCTGGTCAGTCTTTTTTCCTTGCTTATAAGCTCAATAATAGACTTAGAAACTGCAGAGGAAAGATTTATTATAATGGGCACTTAATCTTTGTGTAAACAATAGGAATAACTGCAAAGAAATGGCATGGCAGATGTCCACAATGAAATATATGTAGGGACATTGGAATATTTTTGAGTATTAGCCTGGCCAATGAAAGCCTTTGTACTCTCATCAAACCACACATTCTATCATTTCCTTTCAATGGTCACTTTGGAAAGGAAAATAAAAAGATAACATCACTAATGACTTTGACCTACTATGTAATGTATTCTAGTAAGCCATTTTTGTTATCACCAAAAACCTGATCATCTAGCCTAATTTACTAGATGGATCGAAGTACACCATGTAAAGCCAATTTTACCATAGTAAAATTGCTTTCACTGTGAGAAATTACTTAATAAACCACCTATGTCAGGTAATTTATAATTAAACCCATGAAGAATAATTAAATAAATCACTATTTATTTGATTTTATTCTAGGAATAATTAATTAAACCATTGTTCAATTATTATTCCTTGTCATATTTGACCCAATTACGAAAAATAAAGAGATAAATCATTAATTATCTTATTTTTCTCTAAGAATAATTAATTAATCATTAATTAATTATTGTTCTTTGTGAAATTTGACTAAATCCCTTAGGAATAATTAAATAAATAATTATTTGTTTGTTATTCCTTAACCGATTTCTTGAGATGATAAATAAATCATTTATTTACTTATTATTTCTACATAAAAGTTTAAATACTTTTTCCCTCCTAACCAAATATAATAAATTATTCCAAGTGGTTATTCCAAGAATAGGGTTAATAATATTTTATTATTGCTCATTATTCGAGGATAACTCAATATTATGTTATAAATAGAAGGGTTTTCCATTCATCATTCACTTTTGATTATTTTCATTGTTGCACTCACTACTGTAACTCTGATTATTTTCATTGTCCACCACCATTTTTCTTCCATTTGAGTTCCCATTGAGCTCAAACATTTCATTTTGTTGGGTTTTCACATTATAGAGGAGAGATACTCTACACAAGCTGAAGACGTTTGAGGATAGCCAAGAACCCATCCCATAGAGGGGGACTGGTAACATTTATTTGTTCCCTTCATAGGTGTTATAATAAAATATATTCTTTGTATATCTGGTTTCCATTGGATGATTGGAGTTATTATTGTTTATTTTTGTTGTTTAACTATGGTTGTGGCATAGATAAGGGCTTTGGCAGGTTTTGTTTCTATGAGTTACTTCAAATCTACAATGTTTAGCAACCATTTATATTGTTGATATTGTTTGTCATCCACAATCTTAAGTGTTTTCCTTTCGTACATCTTTGAGAGGAAAACACTACAAAAAAATTGGCAACTCCACTAGAAAAATTGGCAACTTCGTTTTCGCGATGCTTGCTAGAGTGTTGCTTTCATATTTCCAGTTACCTCTCTGATACGAGACTGGTACAGAGATATTGAACTCATTCCATTAGTCCCCTGCCACTCACCTTTCCAATCATGTTCAAGAATGGCATAGAAGGCAGAGCACATGTCGTGCCTCGCCCTTCAAAGACCGTGTCTACCTAGATTGGTTTCTTCAGAGCCTTTTATCACCCATTGGGAAAGATGTTGCATCCCATTTTCCTCAGTCAAAGGAATAAGCTCTCTAAACCGCTCTAAGATATGACCTGATTTATTCACAATCCAGTTATTTTTATACTGTCATTCCAAACCTTCCTCGTCTTGGAA
Organism: Pinus tabuliformis; assembly: GCA_031772625.1. Lineage (NCBI taxonomy): Eukaryota > Viridiplantae > Streptophyta > Pinopsida > Pinales > Pinaceae > Pinus > Pinus tabuliformis. Next base: position 928,510,404 of record CM062813.1, read on the forward strand.
GTGCTAATGCACTAGGGGCATCTCATGCCGCTGATAATATTGTTGGAACCCTTTCACACCCTTCGCCATATACTCAACAAAGTTATGGTTATCCGTAGGGGACACAAGTTCCTCCAACACTTATGCCCCTCCTTCTAGCAACATGTTTTCAGGCCCCCAACCTGTCTACCAAACCATTGCTCCTCCTTATGAACAGCTTAATGCTCCATCCCCTCAAGCATTAGCACTATAGCCCCCCATGCATCCTCAGCCCCAGTAGCCACCACCTCCTTAAGGTTAAGTGTTTGCACAGCAGATTGCAACCAATCCCAAAAATTCAAAGAAAAAGAATAAGGGGAAGGGTAACAAGGGTAACCAGGGTAATCAGGGTAATCAACCTAGTGAACCCCAGGGGAACCAGGCTAACACTAACAACCAGCAACAGGGCAGCCGGCCCAAGTAGAACAAGGATATTCATACGAACAAGCCTTATGCATGTCGTGGTGTACACAACCATTATACACATGAGTGTCCTCTCTTACCCCAGATGCGCCAAATGTGGTAAGCTCAAGAAGCTTCTATAGGTCAACAATCACCTAAGAATCCTGCACCATCTGAACTGGAAATTCTTACAAATCCTTTCCCTCAGCAAGGATTTTTTTTGGCTCAACCTCAGCCAGGTCAAGCAGCCCATCCCCCCCAACCTTTTGGTCATGGTGACTACCAGATCCTCATGATGAATTCTAATGAGGTTAATCCCTTCAATATCAACCTGTAAAATTGTTCACGTCAATATGACAAGCCATCAACTTTGTCCGCCATTGATTTCAAAACTAAAGCATTTGCTGAGCCTCTTATGACACCAAATGGTTCGTTATAGATCCGTCATCCTAAATTTGAGGCCATTCCCAAGATCCCAAAGGGACCATTACATCATAATGTAACTTCTAACTGAGTTTCCCATACATACAATATAGTAGACAACTTAGTGCAATCACATGATGCCATGTCGATGATGGAAGTCCTCCACTCATGCCCATCTCAAAAGAAAGCTCTACTAACTACTTTGGGCATAGTATATCCTTCTGACGATCATTTGATGGTCTTCCCTGTTGATACATGAGAACATCCCCCATTTCCTTCATCCGTTGCTTTCCAAATACCAGTCCAAGTCCGTAATGCCATCATCTCCCGATGCATTACTAATAAAGGTGCATCCACCTGTGTGATGTTTGTTATCATTTGGAAACAACTTAAGTCAACTGAGTTCTCCCCCTCCACCATCACTTTGCCTTCATGGGACAAACACTCCTCACAGCCTCTTGGCATGTACCGCAATTGTCCAGTGACCCTTGCGGGAAAGATTTTCCATGTCGACATTGAGGTTGTTGATGCCCCTTTGGATTACAACATTCTCTTAGGTCATAATTACACATATGAAATGTCAGCCATGGTATCCGCGGTGTTTCAGAAGATGTTCTTCCCCTATGAAGGGAAGATCGTTATCATTGATCAGTTGAATTAGTATGAGCTAACATCCATGACCTCCCCCGAGTCTGTTATCTCGTCAATGTCAGATAAGAAGTCTTCAACTCCTCTCATCGGCATTTCACTTGGAGTCTACAAAGATTCCTCATTGTTGGGTTCTTTCCATTTTCCTCCCCCTCTCATCTCAGAGCCTAACTCTATGAGTGTTTTCATGTTACAAGCGTCAGGGGATGCTCTCAAGTAGTCTGGTACATCTAATCAACAACCATCTCCTTAGCACCCTATTGTTGCCATCCTAGCTGAGCCCTCTGGATCCAACCCCCTAGGACCTCCTCCTCTTGTGGGTGCCTCCCCTATGTTTCCACCAGGAACTGTTCCTCCATGTCTCAACCATCGAGGAGCTATTCTGCTAGGACATTACCCTACAGGCCAGATACCTTTCTTATTCCCCCCTCTAGGAGTATTTTCTGTCCCTGTCATGGCTTCGCTGGTCCTTCCTAACATGACTCTGGGGATCCTAGTATGGTACATTGACCCCCCTACAAGCATTCCACCTAGTCAGCTAAGACCTTATCATTCTTTAACCTCGGTTCAACCGGTCCCGGTGGCCCCTGTCGCTACTTCAATTCCATCACAACCTCAACAGGAACCCACTCGTGTTGCGAAATCATCTGGAAAGGGAGGAAAGCTAAAAGGAAAGAACCTAAGGACGAGGTGCCCCAAGCTTCTCTAGTCCCTAAGGCCCCAAAGCCATCACCTCTGTGTGCTTTGTGTAAAGTTGTTGGGCATGCCACCAATAATTGTCCCGAGCTTCCTCATCTTAAACCTTTGGTTCATGAAATGTTCCCTAAGTCAAATATTCCTAAAGTCCATGTTAACTTGTCGGGTCCACCCAAAAAACTCAAAACATTGTGAACAAATCATCCTTGTGCCCTGTGTGATCATCATGGTCACTATTCCCATTGTTTCCCTTCTCTCGACGAATTTTGTGATTTCCTTGAGGTGCTTCGCGAATACGAGACCAATCATAGTGGAACACCTACTCCTCTACCCGTGGATTCTGGTACCACTAGTAAACCAGAACAGGGGGCCACTGGTCCCACCATGGTGATCCCTCCCCCCCGGTGTCGAGGTGATAGACACCACGGGCCATATCCTTTACCTGTCGTCATCCTTGAGTTCCTCATAGGCAAACCTTTCTGAGGTTTCTGTGCTTGCTTCTATCGAACCTCTTTCGATAGAATCCCAGGTCTCAACATCAATAGATACTCCATCTACTAGCTCATCGTTTACCATTCTAGATGATCTGTATGTGAACCTTCTTTCTCAGGATTATGCACCAAGTACCACCAACACATCATGTAGTCAATCTTTCTCCCATCCCCTCATCTCCCATTCTGATGAGGACATCATGGAAGCCATGACTACCCCTAATTACTATTGGGATGATATGCACCATCGTGCGTAATTCCTCCCAGATTTGGAGTCCACCACTCTAAATACATCTAGTACACCCATAGCATAATGGGGGGGCACATAGGCCCCTACATCTCATTATAATCCTTTGGAGGATCTAATGCCAAGTTGGTTCGAGATTCTTGAATCCCTTTTTCGAGCACTCGAAACATAATGGCGCTCAAAATACTCCTCCTGCTAGGGGGCATCATTCCAACCTTTGCATACCAGATCGGTCCCCTCCATCACATATGTTTGCGAGCAGTATCCCATGCTTGGGGGCATGGTGGTTTTCCCTGGCCATCTTCTCAGTTGATTAACATAAGTCTTGGCCCAGATCCCACTGGATCTAGGTATGGTCGATTATCCTCCCATTCTTAGATACTTTGTCCCACTGGCCTCTCTGACGAGCCATATGCACATTGCATATCATAGAAATTTGATACCATATCTTCAAATATTCTACTCTATGTCCACATAGTCCAAATGTTTGACTTATTGGGTGAGAATGATTCTAGATCTCCTCCAGTAGTTCATTCTCATTTTCCTCTTCCCTTAATACTTCACCAGGAACCATCGTTCTAAGAAGCATTAAGGCCATCTTTAGACAAGTAAGCCCACTTTCCAGAAAGTCACAAATCCTGATTCTAATGGTCAGTTTGTCCACTATGATCTCCACAATATTTATGGCCTTCTCCTCTTAAATTGGAGGGAAAATTCCCTTTTATATGAAAATCCATAGTTTTTCTATCGCACATTGTGACCAGACCGTAGCTCAATTTGATGAACCATTGACACCTTTGGAAATCTCTCATCGATTACTATAATTGGTATTCCTCAGTTTTTGATGATTTAACACTTCAAGAGGAAGTCATTCTTCGAAGAAGGGTCACTTCGTCACCTCTCAAAATTGAATTTCTTCATAAAGAGACACTTGTACTTTGAGGTCCACCTCCTATTAATACTTTTCGTAATATGTGACGATTTGCATCATGAGTAACCATCATTTACTCATGTTTTCATGGTCCCCACTGGGCCTATTCAGTGTGGCAACGTCATCAAGTCACCCTTGTTCAGAGCATCCGTGATGAGTTACCCTTGAATCCATGGAGTCCATTCCACATCTTGTTACATCATGTCACATTACTCCATCCATATTTTCATACAATCCATCCTGTGTTTCCCATTTTGGCCTCCACTCATATTATCCCCATCCCCTCCAGAGTTGAGTTAGTCGCTACCAGGTCAACCATGCACTTTATGCTATAACAAGGGAAGTCGTCTATTTCCCACTCATTACTACTTTTACCATTGTCCCTCATGTCAGTCCATCAGTCATATTAGTATTTTCCCTCATGCCTTAGTTGAGGATCTGCATTGCCTCATCTATCACGGTCCCTATTCTGTGGACATCAGCTCATTTATTCTAGAAGAATGTCCTATAGGGCAGTGTATCTTGGTTCTAGATTCCATTCTTGTTTAGTACCTCGTATCGAGCAAAGGGACTCATCAATGCCCCTTGACTTGGTTGTTTCGTGTTCGTGATTCATACAATTGATGGTTCAGTGATGTAGCAGATTGTTCCAGTGATTCCTGATTATGTGTGAGATGTTTCACACCTCATGAGGGGGTGGCCCTTCATGTAGCCCCCCACATGCTCGAATGAATTCCTATTGTGTTACAACCTCAGATGCAGTTCCACAGATTTGATGGGTTTGGCTCCTATCAAACACAGTGTTGATAGCATGCAAATCTCCTTTAGATGATCCATTCAATTTTGGAGAGCCCTTCCCTGTTCAACAAGGCTTCTCTGGTTGATCTACCCTCCCTCCCACCCATTTTTTAAGGGAACAACCATTATATCTCATGTACTCAGGTATTATTGTATTCAGTCCTGGCTCATGTTTTTCTCGGTACATTACATATATGGGATTGTTATGAGGAATTTTGCATCTACGGATAAATACTAATTCCCTAGGTAGGTAGCTATACCTAGAACAACAGATTTAAAGCGCTTATCCTTTTTCTATAGATGATAACTAAGAAAAGGGAATCAAAGGACCTACTTGTTCTTTCACTTTCCTTTTGTCTCCTTTATATGGCTCCCATCGCTCCTCCTCGAACTTAACTCGTTCAAAAAGTACCTGCAAGCATAAACAGAAGACAGAGAACTAGTCAAAGCAAGAGATCTATCAACTATAAGTAAATGGAATCAGATACATTCACACATATAAACATCATATATTGAGACAAGCATATGGAAAAGGTGTAAACAACTTTATTAAGTAGAAGGAAGAATTACAACCATGAAGTCTTATCCATTGTCACTCTTCCAACTTGGGTTCCAACCAACATCACATCAATACCACAACACTCTGACAACATAACAATACTTGCTTATAGTCTCAATCCTCACACCAGCAATATCTCCTTACAAATTATCAAAGTCCAGCCCCTGATCACTTAGATGAGTGCTCAATTTATAGGCAAATGGAGGAGTTTTGGTCATAAATGAGGGTATTCAATGGCCTTCCAAACCTAGAGTTGGTTTCCATGGAGGAAGGGATGAGAGGATAGGAGTTTACTTAACTCATTCCCTATCCAATTTCGAGCTCATAGGAGATGATAAGTGTGGGAATCTTCTAGATGGCTCTAGAAGATAAGAACATTCCCAGAACCCTATGTGAATTTCACTCAATCTCACCCAACACAAGTCAAAGTGGGCCTAGGTGCTCTGCAGAGCACCCTGACATGGACCTACCTGCATTGAAGCACACTTAACCTTGTACAAGGCTACGCTGGTCCCTCAAGGAGGCAATTCTAGAGGGATTAGGGCCGAGAAACTCTCAGGGAAGGAGGCATTCAAAGTGGTGAATTGTTTAGGGCATGTAGCAACTGAATTAGGGTTTGATGAGCCCTAATGGTACTGATCTGAATGATGGGAGTGATGTGTCCAAATGGATCTGTAACAACTGCCCCCTAAAGCATGTAGTCTAAAATAATGATGTCGAGTGATATGTTTTATGATGTGATGAGGAGGTTCCGAAGTGGTTGGCGACCTACATTGATTACAATACATAATATCATGATATTTTGATTTTTTCTCATGAATCACTGAGGGAAGGCATACCCATGCTGAAGATATAAATTTTCATTACAAGTACATAGACAGCCGTCTACAGATATAGACCCATGATAGGATGATCATCAATGTAAAGCCATTGTACGGATGATTTGGTACATTTCTTGAAATCGCAGCCCAGATGGATGAAACTAGATTCGAGGTCTTCTATCTCATTCAATCGTTCGCTCAAGTACGAGTCTAACCATGCGAATATGTGATCTGAAGTCGAACATGGGAAGACACCATCTGATTACCAGCCAATGATGTAAGCCGTTAACAGATGCAAGAGAAATCACCGATAATGATAATGATTCTCAAGGTACTATAGTACATTCTGCATGGTGTGAATGGATGTTTTGATGTTGAACACCATACAAAGTCATTTGGTTAAAGGCCAGTGATGTCAACCTATCCCCGAAAGCCAGAAACTTGCCATTGATGTATTCAAGCCTCAAGGTACTGGGAGGGTGTTTCTAAGTCAACTTGGATAATGTGTTGATGTCGACAAGAAGTGACTTATCATAGGAGGGCCTTGACGTATCCCACATCAACAACACGAAACGAGTGTAATTATTTTGGAGACAGAATTTGACTAACAACACAAGGTTCAGGAATGGCGGTCATCAAAATGAAGGTTTATGAGTATTGAAAATGATGAATTTTAACTGAGTGACTTCTCTTGAACATGTCGGCGATATTGAATTGATTGGCAGCATTGACCCAAAACAAAAGTAATGGATGGTATGATAGACCAAGGTATGATGACCGTCAAGTAGATAACCCAACCCAAATAGTCACAGTGATGAAGTGAAAGTGTCATCTTCAAGAGCGACCTACTGCCATAAAGTGGTTTACCCTTTTTCCCATTTTCCCTAGTCATTACTGACCAGTACCTCTTTATTTTTATCAAGCTTGAGGAGGATAACATATGCTTGTGGTATAATTCCACCCTTTAGTCGCTATGTGATGTTTTAACGAGTCTAGCTAAGGTGAAACTCGGTCTTGTCATGATGGACAAGTTTGTTGCTATTTGATGTTTTAATGAGTCTAACGACAATGATAACTTGGTCCTTTTCATGTTTAGAGAGTTTGAAAAGGGACAAAAAGAAAACTCTTTTTTGTAGATTTTTCTCTCAAGTCCGAAAAAGCGTAAAACAATACAAGAGAGAACCTATTGACCATGTTCAGTCAACATATTCCTTTTCATAAATAATCTATCTTAGCCCGAAAAAGCGTTAAACTTATAATGAGTAGATGTCATTTCCAATCCGTTAACGAGCTATAAAGGACAAGCACCCGACAATATTTTCATATTTCAAGAGTCTAAAAAGAGCTTAAAGAGGACTCCAAGGGGGTTCATTTTTCAATGTTTAACAGAACTCGAAAAAGAGATAAAGGTATGCTCTGTGGTCAAAGTACAACTCATGATCGTGCATGTCAAATTCTGTAATTCAGCTGTAAATCTGTTCAAAGCAACACCAAAAAGATTAAACATACATGTTTCATTGGTAAAAATAGGTAAATACTAATGTTTACTCATTTAATGATCATGAAATAAACATAAAAACAAGAATTTACCATGCTATTTTCACCATTTGATATTTACCATTCAGTTTGTGCTCTTACCCTATTTTTTACCTCAATCTTCGTCAACTGATTGCAGAGATTCTCTGAATCATTTCTCGTGCCACCCGAACCAGGTAGGAGATATACCCCTCCTCTTTCTTCTCATGTCATTCTTTTACTATTTCATGCAAGTTTTTAGGGTTTTTAAGGCCCCTGGGGTTTGAACTTTTCACCCTGTGATCAGTGCAGGCTTACATGTTGAAAAATGCGTTGGGGAGCACCCAGATAGAAGGCATTCTGCACTTCAGTGCAGTGTCTCATTGCTTGGGCTATGCTGGGCGAGTTTCACAAACTTGTTTCACCAAATTGACCCAAAATTTCATCAGTTTTTTGCATGAAAAGAAACCTAACTAAGCTTATGTGTTGGGTGTGGAGCCTGATTATCTTCTATATTCAAAGGTATCGCCACATAGGACCCCAGTTCGAAATGCCGCCCGTAAAATATTTGTTGCAGGGGGGGTCCAGGGGGGGCGGCTGCGACCTTTGGGAGCCCCCCCCTAGCGGGGGATTTCGGGGGCAGCGCCCCCGAAGCTAAAAACAGCTGTAAAATTGTCTTGTAAAAGTATAGTAATTTCTAGTCAATCTGGGCCGTTCATTAGGCAGATGATCTAACGGTAGAAATTATGTTTAGTTTAGGGTCTTTTGCCCTAGAAGGAAACCCCTCTCTTTGTATGAGGGTATTGTATTTTGAGGCTGTGTGATAGATGTGTATTCTGTGAGCAAGAAACAGAGAGCTGATACTGTGAGAGAAAACAGAGGATATTACAGTGGATTTGCTATAGGTTGTGTCTCTTCATTTTGTTGGATAATAGAAAGGAAGGACTGGCTGTTCGGGGTGGACGTAGCCCAAACTGGGCGAACCACGTATATCTATGTCTCTCTTGTTTTGTGTGTTTTCTATGTTTATATTTCTGCAATATTTTATGTGTTTCATTGCTTCGTAATATATAATTTTCTAACATTATGGTTTGATTTCAGGCTTTCATCGGATCAGAATGTCTATTACTTGGTGAGAAAGAGAGCATGAATAATAAGACATGGTTTCCCTAAATTATCTGGGTACAGTTGAGGCCCTCAAAAACTGTGGGTTGCTCAAATAATTTAGGTTGTCTGGAATGAGGCAACAATTAGAACTATTGAAATTCCTAGTTCATGCATGGGATCCGACATATCAGGCTTTTCACATAAGGGAAAAAGTTGTCCCTATTGTGATCGATGATGTTTACTTTCTTACAGGGTCGTTGAGACATGGTGCCCCCATATCTCTTTCAAGTTCTTCCCGTGGAGGGGAGTTAGTGAGGGACTATGTTCGACAATTATATCGGCCAGGTACACAGCCTAGCAAGGACAGAAATATAATCATCAAAGATATCCATGATTTTCATTTGAGAAAAATCCTTTTCACCATTGCAAAGTTGGTAGGCATTGTGACAGTTCATCTGGCAAATAGATCATATGTGCAATATGCTCTTGAGTGTCTTGACCCAACTTTATTCAACTCGTGTGAGGCAGTACTTTCTTCACTGAAAGAGAAGCTGAAAAAGGTAAATAGTGGTTAGAAAAAGAACTTTAACTATGGATTGCTCTTAATTGATTTTATCTTAGAAAGAATTCCATTGATGCAACCCGAGCATGTAACATTGGGTGTAGCTAGTCCTAGAGATCCAAAGATGTAGCGGTGGGTCGAATTGATGGCTAGACATGTTGGTCAGTCATCGATTACATTTTCCACTGCATTCCTCAGTTGGCTCGATTGACAACACATTTTCATCGAGGAGCATCCATAATTAGGGATGGATTTTTGTGGAGATCCAGAGTTGAATTTACCAGTGGGCGCTCAATGGGGTGCTATAGGTAAATTGTTTTTGACCAAAATATTTTTTGATTTTTAAGTTTCTACATGTTTTTGTGTTTTGATGTTCCAAGACTAAACTAAAATCATTCTCATGCATGCAAATGTGGGTATTGTTCAACCTATGAGGCACCAACAGGAGGCAGGTGGGCCAGCGTGGAGAAATGTTGGGAGAGCAATTCTCCAGGATTTGGATTTGGCCAAGACACTTGCTAAGTTACAGGATCATGTAGAGGGATTAACCCTTGGTATTCCGAATGTCTAGATCGAGGAGTTACCTATGAGGCTGCAGTGCCATACTATTGGTGTTCCAGGCCATTGGATGCGGCTTTTGCGCATGATAGCTCAGGTTGTGACCTATTATCATGAGCATCACTAGGTCTACTTCGGATGTTTTTCCATGCATTTTGAGTTTTTAGGTCAAATGACCAAACATGCCTTGGACACAAATTTTGTAAAAACTTTTAAAACATCTATCTATTTTTACTTTCATAGTTTTTATATATATGGTTATGTGCAATCCTGTTCAACTAATGATGTGAATTGAAAATTTACTTTTACAGGTATCACAAATGTCTATTTAACACAATGTTTGCTAACGAATTGGTTAATGTGTTAAAGTTTATGGAAATATGTTGATATTGAATGTACTCAAAATGTCTTTCCAAAATACGAACTCTAAGGAACATATGAAGAATTTTTGGGTTTCAGACGGTGTAAACATTTGTTAGTTGTAGTACAACGAGTTATGAGTCCAGCCTAACAATGATTCAGCAAATGCCAAGTGAAATGGCATTAGAGAGAAGTTTGATCAATGCACTATACTTAGCGATATTGTTCATCGATCGACTAATACAAATCCCTTGAAAACTCACTAACTTGCCACTTGGAGCGAAAATGTCTCATGCTGCAGAAGATAGGTTCTGTGTACTACGACTAGCACCATCGGGGTAACCAACAAATGGTTCCAAAGGTTCCGACATCTACAACAAATGAAAAGCGGATTACTTAACCACATAAAAACTCTAAAAGACACACTGACACACACACATGCAATTAAAGCATATATACAGTGATTTTTACTACACTCAATTAAGCATAGTAATGTTTGAGATACAACCCATTTCGGGGCTGTGACAATGGAATTCCATCATAATCCACCAACTCGTAGGCACCTTTTGCCAAAACACGCTTGACAATATAAGGACCCATCCAAAGTGGTTCAAATTTTCCTGCTCCTAGTTTATCAGCTTCCTGATTGTAAAGCAAGACCAGGTCTCCTTCTGAGAAAATGTGAGGCTTGACATTTCTGTCATATTGTGCCTTGATTCATTTCTTATGTGCTTTGTTAGCCAATGTGGCTTCACGACGGGTTTCATCCAGATGGATAAGTTCCAAGAAACGCGCTTCTTCTTTAGAAGTGTCGGGTAATAGGTCAATCGCGAGTTTGAGAGATGAAATTTCACATTGTATCGGTAAGATTGCCTCCAGACCATACACCAATTGAAAGGGTGTGAATCTAGTTGCATTTCTCACCAAGGTTCGATATTCCCACAAGGTAGAGTATAGGATTAAATGCCAGTTTTGTTTATGAACCCTTATCATTCTTTGAAGCATTCACTTTAGGACTTTGATGATGGCCTCAACTTGGCCATTCACTTGTGGATAATAAGGAGTAGAACTATCATGTGAAAGTCCTAACTTGGCAGTTAACTCAGCCATCATGTGATTGCAAAAATGCGACCCATGAGCTGTAACTATAGCCTGTGTTACACCAAACTGGGCAACCACGTGGTTGAAAAAGAAAAGAGCACCCGTCTTACCACTATTGTTTAATGTTGGCATCGCCTCGGCCCATTTTGTGAAATAGTCAACAACGACTATAATGTAAACATCCCCCCCGGCCAAGGTGGGGTTACATTTCATGAAGTCAATGCCCCATTTAGCGAATGGTCCAACAACAATGACAAGATGCAAAGGTGCAGGTGGCAATCTAGCTTTATGGTCATAAATCTGGCATGTGGGACAGCTTCTAACAACAATTATGCAATCTTTGAATATGGAAGGCTAGAAGTAACTAGCATGGAGAATTCTCTGCGTGATAGCATAACCAGATAAGTGTTCACCACAAGCACTTGAATGGAAATTATTCAAAACTTTCTCGCCTTCCTCATGAGTGAGGCACCTTCATAAATTTGTATCAATACCACGATGGTAAAGAGTGTTGCCAATGATCATATAATCTTTGGCTTGGTATCAGATATGTCACTGTTGTGAGTGAGAGGTATTAGGCTGGAAAGTTTGGGTTTGGAGATAAATCAGTATATCTCCATACCACTCGTTAGATGGCGAAATCAAGAACAGAGACTCATCCAGAATTGATGGTTCTGATGTTGAATCAATGATATTCGAGGGAAGGTTGCAAAGAAGCTTAGTGAATACTAGATATTTCTTTGATTTAGATTTGATGAATTCCAAATCAAACTCCTACAAAATGACGATCCATTTTGAGTATTTTCCCCCCATCAATTGATGTGACAAAATATATGTCATAGGGTTGCAATCTGAAATGACAGTGATCTTTTGCAGCAGGATGTAGTGGCGAAATCTCTGTACAACTTGAACAATAGCCAGAGCTAACTTTTCGACATAAGAGTACTTCACTTATGTATCATTGAGATTGTGGCTCAAATAATATATTGGATGTTCAATCCCATCTTCTTCTTGAACTAAAACCATTCCAATGGTTGTGTCTGCAGTGGCGAGCTACAGGAAGTAGTCATTTTGATAATTCTGGGAATACATTAATGAGGCTCTAATCAAGGTATATTTAAGAGCATCAAAGGAAGCTTGCACAACCTGGTCCCAATGGAAGGGTATCCATTTTTTCAATAAATGAGTAAATCCTTTAGCCATTTCAGCATAATTGGGAATGAACCTCCTCAGAAAGTTAGCCTTCCTGTGGAGTCTCTATAATTGTAGTAGATTGGAAGGTGGAGGCAAGTCAAGGATTACCTGAACCTTAAGTGGATCAAGTTGAATTCCCTCCTTAGACACTACGAATCCAAGAAAATGACCAAAACCAGTGAAAAACACACATTTGTGTGGATTGAGTCGTATTTTGTAGTGTCAGCACCATAAAAATATAGTTCTCAAATGCTGTGGGTGATCAAACCACTTTCGTGAATGAGAAGGTAAATCGTCAAGGTATAGTTGAACAATATGTTTGATGTCATGGAAGGCATAGTTCATTGCCCTCTGGAATGTTGCCCCTGCATTCTTCAAACCAAAAGGAAGTTTCCTGTAAGCGAATGTACCCCATGGACAAATAAAAGAAGTTTTAGATTGGTCCTCTGGGTGGATATTGATCTGATTATAGCCAGAAAAACCATCTATAAATGAGAATATTTCACATCCGGAACATTCATCAATAATCTGGTTGATAAAGGGAGTAGGATAATTGTCTTTTGGACAAGCCTGATTAACATCCCTATAATCGACACACACTCGTATTGTCCCTTGTTTCTTCATGACAGGAACAATATTGGAAACCCAATCAGTAAGAGGAACAAGGTAAATGAAACCAACATGAAAAAAAAATTCAACTTCTATTTTAATAGCAGCAGCCTTTTTTAGATGAATAGGACAGAGGCACTGTTGCACTGGTTTGACATCAGGATACATTTTGATTTCATGTTCAACTATACTAGAGTCAATTCCTGGCATCTCCTCGTATGACCATGCAAATATATCTCGAAATTCACGAAAGAGAGAACAATAAATATCAAGTTCTGATGGAGAACAATATTTGCCAACATGAATGTTTTCTATAATGTTAGGTTTGGTCGAAATATTGATGGAAATAGTTTCTTCAATATTTGACAGGTTTCGCTCAAAATCTATTGTATTTATGAAAACAAAATTCGAAAGGAAATCGACAACTGAAGGGTGATTAAGTTCATTTAAATAATCTTCTATGTGATCTGGAAGATGGGAACGATGATGATAATCTTCCCATCATTCTCCTTCTATCATCATTGATTGGATGATTCCTTCATCAATAGAAAATATACGTGAAAAAGGATCAGAGGAACTACCATATTCTAATGAACGATCTACCCATACAATTGATGAATATAGATTTGGATTCGCCGTGCAAGCCAAAAAGATTGATTGCTATGCTAGGTCAATAGGGCTTAGCGGCATGATTTCATTACTAATATCAAATTCAAAGCTATTGGTAATCTTCCTTAAGTCAGATGAAGTGGAAGATATCATGCTACAAGTCTCCAATTTTGCCACTTCCGCCAAATTTGATGGTGGTGGTAGTGAAAAGGTACCCATTAGGGAAGGATATTTAAAGAGACTTACACCAATGTTTTGAAGAGATAGTGGGGGTCCGTGTACCAATGGAAAGCTTCTAGTAGCCTGTGAACTAGAGGTGAAAAAGGTGAGTTGGTCGATAACTGTGATTCCACCCTTATGAGGGAATGCAATCATACGAAAGTATGTTGAAACCACAACAGCCATAGCATAAACCCACAGTCTTCCTAGTAAAATGTTATAGTCAAGGGGTCCATCAACAACCTCAACTTCAACAGTTACTGTTTTGCCTCCTAGTTTGATTTGCATATTACTCAATATTCCACAAGGCCTATATGTGTGTCTGTCAAAAGCTTTTAACATTTTTGGTGAACGTGACAAAGGCAGTGAGCCAAGTATATTCTGGCAATTCATAGACATAATACAAGTAGATTCCCTTGTCAATAATGGTTCGATGAACAAGTTTATTCAAGGCATTTACTTGAATCAGGAATTCTAATTACACTGGCAACTACGGCGTATAACACGCATGGTTGAAAAAAACAAGATTGGAATCAGTTGGATCGATTCAACCAATTGCTGACAACAAAGCCTGCTTTTGGGAGGGACAATTCTGAATCACCTTGAGCGTTGACATAGCAAAAGGTGACTGAGCCAAATCTTCTACTATATTATAGTTTTGTGCAGCTCGAGCTCAAGGGTTAAATGTCGATTTATGTACAACTCCCTCAGGAGGTTTTATTGTTAGATCTGGTGCAATGGGTGGTGGAATAGGATCATTCGAAGTCAAAGTAGAAGGGTTAGGTTGATCAGCCTGGTTATTCGACGATGACGTTTGATTTCCATAATATTTACTTCGTGTGTTAGATACTTGTGATTTGATGAATGAAATAGTCTCTTTTTCTGAGTGAATGGGTCCTATTTCACCAATGGGCAAGGAAGATAGATTATTGTGGATGATCAAAAGATTGAATAATTGTCCATATGTAAAATTATTCCTTTTTATATAAAATCTTTTCATATCAGAAGGTAATCTAATCCTATAATTTGGCCAGGTCAATTTTAGGCTTAGAGGTGGATAACATAAGCACTTGGGAAGTGGAAGCATGGTCTGTAGCAACCATATTTGTCTCTGTTTTTGGAAAAGGATCAGTCAATACCGTGGATGTATTAGAACTCTTCAGAAGCTTTGAGACATCGAAGTGGTGAGGACAATATCATGTAAAATTATCATCATTACAAATCAAACATGGGTAACGAGGTTTCCTAGCCGAAGGAGAGGAATTAGATGATTTCTCTTGAGGGGGTTTATTTTGTTTCTTCTTGTTTTCCCCCTTCTTCTTACTTCCTAGTTTCTTTTCATTCTTGCCCTTGCCAGATGACACGACCTTGATTTCAGAAGTAATAGTGTTATCAGGTGCATTTGTAGTTTGATTGGAAATGGAAAGTGTTTGAGCAGATGGTCTACCTGCCATTTGTGTGCTCGAAGAACTAATCACACCGTCACCGGCATTAGATTCCTTACTCGATAGTGGAGGAGGAACAATGAAAGCTGGTCGAGGTGCATTCGGTATCTTGTCATAGATCATGCTAGACTGTGTATAAATCAAGTCCAAATATTGGGCACGGGCAATTACTTTCTTTTCAGTGACAACCCCACCTTTCGCCACATCCTTAGTGATAGATGGCAACAAGGATTTTATAAACCACTCAGCAAAAAGTTGATCAGGAACATAAGTTTTAACCATTCGATGACAACTATGCCACTCATGAATATGATCAGAGATATGAGTAGCAGTGGTCTATTTAAAGTTGGTTAATAGTCTCGTTCCATTCTCACATCGTATGGGTAACTGGAAGTGGGTTAAAAACATGGTAGCTAAGGTAGTGAAGTTATCAAAAGAATCTCGTGGTAACTCGATGTACCACTTTGCAGCTGGACCAGTAAGCGTTCTCTAGAAAAGACGTAGTTTAAAAGAATCATCATTCAAGGAGTTTGATGAACACCATAAATTAAAAGTCATGACATGGTTGGACGGGTCCTCTCCAAGGTTTCCATTGAATTTTGGAATATCGAAAGGTAACTTATGAGGAATCACTGGCCACCAAGGTGCATAATGAATTAGGTCATTAGTGAGCCAATTTAGATCTGGTAATTCAAGTGTCACAATGAAAGGAAATTGTCTATTGAGGTCAGGTTGAGCATATCTAGGGTAAGATGGCATTGCATAGGCAATAGGATTTTTCATACTAGCATAAGGCATCTGCTGCTGGTAACCTTGATAAGGGTAAGTTTGTTGAGCAAATCCGGCATAAGGTTTTTGTTGAGCACCGGGATACATTTGTTGTTGTCCAAACCCAGCATAAGCTTGTTTTCCAAGTCCATGTTGAGGTTGGTATTGCTGGAATTGTTGCAGTTGATATTGGGGCTCTCAAGGCTGTTGAAGCAACTGTTGTTGTTGTTGATACAACAGTTGTTGATTTAAGAGTTGTTGTTGCCCACCAATGTAAGGTTGACCAAGTTGTGAATACACTAAACCAATGTAAGTCTGAGTCATTCCAGTAAAAGGTAAACTATCCTAAAGTTTTTGGACTCCAGACACAGGTGGTTGTTGTAAAACTACTTGAGAAGGCTGGATTTGTATACCTGAAACTTGTGGGTCTGAGGTTGAAGGGCCAACTTGCACAGGTTGAGATACGACAATTTGAGCTTGTGACTACGGTAAAGCTGTAACAATAGTTGTTGTAGGTATGGATGAGACATATTGCATAGGTTGTGATGGATACACAAGCCTAGGTTGAATGGGTATGGTTGGCTGCCACTAACAAATAGTCATTCCAGGCTAACCTAAAGACGACGACATACCAACATATGGTTTCACCCTAGAAAATGGAGGATAAGGAGAATGTGCATATTGTTCTCCGTATGGGGGTAGTCTAGTGTAAAGCGAATACATAAGACGGTAACTAGATGAACCAGATTAATATGAACTTGATGGGTCCAGCTGTTAGGTATCCGCTAATGAAGAACCAGATAAAATTCTAGTAGAGGACATTGGTGAAGACCAAGGGCTAGAAGCAACACCTGAGTGGGTTCCCGATAAATATTGGTAGCTTGATGGGATGGATAGAACACCATACAAGTGTGACTCAGGTGTCGTAGTAAACATCTAAGAGGTTTCAACAGAATATTCTTCCATAGCTGTAATAGATAGTATGGTATGGGATGTTGACTCTGCCACAGTCAAATGTCAAAATAAGTTTCCTAAAGAATCAACGGGTGTCTAAAAGTAATCAAGATCAAAAGGAACAGTAAAGTGAGGAGTATAAGGATACAGATAAAGTCCAGTTCCAAAATGGAATGGAGTTCTGGGTGATTCTACCTCAGGTTCCTCTTTTATCAAAATCAAACCAGGTGGAATAATTTCACTGTCTGGTCCGTAATAGATTTCTAGTATTTGTTGCTGAGATAAAGAGGAAGTCTCGATAGTTATGGATGTCTAAGGATGTACCGGTCGATCTTCTTCCGATAAGGTAACAACTTCTGATTTTTCAACCTCAAGATCCAAATGTTCTAGTAAAAGAACAAGTTCAGGTTGGGCTTCGTGAACAACTTCTGGTTCAAAAGTAACTTCTGATTGAACAGTGATGGGTTCAGGATCCACTTCTAGTTGAACAGATTCAAATTCATAAGTAATTTCTTGTTGAACAACTTCGGATTGAGAATCAACTTGTTGTTGAACAGCTTGGGTTACCGTTTCACTAGATTCAGTTCTAGTTTCCTCAAGTAATTGTGGAGATTCCACTTCAGTAACACATGTACCAGTAACCATAGGGGTAACTGGGGTCACAGTACTTATCAATATAGGTGTTTCTAGTAATTTAGATGAAGAACTAGAGGCTTGTGAAGTACTGGATCTAGTCAAATGAGACTGCTTTGACTGAATAGGTGTAGCTTCGGGTGGTAAAGGTAGTTTACTCGTTGTTCTCCACGAATGATGGAGTAAGGGTTGATTTTCCTCCACAATTGTTGATTGATTTTATTACAAAATGAAATAAACAAAAAAGTGGTAAGCTAGGCAAAAAGGTTTACCAAGAAACTATGAACTGCAGAATACCTCCTGGCGAACCAAGAAGTACGGGCAGGCAATCTCCCTGAATGTTGTGTTCGGTGTATCACAGTGTATAAGGCGGCTGACTTCGGTTACCTAAGGATGGATAGAAACCTAGTGTTTTCCTCCCATATATACCCGAAAGTACGTGGAGGCCCAATCTGTATTAGCATTGTCTAATGTGAAACCGCACAGTGAGAGCATTCCCATATACTTTACATATTGTAACACCACCCTATATACCCTAAGGTATGTGGACGAGCTACAATATACTCGCGTACATGGAATGAGGTATCATACTCGGAATGTATCGCAGACAAGTTAGCGACAACTGTTATGTTTTATGACACCAAAACATGTCTCTAGCATAGAACCTCTAAATGTTTTGTGTTAAATGACAATGCTCCATTAGGTTAATTGATGTTAATTTTAAGTTGACCTTGATTAATAATTTTCCTTTCAAGGTTCACCACATGATGTATTTTCAATTCCTAGAATGCAAATAATATGATAAGCATCCTTTTCATTCAATTTCGACAATGAAAACCTTAGCTAGTAGGGATAGAGCAATCAGATTCTTGTAATCAAAGAACAAAGAACACATCTAATGCAATTTCCCTAAACCATTCCTATGAGCACACACAAACTCTTTTAATGAAAAATGCAAGCTTTTCTTTTCAATTCCCTTAATGTTGCGATGAACAAAAGGAAACTAATGCACATACAATTAATGAATATTTTTGCAAGAACGAAGGCTTTACGACAGTTCCATTTCGAAAGAAATGAAGACTTTTATGACACTTTCTTTTGAACAAAGATTAATCGACTATAAACTAACTTTGACAATGAATTGATAGTAATAAACAAATTATTTATGGAACACTAAACAATCAAGGACAAAGTAGGTCTGGCAAAGGAAACACAAATTGATTTGAGAGAAACAAGCATCATTGACCTTTCAGCAAGAAGAAACAAAAGAAAATTTGGCAAAAAATCAACTCAAAGGAGGGATTTTTTTTCCTAAGGAGGATTGGCACAGCCTTGAATGGGAGACAGTGTGCTTCATAGCACTTTCCTCAAGCCAAGGGTGCTATGCAGTGCTCTGTCTCTAGACCAAACCTACGCTGGTGCCAGAGAGGCCATCCTAGGGTCTTACAAGCAGAATTTTCACCAAAAAACACTTCAAAAAGCTAAAACAAGATCAATGGAAGCAAGGTCTACTAAAGTGTACTAGGATGAAGTTAAACTACCAGGAACAATGATCATTCCCTAGTGGACTCACCAATTTGTTATGAGGAATTTTGCATCTACGGATAAATACTAATTCCCAAGGTAGGTAGCTATACTTAGAACAACAGATTTAAAGTGCTTATCCTTTTTCTATAGACGATAAATAAGACAAGGGAATCAAGGGACCTACTTGTTCTTTCACTTTCTTTTTGTCTCCTTTGTATGGCTCCTGTCGCTCCTCCTCGAACTTAACTTGTTCAAAAAGTACTTGCAAGCATAAACAAAAGATAGAGAACCAATCAGAGCAAGAGATCTATCAACTATAAGTAAATGGAATCAGATACATTCACACATATAAACATCACATATCAAGATAAGCGTATGGAAAAAGGTGTAAAAAACTTTATTAAGTAGAAGGAAGAATTACAACCATGAAGTTTGATCCATTGTCACTCTTCCAGCTTGGGTTCCAGCCAACATCACATCAATACCACAACACTTCGACGGCATAACAATACTTGCTTATAATCTCAATCCTCACACCAACAGTATCTCCTCACAAATTCTCAAAGTCCAGCCCCTGATCACTTAGATGAGTGCTCAATTTATACGCAAATAGAGGAGGTTTGGTCATAAATGAGGGTATTGAATGGCCTTCCAAACTTAGAGTTGGTTTCCATGGAGGAAGGGATGAGAGGATAGGAGGTTACTTAACTCATTCCCTATCTAATTTCAAGCTCATAGGAGATGATAAGTGTGGGAATCTTCTAGATGATTCCAGAAGATAAGAATATTCCCAAAACCCTATGTGAATTTCACTCAATCTCACCCAACGTAGGTCAAAGTGGGCCTAGGTAATGCAGAGCACCTTGACATGGGCCTACCTGCACTGAAGCGCACTTACCCCTATCCAAGGCTATGTTGGTCCCTCAAGGAGGCATTTCTGGAGGGATTCAGGCCAAAAAACTCATAGGGAAGGAGGCATTCAAAGTGGTGACTTGTCTGGGGCATGTAGCAACTGAATTAGGGTTTGATGAGCCCTAATGGTATTGATCTGAATGATGGTAGTGATGTTCCCAAATGTATCTAAAACATGGATACATTATATTATTTTCTCGCTCTGTTATGCCAGCATGTCATGTACCATTCAACATGTACTTCATTGCTTAATTTATGTTTCTAAACGCACCATTATTTTTGTACTAAGTTATCTCGGCGGGTATGGGTATGCCTCCCCCACCTCATTGAGGTCTGGTACCAAAACATAAAAGGAGACTCACATTAGTCTCGACTCCTCTATCTCTATCCTCTTACATTTCAACTTTCTTGGTCTCTCTCTCTCTCTCTATCTTTGACTCCACTGTGTTGTCTAGTGATTATGACATTACGACGTACTTCAGTCATATGTTTTTCTCCTAATGCTCGTACATTGGGGGGAGATCCATTATCACCAAAAAATTGATCATCTAGCCTAATTTACTAGATGGATATAAGTACACCATGTAAAGCCAATTTTACCATAGTAAAATTGCTTTCACTGTGAGAAATTACTTAATAAACCACCTTTCGTAAGTAATTTATAATTAAACCCATGAAGAATAATTAAATAAATCACTATTTATTTGATTCTCTTCTAGGAATAATTAATTAAACCATTGTTTAATTATTGTTCCTTGTCATATTTGACACAATTATGAAGAATAAACATATAAATCATTAATTATCTTATTTTTTCTCTAAGAATAATTAATTATTATTCTTTGTCAAATTTGACTAAATCCCTTAGGAATAATTAAATAAATCATTATTTGTTTGTTATTCCTTAACCAATTTCTTGAGATGATAAATAAATCATTTATTTACTTATTATTTCTAAATAAAAGTTTAAATACTTTTTCCCTCCTAACCAAATATAATAAAATATTCCAAGTTTTTTTTTCCAAGAATAGGGTTAATAATATTTTATTATTTCTCATTATTCGAGGCTAACTCAATATTTTGTTATAAATATAAGAGTTTTCCATTAATTATTCACTTTTGATTATTTTCATTGTTGCACTCACCGTTGTAACTCTGATTATTTTCTTTGTCCACCACCATTTTTCTTCCATTTGAGTTCCCACTGAGCTCAAACATTTCATTTTGCTAGGTTCTTAGATTATAGAGGAGAGAGATTCTACACAAGCTAAAGATGTTTGACGATATCCAAGAACCCATCCTATAGAGGGGGATTGGTAACATTTATTTGTTCCCTTCACAGGTGTTATAATAAAATATATTCTTTGTATATCTAGTTTTCATTGGATGATTGGAGTTATTACTATTTTTTTCTTGTTGTTTAACTATGATTGTGGCATAGATAAGGGCTTTGGAAGGTTTTTTTTCTATCAGTTGCTAGAGATCTACAATGTTTAGTAGCCATTTATATTGTTGAGATTGTTTGTCATCCACAGTCTTAAGTGTTTTCTTTTCGTACATCTTTGAGAGGAAAACAATACAACAATTTTCTTTTTAATATAATTAAAGTACGGTTACCTCATAGAGGGTTACTATTAGTAATCATGTCTCTCTACGTATTGAGGTATGATATCTACTATAGAGCTTGCATAAAAAACCATTGGAGGTATCTTAAGCAACGTCGAGGATGAATTATGTGTATTTTTACAAAATTATTAACAAGAATCTAAACAGATTTTGATGCAAAAAGCAACAGATACCCATTATTCTATTCATGCCAATTTAATTTATGCCTGAATTGACCTTGATTCTACTAAATTCCTCAATTTTTTTTTCCATTTTCCCTAAAGAAGTCAACAAAGCACAAACAAATTTGAAAATTATATTAACTATTATCGTCTCTAAACTAATTAAATGTTGCATCCATAGAAGGGCTTCTATTGGTATAGAAATCCTTAGTCTAGGAATAAAAAGATTGTCATGAAAGGGCATGCAACTAAGTGGTATCCTATGCTGACCAGTCCTGTGTTTGATTCCTAGGCTATCCAATTTTTAACATGGTATTATATTCTATTAATATGGCTAGGCTATCCAAAGCCTATTAATATGGTCTAAAGGGAATGTCCTAGTAGTAAGCCATTATTTGGAACAACAAACCAATATGAAAAGGGAATTTAGCTCGGTAGTAGAGAACACCATCAACCAGCCAAGCCTAAATTTGATTACTAGCTTATCTAAAGCTTTAATAAACTTTGTTAGTATATGTTATAGATGAATGAAAATAAAATAGACGTACCGAGAAAAAAAACTGTAATTGCATTTCAAATTGTCTCCCAAGAATCCAAGCCTTCTCCACATCATTTTCAGGTAATCGTCTCTCATGTACGTTTTCTTTGCAAAGAAATCAACACCCATTGTCTTCAAAGTATAGCAGTGTGGATGAATTCTAGCATGCATGAATTTTCCTTTTCTCTTTGCTTTCCTTTTCCCTAATTCTTGTTGTCCAAATATTCCAGTAGGATTGACATGTGAGGTTGTTGAAATCATATGATGTAATTCATTGTCCTTATTTAGTCCTGCTGGTATATAAAGTCTTCATGCCATAAAGTATGTCAAATCCTTAACCTTCCTTCTCTAGGGATTGGTGTCAGACCTAAAGCAAGTATATTCATAGGGTGATGGCCACTCTGTATTTTAATGGATGGAAGATAAAGCATAAGACATAAGGAAACTCATCAAGATCCATTCCTCCAACTTCAGAATGACAAGCCAATTGAACTTACAAGAGGAGACTTAGTGCTTGGTACATGTAGAGATGTTAGAAACAGTAAAATTACAAAAAAATCAAACTGCTCAGCTACAAAAATATCTCCTATGAGATTGCTATGACAAAATATAGCACCTTATTGCAAAGTGTTTCACAAGGGGCTAACAAAATGTAACATGGGAGTACTACTACTATCACGTAAATAATCACTTCCTCCTTTTAGTGGAATATAAATCCAATGAGGGAGACTTCCATGGGAGCCTCATGGAATCCTTAGACAAACAAAAATAAATTCTAGGGCCTTGTATACTAATAACTTATTACTACCACTTAAAAATAACATTCAAGGTAAGGAATCAAATGCTTTCTGAGGGGAATTTGCATATTTTAGCATATGAACCTTCTAAGACAATTTTGGATTTTTATGAAATTAGCATAAGTTAAAAACTAAACCACAAAAACTACAAATGAAGAATAAGCTATGGTTGTTGCAAAACTTGCAATTAAGATAGTATATTTCAGAACAAGTTATTACAACAAAAAATAAATCGACCCTTGAACTTGAATGCCAATGAAAACTAGGGCTCAAAAGAAAAATTAGACTAGATTTTAATTAACACACAAATTTTGAAAGTAAAAGGGCATATAAAATCCCTAAAATGCAAAATGTCGAACCCTACAAAGGTTGTAAAAGAAATGAACAATAAATGATATAATGAACGAATCCATTTTTAACCATACAAATGCTCATAAACCCTAGACATCTAGCTATTCTATGACTGAAAATAAAATTTTAGTTGTTATAAACCCTAATTTAATCCTAAAATAGAAAATAAAGAGTAAAATTTTAAATTTTATGAAAATTTTGGATTTTATGATTGAATATTTGGAGAAATACTAGTACCTACTTATTAACAGGGCATATGGGGTTAACGAAGGACTCCTTTGGGAGAGTAAGATGATCAAGAAAGATATCTAGGGTGGTTCAATACTAGCCCTAGAATATCTATCTAGTAACTTACAAAATCAATGAAATTTAATGGAAATTTTCCCCACTAGAAATCTTCCCAGGGTTTTAAAGAATGGATTTTCTCAAAAGAAACCAAGTGAATGCACCCTTTGCACTAGGAAAATACAATTAATAAAGAGTAAAATTTTGAATTTTATGATTGACTAACAGGAGAAAGATTCTTCCCTACTTGTTTTCGGAGCATAACGGTTACTGAAGGACTCCCATAGGAGAGTAAGATGATCTAGAAAGATATCTAGGATTGTCCACTTTTGAAACTCATCACACAGTGCCCATCCCACTTTTGGTTTTTCACATTGCCCCTCTATGTTCTCATCACAATTCCTAACTGCACTCATAATCATGTTTTCTCCTTCCTCATTGACACCACTTGAAAATGTCCTCTCCAACTACGTCATTGTTGCAACCTACCACTCTCCGTCTCTAAATATTTTTTTTCTAACAAAAGATTCTCTATGATGTCCTGAGTAAAATTTGAAAGTTTATGTTTTGGCTCACAATTCATTTGCACACTTGAGGAGTTGTGCACCATCTACATAGGTGAGGCAACATCAATATAAGAATTAGATTGACCTTTTATTCCATCCAAGTACCCTATGTCTTATTTATGTTGTTATGTTGTGTTAAAAGAGTTAGTATCATTATTACTTTACCAACTACATAAACCTTCACCTAGTTTATTATTATTCTTTAAAGAATTCTCCAAACATTTTTGCACACACTCACTTTTAACGTATGATAACTTTTTATAACCAATGTTGTTCTTTTCTCAAACAATTTTCCTCTTCCTCTCACATACACTGCTCAGAGCTCATCAATTCAGTTTATTGGTTTCCTCCACTAATATTTTTGACATTTTTCCTTTCTTGGTTTTTAACATAAACATACTTTCCAATCCCTCTGTTTCAAATGATACATGTTGAACAATCTTCTCTTCAACAAATATTGTGAAATATTCCAAACTGGAAAACTATTGGTTTGTCTCCAAATTTCAGAGTTTTTATTTGGGTATTTTAGTAACATATTCCTTTAATAATTTGGTTTACACTTCACTGTAGGTACCCTATATGGTCTTAGTCATATAAACAATGTCCTCAACATTACATGTACCAACCAACTTCCAAGAAATAAAAAAATATGCATTCACTGTATGCACTCAGAAATTCATAAATACGTTGATATATGATAAGGCAACCCATAGAATAATTTTTCTCATTGAAATCTGAGCATACAATGAAGGAATAAGTAACACGGAACTTAACATTAGAAGCTGGCTATTAAAAGAGAAACATACAACAGTTATAACTCATCTTAAATGATCGCTCGAGGCTTTGTTTGAGAGCATCGCTTCCTAGAAATGGAAGTACAGGTCCACATGAGATGGCGGCCTTGCTTGTCACTTATTTCTTCACATTTGGACTGAGATATTAAGCAGGTCCTTACAGCAGCTATCCCAAGTAACTGAACGACTCACAGTCATTTCAACTTGGCTCTAAGAACTCGTGGGAAAGATAAAAAACTAAATACAACCCCCATGAGAATAATATTCCACCTATAGTAGCTCATACAGTTCAGCCTCTGAGTGAGATGCAACCCAGGCTGGACAGAGAACTAGACCCACAGTGAGACTAGCTTGGGACACTTGTTGGGTGATTGAACTGTCTGCTGGATGAAGGGAATGGACTATTGGTTCCTTTACGAAGCCACCATGAAGGGAATAGTCCCTAAAAATTCCATCTTCAACCTCAAGAACTTGTGGGAAAGCTTAGAAATTAAATATGACCCCCGGGAGAATAATATTCCACTTATAGTAACTCATACACTTCAACCTCTGAGTGAGACAGAGCCCAGGTTGGACAAAGAATTGGACCCGTAGTGAGAGTAGGGTGGGACACTTTCTGGGTGATTGAACTATCTGTTGGATGAAGGGAATGGACTGTTGGTTCCTTTAGGAAGCCACCACAAAGGGAATAGCCCCTACAAATTCCATAGTTGACGTCCAATAATAGTGGAACCTCTGTTTTGTGCTGAGAACACAACTGTATCACTTCTTCCTTCAAGTTCGAATTTCCAGAATAGAAAGGAATTTGATCTGTGGTAAAGGAACTCATTCCTTTTGAGATGTTGCTAAGAAATAACCGACTAGTGTCATCTACATTTAAAAGCCTTCATTGGCTTTATAAAATTTATTTCCTTCGTTGCATATAGATACTTTTCTTTGTTTTCTTCAATTTACTTTTCTTCATGTTTTTCACCACAATTTCATCCTGAAGCATATTTGCACTTCTTACTGTAACTTTTGCAACATCTAGAGCATTTGAAAACTCTGATTTCCCTTTTAATTTCCCTTCTCTTTGCTTTATTTTTCCCTAATTCTTGTTCTCCAAATATTCCAGTAGGATTGACATGTGAGGTTGCTGAAATCATATCATGCAATTCGTTGTCCCTATATTCAGTTGTACTAGTATCTAAAGTCTCCATGCTCATCCTTGATTTTGAAAATTGATCTAAATGCATCTCTGGTGTCCTTGTATCTCGATGAGGCTCTTGTTTTGGGTTTCTAACAACCCAATTTCCGTATTAATATCACACTTATCAATATTCGGCACACTATCATACTCGTTGCTTCTACTTTTTTTAAGTGACCTTTTCCTATATCAATTAAATTTCCATGATCTAATCTTCATGACTCACATCATTCTCATTTCATGAACCCTATAATCAAAATTATTTTTATCATTAAATACTTTAGGAGATGTCTCTATTTTAATTGCTTTACTAATATGGCATTTACTTTCATCCATGCACATTGTCAAAACACTTGAATGTCGATCAACTACATTTTCCTCTCCTCACTTTCCAAGTGATTTTTGAACATCAAGGGGCAAGTAACATGTTGATTGATCAACATGGGACTGATCTCTCTGGATTTCTAGACACTCATTCTCCTCTTCAATGTTCTTTTGATTTGTGGTTCCTCCTCGAGAACCAACATCTCTGTTGAAGAACTATTGCTCCCCTCCTTGAAAATTTAAACTATAATATTCAAATTCACTAGATGCTAAAATATACTCTATTTCATCTGAAACATATTTATTATGCTTGGTATTCATTTTTCCTGCAAAATTTCTACAACTATCAGCCATAGGAAATTTTACCTGCTCTAGTTGCCTAGTGTCAGAAAGCTTCCCAGATTGCAGCCTTCTTAAACCAGTCTCTCTTTTTATCCCTCCCTAACTCTGGAGTACCTCAGTTTCAATGTTTGTTCAGTCTAATTCAATATGTAAAGAAGATGGCTCAGATTTCAGAGTCTTTCCTTTCTTCTCTGAGCCTTGAAGTTTTCAAGATCACCTCATATGGTGGACCTCACAGTCTTACATATTGTACTGCGCTTTCTAGTCATCTTATTTGAAAAAATTTAATTTCTCTTATTAAATAATAAATCTTGAAATATCAATTTATTAGATATCTTTCCATGACCTCTGCTTCTAGTGCTTCAACCACTAATTTCCCCATCAATGTTTTTATTTGACAAAATGTGGGTAAATGCACAATTTGTGTTAGTAGCTTCTGAAGGTGATTGATATTTTAAACTACCCTCATTATTTCCAGTTGTTTGTAGTTCTGTAGAAAGCACTAAACCACTGGAATATGTTGGTTCTTCAATGACACTAGCTTCTAAACACGTTGATGAAGCAAGCCCTTCAGATTTATTTGTATTCAGTGGATCAACTCCACCAACACTTGAGGGTACAGATTCTTCTAAATTCAGAGAACCACACGTTTTTTTGAGCTATTGGGCATTTTCTAGATGAATGATTTACAAACAATTGGTTTAACACATGTTTTTAATGGGGTTTGTGCCAAAATTGCATCCTCCTTATTCATCTTTGTTTCCCCTTCTGTTTGCAAAGAACAATATGTTTTTCCAGATATATCAAAACAAAGTTGTCTCTGGTTTTTCAACCACCACTTCTAAATCCTTGCTAGTTCCTTTAAGAACATGCAAGGTGCTTCCTGCATAGAATGCATCTCTTTTTCTAGCAATATCATTTAAGCAATCCTTTTTAATTTCAAAATCTTCAACACTCCCCACATTACTTTTGAGCTCATTTCCAAAGATATGTCATGGAAGAGTTCTTCTTTTGAATTTTCAACCAACTCTAAGTCCCTATTAGTCTCTGAGAGAGTAGGCCAAATTTTCTGTGCATTACATAGTTGATTTTCTCTAACCATCACAATTTTCCTCTGATTTTTAATTTCATACTTATCTATAGATACTGCATCAAATCCCTTATCCTCTCTTGCATTCTTCTTGAACCTCATAATCCTCACCACATGTTGCATCACATACTTGTTCCTCTCTAGCATTCCTATTCCAGTTTTCCTACACAATTACATCCTCTCTCACCTCAGATTACGGGAACAAAGAGACTGAGTTCTGCTTAGATCCATCCATATTAGGAAAAAATTTGACAAGCTACCCAAGATCAACACCAATGTCAGATAAGGCATCAAAATGGGAACTGATTCTAAAATTATCTACGTAGCACTCGAACATGTCAGAAGCTTTCTTGGTGTATATTAATATTGAGTACTCACCATCTAAATAATAGTCATAAGGAATCATCGTCTTCAATTGCGCCCTCAATTGGTTAGAATCAACTTCACTGTCAAATTCACCTCAATGGTTGACTTGTTAAATTCTTAAGAAATCTTCCAATTGATGCCGATTAAAACTCCTTAGCAACAAAACTTTAAGGTCTGAAACACGGGGTCTCAACCACTCTCGAAATCCTAGATTTCCAATGTCCTCCATCTTCCCCCTTTTGTCACCTCACAAAGCAAGTTCACCTGTGAGGTCGGTCTATACCCATACTTCACATCCAAATAATTCTCTGCCATTTTTAAATTATAAAAAAAGCTATTAGAAACCATAAATGGTTGCAACAGCTTCAGTTACAGGGTGGACCATGACACTAGAGCTCTAACATAGAAACATTTAACCATATTGTTTGGTTTTAGTGAGAGAAAACAAACGACTAATAAATGGTTTTGTTTTTCACAATACCTAAACAAGACCTACCTGAGAACAAAGTGTGTCCAAGCATTGATCTGCCATTTCTCCACTTGCATCACCTCGCTCACATGGCCTGGGTTTAAATGGGATGCATTCCTCTTTAAAATTTTCAAATTAGACCTGCATTTCATCAATTATACTTCATCATTTGCCTTACCAAAGCCCACTTCTACTTACAAAGAAGCTATCATAGTTGTGGTAGAGTTAGCACACTTTTCTTTCTCTATACATTGACTCAGTTTCACATTTTAACAACATGGCTAGTAAATATGAAAATATTTTATCATTTAAAAATTATTTTAAAGTAATATTTTAAAATGTTAAATTAGTAGAATATATATATATATATATATAGATAGATAATTGAAAATTTTAATTATATAGAAATATTTTATATGTACATTAAAAAGCATATACTCATAAAGTTGAAGAGTTTGGATCTCAAACAAGATATAATAATTAATATTGGGAATATTTTTTTCTATACTAGCCTAGATTTATTTTAATTCACTATCTATCAAGTACTAAAAGGATCAAATTTCTTGAGGTACAAATTTCCTTTAGAGTGAAAAGAGATTTCATCCCTTTAGAAACTTGGTAAATCCAAAGTTAATATGGATCTAGGCTACTTTTATGTGTGTGTGTGTGTGTGTGTGTGTGTGTGTGTGTGTGTGTGTCAAAACGTGGAGCCCAATGATAAATTGACTATTTTACCTCATTGTTTTTTGTAAGTTCGGCAACAGTGGGGCTACATCGTGGTCATGGCCAAGAATAACACCTGAATAGGGAAGGGAATTGAAACAATGACTTAACATCTAGGTGTTCCTTAATAACACACCTGATCACTGTCTATCCAACACATGTGGACTATTTTACCTCAATTTTATTTTTCTTAATTTTATTTTTTTTATTTTTATTTTTATGTATTTTGACCAAGTCAAAATGTTTACATAAAAAAAAATTACTTAACATGACATTACAACATCTCTCCATATTGGGTTGGAGAGTCCCTCTCAGGGCAACAATTTAAAATTATTTGGTAATGTATAAAGTTTTTAGTAACTTGTTAACAAAAATAAAATTTGCATTCGGACACTAAATTAATTTTTAAATTTTGTTGTTAATAATTCCTTCTCCTCTCATCCTTTGTTCGAATGTTGAGGTTTGGGAGCACAGAAGAACCTCCATGTGGCCAACCCACATTTATCATAAAGGCTTGTTATTCTTTTGGGCATGATGATATTCTAGT
The DNA here is from genome assembly GCA_031772625.1 of Pinus tabuliformis. Taxonomy (NCBI): domain Eukaryota; kingdom Viridiplantae; phylum Streptophyta; class Pinopsida; order Pinales; family Pinaceae; genus Pinus; species Pinus tabuliformis. Next base: position 928,540,676 of record CM062813.1, read on the forward strand.
TATTTAAGTAATCAAACAATTATTTTTATTGTTATTTTTTTTTAACTAGGCAGAGCCTAGGCCGGGGCCAACCTACTTATTGGTTGGAAGAAGATCAATCCACCCATAATGGGATGCTTATCACCAAGATTGTGTGAGACTTTGGTCAAGCCTGGATGCCCCTTTGAGTGTTTAATCCCCCCAAAGTGGCTCCCACTCCTAAGCCCCTCCACATGAGGTTTGAACCTATGACCTGGCAGGGAATAAACTGCACACAAACCAACTAGTCTACACGTCATACATTGTACTTGTTAGTTGGTCATATTTTTATTCTTCAACTATAGTAGTTGTGTGAGCTAATCATTTTTTATTTTTTCACTTATTATATAGTCATATATTTTAGTCATGGACTAAATTATTCATTTAAGTTGGTCTATTTTAATTGAGTCAGTTATTATCTAGTCATATATTATATCCCTAGACTAAATTAGTCATTTAAGTTAGTCGTTTATAGCTAGGTCACTTAAAATTACTCAAATTTAGTTGTAATTCAATTTAAATAATTATGGCGACTAATGTTTTTAGTCATGTAGTCACTAATAGCTCATTTTGTACTAGTGCCAAGACATGTACATAGCACCACTTGCACATAGCGCCACTTGTACAACATGTACACTACACCACATGCACACAACACAACTTGTACAATCATGCACACCACACCATATGTACATAGCACCACACGTACAACATGCATGAAATACCACTTGTACACAACACTGCATTTCCAACATGTACATAGCATCATATGTATAGAGAACTGCATATCCAACATGCACATAGCACCATCGATACCCAACATTGAGTATGCAACATTCATACAACACTATATGTACTACACCATGTACATAACATTACATAATCAACATGTACACATACTAAATATACACCACACCGCATGCACACAACATCACAGGTGAAAAAAGTACAACATATATGACATATGCACAACAATCGTACCAAAAATCAAAAACCAGATTGACTCTTTACCAAGCAACCCTGTTTCCAATGTCTTAGCCAGGGTTGTCCCAGCATGCCGCAAACCAAAATTCTTTCGCTTTGCTGATGTATCCCTCAGTATAACCCGTACATAACATAAGCATAGGTATAATACAAGAATACAATATAAATTCATATTCACATGATATTGATCTCATATGGTTGACATGACTACTCTTCCCACTTGATTCCTCATAGACTAGGAACCTCTTCATGTCATTTTCCTACGTAAGCAATCATTCCTCCACAAGAATGATTGCTGATGACCCTCTCAAATAGTGACATAGATACATGTACACATAGATACATCATAAAATAATAATGATCTCATTAGTCAATGTCATACATACAAACATACATACATATGTACATATAAACATTAGAATAAAATAATAATGATTCATGATCACCCTGTCATACATGACATACATACATGCCTACATGTATATGTTAGGCCCCTATACTACTAGTGTAACCCCTTATTGTTACTAGTACAACCCCCTTATTATATTGTTGTGCCCATGTAGTCCCCACATTGTTATTATTGTGCCCCATAGAAGCCCACTATTGCTATTATTGTGCCCGTACATTTTATTGTTATGTCGGCTCTGATTATATTGTGACCCCTTAGACTCCTATATATAGAAAGGAGGTCTTATCATTTGTATCATCTAAGAATTGTTCATTTGTCTAATGTAAAGGAGGTTTCCTCCTCGAAGAGGCTGAATTCTAAGGCATTTAACTATCTTTTATATCTTTTGTGAGCTGGTTTCATAACATTTGGTATCAGAGCTGTGGATTCTAGGGTTTCGCTTCTCCAAACAGGTCATCGTGGGAGTTTCGGTATAACTATTTCCCTACAAAGTTTCAGAAGATAAGAAAAAACCCATTTGAAAGGAAATCATTCTAAACCTTGGCTCTAAGTTTTAGATCTTGTCTCACTATAGTTTCGGAGATATAGTCTGAGGAAGTTAGGGTTTTTGCAAACCCCCGAATTACATTCCGAATAGGTGACCTGGGGAAAATCATCATAACTTTCTCTCTGAGCATCGGATTGAAATTGCATAAGAATTTGCATAAAGAGGACAGACTGTAGTTTCTTGTGCATATTTGTTAGATCCAAAGGTCAAAACAATGACATGTGTCACGTCGTACAAGTTCGCTCTACTGAACTAGTCTATAATCAGGTCACCGTGGGAGATTTGGCATAACTCTTCCTTGGAGAATCCAATTTGGATCAGACAGGTGGCATTGGAAAGAGGACGCAAAGGGCTACTGCAGGACGTGATTTTAGAATTGGAAGATCTAAAATTACAGAGTTACAGTCATTTCAAGATTGAGCTCCTAAAATCAAGAAAAAGCGAGATGAGGAAGTTTGATGGCAAGGATCCGGTGAATTAGATACTATAGATGGAGAAATATTTTGATCTACATGGTGCACCACTATTACAAAAGGTATGTATTGCATCTAATTATTTAGAATCGAATCAATTTTTATGGTATAAAGGGCTTTGTTCTCGTAAACCACTTGTCACGTGGTCAATTTTCACGGAGGAAATGATAGCACATTATGAGGATACAAAGAGAAACTCCTTCTTTAGCCAATTGATAAATCTCAAACAAAAGGGTTCAATGGAAGATCACATTGAAGAATTTCAATAATTGAATAGAAGGGTAAATTATATTCCAGAGAAGCAAAGGATTGATGTCTTCATAGGGACTTTAAAGGATAACGTTCAACATGAGGTTCGTTTTTGGGAACCTGATTCATTGGAGGAGGCATTCGAGTTGGCAAGAAAAATTGAAAGTGAAATTATGAAAACAAGGAATCCCACCACTCATGACTATAATTATGGAAGTGTTTCTTCTCCTAGCCTTCCACAACCTACAAGGCTTACACCACAAAAATTGGAAGAAAAAAGAGAAAAAGGGCTTTGTTACAATTGAGATAGAAAATGCACTAAAGGTCATAAGTGTGCTGAGAAGAAATTATTTACATAGAGTATGAAGAGGAGGAAGAAAAGGATTAAGAAACACCAAAAGAAGAGGATATACGCCAGGACCCAACCCTAGAGAAAGAAGAAATGAATCTGACCATATCTTGTAAATCATTGGCAAGAATTACCACTCAAACTCTCAAGATAGAAGGACATATCAAGAAGAAAAAGGTTTAAGAAGTGAAAGATCACATCGAGAAAGAAGAAATGAATCCAACCATATCTTGTAATGCATTGGCCAGAATTACTACTCCTCATACTGTCAAGATAGAAGGACATATCAAGAAGAAAAATGTTCAAGAAGTGAAAGATCACATCGAGCATCAAGAAATGAATCTGACCATATCTTGTAAAGCATTGGAAGAAATTACCACTCCTCAAACTCTCAAGATAGAAGGAAATATTAAGAAGAAAAAGGTTCAAGCAGTGAAATATCACATCGAACATCAACAACAAGTTCTCCAACTTTTAAAGGATAATGCCACTTTGGTGTAGAATCGAATGAAAAAATAGGTAGATCAACATCACAGTGAAAAATGTTTTGATGTAGGTGATTGGGTATTTTTATGGTTACATCTCAAGCAAGCTACTTATGAGAAGGAAATGTTGGAAATACTAGATGCACTTAAGAAATGGCGACCTTACCCAATGGGAAGACACCTCAAGGTAAAAAATGGATCATGATAGTCTTAAATACCTTTTAGAAAAAATATTATCTTTAGAAGAAAAGAAAAAATGGGTCACAAATATGTTGGGTTATGACTTTGACATCATCTATAGAAAAGGGAAGAAAATTTTTGTTGCAGATGCACTCTCAAGAAAGGATGAGGATGTGGAAGCATTGTTTTGTGTTGTTTCTATCATCCAACCAGATTGGACAAACAAAGCAAGGGATGAATGGAAGAAGGACGAAGAAGTGTGGCCACTCATTCAAAAGTTGAAAAATATCCCAATTCAAACAATATTGCCAGAACTTGAAGAGGAAGGAAAAATCATATTGGAACCTGGAGTAGTCACAGAAACAAGAACTTGACAGCTACAAAATCGATCAATTTTAGAGTATCTCATCAAGTGGAAGAACTTATCCGCTAAAGATTCCACATGGGAGGACAAGAATTTTATACAGAAGCATCAAGAACTACTCAGAACTACTCAAGCGTTGAGGACAACACTTTTTGAAGGAGAGGGGCATGTTAGGCCCCTATACTACTAGTGTAACCCCTTATTGTTATTAGTACAACCCCCTTATTATATTTTTGTGCCCATGTAGTCCCCATATTGTTATTATTGTGCCCCATAGAAGCCCACTATTACTATTATTTTGCCCTTACATTTTATTGTTATGTCAGCTCTGATTATATTATGACCCCTTAGACTCCTATATATAGAAAGGAGGTCTTATCATTTGTATCATCTAAGAATTGTTCATTTGTGTAATGTAAAGGAGGTTGCCCCCTCGAAGAGGCTGAATTCTAAGGTGTTCCACTATCTTTTCTATCCTTTTGTGAGTTGATTTCATAACTTTATACATATATAAACATCAACACAATCATGATCACAACAAAATTGCCAGATATTATAAGGTCAAGGTTAAGAGAACTTCCTTTATTCAAGAAACAAATGTGAAATATTGAGAATGACAGTCCCAACATATCCAAGGCATCCGACACATCAGATCCATTTACTTTAACTTTTCTTGATTACCTTTCCCATGATTATTATATCATCATCCATTTATCACAATGGACCCAACCAGTCCAACCGACTATCATAGTCTTACCTTTTGTTGCTCTTACTCATGCACATAGCTTCATCTAAGCCTTATATTACCTGTTGGGTACCACAAATCTCTCCCCTAGATCCATTAACTTTCCTCTTTGCCAACCAATTCCCAAGACTCAAAAAAATAACAACAAGGATGAAAGAAACAAGAAGAAGACCATGAAAACCAAAAACAATACGACATCACAAGAAAGCAACATAGTCGTGCACTAGACACAATCAAAATTGCAAATCAAGTGCAACAATCACAAAAGAAAGAAATCACAAGATGAACAACAGACACCATGACTCAATCCCCATGGTTCCTAAGGAAAGCTCGACTTGAGCCTTCTTTTAGATTTCGTGGGAACCTCTTTTGCCATAAAATCCCCTACATCATACTGCCATAAACATATAACTGTCATTACATAAATAAATATAACAATACACCAAATATCTTATATTTTTGTGCCAATCATGTTTCTTGCAACTTAACACATCCAGGTCATCTGTTAAGGGATTCCAATCCTTTGACAAATCGACCTGTAACTAAAGACTAGCTATTACACCTTTCAAGTACATGTTCATGAATCTAGAACATATCCACATAATGTCAAACAAAACCAAGGTTAATAAGACTTCATGTATGCAAAGCACTCATTCGTTTGGAATTAGTGTTTCCAAACATAGCCAAAAGAATTCTTTTCCAATTCCTTCCTTTTACCTTTTTACCTTGCTTGAATCGAGGCTTACTATGCATTGTCGCATCACCCCACTGTTAGTTATATAAACACATCAAGTGTTACCTTTTCATGCTAATACCAATTATGTTTCCTGCAACTGCTCACACATGTCAACCACATGTTCCAAATATGAATACAATCATATATATCAATTTGAAATCAAAATTTAGAAAGACTAAAAATCATGTCATAATTCATAGTCAACTCATAGTCATTAGACATAATGCTACAACTATCACCTACTACACTCAAGTACATATCAACTGTCTCAACACATATGTGTTAGTAAAACCATCTTAAAGCAAGATCATTGGAACACATACTCATATTATGAAATTCATCAAACATTCAACCAACTTGCAAACATACCATGTTAAATAAATCAACTAGGCACCAAACACTCAAACACCAAATAGACGTCATAATCAAACAACCAAGCACTAAATATACGACATAAGAAAACTCATACCTTAATGTATATCAGGGGAGACTATCTTGTCTACACAATAAAGCTAGGTTAGCACAATACAACTTCACAACATATCAACTCAAACATAAATCATGATATCCATAACAGTAACTAACTAACATGTTCACATCATAAGCTCATAAGCATTTGTCATTCATGCATAAAAATCACATATGTACAATCAATCTAGATTAGTACGACGCCATATCACAAATATGTCATCTCGTACCTGAATATTGAAACCATAACTACCTGCATAAGTCAAACTAGGTTAACACAATACATATAACATCAAGATATTCAATGCAATGCACATTACCATCACGCATATGCCCAATCCAAATTACAACATCAATATCTCAATGAGATAACCCTAATCATCAAGTTAATAGAATATAACAACAAGAAGTTAACGTATAACATACACATTGGGTTATTTAATATAAAAAAACAATAGAAATGTATACAACAACATGTTACCATCATTCTTGACTATCTGACACATGTGCCTATGACTACGCTAGTCAACTGTTATCTATCATTCATGTAACCATAACATCAAAATAAATGTACATATACCTAATGTATATAAACCCAATGCATATAACAATTCCCATATACAATACCTATATGACGATCTTCTCTTACTCCAAGTCCAATGCTGCAACCTCATTATGATGATCTACATCTCCCGTACTATCTCACCTAACACATTAGCATCATAACATACCAATATCACTTTGATGACCTAAATTTCATACCATGACTTCACAAGGCATGTTTGAACTACTATTCATGCATAACTATAACCAAGACCATACCTGCATGACAACTTCATATAGACATATAACAGATGAATACCAAACCATATTCACATCATTCTAGCTAGGGTCAAACCATCAATGCAAGGCCATATCAACAATGCATGCTATGATCTCATGCATGACAACAACCATTACTCCATTGCACACATTGCCACATGCAACTATCAACATGCATAAGCAATGCCTAATCAGCTACATATATGTATGAATGCATGTAGTCGAGCATAAGTGATCAATTCTTGTAATCAATCTACAAGACTGATACATGTAATCAAACATACAAGAATGCAACCTAATATAAACGGATGTAATCAAGCTTCATATATTGATGTAACCAATCGTATACTCCTAACGATGCATTCCACAAAATCAAAATCAAGTTCCTCATGACAACCTTACTACAACCATGATCAATCATCAATAAAATGCAATAAGCACATGAAATGCAAGTGTAGGAGACACACATGCAACTGACATGCATTCATGACTAACACATTCAACCTATCTAGTCTGGCAGTTGAAACATGCTCTGCTACCACTATTTAACATCGACCTCCCACATCTACCCATGTAACCATGACAACCGGGGTAAACATGAGACGAGAGGCTACTATGATCAGGTTCGACCTCCTAGGTAACCTTGAGGAAGTGGAATCGATGAAACATCACACACAGTCATCCAACATCATCAACATAACCGTCAGGAGACAAGTCAACCACTCAAACAACCTATCCCTAGGTCCCACCATTGTTCTGGATCTCTTAGGCCATAGTCACTCTCATGCTATGGGAAAGGGAGCGACGAGAGACCTAAAGTCTCTTTCATAGGCCTTCCTGCCATCAACTATGGACTAAGGTTGCCAATTTTGTGCCAGCGATCCCAGAATTTAAGTCACTTTTTTAGGCCCAGAGCCTAGGCCATTGCCCAAAATGGAATAGAAGCCTGAAATCAGTAAAAGTATAGAGAAAACATATCCCCAACAAGTAACCTATGGGTGTAAACCACATAATTAAGTGTAGGGATCTCATACTTATATGAGAATCACTATGAATCATTTTTCCCTCATGCCAATTGCTACATTATCTTCTATTAGGTGATAGACACATTATCTATTCATATATAAGTAAAAACATGATGAGAGCCATACATAGCTATTATCATCAAATGTACATATAACCGACATAATAGGAACAGAAATACCATGAACATATCAACCATGAAAATCCATATATACATCAATATATTTTCACATGAAAATCAAGGGAATGAATTTCTCATTAATCAATGCAATGAACCATGTTCCACCTACCACAGAATGGTTGAGCCAAGTCTGTCTTCATCCATCCACCCCCATGCCATATTCCAAGCATGAATACGAGACTCAAACCAAAAGAACTCAACCAGGGCATATCAAGGCTAAACCACCTCATCCTCATCAATAGAAATCAGGCTTTACTATAATCCATCTCGGATCACTAGACCAACACAATGAACACATCATAACAAGATTTACCGTGATCTCCACCTGATCACTAGGACAAACAAGCATGGATGCCACCAGATTTCTCCACCTACGTTGTGAGGAATTTTCCTGTCTCCTAGTCTCTCAGGCTTTATTGCAATCCAAACCTGGATCACTATGCCCTAAATCGAGACCCACTCTCTAGGATTTACTGCATATCCCAATCCCAGGATTACTAGGCTAAACAAAGATAAAACCACCTCTTGGCATTACTTTATATCCTGTCATTCACTAATAAGGATCCCTAGGCCCACCGAGGCAACAAAATCCTAGCTTTACTGCAACCCACAGTCTCGCTCAGGAGTCACTAAGCTAGTGGATTTACCGTGATCCACAGTTTGGTTCCGAGACCGCTAGGCCATGTGCTCTATTATTCAGAGATCCACCCCACTCAACTTCACATCCATTGGACAATCCATCTCAACCAAAACATGAGAACCCCATCACACCATGGCTATCTAGAAATGGCAAGGCTAAGCTGAAAAACATTGTTACACCTGGCAAAACCCATGCCATGATAGAAAAGAACCACATGAAATACCATGCATTCCAAATATAGAAAGGAAAATACATATGCAAGTTGATACCTCCAATGAAGCATGTTGTAGCTTCTTGATCCTACCTTTCCCTGCTTGATCTTTGCTTCCTCTTGCCTTCTTTTCGTTTCTTGCTCCAATGCCAAAGTGCTCCAAGAAAACTCTAAGTGTCCAAGAGTATGAGAAAGAGAATAATGAGAGTGCTCCAAAGCTAAACTAATAAAAGGTTACATTGACCGAGCTTAACACTGAAAAAGAAGAAGCTTTCCAACTAATCCTCATAAGCCTTTTTATGAATGAGGCCTCTATTTTCTTCATTTTCCATTATTTTCCTTCATTTTCCTCCTCACGTGCAACCTGTGACTTTTCACCTCCTTTTTCTCCTAATTTCCATTATTTTCATAAATAATTGTGCCAATAATGCCATTGCCTTTTTCAAATTCCTTAGCCATAAACAACCAAATGAACACCCACTAGGATGTCCTTCCCACCATTCAGCTTAGAACACATGTCCCATTATGCATGGTTTTATATATTTTTACATGGAATTTTCACCAGGGCAATTACATCATTTCTGCATGTAGGTATAGTAGATATAATGTTAGATTCCTTTGAAAAAATTATGTTTTGTTGCTAGAATAATAGCTATTATGCGATAGATTATGTATTTGCATTATAGGTATAATAGATATAATGTTAGATTCCTTTGAAAGAATTATGTTTTCTTGCTAGAATAATAGCTATTATGGGAAAGATTATGTATTTGCATTATGTATTTGAGTGCACGAATTTTAGCTATGGTGCTAAATTCCTCGAAAAGCGAATGTATGTTTATTTTTTATAGATTTCTCGAGGAATAGATAGGTATTACATGCATAAAAGAGTAGTTAATTGTGATGTATTTTGTTGAAAAAGAAATATGCATTTGCATGCAAAAAAGGAAACATCTATGATGTTAGATTTCTTGAAAGATTACTTATAAATTATGGTGCATGAAATGATAAGAGTCAAAGTTATTTATGAAAGCTTGGATATGAATTTGGGCATGAAGTGGTAAGAATCAAGATTGTTTCTTAAAAGTTGCATAAAAGAATAATAAGTCATGCTAGCATTATTGAAAAGATTATGTGATGGTATAACAAAAGTATTGTTGTTGTGTTATCTTTCTTTTGAGAAAGAATATGCATGTGCATGCATAGGAATAACATGTATTGTGTTAGCTATCTTTTACATATTTTCATACACAAAAGTAATAGTTGAGGGGTTAGTTTATTTTGTGTAAAGTTTATATAAATACATGTACACAGATTATAGCTAATGTGTTATTTCCCTTAAATAATTTGGGTAGTTGCGGTGGTTTTATTTTGGAAAATAATGTGTTCATGTGCGAAGGAATTAATAGCTTTTGTGTTTATCTTTGGAAGGATTTCCCTCTTCTTGTGCGAAGAAATGGTAATAACCATGGAGATTCTTTTATTTATTACCGTGTTCATGTGGTTAGAAATATAATTTAACTATCCCCTTGTCACGATACATGTGAAGTGGGGTTAATTGAGCATACCTTGGAAATGTTTATGCATTTTACCGTATGCATGTGATCGTTGAATGATAGACATGTGTCATACCATATGCATGTGTAAAGATACACATATGTGTTTTGGTATATATGTACATTTATATAATACATGTACAATGTCGATAAGAGGCATGTCACCATACTTGGTATACGTTTTATGTATGCACATAAAAATATGTTCAAAGCATTGCTAGTAACGATTATTTATTGATTTGATTAATATTTTATCTAATCATGATATCAAAGTTTTTTGACAAGTAGCAGTTGTAGGAAACGATTTCGTCATATGTGAAAGATCAATTACGTTTAATATTATGGTAGACAATGAACTAGTCTTCCATGCAAATTGAAGGAAGGTGAACTGCAGGATAAACCACTGATGGAAACACCAAGCCACAAAGACATAATGTTCACGGATTTGTGGGTAAATGATATCATGATAAATGTAATAGCTTATAGCTACTTATGTTGAACTTAAGATGATATTTCTTTGTAAGATTCCTTTGGAATAATGGTCAAGAGATGGACTCCCTTACAGTCATTGAGTGAGGAGTGAACACCCTCACGAGCATTTAATAAAATTAAATGTCTGTTGGTTTTTCGCTACGGGATTTCCAGGGAATATCGGTGTTCAATGACGTGTTTTCATTTTGTGTCATTCCAATTGTTGTTGCTTCCTTAGATGTCGTTAACACTTACATCATCAAACATGTGATTAAACAACTTAATGAATTGAATGATGATAATGATGTAACATTACAACAAAGAGTTTATGATAATATGCTACAACAATCGTTGTCATGTTAAGTAACTTACTATTCCATTCCTAAATTCATTTTATATAATGATGATGGTGTATCTAAAGTTCAGTTAGGGATTATGGAATAAGTGAATTCACATTATTACATGCTAGCAAATTTCGCAAATTTTTTTCTAATTCTATATACTTTCACACGCGGTTTACTGAGAGATATTACATGGTGCTCCATCTATGGGCCAGTGTTATCTATTTAATCAAGTTTTTAGGAGTAATATACAACTCCTTCATTTACCCCGAAGAAAAAAAAAAAAAAAATTAAAAAATCTAACACTTCAAAAATTAAAAACTTTAATTATTTTTTAAGGGAAAAAATATAAACAAATTTTTTTTTTTCCCATTATTGTTATACTTCGAATTGTGATAATTAAGTTTGGACATTTCATGAATTTTCGAATTGTGATAATTAAGTTTGGACATTTCATGAATTTTAGGATGCCTTATCACATGTAAATTTAAAATTAAATGTAATGTTCCTTGTTACGTTGCGTTATCCGGTATTTGGATTATAGGAATAAATGTCTAGCGTAGTAGTAATTATATGGATATTGATGTTTGAAAAAAGCAATAGCTATTAACTATTAATTTAAGCCCAACTTAACTATTAAATAAAAACAATAATTATATTAACCATTTTAATTGTATTAATTTTTTATATTATATTTATTATATAAAATTAAATTTGTTTCATCAAAATTATCTTTATATATCACAATTTAGATTTTTTTAAATTATTATTAAAAAAATTCAAAATATAAAATTAGATTATTTTTTGGTATTTTTTATTATTTATGTGGTGTTTCTTTCACAATGG